>CM032453.1:56954119-57254119 GCA_019049505.1 Pachyrhynchus sulphureomaculatus
TTTTTTCTTTAATATTCTTCCGAATTAAATTGCATAATAGTTTAACTATGACCGATGATAACAAGTTTTGGTTAAGATGTTACCCTTGCGTGTAATTACTTCCTTATCTCTACTATTTACTACTCCTATTTAATATTATTAGCAATAAAAGCAATTCTTAATTCCGGTAATGTTGCTATTATTATAAATTGATTTACTTTAGTTCATTTATCACTTAATTGAATTCTAATCATACTTAAATTTTAGGTTCACTGTCCTTCCTTGACTATCAGTAGAAACAGTAAAACATCAGCAGTTTCTACAGCATTGTCACGATCAACTTAACGTATTTTAACATTCTGAAATATTCAAAAGATGTCAAATCATGAAAAATAATGTGTATCCTTTCATTTCATTAACTATTTATTTTTCAGCTAAAAGGGACCAAAAAAAAGCACCTTGACACTTTCCTGTTTGAAAAAATTTATTAAATGGAACTCTTTCATAAGGATATGCATATATTTTTCTCGATAAATAGCAAAGGGGGCCAATAGCAGATTAGCATTAGAACAACATTAAGAATTGAGTTTGACGATCTTATGTTTGACAGGTTTGGTTTATGGTGCCCGACGTTCTTTAGAGGTCGTCATTTGGTGAATTTCTTTCCGATATTTCCATTACCAACGCTTCTGTATGGGCGCCATGCTGTTTCCGGCTCCTTTTCTTTTTTACGTTAACAACCTATAAGGGAAAAAGCAAAAATCCAATCTATAACTTTGCTGATGATCCTACATTTTTTTTATATTTACTTTGAACAGGTAAATAACTTAACAAAAACCGGAAAGAATTTATGTTGTAGGGTGAGACTAACCAAGTAAAATTTACAAAAATCCGTCCAATAATATACTTTCTGTGTTTTTTAAAGTTAATTTTTGTAATAATTGTACTATTTGTTTTAATAATAATTAATCTAAACTAATGTTATTACAGAAAACATGTTAAGGTTTCATTGAATTTTTCTAAAAAAAAAATATTATTATTAAAAATGAATATATTTCTTGACTAAGTGGTGAGGAAAGTATTTAGTTATATCCGCCCATTATGTATAAAAAATTTTGTAACATTTTTTTAATGCCTACACTTTCAAGTTAGTCTCCATGTTATTGTCAAACTCACACAATATGTGCTTATTAGCTACACTTTGTAAATAACATTTAATAAAACTCGCTTAGGTTTTAATTTTGGTATATTACATTAGAGAGATTTTGCAACACTTATTTTTGACATGCCTTTGTCATTTCACACTACAGCAGAATTGCAATAAAATAAAGTAAAAGTAAGATTAGGTTAGTATTCATCTTTATAAATTCTGCTGTATACCTAAATAAAAAAAAAAAAACGGACCTTGCCATAATAGCGATAAGAACAAACCGAACTGCAAATACCCTCTCTTATAAGTTCCCAAATAAGGGAAATTGTTATCATTAATAAAGGTTTCTCTTATTTTTTTTGAAATACTGGGCATGCTTCAAATAACGATTACACCTTAGTCCTTATATTTAATTTTTTCTCTTTACTATTGCGCATGTTTCAAATAAAGGTAAAGACAGCGGCCTGTCAAAATAAGGGTCGCAAAATATCTTTATACGCTTATTTTTTCATATGTCTTTATCCTTATCGTTATCTCAAGCATGCACAGTATTAGAGCGAAGGAATATCAAGGTTACAGTAGTATTCATCTTCTACAAATCCTTAACTATTGTCAGTGTTATTTGCAGTAAAAGTTTATTATTTCAGTTTTACTGTATTTTCTTAGTGGATTGTATATCTAAGTAGAAAAAAAGGACCTACCATAATAGCGATAAGAATAACGAACTTAAAATAACCTCTCTTATAAGTTGCTTGGTTTAATACTGCGCATGCTCTGAATGGTGGACGCATGCTTCAAATAACGATAACAGCCTTATATTTAATTTCTTCCTTTACTACTGCGCAGGCTCCAAACGGTGGGCGCATACTTCAAATAAATATAAAGACAGTGACCTACCGAAATAAGTGTTGCAAAATCTCTAATTAATTTAGACTGTGACGGTTTTCAATAGTTTAGAATATTAGGATGTGTATGTTTCATCTAGTTTTTTTTTTTTGTGCATACGGTCCCAATTTTTCATATTGATAGCCATCTCGATTCAGTTTCACTTAAATTATTTTGCATCATGTTACTTTGGAGTACAGCTAACGTGTATTCGGTGCTACTTACCGAGAATCATAACTCGGTTTAGATACAAAAATTGCCTTTAATCATGTGAATTTAGTTATTGCTGACCCAAGAAGTACTTAAAGTTCGTTTTTATATTCTTTGTTGAAGTTTTCTTCTAGTGGTAACATTATCGTTAACTAAAAAATTGTGCGAGAAAAAAAACAGAAAAGTATGAATAAAACTAAGCAATAATTAATAAGCGGGGTTTGAAAAGTATTCGTAATACTATATTTTACATACGTTCTCGGGTTGATTTACTTATAGAAAATGCTTAGTCCGTATTATTGTTAAAATTTGCTTTTAAATGGGTTCTAGCTTTACATTACATGAATTAAAGTTGTCATATATTCTTTTTTTTACAATATCTTCTAGGTTTTTTGAAATTGACCATTTATTTTTATGAATTAATAGTAGATGTAGATGACATACTCACTAATAAAATCAAATATTTATGGGTACAAATATTAAGTTTTTATAGATTTTTGATAGGCTTGACAGAGCGAGTATCCAACATCCTAAAAATCTAATATTGTATATGCATGTTAAAAAAAAAAACAAAAAAAAACGGCCAAGTGCAAGTCGGACTTGCGCAGTTAGTGTTCCGTACGTTGCTTTAAAAATAAAAATTTTTGTTAGGGTGGTATAAAATGATCAGTGACTTCAGAAAACACACTCCAAATGAGTTGTCAACAAAATTTTTTTTCGATCTTTACTGAACCTTGAAATTTTGTATATATGTATATATATATATATATATATATTATTATATATATATATATTATATATATATATATATATACACATATATACACATATATACACATATATACACATATATACACATATATACACATATATACACATATATACACATATATACACATATATACACATATATACACATATATACACATATATACACATATATACACATATATACATATATACACATATATACACATATATACACATATATACATATATATATATATATATATATATATCTATATATCTATCATATATCTATCTATCTATCTATCTATCTATCTATCTATCTATCTATCTATCTATCTATCTATCTATATATGTATATATGTATATATGTATATATGTATATATGTCTATATATGTATATATGTATATATGTATATATGTATATATGTATATATGTATATATGTATATATGTATATATGTATATATGTATATATGTATATATGTATATATGTATATATGTATATATGTATATATGTATATATGTATATATGTATATATGTATATATGTATATATGTATATATGTATATATGTATATATGTATATATGTATATATGTATATATGTATATATGTATATATGTATATATGTATATATGTATATATATATATATATATATATATATATATATATATATATATATATATATATATATATATATATATATTAGTGCCAAATTTCAACTTTGTATGTCAAATAGTTTTGGAGAAAATCGGGTGTAACAGACACTAAAGTGACCTTATAAGTGTTCCTCATGAAACACTAAAAACAGTTCTTAGGACAACTAGCCTTTACTCTGTGCTAAATTCTAGGATCAATATTTTGAGACTAATTCCTTATTTTCACCAGAAACTGTGTACTAATTAACGCTTAACCATTCAAAAGTCTCAACTAATACCTTATCAGATTTGAGAGAAGGCAAATTAAAATTCACAAATAATTTGACAGTGATTTATTCTACAAACAAATTCACTTTAATCCACATAAATTATATTTACAACCTTTCAATCACACTGCTTTAAATAAGTGTAGAATTTTTATATATAAATATATATATTTTCAAGACAAATAAGCTTTTGGGGCTTTTTCTCTCTCTTCACAGGGCAAGTTTCAGAAAATGCAGGGTAAAAAGTAAAGAGTAAAATTCTGGTTACGACTTTGTACAATGAATAGTAAAAATTAAAGATGTAAAGTAGGAAAGGTAGAACATTTTAGTTTTAAGGCAATCATATGTCCTGTATTAAAAAAATAAACAAATTTAGGCCCAAAAATACATTTTACTTTCATTTTTTACATTTTTTTTAGTAAAAAATACACACGTTTGTCTCAATATAAACATGTTCTACCAATCTACATATGCTATTATTGGGGGCTAACAGTGGGTACTTGCCAACTGCGATGTCGGATCGAAGCCCTTTTAAAAAAAAAAATGGTACATTTATGCAAACATATCAACAGTAACAATCTACTTCCCTTAACAATAATATAATGTATATTATGTATAACGTTTTAAAAATATTTACAGGGGGGGGGGGGAGGGTGTTAACAACCGTACATGTAATTTTTACAAACTAAAATTAGAATAATAGTACGTATAAACTATAAAATTGTGATACAGGCTTCTATTTGAAAACTGGTAACACGGCAAAAGTACATAAATATCTCTTCTCTAAGCACCATTTTTAAGACAAATATCACTACGCTTTGCTTTGGAGGGCTGCTCTATATTTACAATTTTGTCACAAAAATAAAGAAAAATTTGGAAAATCGTCTCACAGAATTTAAAACGTGGTATTTTAACTGCAATAAATATCACTTTCAATATGAACCAAAGCTAGGTTTATTGGTCTAATCGTCCACAATTTTGCTTCGATATGTGAAACAAATTATTCACACGCTAAGCACCAATTACATTTATCTTTTTTGATAATTACACAGAAAATTACTACCCTGCCATTGTCACAAGCAATGACTTTAGTTTGAGGATTTTTTTACATTTTAAGCTGAGAAATGCCTATTTTAAAATCGGTTTAATCAGCTTGGAGTAGCAGTGGAATGGAATCTAAGTAATTCGGTTTTTATACTATAATTTTATATTAATGTTACCATCTACACCACTGATGAAAAAAAAAAAACACTATTTTAGAAATAAATCATTATTAACCCGAAAATACTCACTTAAAATTGAAAATAGATCATATATGATTTAAATGTAAGTACAAAATACTAGTTTTAACATTTTCAAGACTTGAACTGAGCAGAGGTTAAAAATTTGATGTTTTTCGTGATCTTGGGACCCTAAAACATGGAGAAATACGAATATTTCGGAGGATTGTTCCTTTCACGAATAAAATACTTCTTGTCGGCAAGGGAAGTAAAATGTAAAATTAAGGGTTTCAAAATCCGATAATTTACGAGGTTTACCGTACCGGTTTCGATTTTAACCGGTTTATTGAGAAGCGCGATGAATGAGACCCCAGTATGACAGTTACTTTTGGAAAAATTCTAGTCATTCACCACTGGGGAAGAAACCGGTTAATTTTGGAGAAAAACCTTTTTTAAGATGTCACTATTATCCATAACGACGGTGTGTTGTGTGAATAGTTCCACTCATAACAGATTACGATGGTCACAACAGAAATGTATATTATATTGTATTAAAAGTTGATACTAACAAAAATACAACACCTATATGTTGCTTTTTCCAAATAGTTTTTCTTTATATTATGACAAATATTTTTTAACAAATCAAAATTTTGTCCCTTTAAATACCACATAAAATATACCGTGATGGTTAACATTATCATTGGAAAAATAAATTCCTTTGTGATGTAATATAGTTTTCTTCTTTTGCTTAGTTTACAATTATGTGTACCTTATCACAGATCGGACGTACAAAAATAAATATAGTTCTCTCTTTAAAATATATTAAATTTTCTTCCATTGAAAAGCGTCTGTAGTTACCAGAGAGAATCTTGGAGAAATTATAGATTTTGGTAAACAAATTCAAATGTTCTATAACAGATTAATAAGTCTGGTTTTAGACTGACCCTAATAAATTAAATAAACACATCAGCTGTATTTTTGTAAATGTAAAGCGTATTTGCGTATTTTAAGAGGAGGTTACATAACGTTAAGAAGTATATACTTTGAAACTAAATATTGTACAACAATCTAATATTACCAGTTAAAAAATAATTATAAGAGAAAACAAGTTATATATCTGGGGTAATCTCAACTAGACGTACTGTGCAATTTACCATAGGCCGTTAAATTAGACTACATTTCTTTAAGATCTTTGGAGGCATGTAGTAGATGGCGCAGTTGTGCTCTGTATTTAGTTAAAACTACACAAGTATAGTTTAGTACTGAACGTCAGCGGGAACAACGATAAGTACTTTGCTCTGCGATAAAAGAACTGACAGGAAGAAAATGACATTAAATTTGACAAATTGCATCTATAAATAACGAATTCAAATTAATATTTTTACAAAACCATTTTTCAATAAACTCTTAAAAGTTGCTAACGAATAATAGCAAAATCAACAAGATTAAACATTTAAAGCTCTTTGGCCAACCACTTTGTCCCTACAGACTCTTTTCAACAAGTTTGATTGCTAATTTTTTTCTCACTAAACATTAAATTTTATTTACAGCACTATTTGAAACTCTCTTCTGTATTAAACTAACAACGGCCTCGCAATATTCTCCGTGCATGGACAAAGTTAGAAATGTCTAGGGAGATCCAGCCTCATAGACAAAATAAAAATTTGTTTTCTACGAGCGGAATTATTGCCAAAATAAATAGAGCGAAAACCGCACAGATTTTTTTTTTCATTAAAAAAATCCTTCCTAGCGGTATCCATTTGACACCGTAAGCCTTTGCACACTGAAGCGATTGTGGCACGATTTGTTACGACCGGTAATTCAATTGCAACGGTTTTCACCCACAACGACAAATTGTCAAACGGTCGTACCCGTGCCACGGTGAATTTATTTGATGTGTTACCAAAAGAGAAAATGCACAGATAATTTTAGCATAGCAGCATGCTCAGTGAAGAAAATGATATAAAGAATTGAAGAAAAAATTAGTTTATTAAATATAGCCGATAAACATGAGTCTTTAATATACTTATGCTATTTAATAATAGATAGACCCAATATATTCTGTTATTCATTAAAGTCTTATATATTTATTAAAGATATTAGAATGCATTTTTTGTCTATTTTTTGCTGTGTGCTGTATCCACGCCATTGATGTTTGTCAAGATTCCGCTCGAGTGAAGAGATACTAAGAGCAATCCTAGATACCTAGTAAGATAAGCAAAAGTTAATACTGAATTGTCTCTCGTCATTATTTAACTTCGCCCATGACTATAAGACAAACCCAATAACCAATTTATATTTCTAAGAAAATATTATTTTTTGTATACATTTTTAGACCATCAGAATTATATGCTTCTAACTAACATTTAAGTTTTATCTACACAACTAAAGAGTATATCACAATTTTATAAACATTTCAATATTAGGTAAATTAAATATATATGTACGGTTTAACAATTTTTTTTACAATGTTTCGATGTTCAAATTTTCTCTTCTCTTTCGACAGATAGAAAAATAATTTTTGTATTCATTACAAAGATAAAAAGAAGAAAAAAATTAAGGATGTGTTTGCTTAAAGAGTAACCACTAGAGGTAACCAGCACATTAAAAAATAGTTAAATAAAAGGTTTTTTCTTGTTTCTAACACAATAAAAAATCGACCACAGTACCGAACACTCTTGGTTAAACAACAATAAACTGATTAAATGTTAATCTGTACACGTCATAATGTAGCATTAAACTTAACCTAAAAACAATGTAACCGTATTCAAAGACTATAATTACACAAGTCATAATTACAATTAAAAAAATTTGTTAGTCCTTCACCAAGAAAAATGTTAAACTAGACTAAGAACGTTTTCGCCAATCAATAAGACAGAAACCAAAGTAAAATAGGTTAGATGTCATCGTACTTTTGATAAGTTACATGTTGCACTTGGACCGTTACCATATCGCTTATAATACCTATACCATAGTTATAGAAGGAACTAAGGTAGAAATACCTTTAGATCAGGTTTCCAAAGCCAAAAATAACAATTTTACTATAACTATGAGCCTATTAGATACAGATGTGAATAAGATTTGATTCATCGTTTCAATTCAGTGATTGTAAATATATAGAAACAGCCAAATTTACTCTACAGTAAGGCTAGTTTATCAGTCAATTTCTGACAATTTCTTTTTAATTCTATTTTTCTTCGGATTTAGGTTGAACCAGGTTCTTTCAGCAATATGTAAGTCGGATATATTTATACATTTTTTTACGCATAGTATAGAGATAAGATTTTTTAAAAATTATTTCAATGCCAAAACATATGTATCTTTTCATTTAGGACAAAAACAGATAGGTTTAAAAAAAAAAACTTAGATACTTTCCACGCGTTTCTAAAAAAATATCTTACCTATTTTATTTCTTATTTCGTCCTATTATCAGCTATAGTGTGCAACACATACGTACAATCTTTTTCTCTCTCTCTTTCTTGAATACTTTCACACTCTTTCACTCATGCTAGATACACAGTAAACGTAGGCTTTATATGTCTATGATGCCCTATTATCCCACGGGAGCACATTTGGAATGTGTAGCATTAAAAAAAAACAACGGGAATGGCACACCCGTTCACGCTCTTAAACGAGACTAGATGGGTTTAGAGCTGTTTGTAAAATTGTTTTACATAAGTACACAAAAAAATTATCGTGTCTTATTAAGTGGCGGAAAGCTATGGTAAGCGAACATTTTTAATTTGATAAAAAGAATAAATTGTTATGTAAATATATTTAGCTTTGCCTCTAGGAGTCATTTACAACTTCGTCGTAGAATTTTCAATTATCTTTCAGTCAGGCTATAAATTAAATTAGATGTCAGGGACCTGACAAGGCATAAAAAACACCCACTGTCACTACATACAGACTTGCATTTCCATTATGACGTAATTGAAAATAACTTAAAAAAGCATACATGGTATAAAAAAGCGAAAATTCAATGCACTATCACAGGCTTTAATAATATATGCATTAAAACTCAACTACTGTAACAATTTGAATTTAAAATTGGACAATACTGTATCTTTTAAGAGTAAAACAATTTTACAAAACCCATTCTTCATTAACCCAATCCGGTATCACAAAAAAAAAAAACAAAAACGGCGGAGTTCTGCACATATACTTCTATGAAGAAGACAAGCATGACTCCTTATTAATAAAAATAAAAAGAAAATAAGAAAAAACGATTGTGTTAAGGCACTGTGGACGCTAAGTAGTAAATATAAGTAAAGAGTTAAAATTATCTTTTAAAAAAATTACACGATCTTCGTGCCGCCCCAAGGACTCTTTGTACTTAATGAAGGCATCATTTTTAGACTTGCTGCTTTATGTTTCGTCCCTTCTTGTCTTTTTTAGGCCAGCCAATAGGACTTTGTATTTTAGTATGTATAGTTTTAAAACACTTTAATTTTAAGAGAAATATTTAATTTATATGTATTATATATACCTAAAAGCTGCCAAAAATGGCTGATTTTAGAGAAAACTTTAATGAAAAATATTATACTGATTTATCATTTTATAATCAGTGTGGTGGGTTACATAAACGCCAACTACATAATCTTGTTATTAAACAGGTTATTTCATAACCATCTGTTGTCCTACGGACTGACCATAGTTCTCTCGGCGGACATTCAAAAATTTTGCTGTGCAATCATCATCATGTTATTTTGACACTTCATAGAACTGTCAATAATAACAACAATATGAGATTTCCTCTGTCTATGTACACACTTTATCGTGGAAAAAAGCCGCTATTGCACACAGATATGGTAACGTAGTTATAGGTGGGTTTTAGAGTGGGCCCTTAAGGGGTCGTTATTTCCTTTTCGCGTGAAGCATCTCCATGAGTAACGTCTGCGTTGGAGCCGAACCGCTGCAGTGCTTATGATAGAGATGTTCTTCTCCTCTGGCGGCTAACGAATGGATTTCTTGAAGGATAGCTTGCATTTTTGTTAAATTTATCCTAAAAAATACAACACTATTAGTGGTAACGTAGATAAATGAAACTCTTAGGCTTTTTGAATGTTTTAAGTTGTACAAAAAATCCTCTATACAGGGTGTCTTCTGTATTGGGTCATTTATTTTACCAGATTACTCACTAAAATAAGTCACTTAATCAAATATAGTCTATATAAAAGTTAACTAATTAACGAAATCATCCTTAAAACAATTAAATACAGACCTAAATAGACCCTCAATTCCATTGTCAGTTTCATAGGCTATTCAAGTCTAAAATCTTCAATCTTGTCTTTCACTTTTAGCTTGTGTACTGAATAAAAATTAGAGTTTTGTGACCTGAATATGGAAATCATATCGTGTTTTATTGTAAAATGCAGTTTTTTTTATATAATTTTAGGGTGCTTCCTTACCAATTTTTTAAAAAGTTACTATTTAGTTGGTACTATCCTACACTTTAAACTTGAATGACAGCAAATAAAATCGCTAGAAGGCGTCTATTTTATTAATAACACATCTATCAAATTATACATACTATATCCATCGCCTCCCCCTGTTGTTGCTCTTTACCCAGAGCTGATTCTGTTACCCCCAGCGGCCCACTACTTGGTTGTCAAAAATTTACATTGAGCATCGTAGTATCATAACATAATTCTTAAATCTATGGTAAAATAAATACCGCACTTAAAAGAACCCTGTCTAAATGTGTCTAATAAAACGAATAGTTAAGGAGGACAGCCATAATTTGAGCTATTTAGAGGATGACAAACCAATAAGAGATCATTAAATTTATATAAATATATCCTAATAATTGGGTGCCCAAAATTTTTCAGGTTAGTTCCAAATTAATTAATTAATTTGGTTTATTAGAAAAATAATAGTTACCTGTATTTGTGGGTAACATGTTATGCAGTATTCGAGCAGGGCTTGCTGGACTTGTTCGTATCCTTCTTGGACATGTTTTCGATTCGTAATACCTCGGACTTCTGCTGAAAAATGTAGAAAATAACTGTTAATTTTACTGTATTGAAAAATTCCTCATACAGAATTGACTAGTCAACTTTAATACCCACAGGGCATGATCCAACATATTGTATGTTTTGCATTTCTGCATTGTTTAGTGTGTACAAGTACATTCTAGTACTATCCTTACCTGGATTAAGCAACAACATAAATTTGACACAAATGTAATCGCTAACGTCAAACTTCAACTCTTGCAGCTTGACCGTAATATTGTTGAAGTGATCCGCCAAAGCAGGGACTCCCAGTAATCCGAGACTCAAAAGATCGAATTTTTGTCCGTTGTGCAGTGTGGTCTCGTCGGGAAGATTATTGTGCATACGCTGGTGGATATGGTCGAGCACCAGCATGTCCGACCAGGAGTGTTGGAGGAGTTTCATCTGATCGTCTACCTGTGAACAAAAATAGAAAAGGTTAGTTTTTAGTAGATCTAGGTGTTATTATTGTAGATGATACAATTACGTGAAATGTCCTTGAAAAGTAGACAGCACAAACACATTAATGTAGAGGTAGAGGTTCATTAGAATACTTTGAGTAGAATCTGGACCCACCAGCCACTGTTAAAAAAATATATACCGTTAACATTGGAACACCTCAAAGAAGAAAAGGGGGGAAAGTAACAGACAAAGTGATAAGCTGACACAAACTTCTGTTATAACAGGATCTAGAGTTTTTCTTAAAATACTTGGGGGAACAACAATCATAGGTTTTTATTTTGAAGTTTTTATATTAGATGAAAGAAATTTTGAGCTTTCAAACAGTTATTCAAAATTCCATGACTCCTCCAGATTTTTCATGCCAATTTTTTTTTTGTATTTAAAATTAAAGTCTTCAAATTGTAATTTAATATAAGCCAACTAGTATTCTCGTTTTTTTTTCCGCTGCGGTCTTCACTGAACAAGAAGAGAGATGAGAAATTGCGCCAGAAAGAAATGGGTCATTTTTAAGCCTTTTTAAGCATACAAGAGACTAGAACTCGGGTGTGACAGACGGACACCGAAGTAATTCCATAAGTGTTCCGTACGGACCACTAATAATAAAAAATTGCTATCGCGTCAGACAGTACTAAGTAACTTTGGTTGAAGATAATACAGGGTTCTTTCAGCAGAATCTACGAGAAAATTTTTAAAAGAATTTTTTCGTGTTTAAACTGGCTATAAATTGTATTGGACAATAAAGATAGTTATTAACAATAAGGTATAAAGACAAAAAGATTTTCGAGGTTTCAGTTTTTTAGGTGCAAACCGTAACAACAAATCTCTGCGAGTCGCTATTTGCAAAGTTATCAAGTGCGTTACTTAGTAAGAATATTCCTATACGTCGTTTTACGGTTTTTATTAGAACTTTCTCAGACCACTAGTATAAAACCCATCTTAAAAGTCTCTTCAAAATTTGGATTAACTGTTATAATTAAAATAATACAGAGAAGTTCAAGACTGGACTGCCTAAGCGGGAGCGGCAGGTGGGTGATACTCGGTATAAAGGAAAAATTAATAAATATAACATTTAATCTAAACGTATTAACCTTCTGATAGTCATAAAAGACATTCCCTTTGCATATGTTTTATATTGTTCTCTTTAAGAATTTTATATTGAAAATCCAAATTGGGAATGTGAATCTTATTTTGTATTGTTAATTTGTTAGTTTAAGCATAAATTAAAAATTAGTAATTTTTTAGCATATGGTAATATGAAGAAAAAATCATTTATATATATAAAAAAAATAAGGCTATGATTTTAAAATAAACTAAATTGTTATTTAAAGACCTAAAAGTTTTCTGTTAGCAATAACGTTAATTTTTTGTCTTAATTAATTGTCTTATTGATACTACCTACACATTTAATATAAAGAAAGGGCATCTGCAATTTTGTAATTTTCTTTTCTGCCTACGTTTAAGAGCAGGATCGATATCCAGCACCCTTTTGGCATCTAGAGCAATACAAAAGAGGTAAAACTGCTTTAGTAGAAATCTGCTGGTCTTTTCAGAGGGAGACAGTTACAAATATATTTTTTTTAAATAACCGCTATTATCCAGGTAGGTCCTGACAATAGAATCTCGATAAGGAAAAGGATCCTTGATTACCTTTGTTAATAGGAACACCACCCATATACACCCTAGGTCTCACCTAGTTTAGGGAAGGTCAATGATTCAAGATTGAAGTCCCCATACAAAACAAGATTAATTAGATAATTCTTTGGAAAATCTTTCGACTCTACGCTGGTAAAAAAAAGACTAAACAAGTTAGACAAGTTACAAAATACCCATACTCAAATATTGTGCCATCCGACGAAATAAATTTTACAACTAACGAAAGCATATATCCTAATTTAAAAAATGGGGTGGGTGCAATTATACATTTTTGGAAGTAACCTAGTTATTCTGAAATTGAAATGAGAGTCGTTGCGTTCGAATTTAAAAATAATTGCTAAAACCTGCCTGACTCATAACCTCAATTCGAAGCAGAAACTAATTTAAAAAAAAAAAAAGTGTATCGCGTTGATTTTTATTGAACTTGGCCTAAATTACCGCCATCATTTTCACTTTCAACTGTTTGCTTGCTTTACGTAATCGCAATGTTGTCATCTCTTTTCGTACTTTGTCTCTCTCTCTTCCAACGCGAGAATCTATGTCAACGTTGTTGTCGATGTTTATAGGTTTTCGGCAGACTGATGTTAATTAAGGTTGCTCTATTGACATTTTTCCCCATTATTGTTTTCAAATTTGTAGTTATTATGTGTATGTGAGTATTATTTGAACATATAAATAAACATTTCTGTAGTATGTTGGTGCTATTCTCATATTAACTTGACAACAATGCGACTAAATTTTTCAACTCGACGATTCCTCTGACATAGTTTTAAATAATATCTTGGTTTGGGGCTTGTTGCACAATTTTTGTATGTCTGTAATATTTTCATTGATGTAGTGCTTTACTAAAATATTCAATCATAATGGAGTTTGATGTGGTTATATTTTTTGCGATGACTGTTCATTTTTAATTTGTTCTAACTTATTAATATACCCGTTATATAGTTTTTTTTAAGGAAGTCAAGATATTAATAATTACTTTTGTTTTAAATTCGAAGGCCCTTCCTTGTTGCACAGATCGGTTTTTATGCTACTCGCTCATTATTACCGGAAAATGACCTTTATTTTATTCTGTTTTATCTATATCTCATAAATTTTAACCGCTAATTATTGTGAGAAAATGTTAAAGCCAGACAATGAGCTAACTTGTATGATATCTTATTAATATTAAAGTCTAATACTTAATAAAACCTAATTTTATTTCAAAGTTTATCAAGTAAGGATTATTTTCACGCAAGCCGTTACAGAAGGCCGCCATGCGTGCAATAAATTTACATTAAAATTATAATTAACTTCTTTCAAGAGATTTTATTGAAAGTGCTTCTAACTGTCTAAGTAAAATGCCCCCCATTTTCAAACAGTCAGACGGGATTAAGAAAAAAATAGTATTTTTTTACAGTATTATATTCCAGGTAAATTGAGCGCAGGAATTCAAGCCAATTTAACATTGCTACATGCAAGCTTGGAATAATCCTACAAAAAAATAATAATGCAGGCCTATTAACAATGATTTGATGATAGCTAATAAAATATAATGTTATATTTGCTTGTCTATTGAAGACCCTTGGGAATGTTTTTACAGAGTGAATAAATTTTATGTTCATTGAAAGGGATAATTTATTTTAATTATCCCTTTCGAAATATCGGCTTTTCCAATAACAGATCGCTTACTATATCCAAAGTTTATATTTAAAAAAAAGGAATTAAATGAAGGGCCATACCACAAATTAATAATTATTTCAAGTATTTTAATAGCCTCTCATTCCCCGATGGTACCGTAGTCTTGTCAGAGATCGTCTAAAGTTATTATGGAAAACTGCCATAGTCTTCTTGGTTAGGGCACAACCTTCTTCCCACCTTTTCAATTTTCGCATCAACTCGACGTTTTGTCTGTTTTAACTTAATATTAAAAGAGGATTGAGTTTTAATAGAATAGTCGATACAAATATGGATTACACATTATTTTATTTTTAAAGCAGGTAACTTAGAAATTGAATGAAAAATATGGTAACTATCTCATTAGGTAAAAAAATACACATAATAAATAAAAATCTGTACAAAATACAAATATATTACATATTTCAAATAAATCTAATAAGTAATAGTGAAAAATGACAGCTAGAAGAAATGAGTAAAACTCATTCTCATTCGTTACAACTCTTTAAGTTACAATTTTTAACCACTGAGATTTTTTTTAACCGAAGAGAGATCAACACGGTGGCGACTTAAAAAAAAAAAAAAAAACCGGTCAAGTGCAAGTTGAACTTGCGCAATTAGTGTTCCGTACGATGATTACTTTTAGAATAAAAAATTTTGTTACAGAGGTATGAAATGATCAGTGACTTCACAAAATACACCCCAAATGAGTTTTTTAACAAAGTTCGTTTCCAATCTTTACTGAAATCTGATGACCTTGAAATTTTTGTTTTTTTTTTTTATATACCAGATATATTATTAAAGGTAATGCACTCGTGATAATTTTCGTTCAATCTACACCCCGTGGAGAATATTCCAGAATTTTTTCGAAATTTTTTGATAAGTACTTTTCGAAAAGTGCGCGCAGCTATAACATTATATATATTTTTTTTACTCGTGTTTTCACAAGCTTTCATTTGACACCACACTCGATGACCTAGTAAAAAAAATTTTTTTTCAGTTCCGACTTCACCCCCCAAAACTAACCCCTTAAGACAAAATTTAACTCTCAAAACGACATTGCTCTAATGAGGCCATCAATTCCTATATTATTACCAAATTTCACCTTTGTATGTCAAATAGTTTCGGAGAAAATCGGGTGTAACAGACAGACAAACAGACAGACACCGAAGTGATCTTATAAGTGTTCCGTACGGAACACTAAAAAGGTGATTTTAATGAATTTTTTGTTTACTTGTTCATACACTAAGGATGATGTGTCGAAGAGAGCGTACTGTGTACTACAATTACGATTTCTTTTTATTGCAAAATATTTATTTTATGTCAGTGCGGTAGATGCCTAAAATGGTTTGAAGAAAAAAATTTAAAGTTTAATTATTTTATATACCGATGCATCAACAGAAAATGCGCTGTAATTCTGTTATTTTTACGAATTTTACCATCATATTTTTGAACAATATTCTTGGAGACGTATATTTCCTAATTACGTAAAAAATCGAGTTTTTTCAAACACCCACCCTGTTGATCTGCCTAAAAAATTTGTAATAAGTTTTCGACTAAGTCCAAATTCAAAAATGTAAAGAAATCTAGTAATCTGTCAACATCTACTAAGAAAATTAATAATTTCGTACTTCAAAAAAATTATTTTGATGTCAACTGCAAAATATAATTCAAATCACCTGTATTAAAGCAGTCTTTAATACCGCCCACCAAACTACACAAAAATTAGGTAATATCAACCAAATAACAAATCCGCTGTGCTCACAACCACTTTCGTTTTTTTTACAGCCATCAATAATGCTGTTGCATAGTAGGATCTTTCTTTATCCGTTGCCATTATTTCATAATAGTTGCGAAGCGTTCTTGACCCACTAACAATGGCCTACTTGACTAGTTAAACGAGGAGAGGCAGTGGGGAGGAGGGGGGAACGGCGCCGCAGGCATGTTGTTTGTTTCTTCCATGGCGCTGCGTGCACGTATTTACTATACTAGATACCTCGTTAACATCGCTTATATGTTTCATATAAATTATCAGTTTTATGGAGGCTCGAGGCGCGCTTAGTTCGCTGGTTAAGTTGTTTAATGGTAATTATATAGTAGTCATTGTTGCCAGTTCGTCTGGCGCAAAATAAATATTAACTTTACTGTAATTATTCATGTATATCGATTATCTACTCACATTTTTTTTTATGAAAAATGCGTTTGTACAAATAAATTATACTTTTATGTAGCTATTAGGAGTTAACCTTACCCTGGTTTTGTATTGACAATAAGTAGGTGAATTTGGCAACATTGATAAAATCAGAGTGACTGAGCAAGTTCATTTTTTGTTAGCCGGCAGGTGCTGCCACTGTGTATTATTTGCGAAGCTTTAAGTGTAAAGAGGAGGAAATTAAGTTGTGATTGGTAGGATAAAAAGACTGGCATAGAATTTTGATGTAAATATTAAATATGAGCTTATTAGAAGAATGAACAGCATAAAATAATTGACAAGTTTGCTTGTTGAAAAAAATTAAACCGGGAAAAAAACTGTTTCGCTTTAATACCTAAACCTTATAGTCGCAATAGTAATAAAGTGATATCAATTAAATTTGTTTTTATTAATACCGAGTAGAAAAGGATAATTCGTTTTATCTATTTTATTAATGCAATCATCATATTTTGAAATTAACAGAAGTAACGCACCACACGAATACCGATTTCGTTAACCTCTCCTATTTTTATCCCATTTTTCTACTTACGAACGCAGTTTTATTTATATACTAATTTATACTTTATACCTAAAGCTAAAATTATTGTATGCTATTTTCGTATTTTCATTCAAGTATTAATTTAATTTTAATGGTCTGTTAAAAGAAAATAACCCGTCAAGTGCAACTCTGACTTGCGCAATTAGTATTCAGTATGTCGATTGCTTATAAAATAAAATTTTTTGTGACGGAGATATAAAATGATCAATGACGTCACAAAACCCACCCCAAATGAGTTTTCAACAAAGTTTTTTTTTTTCTCGATCGTTACTGAAAACCTTGAAATTTTTGTTTTTTTATATACCAGAAAAATTATTAAAGGTAATGCACTCGTGATAATTTTCGTTCAATCTACACTCTGTGGAGAATATACCACAATTTTTTGACCAATACTTTTCGACATAAAGGGGGACAGCGATTTTCCACGATTTTTTAAAAAAAAATAATGCAAAGAAAAGTGTGCGCAAGTATTACATTATATATATATATATATATATATATATATATATATATATATATATATATATATATATATATATATATATATGAACTCGTGTTTTTGAAGCTCCTTTTTTGACATCCCACTCGATGACCTGGTAATTTTTGTTTTTCACTTCCGATTTCACCCCCCCAAAGTAACCACTAACCTCTTAAGTCAAAATTTAACTTTCAAAACTACAGAAGAGGTTATCAATTCCTATGTTAGTACCAAATTTCAACTTTCTATGTCAAGAGTTTCGGAGAAAATCGGGTGTAACAGACGGACAGACACCAAAGTGATCCGGATGGAACACTAAAAGATATATAGTAATTTTCGTATATGCATTTTACAGTCTAATGCATTTAATACTTCCAGAAATATACTATATATTTTTATATGTTTAGATTGCTAAAACGTGCAATGCAGATTTCTTAAATTCAAGTCAACTTCGTTTTGACTTTTAGTCATTATTAGCGGCCAACAGCACTCCTTTAACTTTAAAAGTTAAACGTATAAGCTAAAAATAGATTAAAATTTCATCAAAAAAATATATTGTTTCAACGCTTAAGTAGGTGTTTTGGTAAAGCAAAATTGTAGTGCACCCACAAACAAATCTTTTTAAATAAATGTTAAATCAATTTAAATCCGATTAAACGCAACCGATTTGCCTCTCGAATGGCAACATAAGACTACACAAAGTGTATAATAGTGCAAAGTGAGTTTAATGCAATTGCGCCATCGCGCGGCATTTAAAGGCAACACAACAGCTTTTCAACGAACGGGCACGCCATTATTAAATTATTTAAATGCAGCTCAATTTGGTAAACTAAAAATTGCTCAATTCACTCCGAGATTACAGAGTTCGACTTGGCTTAGTATTTAGGTCGTGGACAATAATATTGCACATATTATAATATACCTACGGTACGTGCGGTAATTGTTTCGTCCCTCATTTTAATTGATTTTGTGGTTACGGTATATTATTTTTCAGCCTATATTTTAGATTAAAATATGTGACTATAACACAGGATAATAACTTATTTGCTCGAAATTTCGTTAAAAGGGTTTTTATGTTGTAAAAATATTCATTTAATAAAAGAATTTTCATTTTGTCACCGTAATAATTTAACAAAGAGTATTTTCAAACATTGTTTATAATTTTGTAGCAAATTGGACCAAAGATGTTGGTTTAATGTTGTCACCCTCCAATTTTGGATTATTTGCGTCATTTATTTCCCGAATTAATAATAAATTCACATATTCCTAGAATATTCTAACATTTAAAATTTATAAATGTAATATATATTCAGACGATTATGAGATAAAGTGTACCTCAAAATTATATGAACCTATTTTACTTAATAAAAAAATTGTGAGGTTATGACCTGTTCATTTTTCTTCAAAGACTGAATTTAATGTTGATTTATGGCATACACATAGTTACAATTATGAGACACTAGGGATCTAGGCGATTCCCATACGAACTTGGGAACATCCGTATTTTAAGATTCAATAGAACATTTGTTAAATCATTTATGATCGTTAAATGTCACACGAAGGAAATGTCAAGATGCTGCATGAATTTACTGTTATCTGTACATTAAGTCAATATCTTCCTTGTGTTTTGTAATCGATAGGTGGTAGAACACCAGCATCCTTTATTTATTTTGTTATACACTATAATTTAGAGCAGTAAATCAGAACTTAGTAAACACAGTACTTCTCTCTTTTCTACAACCGATGGAACTAATTATTTGAAGATTCTATAGATACTGTCTTAGAGTAAACCATACTCACCTTGAGATCCTTGAAAAATATCGAATTTCTCGCCCAATCAACTTGCGAAAATAAATTCTGATCTAAAACTTTACACATAAGTTCAAATAAGTCCACTTCGCACTGATTGTACGTCTGGCTTTGCAAGAGTCCGTATAAGAGTTCTGCCATTCCCGATCGTCAATAGCTTGCACAAAATCTCGAATTAAGGGTGACACTTTTCCTTGAGATGCATTTGATACCACCGTATCGAACTGAAACGATTTGGGACTAAGCGAATGGGGCGACGTCGTGGTAGAGTTCGCAGCACCCCACAATTTCTGCTCGATGCCCTGGTTCGGTCCCGCACCACCCGGTATTCCTACGATCTGAAGGGCCGGTTGCTGGGTACCTGATAATTGCATTTGAGAGCTGACTTGACCGAGCGCTACTGCGATTGGCGAGGGCGACGAGTCGGGGGATGACGTCAGGGAAGAAATCTGAAACAGATTGATAAAAGTTAAAAATATCCAGAATATTCAGAATTCAAATAATTTCGGCTGGTTTAATTTAATAATATTAAATTTTACCTTATTGTTTATATATATATATATATATATATATATATATATATATATATATATATATATATATATAAATAATAATTTTTTGTTATATTTTGTAGTAAATCGTCAATTTACTGATAACTGAATTACGCAAAGTATAATTTGAATTTGAACATTGTTTTCATCAATAGGTTCGATATTACTTGCTTTCTGTAAAAAAAAAGTTTATCTTAAAAGACAGTACAATTCTGAAGGAAATGATCCCTTCATATCTAAAGCATTATTCAACCTAAGATTTAATAAGTTGTTTATTTTGCTTTCATTAAAACCCGGTCCAGGTCGCTGCATCCAGTCAACCAGCTCCTAGCCAAACCCTCCTCGACAAGTCCAGTAAAAGTATCAACACGTAACACGTTGCTAATTTACAAAATGGTTCTCAGGACTGGCATCACCTACTCCAGCTCAGCATGCTGTCAGATGTCACACGCCCACAAATCCACGCTCCAGACTGTCCAAAGCAAAGCTCTCTGCATCATCACAAACGCCCTGTGGTTCTTCCCTAACACGCAAATCGACCCCAAGGTGCCAACAATCTAGAAATGAGCAACGCTTAGCTCAGATTCCTGGACAAAAACACACACCACGCCAACCTTACGGTTAGAAATGCTTATGGACTTTCCTTTCCTTCAACGATAGGACTCGCTCCCCAAGACCCGCAGACGCCCTATCCCAGGACCCCTAATGATAGAAACTACACTAGGTTTACTTTTAAGGTCATGAAAATACCTTAAGTTCTTAAATATCTTCATTTGTTTCACACTGTAAACTGAAATACCTTAAATCTCAGATATATAATTTTTTTTATCTCATTTACATAAAATCTTTGCATAGGCCACAACAACAGGTTACTAACATATACATATCTTAAGACTCAAATTGTATGCCCGTGTTATTTTATCTCATATAATAGTAGTTAGAGGGTCTAGCCCTACCTAGTTTATCAATAAAGGAAATTGAAAAGTAGTACAACTTAAACTAATTAAACAACACGCCGAATTGATTATTTCCTTGTACAATTGATAAGCATTATTGAAAAACAGAGGCATTATTATTACCAGTTATTTTAGTGCTATTCTGGTATTATTTTATCCAACTGATTAAAAAAAAATGAAACGAGATGTAGCTCATAAGTTAGTATTTCTAATGCGACTAAGAATAAGCATTTCTTTCGATGCGATTTCTTTTACCTATAGATTTTTAAAATGTGATTTGGAGGTGAGTTTAAATGCGAAAAAAGGCGGATTATAGGTTTGGCTGGTTTAACCTTGAGCTTCAATAGCAGGAAGAATCTTAGCATGTGTGACTAAAACTATACACAAAGAACTTGTTCAGTAAAAAATATAAAAAAATTCTTTTATGATTACAAACTTTTAAAAATCTGTTATTTTTTTAAAACTTCTGGTCAATATAAATATTACAGTGTAGCCCTTAAAAGATGTTTTAAATACGTTTACTCTATTGTATACGTTGATTCTATTTTTATTTTTGCTATAGGAAAGTATTCGTGAAAAAAATCATATTCCGAGATTTTTGCTTTTCTTCATGTTTTAAGGTTCCTAGAACACGAAAAGCATAGTCCCTCATTTCCGTCGGTCTGTCGACACGATAATTCTCGAATGAAATAAGATATCAATTTAAAACTTAGTATACATATGATACCTAACGAGGGGTGAAGCCTATAGTTTTCGAGCGATATCGTTTAGGGGAAGGGGTGAAAGAGGTGGGGTTCGATAAATTTTGTACGGTTTTAATAGTGATATGGTAATTTTTCCTGGTTCTCTGTTGAGATAATAAACAAATATTTTACATAAATATTTATAGTAAAACTTAAAATGGATGGGGGTAGAGATTAGAAGGGTTGTTTCATATATAGCGTTGTATTCCCTTTTCAAGATTTTTGAAGCCTAGAATTCAAAAATTAGGTTATTTTTTCATTATTTTCAATTTTAACTCAAAAAGGGAGTAAGAGGTGGGGATCGTTAAATTTTGAATAGTTTCAATAGTATTTTGAGAATTTTTGTAGGTTTTTTGGTTGATGTAATTGAGAAATTTTAATAATATTATTATTGTACAATATAACACGCAGGCTGCAAGGTTTTTGGTCTGACACACAGATGTCGCCCTTTTCAAAAAATCCATATAATTTTTAGGAAGTACCAATCTTCAAACAATACGTGTCAAAATTTCATGACATTTCGACGATTAGTTTACAAGTTACAGTGGTTTTAGTGACGCTACTATTGATATTTTTAAAACAACATAAAAAATCAATTTCAACACTGTTTTTTGATGGGAAAAAATACCGCTCAAGCAAAACAATGGCTTGATAAGTGTTACGGGGACTCTGCCCTTGGAAAATCACTCATCGTTTACCGGTATGCTGAATTTAAACGCGGTCGTATAGAGACAAATGATGATGCACGCTCTGAACGCCCAAACGAGGTGGTTACACCGGAAAACATAAAAAAATTCACAAAATTGTTTTGGATGGCCGTAAAGTGAAATTGCGTGAAATAGCTGACACCTCAAAGATATCAAAAGAACGTGTTTGTCATATTTTGCATGAACACTTGGGCATGAGAAAGCAATGTTCGAAATAGGTACCGCGTTTGCTCACAGCGGACCAAAAACAACAACGTGTTGATGATTCTGAGCACTGTTTGGACCTGTTTAAGCGTACCATGGATGGATGGATCCACCACTACATACCGGGATCAAATCAGCAGTCACCTGAGTGGACAGCAGCTGGTGAAAGCTGCCCGAAGCGACCAAAGACACAACAGTGGGCTGGGAAGATTTTGGTTTCTATATTTTGGGATGCGGATGGAATAATTTTCATCGACTATGCTGAGAAAGGGAAAAACCATCAATAGCGAATATTATAAGACGTTACTGGTGCGTTTGAAGGCAGAAATCGCAAAGAAACGGCCCCAAATGGACAAGAAAAAAGTGCTCTTTGATCAAGACAATGCACCGTGTCACAAGTAAATGGTTACGATAGCAAAATTGCATGAATTGAAGTTCAAATTGCTTCCTCATCCACCGTATGCTCCAGATTTGGACCCCAGCGACTATTGTCTATTCACAGACCTCCAAAAAATGCTCGTGAGAATGAGAATTGTCTCCAATGACGAGGTTATCGCCGAAACTGAGGCCTATTTTGAAGGAAAGACAAATTCTTCTACAAGAAAGGTATAGAAATTTTAAAAAAGCTTAAAAAACTGATTGTATCGCTCTTGAAGAAGGCTATATTGATGAAAAAAAAAGTCGAATTTTGTAAAAAAATGTGTTTTAAGTAACTAGGCCTACGTGTTATATATAAGGGACCAATTGGGTGTGATAGAGGGGTTAGAGGAGATGTATATATATATATATATATATGTATATATATGTATATATATATATATATATATATATATATATATATGAATATATATGAATATATATGAATATATATGAATATATATGAATATATATGAATATATATGAATATATATGAATATATATATATATATATATATATATATATATATATATATATATATATATATATATATATATACATATATACATATATATATTTATTGTACTATATGGAATTTTCAGAATGGATTGTAAGAATGTGAAAATTAAGCTTTTTTTTTTCATTACTATCATTTTACAGAGAATCTTGATAGTATTCAATTTTAATAGGGGGAGGGGCTAAAAAGAGATGAGAGACTTTATCTTGATAGCTCTTTTCGGAGTTCTTCGGTCGATGAGAATTTTTTTCCACAATTATTGGAAAAAATTAAAGATGGAGAAAGGAGTGGGGGTCATTGTATCCTTTCTATAGTATTATGATATTTTTTTTCTGGTTCTTAATTGGGATATTGGACATTCGCTATAAAGTATTTTTTTTATAATAAAATATATACGGGGTGCAAGGGATGGGGTAGGGTGTTTAAAAGGGTGATTACGCATATGTCGTAATATACTTCCATTTCATTTTGTTTTTTCCATTATTTCCAATTTTTACAGAAACAGTATATAGAAGGAATTGAGATCTGATTACAGAATAAAATTAAAAAAACGTTGAGTTCAATATAAAACACGTTTTAAAAATACAAACAGTTACGTTAGCAGAAACGTACTTATGGCACAGCAGGTAAATTACTGTATTTACTTCCCTTGCTAACGGGGAGTTTTTTTCCCGTCTTACGGATTTTAGGTCACAAAAAACATATTTTCCCCCATTTACGTCGATCTGTCTGACTGTGGGTCGGTCGATAACGAATTGATACGTTTCAGGGGGGAAGGGGGGTGCAAGATGAAGGAATTTACTTACTCTTTACATTTTTTCTTTAGTCACATTCAATACTTCAATAAGACTTTGCACATTTCAAAAATTAATATATTTTAGCTAGTGTAAAAACTATTACACCAAGAATAAGTAAATATTTAAACAAAATATTTAACTTAGCCGAGTTATTTCTGTTTGAATAAACGGCGCAGTTACTTAAAACGTAAATGATTTAGTATGCGGCAAGTCACATATGGGTTTGCTTACAAATGAGTAAATTTTGCTAGCCTATTTAGATATAATGATGAAATTCTTTAAATATGGGACGAACATAATGCCGTTATTTATTTCTAACATCCACGCGTATTTACTTTTATTAATAATTGACTCGTTTTCGTTTTCAAGCAACAGACCCGTATTTATCAGTTAATTTTAAATTTAAATTACCATTTTAGTAATTTAAATTACGATTTTTGTGATTACATTACTCTGTTATCAAAAAAAGCCCAAAATCTAAATAATTTTACAGGTATTCTACGATTATTGTAACTTATGCCTTTAGATTAGTTCAGGGTATTAAAGGATTAGACCGTGTCATTTTAAAGTCACTTTTCTACATTTTGCATACAATATCTACAATCTACAGGGATCTTTACTCTTCGAAATTAGAACATTGAATAAGCCCGAAGAAGTAGATAAACAGCTTGAATGTCTGGAGCACTTAGGCCTTTTAAAAGGCCCGTTGTGCATCTGCCTCGGGGTTGTCGAAGGTTAGTAGCCTTAAAGAAGGATAGCAACCATCCAGCTTGAATTCCTTTAATACACACCTGGTCCAAAATATGCCCTTGGAGTTGCAATTGCCGAGTAAGCCATGATTAAATGAAAAGTCATCTCCTCCTCCTCCTTCAAACACTATCTACAATCTAGATCATCTTTGAGCCCGATACGAGTTAGGTGCTCATTTAAGTGGCAATGTCCTGTAAGGATCCTTGGATTAGCTCTCATCCCAGAGGGGTACAAGCCAAAATATTTATACTTAACTGTTGTTCACAGAACGGAGACAGTGCAATAACCAGTATTCACTTGTGATGCAGATAGTAACCGTTATCTCTGTGACAGTGTAAATTCAACTGACTTCCTGATTTTACGTTTATATAAACAGGAGATTGATACATTAATGCTGCGTCCCGCAGGATATTTATGCTCAACTACAACTGTTTGTATATTTAGTTTCTATTTTTATATCATGTTTCCTCTAGTAGATATTGATCTGTTACATACTCTATACCCCACAAACATGGAATTTTATAAACATCTTCAGTTTGTAAATGAATTGTGTATTGTGGTGACCTCAAGCATTGTCCAGTTTTTTTTTACAAATGTTAAATATTGTGCTAATGCTAGGTCTGCTATATACATTCGTTAGTTTGTCTGTAGTACTACTATCTTATACGGTACTACAAAAAACATATTTTTTGTATAAACAAATCGTATAATTGTACAATGTGGCTGAACATCCACACTGTACAGGACACACGATCAATGTAAGAGAAATTAAAGCTCTTGCTTCAGTTTGTAACGAAAGATTAGGGAATGAATCGAAGGGACTCTGAAATGAGTAAAGGTCCTTCAGTACCGCTTGGAAAACACACACGGATGGGTCCTCGGCCCCAACACGGATATACAGGATTAGGTGTGAATAAGGCTTAGCCAAATAACCAGGGTAGCAGCTATATGATATAGCTGCTACTGGGTTGAGGCTGTGGGGATAATACTTCGCCACAGGCTTGATTCTAGACAATTACAGGCGACAACCAAATATTGGTTTATAACGGCTGTAACACTGTGATGAGGAAGGCAACGGGAAACTACCTCATTATTCTGCCAAAGATAATCACCAGCATGACTGGAAACGACGCTGATGATCGCCAACGTCCGCTGAGGATATGGTAGTTAAAGAAGAAGACATTAGAAGACAACATTACCAAAGATACCGGCTACGGACTGCCTCACAACTGTTAGTTCGGGCACTAGACAAGGCCTAATCCCGAAGACCATCTAATCAAACCCGTGTAACCCGTTTTATGTATTATTTATACTATTTTTGGCATAAAAATTAAGGAATCACTGGGGTGTAAAGTCCTAAATGACAAACGAAATATTAAAATCTATAATATCAATTTTTGAATGAACACTTGGTTGTGGATTAAAAAACCGGAATTCTTCTGCCGTCTGATATTTATTATTCATAGCTCCCTAAACAACTGAGAGGATTTTTAAAAAGAATCGGTATTGGATAAGAAGATCAGAAGTAAAAAAACAGTTTATCGTTTGAAATCGATAATTCCCACCTTACCTGAGGTATTTGAATTTCCTGTTTTATATGAACATTCGCAAAGGGCGAAGTTCCAGGTTGATTGTTATACATTCCATCTGCATGACCAGCTAACTGACCAGCCCCCCTTAACGTTTGCACAGCTAATTGCCTCTGTCTCATCATTTGTAGTTTGCGCGCTCTATCTCTCTTGTACATAGGTCCGAATTTATTTCTGCCTCCTCTCATACGATCTGCTCTCACAGCTGAAAACAAAAGTTTAAATTAAAACATACTAATACAGTGTGTTCTTAAATTGTGTAGATATTTTAAAATGTGATAAATGATCCACCCCTTAATTAGAAAAGAAGAATATGGATCTAGAGATAGCAAACATCCCAAAAATAAAAAGTTAAAGGATAATGTTTAGAAATATTAAAAGTTTAATTAAAATGAGTATAATCCAATTTACAAGTAAATAATCGATAATTTTTTAAAAATTTCTCTATTATCTATCAAATAACCATGAATGTCATGACTTAGCCTGGATCTCAAACTCTTCTTTTAACGTTTCTGATGGTGTTCTCACTAATCGATTGTCTATGGACCTTACGACGTGTTTCAAGTTTAAATGCAAAAGGCTCTCCAAGGTGTCTATCCAGATAAATTATTAAGGTAAGGCACTCGTGATTATTTTCGTTCAATCTACACTCCGTGGAGAATATTCCCCAGAATTTTTTCAAATTTTTTTGATAAGTATTTTTCGAGATAAGACGGGGGGACAGCGATTTTTTTCCGCGATTTTTTAAAAAATAATACAGAGAAAAGTATGCGCAAGTATTACATTATATATATTATATATATATATATATATATATATATATATATTATATATATAATATTATATATATATTTATTTATTTATTTTACTCGTGTTTTCCACAAGCTTTCATTTGACACCACACTCGATGACCTAGTAAAAAAAAATGTTTTTTCACTTCCCGATTATTTCCACCCCCCCAAAACTAACCCCTTAAGTCAAAATTTAAACTTTCGAAACTACACGGCTCTGATGAGGCCATCAATTCCTATATTATTACCAAATTTCAACTTTCTATGACAAATAGTTTCGGAGAAAATCGGGTGTGACAGACAGACAGACACCGAAGTCATCTTATAAGTGTTCCATACGGAACACTAATTAACGAATAATGTTTAGAAATATTAAAAGTTTAATTAAAATGATCCAATTTACAAGTAAATAATCGATAATTTTTAAAAAAATTTCTTTATTATCCTCAATCCAACATCTTTACAGACTGTACAGTGATCAAATAACCATGAATGTCATGACTTAGCCTGGATTTCCAACTCTTTTTGTAACGTTTTCTGATGGTGTTCTGACACTTTAATCGATTGTCTATGGACTTTATAGCGTGTTTTAAGTTTAAATGCAAAAGGCTCTCCAAGATATCTATCCAGCGCACGGGAGATCTGCATCTTCTCCTGCCCTCTGGCTTTACCTGGATAATCAATTTTTCCGTGTGCTCGCTTCTAGTCAAATGACCAAAGAAACGCAATATTCCATAGTTAGTAGCCGTTGGGCTTAATTTCGTTCAGAATGGACACCACGTTGGTTCGGTGTTCAATCCAGAAAACATTCAACATTTTCCGCCAGCAGAACATTTCAAACGCGTCTATTCGTTTTCCGTCTGCTGTTCGCATATTTAAATACAGAAAACACCAGGATTTGGACTAGATTGATTTTCGTGTTTCTCATGATATCTTTACTTGTCCATAGCTTTATCATTGCTGTTCTCCCTATTGTAGATAATCCTGTCCACTACGTCAAAATCAGAGACATGTTCGACACTTGGTTGGTTGTTATTTGCCCTGTCGAGCACCATCACTTTAGTTTTAGTTGTGTTGATCTCGAGTTCATATTCTGCGCTAATATTTTTTAATCTGTCAATCAGCGACAGAGTAAACATGTCGATAATTTTTTTTTAATTTCTAGTGTCAAAAAAAGGACAATTAAAATCAACGATCTTATTAAAACAAGAACTTTAGTCCTTTCTGTTAATAGTAATTACAATATTATTATTTTCTTGACCATATTGTAATTGAAATTTTCCACGGGTAATAATACGTGTATCAAAAGTTACGAACGTATCACATGAGTATCTACAACGCGTAGCCAGAAAACTTAGTAAATTTATCGGTAAGCATGCGCGCCACCGAAATGAAAGTTTAAATATTACGTTACAATACGGCATTTCGCGTTTCGAAACTTTTTGATTTCACTTCTTTTCTGGGTTTATGTTTGGTTATCGCCGCGCGGACTATATGGTTTCACTTTGCATACAAAAGTAGAGTAGAACTGCCGAAATTTCAATAAAATAATAATCCTATGACTAATACACAATCATTGAATTCTTTATGTTGGGTTTTGTAATTTTCATTGATACGAGGGAAACTAGAAAACATTTCTACCTTGATTATAAGAGAAAAGGGAGTCGGTATTTTTAAACTTTTTTATCTTTCAAAATCTTTCAGCGTAATTATACTGAGACGAAGAAGAATATAATAAAAAAAACTTTATGAATGAAAGTGATCGATAATTTTATATAATTTGTTAATGTTTTATCTGTTATTAAATTTGTACCTATCGGTACAAATTTAATAACAGATAAAACATTAAACAATCAACTAGCACCATCAAATTAAAATTTAAGCCTTTCACAACAAATAAAAGCGGACAATTTGATTTAACGTTTCTCCACACTAACTTTGACAATTCTCAATACTGATGTCGATAATAACCTCATCTGACATTCGCACAAAAGCTACTCGATGTTTGATATAAGAAATCGTCGATGTTTTGAAAATTCAAAAAAGTATTTACTATAGTGTCATTTACTGCCCTATTGAAAATATTCTAGCTTCAAAAACTTACAAGTACCCAATAGAATACCATCGTTAATTACATTTGTACCAGGTGTACAAGTATGAAATGCGGATTTTTTTTCTAAAAAAAACATGTTAAATTCAGAAGAAGGGTAAAAAGTGCTTTATTCAAAGTATGCTCCATCACTTGATATACATTTTCCCATCTCTCGGGGAAATTTGTGAATACCACGCCAGTAAAAATCTTCCGCTTTTGCCGCGAACCCGAACCATTCATCGAGCCATTTTTTCACATCTTCGTACGAACCAAAGCGATGGCTCAGCAAGTGCGTGACCCATCGATGCAAACAAGTGGTAATTGGAAGGAGTCAAGTCTGGCGAGTAAGCCGCATGGGGTAGAATTTCCCAGCTGAGTGCTTCCAACGTGTCGCGAACTGGTTTTGTCGTATGTGATGGAGCATTGTCATGAAGAAAAATGACTTTGTGTTGCCTCTTTCGGTATTCTGGTCTTTTTTCAAGCAGCGAACGGTTCAAATCGGTCAATTATTCTTGGTAACGTTTAGTATTAATCGTTTCCCCAGGTTTTAACAGCTCATAATAGACCACGCCCCTCTGGTTCCACCAAACACAGAGCATCGTCTTTTTGCCAAAGCGATTCGGTCTTGCGGTCGATGTGGATGGTGCGCCTGGGTCTACCCATGATTTTTTGTACCGAGCGAGCAAAATGTCACACGTGTTTTTGCGCTTTTCCATGCCTGTCGTTCCACTCATGTGGTACCCATCTGCCGGTCTTCTGAATCTTTCCCATCTCTCGTAGCCGATTAGAAAAACAGCTTGTTGACTAACGCCCAATTGCTCGGCGAGTTGTTTGCGAATCATCTTCGTCCAACAATGCTTGCAATTCCACATCTTCTTATTTTCTGGGCGGTTTTCCAAGTTCCTTGTCTGCAACATCGAAGTCACCACTTTTGAAACGCCGAAACCATCGTTCACACGTATCTTGCGATGGAGCATGTTCACCATAAGCTTCTCGAAGTAATCAGTATGATTCAACAGCAGACACAACAAAATGGCGCAGTGTCAAATCTTTATAGCACAAACTGCATTGGTGCACCATCTGTTGTCTGAAATCCTTATTTCATGCTTGTACACCTGGTATTAGCTAAACACAAAGACTTTTAATTCCCTATTTTCGATGTTTATAGATTTTAATTTCACAAAATGAAATCGAGTTGCGTTTCACTCAGAATTTATTTTGAGTTTCATATTTTGACCAAGTTGTGTTTCCTCGTATTTATTATAAACAATGGTCTTTTAAAAACGAATGTTTAGTTTTAGGGCACTTGCACTTTTAAGATCTTAGTGTATATCATGAGTGTATTACGTTTGATAATTTATCTGATATAAAAAAAAACTAAGTGGCTTGACAATATGGTGGAGGATGAGTACCCAGAGAAAATAATTTTATTTTAGTTGTTTATAATTATACAAACATTTAGGGAGTAAATATTTGTTTTATACTTTTATTACTAGATTCTAGATTGATTAGGTAGCTAAGATGCTATAATTATTATACATTATTGGCTAAGAAAAATCGTGAAAATATATATTGGATATTAAGATATATACATGTCAGGGGCAATGTAATTAACTTAGCCTAGGTAAGGATATTATTTTAAAAGCAATCACCGGACAGAACATTAATTGCGCAAGTCCGACTTGCGAAAAATCGCTGTCCCCCCACCTTATCTCGAAAAGTACTAATCAAAAAATTTTGAAAAAATTCTAGAATATTCTCCACGGGGTGTAGATTGAACGAAAATTATCACGAGTGCATCACCTTTAATGATTTATCTGGTATATAAAAAAAACAAAAATTTCAATGTCATCAGTTTTCAGTAAAGATTGGAAACAACTTTGTTGAAAACTCATTTGGGGTATGTTTTGTGAAGTCACTGATCATTTTATACATCCGTACCAATCCAAAAATTTTTTATTTTAAAAGCAATCAACGTACGGAACACTAATTGTGCAAGTTCAACTTGCACTTGACCGGTTATTTATTTGTAAAAACCATAAAAATACGTAAGATGGTAATAAACTGAGTGTGCATTAGCTGTTCCATAAATAAATCAGTCAAAATTGCATATCTGTCAAGCTGCAGCTTGTAATTTCAACCTTGTTCTGCTATTGATCTCCAAAGTTCTGGCCACAGTAAATTTCTAAAAAAGAATAAAATAAAACAATAGCAGCAAAACCTCCTAATTTTTTTACCGGTTGTAGTATTGTGTATTAAAGTTTGGTTCTCTAACATCTGGGTAATAACGTAGAGCAACCCAGAAGGTTGGTGAATCTATTTTTATATTTAAACTTTTAGCTTGTGTTACTTTATAAAAAAGAAAACCGAGGGCCTTAGCCCCTCAAACTTTATCCGACATACGTCAGCCTCAAAGCGAATTTACAAAGTTAGAATTCCTTTTTGTTTTTTGATAATTGATGTAAAAAAATTCTTTATATCATCTTTTAGTTTAAAATTTTGATGCACATATACCATGTCGCCTCTTGCTCCTGGTTCTTTGTGAAGCCATTTAAAAATAATTATTTCGGGTTGTACAGTATACGTCCCCTTTCATGTCGTTTTCAAGATACAATAATAAACAACAAAATTACATGCAGGCTACAAATACATTGCTGCGAGTTGATTGTGCTAATTATAGTAAGAGACTACTCTCAAGGCCACTCACGCCGTTACAAAGTTGTCTGTGTGTATGCGGTTTATTTTTGAGAAATTTACGTTTGGCTATGCAACATTCCGATTTTCTTTCATTGTATTAGAAGTATCACAAGGCCAGCAATTCTATCAAGGTAATATTTTTAAGTTGCCGTTGGCGTTTTGATCCTCTTTCGGAAAGTATTATACAATACATATGTTATTTCAGAATTTTAAACACTTTACGGTGGGAATTAGATATGTTATAATACTTCGGTTTAGTTCTTTGTTCTCACAAGAGCTAAAAATAATCCTAAATGGATCTTGCACGATTTCAACATGATGCGGCCTTGACATGTTTTACATTTCAGTTTTGTATTTAAACTAGCCGCCAAATGTTCTAAACAAAAGTATTATTCCCTTTTTCACACAAATAACAGCTGTTTTTAAAATTATTTGCATCATCACAAATTACGTGTTTCCTGCTTTTTTAATTCAATTTGCCATTCTTTGTCTGCTTGGAAACAACATCAAAATCCACCATGTGTTAGACACCTGCTGCTTTGAACTATCCTGCAAACATCTAACCAATAGTTTCGTTACCTGTAACATAAGTTGCTTCTAATTTATCTTCCATATTTATACTTTAGTGCCAGACCAGGATAAATTTAATATTTTTAGGTTTTTTTTGTAAATGCTGATACAAATATTTTAAATTTTATAATAAAAATTAGATTAATTTGACAGAATTTTTTGATGTCTACCTGTCACTTTTTACCAAACAGGTTTGTTGATGTTACAAACATTTTGTAAACTTTATATCACCGCTCATATTTTATATCTTTGATATCTCTGTTTTCAAACATTCTAACAAATTAACATTTTTAATTGAATAATTAAGCACAGTGGTTCCTAGTTCTTAGCCTATCATTGATGGTTACTAAATCTGTGCAAAAATATACTTTGGATTATGCCCTAAAACTTAAAACAATATTAGCTCACTCTCTTATTTCCTCGATAAGTTAAGAATTGTTTCATTTAAAAACAAAATAAAAAATATATATTTTTTATGCTAAATTTAACACACATTTTCTATCGGAAAATTGCAAAAAACGACATGTTATGTCTAGGTAATTCCTGCGAACGCCAACTGTAGGTGAGTTTAGTTCAGGAGCAGATCAACTTTCTCTGGCCTTGAAACAAGCCAGTTGCGTAACACAAAGACTGTCGTGCCATTGAGAGAGGTCTATTAATAGCGGAACACACGGGCCTAGAATGTTCAATTCGCCGAACTCGAAGATATTATTGGTCTCTATTCTATCGGCATCGGCAGCCACTTACGTGTTGACGGTAGAACTTGAATTCGCATTTCTTTGTCCTTAGTTCTTTTATTTGGCGGCATCGAGAGTAAATAAATTCGTTTAGTGTCGGACATTTACATTGTTGAATTAAAACCTGCTAATACAGAATTCATAAATACAAATAATAGGAATACAAAAAAAAACCCACTGAATTGTACTTTCCGACTAAAATTAGATACAAACTCATTGATCCTAATTTGAAGATATTTAAATATTATTTTCGAAGATGAGCACAAGCAAATTATGAGCCTAGTTACTAGTTTCTCCATATAAAGAGGTATTTTTCTAAAATTAAGGATTTTTAAGCGTTACAATTTTATTAGAATAATGTAGTGTATTTGTGCAATACTTTTGGCATGCGGCACCTTGGCGATCAAATATATGTATTTGTCTATGTTAAACTTAAGGACCTCTGTAAAATTTTAATCCTCCGATAGTTCTGACAGACTATGCATTTTGGCATTTCGATATACTCCACTATTGGAGTTAAGTTAAGGTGATAATACAAGGGAATTTTTAAAGTTATATACTTAGCTATGACAATGACTTCATATAAAAAAAAATAGTGGGTTGTCAATTTACTATAGTTATTCTAAGTACTTTCACTTGCACCTTTTTTAGTTTTTACAGTTTCTTCCCAAAAATAAGTAAATAATTTGGGGCATCGCGAAGTTATAAAGTTTCTAGCTTTCTCGGGAAATGGACCAAAGGTATTCATGGAAAAAAGGTCCCAGAGGTATGGCAGAGATTTCATTTTTAAGTAAATTTTTGGTCTAAACGGTTTCAAAGGGGCCGAGACTCACTTCAGAATGATCTCCAGATCAGAAAAACCGGTTGAGATAAAAACCGAGGAAACCAACAGGCTTGCGGATTTGCTACCGTCAGGTCAACAGATGACCATCCCAACTCTTGCGAAAGAGGGTGCAGTATCTGCAACTACAGTTTTCAAGAATGTGCACGAAGATTTCTGTATGACAATAGTTTCTGTACGATGGACCCCCAAACTCCTTATATTAGAAAGAAATTTTTTTAGAACATTTGGTCGCTTTAGAGAACGATGAGAGTTATTTGTCATAAACAACGAGATTTGACTATTCTATAAGGATCCTCCTACGAAATAGGCGTTGATGTAATCGGCTTATAAGGGCACTCAACCTCCAAGGAAGGCAAAACGCAGTCATCTTCTGGAAAGTTGATGGTGACGGTTTTTTGGGTCTGCGAATGAATTTTGCCTATTGAATATGTGGAAAAAGGGTTCAGAATTTAATGGAGAGGTTTACGAAAGAACGATTCAAAACCTAAAGCACCTCATACAGAAAAACGCCCAAATTCATAGTCTCTAGGTCTGGTTGCTGTTCCACAACTGCTGGGTCCACAATGCTTGTACAATTTAAGCTGTGGATTCAACCAATTACAACATCTTTCTGCTCGAAGAGCAGACCTCACAGGCCAAAAAAAATCCCCAGATAATGAGTTGAGAGCCGCTGTAGCGGCGCAAATAAAAGAATTCTTTTAAGGACAAGAGAAATACTGAACTAAGTGTATTAGCACAGTAGCCAAAGTGAGCTCAAAATTGGTGACTATTTCAAAATGGCCGCTCAATGTTTACATCTTATCTCGGAATGGGTCTTTTGAAATGTATTGTCGATCGTTTCTTGATGTGACTGCAGTTTATATGAATTTAAAGACAGAAGAAGAGGGAGTTTGTACAAAAAGAAAATTAAAAACGTTTGTAACTGAAAAAAATCGAAAAGGTTGACAAACATTTTATATATGGTAATCATGGGGAAAGGAGGTTATTGTTGTCACGTTCACAATTGTAAAAATAATTCAAAAAGTACGCCGGGACAGAGTTTCTTCTTCTTCCCCAAAGATGTTGAAAGATTAAGGATTTAATTTGATATTAAATATCAATTGCGTAAGAAATCGTACGCAGATAAATTGAATAATTCTGAGAAGCTATTTCTTTCATGACATGACATGACCAAGATTTGGGTTGCAACAACCAAATGCATCATCAATTGTCCAATTGTATAAACTAGGAGTTTTCAGTTACTTTTTATTTAAAACTATTTATATTTGTGTAAATTATAAATAAAACATATTTTTTTCTAAAATGTGTAGTCTTCATAGCCTTCTAGATTAGAGAAGATATTTATTAGAGTGGTCAAAAAAAATCTTTTTTTTTCAAATTCGTCACAGCTCGAATACAATTCTACCTGTGAGAAAAGAATACTCTGTGTGTCAAAGGCTAATAATACAAGTAAAAATTATTATAAGAGTCGGATTTTATTGTAGTTACAATGAGGCCCAATCAGGCCCAGAAACATTCAATTGTATTCGGACATAAAATTCCTTGCTGAATTCAAATATGGATTTAAAAATTTGGGTTTCAATCTGATTTCACTTTTGGGCCCAATAAAGCGTCGGGCTCAAAATCTGATATGTCCATTCAATTCCCTGGAGAAAATTCTGAAACTTTTGTCTGCAACATCTTTTCCTGAAAATGCTTTCCTGTCCAGTTTTTCACTTGTATTCATCTCTTTTCTAACAAAGCGCTCCACTCTTTTTGTTTTTTTTTTTAATTTATTCATGCTGCATTAACTTTGACATTTTAATAATTAATTAAATCTATGTTTTGAATGATATAAGTTTGCACAGTAACATTATTTTTACTTAAAATCGCTGGTCCACTTTCTAACACGACGGACTGCCACGTGACCTCTTAAAAACTGAACACTGATTTTCCTATACGGTTATCCCGGAGTTTCGCTACTGAATTGGGTTTACTATGGTATTAGTGTAATGTATATGTATATGTATGTATATATATATATATATATATATATATATATATATATATATATATATATATATATATATATATATATATATATATAGATATATATACATACATATCAGATCATAATCATTTTGTATGGGGTGTTAAAATATAAGAAAAGAACTAAAAAATAAACAGCCAAGTGCAAGTCAGACTTGCGCAATTAGAATTCCGTACGTTGATTGCTTTTAAAATAAAAATCTATGTTACGGAGGTAATAAATGATCAATGACTTTCTAATATACACCCAAATGAGTTTTCAACAAAGTTTGTTTCCGATCTTTGTTGAAAATTGATTTTTTTTATATGCCAGATAAATTATTAAAGGTAATGCAATCGTGATAATTTTCGTTCAGATGTGAAGAATATTCTAGAATTTTTCACAATTTTTTGATCAGTACTTTTCGAGATAAGGGGGCACAGCGATTTTTGGCAATTTTTTAAAAATAATACAAAGAAAATTCTGCGAAAGTATTAAATTATATATATATTTTAAACACGTGTTTTCACAAGCTTTCATTTGACACCCCACTCGATTACCTGGTAAAAAAAATTTTGTTCACCCCTAAAACTAACCCCGTAAGTCAAAATTTAACTTTCAAAACTACACGGCTCTAATGGGGCCATCAATTCCTACATTAGTGTTAAATTTCAACTTTCTATATCAAATAGGTTCAGAGAAAATCGGGTATGACAGACGGACTGCCAGGCAGGCAGACGAACAGACACCGAAGTGATTTTATAAGTATTCCGTAGGAACACTAAAAAAGGCACATGATGAAATTAACAGACCTGAAAATATTGCTGTTGAGTTCTATCTGCGCGTATATTTAAAACCACAAAACAGTAGATATTTCCCTAGATTTATCTGGGTTTACTTCTAGCACGCTGGACTGGACATCTAGGTCATCGTATAATTTCATTAAGTCTTTTATCTAAGCACAAATCCTTCACGAACAACAAAAATCAGAAAATTGCAAATGTAACTGTGTCAATAAGCGTACGTTGCGGCCTAAGATAAACAATTATTCGCAAATTAGGGGCCTCAATGTTGCAACAGGTCGATTATAGTAACTTGTGGGCGGGAACGTTTTAGGCTAAAAATAACCACGTTATTTAAAGAATTTAGGTTGGTAAATTGTTTTAATACGCAAGAATATCAGTAGATAAGGTAAATGAAAATAATCCAGTAAATATTTTCATATGAACCTTGTATAAGCCCGCTCGAGACTTCCGAGTCGGGAACACAAGGCCATCGGCAATAATTGCATTAAACATACGTATCGACGGCCTTGAGATTAAGTGTATACGCCTGATTATGTGTATACTGGATGATATCCAAGTGCGTGCAGTAAACATACATTTCTAAATGTTAGTTTTCTAAATTAGTCTGCCTAAATATTACCATAAAGGAATTTATGCAATGAGATTTTTAACATTTTAACTAACTATTAATAATAAGCGATTAGTTGAAATTAAACATAACAGATCGGTAAACTAATGTCTTTGAAAGGCCAGGTCATTACGTAAATTGAACCCTTTGTTGTAACTTTCGCTTTAAAGTCAATTTGCGTAAACGCGTGTCCAAATTCCCTTTTCATAGAAATATCCTAATGATAACGCAATTGTTACTTTCAAGTCTATTAAGCGACATACGTAGGCTTTTCTTGCTTGTCCGTAACAACTTGAGTAACACACGATTCTGATTACCGAGCCGATAAGATCTGTTGAAAGGCATAAAAATGGTTTATATTTGCCTTGCAGTAAGTAAATAATGATATCTTTGAGGTATCCAGGTGATGTAACGTATATTTTGTCTATTAGATTTAAGACTTTTTGTGATAGTTTATGTAACTATACATGACAAAAATTAGATCACGAACAGTTTCCGGCAACTGATTAAGCGGCATGTATTTTTAAAAATATGAATATACCTATACGTAACCTTTTACCTTTTCACAATAACTCTTACGGTCAGTTACACAATGCGTTTAACCAAGTAATAAATTTAATTGACGTCAGTTTCATTAAAATTTATGTATACATGGTTTTGCATTTATCAAAAATGCAACTCAAGCTAAAATTAGAAATTTTAAGTCACCATTTTGAAATATCGAAAGCTGATTGGTTAATCGAACATCAATTAGTTAAATCGAAACGAGTAGCGTTTTAAAATCCGCACGTTTTATTTCATTTTTTGCTATTTTATTTCATTCTTCCATTGGCAACATTATGATCACATCCAAAAGATGATCCTCTACAGGATCGAAACGCTAGGTGTTCATTTTTAATTAAATAAGGTATCAGGGTCCTATTACGTTTCAATTTCTTATTTCTCACAATGTCTTACAGCCCTGCAGACGCACCTGAAGAGGCAAGGGTTTCTTAATTTGTAATAAACAAATATATAAAAAAAAACTACATAAAAAATTCAAACAAAAGACCAATATCTTTTTAAAGAAATTTCTGGCAAAAGAGTGGCATACATTTTTTTGTGTAACAGTGTAAAGTATCTACAAAGTGTCTCTAAAAATTTGTCGAAAATTCTGGTAACAAAATTTTTAGTTAAGTTAAAAAATTCATCATTTTATTCCACAAAACATCCTGGAAGTTTATTCCTTTACAACAAACTGACCGATTTTTCCCTTTCTAATATAAATATTGATTTTTTACAAATTTTCGTTAAGAATTTTTAGTTCCTTTTTTCATACAAATATTTTATTTTTTGTTTAATTTTATTGAACGATGAAACAATAGTAAGAAACCTTTAGAGAAACGTTTAACAATTGCTTGTTATTTAACGGATGGTCAGGATTTTAACGGTCTTTTCAGAAACGGTTTTTTATGTAAAAATTTAAACATGATTATACTGTCTTACAATCGAAGCATCCAAACATAGTTTTTGTTCCATCTAAATCAAACTACTCTGTCGGTATGGTGAGACATAATAGCCAACGGAGACAACAAATAATTATCTTAACTTCTCGTGAGAGTCCTAATAGAACAAAAAATAGACGTATTAAGTAGAGCAATTACCAATTAGTTCGTAATTATATATTTAATACTGACACGTTTTTAGTCAGGAGGAAGAAATAATCCTATATGTTTTGTGGGTCTGTAAATGTATTTAAAAATGTTTTTAGCTTAAAGTACTTGTTCAGAAAGTAAAATTCCAACACCTTGGGTAAACGCCTTAATTGTGCTTATATTTAAAAAGGGGAACAACTTTAAATTGGAGAATTACTATACAAAATCCTCACTAGAATCATAACATACATACAGATACGAACAAATTAGACAGTCTCGAGAACCAAAACCAAAATTTTGAACGACGAAAGTGAAGATAACAGCCAGGAACTATTAATACGAGGCTGGTTTGAAAAGTCCGTGCAAAAATAAAAACTACTTATGTGTTTGGGGTAAACCTTTTTTATTTTTCGACATAGTCTCCTTTTAGGCTTATACACTTCGTCCAACGATGTTCTAGTTTGTTGATCCCTTCCGAATAATAGGATTTGTCCAAGTCTGCAAAATATCCATTAGTGTCTGCAATCACCTCCTCGTTTGAATAAAATCTTTGTCCCGCCAGCCATTTCTTCAAATTGGGGAACAAATAGTAGTCCGAGGGAGCCAAGTCTGGAGAATAGGGGGGATGTGAAACGAGTTGGAATCCTATTTCCATTAATTTTGCGACCACAACTGCTGAGGTGTGTGCTGGTGCGTTGTCGTGATGGAAAAGGACTTTCTTATGGGCCAATCGCGGGCGTTTTTCTTGCAGCTCGGTTTTCAAACGGTCCAATAACGATGAATAATATTCACCTGTAATAATTTTACCCTTTTCCAGATAGTCGATGAGAATTATCCCTTGCGAATCCCAAAAGACAGTCGTCGTAACCTTTCCGGCCGAAGGAACGGTCTTCGCCATTTTTGGTGTAGATTCCCCCTTGGTAACCCATTGTTTAGATTGTTGTTTGGTCTCAGGAGTATAGTAATGTATCCATGTTTCATCCACAGTGACGAAACGACGCTTAAAGTCCTCCGGATTCTTCTGGAACAGCTGCAAACCATCCTTGCAACACTTCACACGATTCCGTTTTTGGTCAAGCGTGAGCAATCGCGGCACCCATCTTGCGGATAGCTTTCTCATGTCCAAATGTTTATGCAAAATATTATGTACCCGTTCAGCAATCTCACGCACCTTAACTCTTCTGTTATCCATCACCATATCATGGATTTGATCAATGATTTCTGGAGTCGTAACCTCCACAGGCCGTCCAGAACGTTCAGCGTCACTTGTGCCCATATGGCCAGTCTGAAAATTTTGAAACCACTTATAAACTGTTCTAATCGAAGGTGCAGAGTCACCATAATGTTTATCAAGCTCCTCTTTAGTCTCCTGAGGCGTTTTGCCTTTCATAAAGTAATGTTTAATCACCACACGAAATTCTTTTTGGTCCATTTCTTGAAAATCACTCGACTTCCTTGATCCACACGAATGCCAAACACAAAGAAATAGACCAATATGGCTGAAACTTGGTGTGTGCGTTCATTCAAGAGGTGCTACTAACTAAACATGACCTCGATACGCGCCGGTGGTGCCATCTCTCGGACTTTGCACGGACTTTTCAAACCAGCCTCGTAGAAGGTGAAAGAATGGGAAAGGCACCAACATTCATATATTTAGGACAAAAAATCGAAATATCAAAAAATAATTTAAAGGCTGACTTGGATAGAAGAGTCTCGTTAGCTTGGCCTGCGTTTGTAAGATTACAATCTACATTTAAATCGGACATCTCAAATACAATAAAAGCTAGAGTGTTTGATCAATATGTACTGCCAGTATTAACAAATGGTAGAGACGTCTGCTTTAGGCCGCTCCCTGATTTGTCGATGCAGTATCGTTTTTTTCGGTGTGCTCGGTACCGATACGGTAACGAAAACATGCCGAACGCATATATTTCAATAAAACCCACCGGGCTTGCTCCGCGCCCGCACATCCCGCGCAAGTCCGTTACACCAAGAAAAACGATACCGCATCGACAAATCAGGAAGAGTCCTTAAATAAAAGTATAGAGTTCAGAGAAGAAATATTAGACTCCCAGATCGTATTGCTAACATCGAGATACGAAGATCAAAAGTGACATATGTATGTAATACGACGAATATGTATATTAAGGTGGAATTGGGCGGGGCATATCGCAAGGATAAATGATAAAAGATGGACACGCCGTATGGTTGAATGGAGGCCTAGATAACATAAAAGATGCAGAGGTAGACGACAGACAAGATGGACGGACATACAAGGATTAGCGGGACATGATTGGATTCAAAAAGCAAACAACGGATCTCATTGGAGACAACTTGGGGAGGCTTACATCCGACAGTGGATGATATAAGCTAATGATGATGACTTGTTCATACATTCAGCGAGTACCAAAAATTACTGACATTTTTAACACATTTCTTAGTCTGGTAATTCTTTTATATTGTTACTAAGTTTGATACAGGAGGCGGGCCAGTGAAGTAAATACTTAATTTTGTCAAAGATCTTTAAATTTTCTTTTCGCTTGAATTTATAAACACTAGGTTTCTTAAAAACAATTCAAGGTAAAACATGACGAATGCGTTACTAACGCAGATCCTGCCGGTTCTGATTCTATGTAACTTGAAAAACCCCCATATTATTGGTACACAAACTGGAAACATTTCTTTTCAAAAAATTTAACCTAAAGAACAGTCCTTATACACTTATTAAAAAAATTATATTATTAAAAAACGATGTTTTTGGAACTTTTCACCAGCTCAAGGGATCCAATATAAATACAATTTACTTCTTACGACTAGAATGTCCTAATCAGCATTCATGTAAAGATTAAGATAGAATTATTTTCGACATATTTGTGTTCTTCGTGGTTTCCTCGTAAAAGATAAAATATAAAAATACAAATAAATAAAAACTAACCGTGAAAATGACTTTATGTAACAACTGGTATGGAAAATGGGTCACAGTCAAGGTGAGATAGCGATTAGATTTATAGACAGATAATGCGATAGAAAATGCATTATCTAGATGCACATCCAAGTGAAAGGCGAGGCAATGAATTTGAACCACCATTAAGTCTCACAATATTATGCCGAAGCACGGAGCGGCAGTATTGCAATGAGTTTGATAATCGGTAATTTCGTTGTAATATTGTTAGAAAGTTTGATATTTTCACAGTGGTACTTGTGAATTATTACGACAAATTTGAACTTTATCGATCAATATATTAGTTTTAGGTTCATTTCTCACAAAATACATGCGTTACAAAGACGAAGAAAGAGTTCTCGAGGTATTGCATAAAATAGTACGACTGATAGAAGAATGAAAAGAACATAAATTGCAACCCTGATAGAAATAACCGGTCAAGTGCAAGTTAAACTTGCGCAATTAGTGTTCCGTACGTTAATTGCTTTTAAAATAAAATTTTTTATTGCGGAGGTATATGGTAAAATAATCAATGACTTTACAAAACACACCTCAAATGAGTTTTCAACAAAGTTGGTTTCCGATTTGTGTTGAAAACTGATGACTTTTTTTATATATCAGAAATTATTAAAAATAAAAAAAATTATCATGTGATAATTTTCGTTCACTCTACACCCTGTAGAGAATATTCCACAATTTTTTCAACCTTTTCTGATCAGTATTTTTCGAGATAAGGGGGGGACAGCGATTTTTGACAATTTTTGAAAAATAATACAAAGAAAAATGTGCGCAAGTATTACAGTCTATATATTTTTAAACTTGTGTTTCCACAAGCTTTCATTTGACACCCCACTCGGGGACCTAATAAATTTTTTTTTTTTACTTCCGATTTCACCCCTCAAAACTAACCCTTTAAGTCAAAATTTAACATTCAAAACGATACGGCTCTGCTGGTGCCATCAATTCCTATATTAGTGCCAAATTTCAACTTTCTATGTCAAATAGTTTCGGAGAAAATCGGGTATGACAGACAGGCAGACAGACACCGAAGTGACCTTATAAGTGTTCCGTACGGAACACTAAAAGCAATTCTTTCGTTCGAAAGAAATTTTGATGATGTTAGAATCACGGTCAAGTGCAAGTTGAACTTGCGCAATTAGTGTTCCGTACGGTGATTGCTTTTGAGATAAAAATTTTTGTTACGGAGGTATAAAATGATCAGTGACTTCACAAAACACACCCCAAATGAGTTTTTAACAAAGTTTGTTTCCGATCTTTACTGAAAACTGAGGACTTCGATTTTTTTTTTTATGTACCAGATAAATTATTAAAGGTAATGCACTCGTGATAATTTTCGTTCAATCTACACCCCGTGGAGTATATTGCAGATTGTTTCAAAATTTTTTGATTAGTACTTTTCGAGATAAAGGAGGGAGACAGCGATTTTTCGCGATTTTTTTAAAATAATACAAAGAAAAGTGTGTGCAAGTATTACATTATATCGTCCCTACCATGTCAAACTATCGAATACGAAAATGGGTAGTGTTCAGGAGAGCAAAAAAACTACTTTAACAGTGAAGACAAAATTAGCACATTACCAAAATTGCAAAGTTTAATACTTTTCCTATACATTTTTTAAACCTTTTTAGGATATTATCAAGATTTAGTCAATTTAATCTTTTTTTACTTTAAATTAGTTTTTTCACATTCGATAGTTTGACATGGTAGGGACGATATATGTTGGAACTCGTGTTTTTTCAAGCTTTCATGTGACACTCCACTGGATGACCTAGTAAAATTTTTTTTTTTTCACTTCCGATTTTACCCCCTAAAACTAACCCCTTAAGTCAAAATTTAATTTTCAAAAACTACACGGCTCTGATAAGGCCATCAATTCCTATATTAGTACCAAATTTCAACTTTCTATGTCAAATAGTTTCGGAGAAAATCGGGTGTGACAGACGGACAGATACCGAAGTGATCTTATGTGTTCCCTCCGGAACACTAAAAACATACTGCCATATACAAACTTAACTAAACTACATATTTGTAATATTTGATTTCTTACTAACAAGAACGTGTAATTGAGCCTAAAATTATCTTGATCTTAGTATGAATGTACATTCCAATAATTAAAGTTTGAATAAGAAAACAGTTTTCTTATTTAAACTGCCAAAAATTCCTAATATTTGTTATTACAAATAAGTATGTTCAATCTATGACATATACTATCTATATTTTCGTCGAACACCGCTCCCAAATCCGTGACCGCCCGGTTGAAAACTCGAAAATAGCCCGTTATTAAATCGTAATTGCCGGATTCTCGACACGGTTCGGGAAGTAGACTACAATAGTCCATGTCAGGTTTTTTTTTCAGTAGGATTGTTAGTTCGGTGTTCGTTGCTTATCGTTATAAGAATAAAATCCGATGGTAGAGGAACTGAATAAGCTTTTTTAGTGTAGATTTTTACATAGAATAAAAATGTAACCGGAAATATACTAAAACAGAAAGTATTTGTTTACAATGCCTAGGTATATTTTAAAAACTGTCCAACAAGTACAAATCTTATTTTTTTTTGCAGTATTACACAGCTCAGCAGCACTACCTTACTAGTCGCCACTAGTTACCCAATTAATTCATTAAGAATTACAATTTTATTCCTCGCGTTACAACCCTTTTTGGTTTTGGCACAAAATCCGACAATAAAAAGAAATTCTGGATTGAAAAAAAAAAAACAAACAATTATTAATGATACTCTCTCTCTCTTTAAATATACGAAAAATTACGAATGAAGTATCGGATACTAATGAAGTTTCTGCGCTTAAGGCCACTCCAGGTCCCAGAAAAATAAGGCTAATTTTGGGATTTTTTTTTCAAAAGTTTAGTAAAAGCCGTCGAAAATTTATTTGAAGTACTTGTACTTTATTAAACAGATATTTGAGTACACAAAAATATTTTTTTTGTCTTTTTGATTCAAAATGGCCGCTTCAGAATCCAAAACGTCAAAGCACCTTTTATGTGAGGCCTGAAACGGGCGAAACGATTGCTCCCGTAGATTTCAACATAGAACAAAAAACCAAAAAAATGTTCATTAATATACCAGATGTACAAGTATGAAAAGCGGATTTCAGACAACAGATGGTGCACCGATGTAGTTTGTGCTATAAAGATTTGACACTGCGCCATTTTGTTGTATCATCAACAAGTGTCAGACGCGCACGAGTGATAAATTGGAAAAGTGTGTGCATAGTGTTGTGTTGTTGGGTTCAATATGTCGAAATTTATACCGAACAAAGAGCATTTGCGGACAGCATTAATTTTTTGTTTTCATTTGAAGAAAACTGCTGTTGAATCATACCGATTACTTCGAGAAGCTTATGGTGAACATGCTCTATCGCAAGATACGTGTGAACGATGGTTTCGGCATTTCAAAAGTGGTGACTTCGATGTTGCAGACAAGGAACGTGGAAAACCCCCAAAAAAATACAAAGATGTGGAATTGCAAGCGTTATTGGACGAAGATGATTCGCAGACACAAAAACAACTCGCCGAGCAATTGGGCGTTAGTCAACAAGCTGTTCCCAATCGGTTACGAGATATGGGAAAGATTCAGAAGACCGGCAGATGGGTACCACATGAGTTGAACGACAGGCAAATGGAAAAGCGCAAAAACACGTGTGACATTTTGCTCGCTCGGTACAAAAGGAAGTCGTTTTTGCATCGTATAGTTACAGGGGATGAAAAGTGGATTTATTTTGAGAATCCCAAGCGCAAAACTCATGGATAGACCCAGGGGCATCATCCACATCGATCGCAAGACCGAATCGCTTTGGCAGAAAGACGATGCTCTGTGTTTGGTGGGACCAGAAGGGCATGGTCTATTATGAGCTGTTAAAACCTGGGGAAACGGTTAATACTAAACGTTACCAACAACAATTGACCGATATGAACCGTTCGCTGCTTGGAAAAAGGCCAGAATACCGAAAGAGGTATTCTGGCCTTTTTCTTCATGACAATGCAAAACCAGTTCGCGACACGTTGGAAGCACTCAGCTGGGAAGTTCTACCCCATGCGGCTTAGTCACCAGACTTGGCTCCTTCCGATTACCACTTGTTTGCATCGATGGGTCACGCACCAGATTTTTACTGGCGTGGTATTCACAAATTGTCGAAAGATGGGAAAAATGTATAACAAGCGATGGAGCATACTTTGAATAAAGCACTTTTTATCATTCTTCCGAATTTAACATGTTTTTTTAGAAAAAAAATCCGCATTTCATACTTGTACACCTGGTATGTCAAAAACTAGTGAATAACGTACAGATTTGGCGTTATAAAAAGTTATAAAACTTCCTTTTTTATAAACAATTTTTCGTGAAATTTTTGGGTGAAAAATGAATTTTTTTTTTCAACTTTTTCGGAAAAAAACGATATTTTTAAATTTCCGTACCTTATCCACTAGTTTTTGACATATATTATTGAAAATTTTTTGGTTTTTTGTTCTGAGTACCTCGCATAAAAATGTGCCTTATCATCTTCGATTCCAAAGCGGCCATTTTGAATTAAAAAGATAAAAAAAAATATTTTTGTACGCTTAAATATTTGTTTAATAAAGTACTTCGAATAAATTTTCGACTACTTTTATTATACTTTTGAAAAAAAAATTCCTGAAATTAGACTATTTTTCCTGGGACCTGGAGTGGCCTTACCACTGAAGGAATTCGTTAAGCAGCAGCAAACACCTGTTTTCAATGAGTTGGATAAACCTTAAAATGGCAACCGTCGATATTTATATACTTCGTGAGTCCTTAAGCTTTTTTTCAAAGTACAAAAGTATCTTGCTCGAAATATAAAATTACTAAGATTAAAATTAGTTTAATGTAATTCTACAATTACATTACTTATTTTTTCAATTTAAGCATGTCGTAAACTTAATCGGATGATAGGACATGCCAGTGTAAAAATGGTTTCAACTGTCACCTACCTAAATAAACAGAGCTCCCTTTTCTTGTGTTTTTCTCTAAGACCAACGTAAAGTAGCATAATGGCGTAACTGTAGGTCACCTCTTAGAAACATGCCATATGGCATGAACATAAAAGTTATAATTGGTTATAATACTTAATGACCAGAACATGTTATCTTAGTTTTCATCGAAATAGTGTCACCGGAATTAACATTGTTAATTATGTTACTTTAACTTAATCTGCTTCCGTCTTTCAGTAAAACATTTCACTTTTAATTTGAATTAAAACCCATCAACTAACCATGTTACGATTAATTGAACAAAACGACTGACTGAAGGGATATAACCTAGAAGCAAGGTATATGGTTCTAGGTTTCTAGTTTGATAACTCCTACATACTAAATTGCTAGTTTTTGAATACCAGCTGCAAATGTTTTTGCAATTATCGTTTGTAGTTTGCTTTACGTATTTAACTTTTGTAATGTAATTGTTGAAATCCGAGACGAGCGTTTATAAGGCCATAAATAAAATCCTAATAGTGCTAAGATAAACACTCAAAATATCAATATGGGTGTTTATAATACAATCAATATGGGTGTTTATAATACAAACTAATAGGAAAAAAATTATAGTAAATTATCATAGGTTCTCTTCGTTATCCCAGTATTATCGCCAGGAAATAGGTCTTGCTTTTGAGATGTGGTGTTACCGACAAGCCATGAAATCCTTGTAAAGATGAACACAGAATACGAGATAGTCAGCCTTATTTATAAAAAGGCGAAAACTTGAGTACTTGAGATCTATGCTCTATTACGAATGATAATTCAGGAAAAGATAAAAGGGAAACGAAGTATTGGCGGACGTAGGATTTATTGGTTGAAAAACTTGCGAAATTGGTTTGGTTGCGGCAGCATCGAATTGTTCCAAGCGGTTGCGAGCAAAGTCAGAATAGCGACGATGATCTCCAACCTCCGATAGACGAAGGACTTTAAGAAGGTCGCGTTCGGTAGAATTTAAAAAAGTGGTTTTCTTCTTCCACATAGCTAAAAGTCCTTAGTACTATTTAGCATACATGTGAGGATTATTTTATATCACTGGCTTCAGAAAGTTTTGTTGGAAAAGGTCATATTTTTAGATCTACTGACTTATATCCAGAGAGACAAATATACAATGTTATCCCTCAGGAAACAGTATTAGTAAAAATTATTTTCTGCTGAAATTGCAGAGTTTTTCTCATTTTCATATGTACGCATCTAATTTATCTTGAATAATTACGCTGTACAATTTCTAGTTGGTAAAGATTTATGCACAGGTGGTAATATGTTTTTAGAATAATTTTCACCATTTATGGATAAAATAAACTTAACGTTGATTATCACTATTTTGTTATTGTGGATTTTGATAATTTCAGACCTATTTTATGTACTATGTCACAGTAAATAATTTAATTACCTAATTTAAGATAACAAACTGCTGTTTGTAGGTGTATAGTGGATTATCAAATTGTAAAAATGGATTGCGAAAACTAAAATTGTTTGTTAGCTTGTGCTCTGATTATATTTATTGTTATAATTATATATATTATATCCTTTTCTGTCTAATTGTTATTATTCTTTACTCATATGGTATATTTTAAAAAATGATCTGACCAGGACTCAGAGTAACATTATATATATTTATATATATATATATATATATATATATATATATATATATATATATATATATATATATATATATATATATATATATATATATATATCTCATAAACATAAAATAATATATCTCAAACAAGAGCGACTCGCCACTCGGTTGCAGTAATCTATAATATATATAAAATGCAACGTCTCTCTGTCTGTCTGTCCGTTAGTGCGCTTATCACTGGAAAACCACTTATCCGATTTACGTACTTTTTTTTTAAACATACATATGTTCTCTGGCCAGGTTATAGGCTATATTTTATTACGATAGGTAGCATAAGAAATGAGCAGTGACGATAATGGTGAATGAAGTCGGAAAAAAGTTTGCCGCTAGCGCGTTCTCTTGCAATACACAGCCTAAACCATTAAATATGGAACAATATTATGTAGCAGAGAATATATATAATCTATAATATATATAAAATGCAATGTCTCTTTGTCTGTCTGTGCGTTTATCATGCGAGAACCACTTATCCGATTTACGTGTTTTTTTTTTTTAAATTCATAGATATGTTCTTTGGCCAGGTTATATAATAATAATCTATATCTCTAATTTATATATAAAATGCAACGTCACTCTGTCTGCCTATCTGTACGTTAGTCCGCTTATCACTGGAGAACCACTTATCCGATTTACGGGCTTTTTTTTAAAACATACATATGTTCTCTGGTCAGGTTATAGGCTATATTTTATTACGTTAGGTAACATGAGGAATAAGCAGTGACGATAATAGTGAATCAAATCGGAAAACAGTTTGCCACTAGCGCGTTCTCTTGCAATACACTGCCTGGAGCATTAAATATGGAACAATATCATGTAGCAAAGAATATAATATATATAAAATGCAACTTCTCTCTGTCTGTCTGTCTGTCCGTTAGTGTGCTTATCACTCGAGAACCACTTATCCGATTTACGTTTTTTTTTTTTTTAATTCATACATTTGTTCTCTGGCCAGGTTATCTACAATCTTCTATCTATAATATATATAAAATACAACGTCTCTCTGTCTGTCTGTCTGCCTGTCTCTCTGCCTGTCTGTCCGTTAGTGCGCTTATCACTGGAGAACCACTTATCTGATTTTCGTGCTTTTTTTTAAAACATACATATGTTCTCTGGCCAGGTTATAGGATATATTTTTACTGCGTTAGGTAACATAAAGAATAAGCAGTGACGACAATAGTGAATCAAGTCGGAAAAAAGGTTACCGTTAGCGCGTTCTCTTGCAATACACTGCCTAAACCATTAAATATGGAACAATATCATGTTGCAAAGAATATAATATATATATAAAATGCAACGTCTCTCTGTCTGTCTGTCTGTCCGTTAGTGCGCTTATTACTTGAGAACTACTTATCCGATTTACGTGTTTTTATAAATTTATACATATGTTCTATATAATTTGATATAAGCCTAGATAATGGGAGATCAGGTGAGATAACGGGAGATAAGTATAAATAATGGGAGATAAGTCTAGATAATGGGAGCTATGGTGAGATAATGGGAGATAAGGAGAAATAATGGGAGATAAGGAGAAATATTGCGAGATAAGTCTAGATAATGGGAGACAAGGTGAGATAATGGGAGATAAGGAGAAATAAAGAGAAATAATGGGAGATGAGCAGAAATTAGCCTAGATAATGGAAATTATGTAGAGATAATGGGAGATAAGGAGTAATAATGGGAGATAAGGGTAAATAATGGCAGATATTTTATTACGTTAGGTAACATAAGGAATAAGCAGTGACGATAGTAGTGAATCAAGTCCACGCGAGCGGAGCCTCAAGCACGGCTACTGTACAAAATATTACAAAAAAACCTTCACTTTTTTATACCAGATAAATTATCAAACATAATGCACTCGTGGTAATTTTCGCTCAATTTACATTTTATGTAGAATATTCCAGATTTTTTCAAAATGTTTTGATCAGCACGCGATAAGGGGGAAGACAGCCATATTTGACAATTTTTAAAAAATAATCCAAGAAAAGTGTGCGAAAGTATTACAATATATATAATTTTGAACTCGTGTTTTCACAAGCTTTCAATTGACACCTCACTCGATGATCTGGTAAAAAAGAAAATTTTTCACTTCTGGTTTCACCTCCAGAAACTAATTAAGTCAAAATTTAACTTTCAAAACTATACGGCTCTGATTGGGCCATCATTTTCTATATTTATGTCAAATTTGAACATTTTATGTCAAATAGTTTTGGAGAAAATCGGGTGTGAAAGACGGACGCCGAAGTGATTCAAGTGTTCCGTACGGAACACTAAAAAAATATTTATTTCTATTTTTTATACAATATTTTATCATAACAATTTATTCCGTCACTGTTTTGAAAAAGATAAAATACTAACACTTGTCATATAAACGATAGTAATTCGTCGTTATCTAAAAATATAAAGTCGGTTACGAGTAGCAAACATTCGAAAATTAGGTCAACCTGATAATGCGGTTTATTAAGACCACAAAACAAATTAAACCATTTTAAAATAACACATATCGATACACCCACTTGGAATTGCTCAAAAGTTTACATAAAACAAGCTGAAACGCATCTGCACCATTTAAAATAAACATTCAACAGAAACAGCAAAATTAATTAGGGCGAATGCGATAATCTCAGCAGATTTCGAGTGGTATAACACGGTTAAAAATTTTGTTAACGTTATTGTCGGTCCCTGAATACAGCATAAAGAAAAATAATAGTTCAGTAAAAAAAGGTCAAAATAATGATGAGATAGGCATAGTTTATTATATATTATGATTTTATCCTCACTGGGGTATCACCAGGAAGGAGTATTATTCTGAGTTTTAGATCTCGAAAAACTTCTGCTCTTTTGTTTATAAACAATTTAAGTTTTCAAAAAACGCGCTTTTTAAGCTTAAAATATGAATAACTCCGTTTATATAAGTCGGATCGAGACAAAAAAAAACCAAACCCTTCGTAATGAAATTTCCAACAAATCCTCGTTAGTTTTAAGTCACTTAAGTGCATATATAAGCTACAAAAGGGAACAACAGGCAAAAAACTGTTTTTTTTTTCATTTTATTGTACAGGTCGGCTAGGTGAACCGATCAGCTTCCAACTTTTAGAAAATATGCCCTTTGTTATAGCATAAATACCCTAAAATTTTGGTTCAAGAAAATTGTACCCAGTGGGTACAATTGAATTTGTTATTTAAAATTTGAATTGCTTGCCATTTTATGCCATTTGGTCCAAATGTGGAACAATATCATGTAGCAAAGAATATAATATATATAAAATGCAACTTCTCTCTGTCTGTCTGTCTGTCCGTTAGTGTGCTTATCACTCGAGAACCACTTATCCGATTTACGTGTTTTTTTTTAATTCATACATTTGTTCTCTGGCCAGGTTATCTACAATCTTCTATCTATAATATATATAAAAATGCAACGTCTCTCTGTCTGTCTGTCTGCCTGTCTCTCTGCCTGCTTGTCCGTTAGTGCGCTTATCACTGGAGAACCACTTATCTGATTTTCGTGCTTTTTTTAAAACATTTTAAAAATTTTTTTTTTTCAAAATTTAGATCCTGACGCCAGCTTTTCGATACCATTAAAAAAATTTGTTTTGGAGTCATTTTAATCGTTTTTTTTTACATTTGTTTATTAATTAAATAACAATAAATGCGTTTTTCCGGTCAATTAAAAAAAAACTGAAATTTTTTTATCACACCTGGTAGATGATCGCGAGACCTTTATTTTAAAAAAATCATTTTCGTTAACGTGAAAATGGCCGAAAAAACGCATGTAAAAAAAACGGTTAAAACGGCTCAAAAAAAGTTTCTTTAATAGAATCGAAAAGCTGGCATCGAGGTCTAAATTTTGAAAAAAGAAAGATGCACTTTGGGCCAAATGGCATAAAATGGCGGGCCGTACAAGCTTTAAATAACAAATTCAATTGTGCCCACTGGATTCAATATTTCTATACCAAAATTTCAGGGTATTTTTGCTAAACAAAAGGCATATTTTCTGAAAGTTTCAAGCCGATCGATTCACTTAGTCGACCTGTACAATAAAATGGAAAAAAAAAAGTTTTTTGCCTGTTTTTTCAATTTTGTAGTGATTTAAAACCAACGAGGATTTATTTGAAATTTTATTACAAAGAGTTTGTTTTTTTTGTCTCGATCCGACTTATATAACCGAAGTTATTCACATTTTAAGCTCAAAAAACGCGTTTTGAAAACTTAAATTGTTTATAAACAAAGAAGCACAAGTTTTTCGAGGTCTAAAACTCAGGACAATACTCCTGATGATAACTTCAGAGAGGATAAAGAATGGGTGATCGATGATTTAAGAGCAAGATAGTAGTACAGTATAGTCTGGTTTAGTTTCTTACAAATTCAACTCTTTTAACTTTCTATTTAATGTAAATAAATAGAGACGATAGTTTATTAGTTGAAAACTTAGTGAATCTGCTCGACAGGACATCAGTTTCTAAAACACCAGTAGTAATTTAGTACAAACATTAAAAATTAGTCCATAAATATTATTTTTTACAACACTATACGTATGCAACTTTATCAGTCAATATCATATTTTCTTATTGTTTATTTTTAAATATCAAATTCAATTTGTGGTACATGCGAATGTTATGTGACATTTACGTGGTCTCAGCGACAAAATTTAGGTCAAGTACTTATTACGGAATACTTAAAAGTGAATAATTGTTTCCCTTTCAGGAAATTACAGTCGTTACGGTCTTCATTTATTTTTCACCAAATAGCATTTTCATGTAAGTGGAGTTGATTAAAACATAAAATTCCAGTTCAAATTACGGGCTAATAATATTTGTAGCAAAATAACAAGATTTGATGCGGTAAAAAAACCTATTTTATTGTTCATTTACTGACTCACAGAATATACTAGATCCTACTAAAAGATAATTCGAGTAATTATCTGGATAGGAACAATAAAGTAGACAGAGTTTTTTTAAATTAATAACAATATTAATTTCGTTAGTGTGCGGTCTTTCTACAACCTGCCAAATTTCTTTGAAGTTAAACAATTTACACTTTAGTGGTATTTTAGAATGCCAGTCCTAAAAATATTTGTGCTGACAGAGGGCCCCACGGTAATTAATAACAATATAGGTGATCTTGCAGAGGACATACTAGAAAGTAATGCGTAATGCTTGGCTATTGTTCAGGTACTGGATATTTTGCTCGTCTTTTTTTGTTGCTTACAAATGAAGAAGATATATTTATATATATATATATATATATATATATATATATATATATATATATATATATATATATATATATGGGTTGTATGCGGGACAAGGCAAGATCTTCCAGCTCAGTTCTTGAAGCTTTTCTTGGGTCTGTCGACTCCTTTTCGCAAGAGTCTTAAGGCGTTTTCTCTTGATAGCTAGCTTAACTTTGTCTTCCAACAACCCACAACAGTATTCACTATTAATGGTATGTTGATTCTCAAGGATATCGCAAAATATTGCCCTGTAGGAGCCCCAAAAGAAACTTCGACTGGACGTCCACTTCGCTGCTAGTCACACACGCTTGTTCAGCCACTTTTGAACCGATCTATCTACTTGTAAACGTTCGCACGGTTCAAGCAACTTTGTCCATACTGTAGTAATACTAGAATGTATTTCATTTGATTTAACACCTTCTGCTACTAAAAATCTAGTGACAGAAGGCTGCTCTTCTAAAGTGAAATCTTCAAATGGACTTGCCATGGTAAGCTGGATATTTTGAGGGTATGTTTACATTACATGACTGAACAGCTGATTAAAACTCATCACAAGGTTGCCAACTTGGACTCCCAGAAGTATGGAGCGGTTTGGTTGAATGGGCTTAAGCTGAGACCAATTATCTCTTTACTTATTGAATGACCCCCTATATATATATATATATATATATATATATATATATATATATATATATATATATATATATATATTATATATATATATATATATATATAAACCCCCATGTTGTTCGCCGGCTAAATTTCGACAGTTATTTTCAATGAATTTATGGTCTTATACTGCTAACGGTAAGCATTCCATCTATAATGAGGCACTCTCACATTTTAGGCGCGGAATACGCGATATTTAAATATCGAATTTCCCGAGTACCTGAAACTTTTGAATCTAAACATTCTTACATAAACAAAATTTTTGAAAATCGTATTTTAGAAAGCAAAACTTTTTTTTTACTCAGGTCGTAGACATGTTTGTCAAATTAGATACATAATCTCCACCGAAAAGGAAAATAAATTTTGTTTCATAAAATAAATTTTGATATTGATTACTTGTAACTAGTCTAGACTAAATGTTTTGACTAAAAACGACCACGTTGTCAGTGTTCATTACAAATATTATTCAATTCAACTATGCCAAACATCCAAAGCCAAACCTGTTTAAAGTATTTCAGATGCGAGTTGCGTCATTTTGTAATCACTGTACGGCCATTAACGTTATTAGTACAAAAACGTTTTTACAATTTGTAGGTTTCTTGCAATATGATTCTAATAAGGAACGACAAAGCACGTAAATGCGTGAGATATATTTGAATGTGCGTTTTGTTTCAGCTACTGTTGCCTCATATTTGCTTTTTAAGAGAACAATGTAAGTATATGATTTATATATTTGTATTATATATAATACAAATAATTTAGTAGAAAATTTCGTTTAAATTATAAAACAAAGCACGCGCTTATAAATAAGAGTCCTCACGTAAAAATAATTTACATGCATATGTATTTTTACTGCGGGTAGTTATTAAAATTGTCGTTGCTTCATTATATGTATGTACCTCACCTTATACGTCTTACGACACAAATTTAGCAAATTATTGCTTTGTTTCTAAATGTTAGTTGGAATTGTAAACATTTTTGTATGATCAACAGTAAATAATGTGTAATTTTGTTTCTTAGCAAGATACATGACTTAACTTATTTTAATACAGTGTTTTCTGTTGTTTTTGTGTCGCAATCACACATTACTTGCAGAAAATGTGATGTTTTAAAGTTTCATAACTAAAACTGCCGACTAAAAGTCTACGAAAAGATTCGATGGCGGATGGCTTATTAGTTACCAGTTACTACTCATAAAACTTATTAGGATAAGCCGAAATTTCATTTTTGTCGGCAACTAATTTATATATCATTTACCCCATTTTACTCTGTGTAACATTTGTGTATTAGGCAGGGTGACACAATTTCATCAAAATCGTTGTATGTATTTGAAAGTCTTGAGTGGGAAGAGAAGGGAATTAGCGAAGATCTAGAAGAACTCAAAATCATGATAGAACAACTTAATCAAGCTTCACAGAAAGTTGGACTCGAGATGAACATCAGGAAAACAAAATTTCTAAGCACACAAAACACAAAAATTAAGATCGGCACGGAAGAGATCGAGAGAGTGGAAGAGTATATATACTTGGGACAAAAGATTAGATTGGATCAGGACAATCAAATAGCGGAAATATGAAGGCGAATTGGTCTCAGTTGGACTGCATTTCAAAAACTGAGACATATCCCCATGACCTTAAAAAGAAAAACCGGTCAAGTGCAAGTTGAACTTGCACAATTAGTGTTCCGTACGTTGATTGCTTTTAAAATAAAAAATTTTATTACGGTGGTATAAAATGATCAATGACTTCATAAAAACACACCCCAAAGAAGTTTTCAACAAAGTTTGTTTCCAATTTTTACTGAAAACTGATGACCTTGAAATGTTTTTTTTTTATATATACCAAACAAATTATTAAAGGTAATGCACTCGTGATAATTTTCCTTCAATCTACACCCCGTGGAGAATATTCCAGAAATTTTCCAAAATTTTTCGATCAGTACTTTTCGAGATGAGGTAGGGGGACAGCGATTTTTCGCGATTTTTTAAAAAATAATACAAATAAAACTGACTCCAAGTATTACATTATATATATATATATATATATATATATATATATATATATATATATATATATAAACTTGCGTGCATAGAAATCGGCCCATTGTAAACTTTTGACTTTAACTATATTTTTTAAAAAAAATTATTCATCAGATCAAAAAAAGAAATATGCTGTTTGAAAGACAATTTAATATGCTTTAATGTGAGTATAAATTTACGAAAACTTATTTCGACTTCCTATGTTTAACATAGTGAAATTAATGCATTAAGCAAACTAAGCTTTTTTATTATTAACATAAATAGGGTTATTGACAATTTAAAAAAAAAACTTAAAAATTAATTTTTTAATAATGGGTATGACCTCCTCTTGCCCTAATAACATCTTTCATACGATTAGGCAAAGATCTAATCAAGTTTGCTATTGTTTCTTGAGGGATGTTAAACCACTCTTCTTCTGCTGCAACAATAAGCTCTGCGATCGAGTTTGGGATATGAAGTCTAGCTCGAATTCTTCGTTTTAACTCATCTCATAAATGTTCGATCGGATTTAGATCAGGACTGGATGCTGGCCACTCCATAACCCGAAAACCGACTTCTGCAATGTAATCTTGCACGATTCTTGCGGTGTGCGGCCTTGCATTGTCATGCATAAAGGTAAATTCGTCTCCAATGTAGTCGACGTAAGGTACCACATAAATTGCTAAAATCTCCTCGATATATCTAGCAGCCGTTAAACCTCTTCTTCCGTGAACACGGTCGCCCCTACGAATGAACTCAGGGTCGGTTCGTGCTCCTATAGAAATTGCACCCCAGATCATACAGGAACCACCTCCATAAGCACTCCGCTCTTCAAAGCAGCAATCTGCAAATCGCTCTCTTGGTCTTCGGTACACTTTCCTTCTTCGGTCGCTACCATGGAGGCATATTCTGGTCTCATCTGAGAACAGAACAGATCCCCATTGTTCCAACGTCCAATTCAGATGATCCCGTGCAAAACGCAGGCGGGCTTGCCGATGAGCTGGAGTAAGTTTTGGACCAATCGCAGGTGTTTTAGGGGTCAGGTTATTTTCCTGCAGTCTTCGTCTTACTGTCCACTGACTAATAGCCACTCCTCGCACCTCACGGAGCTGTCGTTGCACTTGAACGGCATTAAGGTGACGATTTCTTAATGTTGTTGACACAATAAAGCGGTCATCACGAGCGGTTGTAAATCGCCTTCTGCCTGTTCCAGGTCGCCTATGAAAGGATCCAGTCTCCTCATAACGTTTGCACACTCTTCGAACCGCTGCGCGTGTCATATTCAATTGTCTAGCAACAGCTCGCTGACTAAGTCCATTTTCGATTAAAGCAAAAACTTGGGCGGCTTTTTGTGGTGTAGTATGCATTAAACTAACACACTTAAACACTACTGAGATTATGAAAAACGAATTAATATGCAAATTTCAGTTGCAAACGCAATAATTTTTAATATTTGACAAATTTGTTATTTTCGTTACAATCACACACATAAACACGTTTCATTTGTTTACCGGTTGCTACGCATATAAACGATAAGCCTTCTTGATAAATTTATACTCACATTAAATTGTCTTTCAAACAGCATATTTCTTTTTTTGATCTGATGAATAATTTAAAAAAAAATATAGTTAAAGTCAAAAGTTTACAGTGGGCCGATTTCTATGCACGTTAGTGTATATATATATATATATATATATATATATATATATATATATATATATATATATATATATATATTACTCGTGTTTTCACAAGCTTTCATTTGACATCACACTCGATGACCTAGTAAAAAAATTTTTACTTCCGATTTCACCCCCCAAAACTAACCCCATAAATCAAAATTAAACTTTCAAAACTACACGGCTCTGATGAGGCCATCAATTCCTATATTATTGCCAAATTTCAACTTTCTATGACAAATAGTTTCGGAGAAAATCGGGTGTGACAGACAAACAGACAGACAGACACCGAAGTCATCTTATAAGTGTTCCGCACGGAACACTAAAAATGTACAAGAGCTGCATACTTCCAGTAAGTATGTATGGGCTGGAAACCATGACCTTACAAGAAATAGTCTTTGTCGATTCCAACGTACTCAACAGGCCATGGAAAGCCAGATGTTAGGTGTTAGTTTACGAGAACCCATTAAAAGCGAGGGTATCAGATGAAGAACAAGAATTACAGATACCAATAAAGGAGTAGCAAAATTAAAGTTGCAATGGGCGAAGCATGTGGCTAGAATGAATGATGGTAAATGGACAACAAAATTACTTAAATGGAGACCTTGGGAGAGCAGACGAAGTGCCGGAACGCCAATGGATGGACTGATGATATCAAGTAGACAGCAAGCAGTAGACGTCTCCATGTTGCACAAGATAGAAACAATTGGAAGAAATTTGAAGAGGCCTATGTCCTACAGTAGAGAAACAGTGACTTATAAAGAAAAAGAAAAGATTTGTGATTAAGAAAAACGACAGGTACGAAGTTTTTTGTTTTTAATAGAGAGAATTGTTATAAATTGGATTTATATTACTGAAATAACATTTTGAAAAAGAAATTTCAAATAAATTATAAGAAGTAACACCAAGTAATAGTCGCCCAATTTAAATAAAAAATCATTAATCAGTCATCGTTTTTTTTTACATAAGCAAGTCTACTAAATGTTAATATAAAATATGTTCTAAGAAAACATGTATGTATTTATAAAAAAAAATTAAGAAACTAAGTAGATTTAAATTACACACATTACAAAAAAATTATTACCCAACAATATTGAAACAGTTAGTTTTATATTATCAAATATAAAAACAAGTGATTCTAATATATGAGATCATTGATCATTATTTCACGAAAAAATTAAATCCATAAGACAAGAAAGTCGGACATGTTAACGATTTTTATTGGACACCATCTAACGTACCTATGGACGTAACTTTTTTACTTTTACTCTCAGCACGGGAAAAACCACTATCCTAGAATTATTTAATTTTATTTTTCCATATTCGTAAAGCTAGGAAAAGGTAATGTAATCCTAGAACTTCCAGACACTAAACCAATATAATAAAGAATACTAGATGGAAGAAAGAGTATGTTTATTTTATTTAAAAACCTTTTTCTGAATGTACTTCGCTTTTTTAATTCGACTGGCAGTTTAAATCAAACATTGATAAGCTCTTTTATAATCATTCAACCCGATTTCCGGTTTGCCTCGTCATTATTCCTGCTTCATTCCACAGTAATCGTAGGTACTGCGGTGTTGCCATCATCGCTATGTGAAATAAAGAAGTTTTTTTGCATATATATATATATATATATATATATATATATATATATATATATATATATATATATATATATATATATATTCCTTAAATTTAGATTTGGTACTAAGATAGATAGCATCGCCATTATTGAAAGGATTTGCACCGATATTAAATTCAAGAGATAGCCTAGTGGATTTTTTTTCCCGGAAATTTGATGATATATTCTGAGTAAAATTATTTGTAAATAAGCTCTGATGCGCTTTGAGCAGGCAGTCCTACATTGGCAAGATCTAGATACATATATTCAATTAATGAATATGTCAATATGACTCTAAATGGTCATCTGACTAATTCGGTAGTTTAAGACACCTCCTACATGCGTTGTTGTAAAAGATCTATAAATAATAAAAAGGCTGTATTTTATAAATTGTGTGTATTTTTGTCCAAACAACAAAAAGGTACCAGTTTATTTATTACCATCCTCTTAGAACAATTATTTGACTGCCTTTTATTGTCTCAATTTCCGCAGAGGATGTTGATACATCTTTTGATAGTATAAACAGAATTTTAGACATACGTCAAGTATCGGGGTGCTAGATTTACTTATGAAATAACCAATACAGTGTATACCAAAAAGTACTTCGAATTTGTTTTATTAAAGTTTGCAAATGTTTATACTTGATGCAACAATCCTGATACAGATTAACTGCAAATTTATATTTACAAAACATAAGCATTATCATTGCGGTTTTGAGAAAAAAATTGTTTTGTCATAAATGGAACGATTATATTATATTCTAACAAAACTATTTTAATTTTTTTTTTTCGTTATAATTAAAAAGTTATATCAAATCGAAAATTGAACTTATTACCGATGACGCGCCGAAAAAACCCGAGCGTGTGTGACGTCACAATGATTATTTTGCCCCGACATTACCGACAGCTGATACTACGAGTGTTTTAGTTTGCAATCCACAGACATAGAGGATGAACTGAGCGTTCCGTATCACCCTGTGAAGTAAACACGGACGCAAAAGTGTGAGAGAGACAAAGCGAATGTCGGCCAGTAGCTGTCTCTTTCTAGAATTCTGATTGGCCCACGTCACAGGCTTGCCGGAGCGTAAAACTAATAATTGTTTTCATTATTATTAATTCTAATCGCTTAGATTTTACTAATAAATAATAAAAAAATATATTAAAAAAAAAAACCTGCGAGACTCGAACCCAAGTTAGCAAGATTCGGATTCGAGCACTTTGCCGCTAAGCTACGGCGCTCTTAAAAATAATATTTCTAAGAGTTCTATTTAAAGTAAAATCGGATGGGGACATTTTTGCCGTGAATTCCGTCTCGAAGTACTGCGCCTTGGTTATTACAGGCCTACAGGAAACAGACAGGTACTGGCCGCACAGTCGCTTTGTCTCTTTCTAGAGAGTGGTCAATTTTGTGAGGTTAATGCTCAGGCATTTTCTATGTCTCTGATTTTAACATAATGAAGTCACAAACATGGCAGCCAATCGCGGTGCTTTCGTAGTCACGTGATTTTTTTTTTAAAATATATAAATTGTAATTCATTTATAATTAATTGTAAATTTTTTTTAAAAAGTTTCGCATCGATTATCAATATTATTTATGATAAAGTTTTAAAATAAATTTAAAAAATCGATAATTATTTTTTATTCAAAAACTCAATTACACTAAGAATTTTTTTGTATTGGTGAGTAAACAATTAAAATAATCGGTAATAACACCCCGACTCTTCACAGAACACTGATTTTAGGACGGATGTTAATATTGTTAACTGGCTTTCAGGATTTCCACCGCCGACATTTCCAAGTCGACCCATACCCTCTTCATGTAGGCCGATGACAGATCAACCCAGCGAACCCCCAAGACATCATATTCACCAAGGCTCGCAGCACTATGGCGGAACCCTCACCCCCCAAGGCACCAAACTCCGGAGGTCAAACAGCAGTACGTGGGCCTCCACTACGACAAACAGCTATTATGGAGGGATCAGTCGCCACCTCCACCAAGAAAGCAAACCAACTCCTCGGCAAGCTCTACCCACTTCTTAACAAGTCCAGTAAACCGTCAACCTGCAAAACGTTGACAATTTACAAGATGATCATCCGAGCCGGATTGACTTAATCCAATCCAGCATGGTGCCAAATGTCACGAAGACATTAAATTTAATTTTAAGTTTTATGTTCATGAAATATCATAAGTTCAAATATCTAAGTTTTCCCAACACATTTGTATAAATTCCTCACCTAGGCTAAGTTAATTAGGTTCCTGACATGTATATATCTAAGATTCAATATTAATTCTCTGTTTTTGTAATCAAATCGTTGTATACTATTATACAGCCTTAAGCTACCTAACTAGATCACTGAAGCGAAAAAAGTAGTTTTGATTGGTCAACGGATTTCTGATCATTTTCGAGTTATAGTAGATTGAAAACCTTGATTGATGAGCCTTCGTGAAATTAACCAGTCCAAAAACAACACTGGCGAAAACTATTTTATTTTGTTAAGTAGAAGTGATGCCACTATTCGAAAAGAACGATGAAATAGGTTATCATCTCAGCAGACACTAAATCGCATTTTTTGCGTTGACGATGAACATTATTAAATTACCTATAACAGGGTATCCCTCAAAATAAATTTTTTGGTAATTTGATAATAACATATGTTAAGGGAGAAATTATTGACAATTTTTTTTGTTTTCTTTGTTCTTAAGTATGGTAATTTTAAATACCGTTAACCTTTTTTACTTAATATTAACTTCGTTGTTACGTATTTCTGGATGTTGCATCGATAATCGTGGCCTCGTCCCACTTCACAGAACTTCACTTTATTATGCCGTCGAAGACGGCGTTACCCAGCCTGAATTTTACGCAAGTTTGCTCATGTGTATGAAGGGGGACTACTTCGTCGCTATGAACGTACTTGATTTTGGTTTGTCTTCAATTATACGGCTTGAGAAGACAAAGCAGTGGTTGGTCTTAAGTGTTCTTCGATAAACTTTCGGAAATAATAGTTAGTAGCTGCAAAAGACATCCCTAAATTCCGATTGGGAAATAGGCCGTTGTTAGTAAAATTGTAAATTCTGATTGATTTTAACATATAATTATTAGAAATTTGTAAAAATATCTTAATTTCATCTGATTTATGATTAAAATGTCTTAAAACTTATAAAAATGTGTTGATCTTCTCTAATTTTAAAGCAGACAGTTCGAGGCCTTTGTGAAACCTGTTTGTTCCGACTGATTTTGACACAAAATATTCTAGAAATCTGTGCTGACTTTGTTTGATTTGATTTCGACTAGTTATCATATGGAATGTTCTAGAATTGTATAAAACCAGGTTTATAGTGAACTATTTGTCTAGTTTCAAAGAAAATTTATGGTTATTTTGTCTACCCGCCATATCTTTTAAGCACTCTTCAAACAACATAAAATTAGTCCACCATTACCTGTCTCACTTCGATATTATTGCATTTTCCTTTGCTCAAAAATTTTATAACGGTTACTTGTGTGAAATGTGCATAACCACCTAATCTACTTGTGTTATTGTATCATATCTCTAAAATAGTGTAGATTTATATATGACTGATTGTTAGCCGAAATAGTAAAAATAAATCTAAAGCGTATAAATATCTATAAAAATTAGTTTATTTTTCAATCAAGACTGTAAGCCTACTCCTATTACCTCCACAATCCACCATATTCTTTAATACACGTAATACATATTTTCTACTGTTGTCTAACATCTAACCAACGTCACTGAGATGCACTGCTCTATTTTTATCGATAACTCAACTTATTCCCAGCAAGTGATAATACCTAGAAAATGTTATATCATGGATCGTTGTTAGTCTTGTAACAAGTATCCCATAAATAAGTTCAAATTCGCTCGAATGCAATGAGCAGGAGGAGCAAGGTGGGGCCACAGAGGGTAACCATCAGCTGTGGAAATTTAATTATTATTATCAATGAGGAGTGTGTTTTGTGTGCGAGAGTTTTGTAAAAACAATAATTCTGCGACTATCGGTCGAAAATTTCGCGCACATTAAAAAAATGGGTGTTAACGTTTAAAGACGCTAACTCGACTTAAAGTAAGGCTTGGCCAGGGTGATTACGGCCATCAAGAAGGGAGGTAAAAGTGGAGTCTGTTTGTGTGACAGTTCACGAGAATTTAGGCCTCTCATTAAACAAACGAAGTGCCGAAGATGCCCAGGAGTTCATTATAACACATTCTTTGTAAAAATAATAATTAGAGAACGATAACCTACTATTACACATCTTTACCAGCCATTCGAGAAATTTTTCCAAATAAAGTAATTTCCAAAAGATAAATTTGACTTTATCTAGCCTTAATTGTTCACTGATAATTTTTTTCTTTTAGGTTCAAAACTGGAGTATACAGTAACAATCCTCCCTACTGAAACAATTCCTAGAATAACTAGCAGTGAAATGATGTACCAAGCAGTGACCAATCTCTCAAAACCCGCTTAGAAGGGTGCTGGGAACGTAACGGCTCAGATCAAGTATATTACTTTGAAAAAATAATCTTTTAACGGCTGTAGTTTGGTATAAATAATTTTTAATTATCAGTTTAAATTTTACGATAATTACTTCAAAATTAAACTGTATAGTGGATATGTCGTAGGATTATTATCAAAACCGTCAAGTTATTCAGGTTATATATGTCGCAGGATAATTGGAAAAAACGGATTTTTGCGGAAATCCTAGGACGATTGCAATGGTCTGGATATTTGAAAATTATTGCAAAAATTCGAGTTTGTTATCTAATTAGGCTGAAGAGTTCTTGGTCTAGCTAATTAAAACACTTTTTTTTTTTTTTCTTTTTGCAAAATTGTACTCTATTCATCAACATAATCTCCTTCAAGAGCGATACAATCAATCCAACGCTTTTCTAACATTTCTATACCTTTCTTGTAGAAGGATTTGTCTTTGCCTTCAAAATAGGCCTCAGTTTTGGCGATAACTTCTTCACTGGGGACAAATCTCTTTCCCGCGAGCATTTTTTGACGTCTGAGAATAGATAATAGTCGCTGGGGGACATATCTGGAGAATACGGCGGATGAGAAAGCAATTCGAACTTCAATTCATGCAATTTTGCCATCATAACCATTGACTTGTGACACGGTGCATTGTCTTGATGAAAGAGCAATTTTTCTTGTTTATTTGGGACCGTTTCTTTGCGATTTCTGCGTTTAAACGCACCAATAACTTTATCTAATATTCGCTATTGGTGGTTTTTCACTTCTCAGTATAGTCGATGAAAATTAATCCATGCGCATCCCAAAATACAGAGGCCAAAACTTTCCCAGCCGACGGTTGTGGCTTTGGTCGCTTCGGGTGACTTTCACCGGCAGCTCTCCACTCAGCTGACTGCCGATTTAATTCCTGTGTGTAGTGGTGGATCCATGTTTCATGCGTTGTCACATATCGCATGAAAAAATCCTCTTTATTGCACTTAACCAGGTCCAAACAGAGCTCAGAATCATCAACACGTTGTTGTTTTTGGTCAACTGTGAGCAAACGCGGTACCCATTTCGGACAGAGCTTTCTCATGCCCAAATGTTCATGCAAAATATGCCAACACATTCTTTTGATATCTTTAGTGTGTCAGCTATCTCACGCAATTTCACTTTACGGTCATCCAAAACAAATTTGTGGATTTTTTTATGTTTTCTGGTGTAACCATCTCATTTGAGATTCCAGAGCGATCAGCATCATTTGTGTCTATACGACCGCGTTTAAATTCGCATACCAGTAAACGATGAGAGGTTTTCCAGGGACAGAGTCCCCATAATACTTATCAAGCCATTGCTTTGCTTGAATGGCATTTCTTCCCATCAAAAAACAGTGTTTAATCAACACACAAAATTCGATTTTTTCCACTGTTTTGAAAATATCAAAAGTAACGTCACTAAAACCACTGTAACTTGTAAACTAACTGTCGAAAGGTTATGATATTTTGACACGTATTGTTTGAAAGTTGGTACTTCCTAAAAATCATATGGATTTTTTGAAAACGGCGACATCTATGTGTCAGATCAAAAACTTTTCAGCCTACGTCTTATAACCTGAACTAACTTGTAATCTATAATAACATAAAATATAGTCTGTAATATTGTAGGATTTGGAGTTGATTGACCATAATCCTTAAATTTATAATGGTACTGGTAAGATTATAATATTCTAGTTTTGATAATAATCCTGCGACATATATATTGTAACCTTGTATTTGTGGTTAAAGGACCGAAATTACAAAAGACAGCCACCACACGACGTTTATTTAGGACGACATTTGTTGAAATTTTGACTAGTTTCTATTTAAATTACGTTATAACTTGATTAGGAGCGCTCGTTCTAAGAATGTGTAACGAGTGTCTCAGAATTTCGCAGACGATTCTAAGTGATATTGACTCGTTCTTTTTTCTTTAATATTCCAACTCAACAGAAAATCGTAGCGTAAATCTACAGAACATTTGTGTAAATATCAGCAGTAATAACAACCTGTGTGTAGTTTTATAAATAGCATGTCCTAAAAACCTATTACGTTTGGACTCCTAACCTACCGCAATTTGATATTTAGATAAAGCGCATTGTAAGAGTTTATGAAATATTAAACAATGAGTAAATGGCAGTAGAACATAAATCGGGTCAACCGCTGGAGAACAATGTAGAGATTTAAAATTTTTAAAATATCAGATAGCCGTATGGTTTAGAAATTTGTTGCTTGTTTGCTTTGACATTCGATAAAAACACGGTATATTTGAAGAATATAAAAAGTGTTACTTTATCGCAATATGACTTCACCTATGTTAGGTATTTCAAAGCATAAAACAAATATTTTTCGATTTCGCGTATTGTTTCAGACTATAAGTATGTAATAATTACATTTTTATTTATTTTTGTAACAGTATCCATATATTTGTATACTCGAAATACGAGTAAATAAAATAGGTTTAAAAAGTAACAACTGAGTTCAATGAATCCAGACACTGTTTTTTAGTGTTCCGTATAGAACACTTCAGTGTCGATCTGTCTGCCAAATCTGATTTTCCCCGAAACTATTTGACATAGAAAGTTGAAATTTGGCACAAATATAGGAATTGATGTCCGAATCAGGGCCGCGTAGTTTTGAAAGTTAAATTTTGACTTAAGAGGTTAGTTTTGGGCAGTGAAATCGGAAGTGAAAAAAAAAATTACCAGGTTACTGAGCGGGATGGCAAATGAACGCTTATAATATATAATGTAATACTTGCGCATACTTTGCTTTGTATTATTTTAAAAAAATGGCCAAAAATCGCTGTCCCCGCTATCTCGAAAAGTACTGATTTGAATTTTTTTTAAAAATTCTCTTCATAAAGTTTAGATTGAGCGAAAATTATCGCGAGTGATAATTTATCTGGTATAAAAAAAAATATGAAAACCATGTGGCTTGACAATATGGTGGTTTTTTATTTATAATTAAACAAATACTTAGTAGACTTCTGAAAAACTCCTACGTATCATTCAGAGAGAAAGTCTGAAGAAATCTATATACTAAATGACTTTCCTCGGATAAGTATTATTTTTACAAAAATAGGAAACCTCGACATTAGAAATTTATTGTTACCTGAACATCTGTACCCATTAAAACCAGATGATACAGAAGCTGTCATAACACATCTTTAAAAAATTTCTAAAACATCAATCAAACTGTTTCCAGATAAGGATTATGTTTAATTAAATAGCAAAAATTTATTATCTCAAAATCCGCATAGATCTACTTCATGGATATTTATCGCAATTAAGCATCAAAAAGCGCATGCCTACTATAAACAAGGAGCATTATTAATAATTACAGTACGCTTGGTCATTAAGCAATGAAAACAATTACCAAAGTGACGGCAACACAGCCATCGCTCGACCCAACAACCTACATCGCCAAGATTTTCTTGCATCATACGCTTGTCTGTCTTTTTCCGACAGTTACTCTGCCTTCGTCACATTTATTACGAGTATAGTCTTTCCGACCTGCACTTTCCGTTTCGTTCGTCTTTTTTTCTTCAATTTATAGCAACAAATTCAGAATCTATGTTATCCTATAGCGATGAAAATTTTAAGGTTTGCCTTATCTAAAATGAAACCTTGTTTTGTTTTAATTATATGTTATATACTTTTTTCTGTTATTATTAAGCAACATAAACAAACTTTTTATTATTCATTAAATAACACCAAAGACATTGTTTTTGTACTCAACGTGCATTTCGCTAACCATGTTAGCATCATCAGGAGCGCGATATGATTGACTAAATTAAAAAAATTAAAAATTAGACTATATATACTAAAATTGTAATTTACTCTGGGAGAACCGACCAGTTACAGACGGAGGTTTAATTCTGATCGAGTAACAACACCTCCGTCTGTGGTTAGTCGATTCCACTCAAGTAAATCACAATTTTAGTATAAATGAATTAGTTTTTAATTTTAGTTTTAGTCAATTATCGCTCCTGATGGTGCTAACAAGGTTAGCGAAACGTGCGTCAAATGCGAAAATAAAGTGTTTGGTGTAGTGGTAATAAATGTGCGTAATGCCATTGTATTAATAATTTCAAAGTCCCAACGTAAAATTTATATTAATTCAAGGTCATACTTATGTCAGATTCTTTTAAGTTGTTTTTCTTGAGCTGGCAACAACGCGAAGACCGTTTTAATGACAAGGCCTCGCTATTAATAAGTTTTTGGAATTTTATGACACGCTTAACAGTCGTTCATGGTAGATTCTTGCTACTGAAACCATTGAAGGTGCCTTATTAACTTATTTTCTGGGATATGTCCTAGTATGCCTTCAGTTCCGAAATCGCTCGACGTATGACGCCATATATTTCCTGAAAGAGAGGAACGGACTGAAAGAAGATAAAAATACTATTGTCATCCTCAATTATGACCCTTCCATATTACTAAACGTAGAAAATTCTTCAAAAAAAACTTGTTTTATTTTTCTATATCTATATATATTATAAAACGCAACGTCTCTCTGTCTGTCTGTCCGTTAGTGCGCTTATCACTCGAGAACTACTTATTTGATTTACGTGGCCAGATTTTAGTATATATTTTGTTACCTTAGGGAACATAAGGAATAAGTAGTGCCGAGAATAGTGAATCAAATCGGAAAAAAGTTTGCCGCCTTGCAAAAAAACGTAAACAATAATTGTGTAGTCCATGCGATCGGAGCCGCAGGTACAACTACTCACAAAACAAGCACATCTTACCATAAGTAAGTGGGGATTTTTTAAGATACAATTTGAAAATAAACGCAAAGATTTAAATTTTACCAACGAAACTGTAAATAATATACAAGTATTTCTAATCAATAACGCAAACCAAATACTTCGCCCGGGACTCCTAAGTCACGATTAATAATCGCGATGATTTTTTTAAGGAGGGGCAGGCTCTTTTTGTTTCATGTATTCTGGTTGTCTAATCTAAACTGTACAGCTTATTTTAGGTTGCGAAATTGCAAGTTATTTAGATTTTATACCGATGATACCACCATTTTTATTTTTCAAAACCAATGATTACACGATTATTTATTTGCTGAGTTAATCGTCCTTGTATAACCTACGACACAGGTTTGAGATTGACCCAGGCGATCGCGTAATTACACAAGTATTATATCAATAGTTTATTTTTGGATTTGATATATGGTAAGAAATAAAACTATATATCTATTTATTGTCACTAATTTTTAACCGTGACAAACCAAACAAGGAAAAGTTTCGAGCCTGATTTTCAATATGAATTCATCACTAAACCTGTCACGAAATTATGGTACCTTTTAATAGATTCCGGTCATATTCCACGGGGATTTGGGTCATGTTTATCATAAAAGAGGTAAGTAATTAAGTTACATCCCTAAATAGTAAAATATGAATTTATTAACATTTATGGAACATTCTAAAAAGAGAAACATTGGCCAAGTGCAAGTCGGACTTGCGCAATTAGTATTCCGTACGATGATTGCTTTTAAAATAAGTTGTTACGGAGGTATAAAATGATCAGGGACTTCACAAAACACACAAGTTTATTTCCGATCTTTGTTGAAAACTGATGACCTTGAAAATTTTGTTTTTTTATATACAAGATAAATTATTGAAGGTAACTTACTCGTGATAATTTCCATTCAATCTACACTTTATGGAGAACATTTTAAAATGCTGTTCAAAATTTTTTGCTCGCTACTTTTCGAGACAAGGGGGCTGGACAGCGATTTTTGGCGCTTTTTTTTAATATTATGAAGAAAAAATTTTGTGAGTATTAGAACCATTATCATTTTAATACACAGAAAGGGAGATAAACAGAAATCGCCAACTATCGACCTATAAGTCTCCTTTCACACCTATACAAACTCTTAATTAAGATCATAGCAAATAGATTAGGAAAAAAGTATCAACGGGTATTAACCGATAGAGCAGGCGGGGTTCAGAAAAGGCTTTGGAAGGAATGATCACCTCCGAACTTTAAAACAACTAATAGAGAAGAGCAACGAATACAACTTACCACCAGCTTTGGCTTTAATTGATTATGAAAAAGCTTTTGATACTATCGAAATCATGACTGTTCTGAATGCTCTAGATGATGCCCGCATTGATACAAGATATTCAACCATAATCAAATAATAATAAAATTAAAACGAACATCCGATAAAATGAATATAGAAAGAGGTGTCAGACAAGGAGACACACTATCTCCTAAACTGTTTACTCTAGCCCTAGAGAACATTTTTAAGACAACTGACTGGTCCGGTATGGGTATAAATGTTGACTGCAAACACCTCACACATCTACGTTATGCTGACGATATAATAATACTCGCTAAGAGAGATAAAGCAATTACAAGATCAATCTAAAGAAGTAGGTTTAAACACGAACAAAAAGAAAACAAAAATTTTGTCAAATCTTGACGAATACTTAAATATAATGTTAGACCAAGAACAGGTAGAACGGGCCGACTCTTATGTATACCTAGGACATAACATAAAGATTAGTAAAGAAAATCAAGAAGCAGAAATTAATAGAAGCACTTGGATCTTGTTTCTAAGATCGAAAACTTTCCCGACCCCACTTACGACCAAAATATTTGATATGTGCATATTACTAGTATTAACTTACACAAAGAGCTATGGAACGAAGAATGTTGGGAGTGACACTGAGGGACAGAAAGAGAAATGAGGGGTTAAGGAATAAAACAAAAATAAAAGACATCGTGGAGCGAGAAGTAGCAGAGCAAAAGTGGAGCTGGGCTGGGTATATAGTACGAGCAGAAGACCCTTGGACTAACAGATTATTGTGTTGGCAATCCGGAACGAGTAAACGGAGGATCGGTAGGCCGCCCAAGCGATGGGAAGGCGATATTAAGGAAACAGCAGGCAGAAAGTGGAGAAGACTAGCGAGAGATAGAAAAGATTGGAAGAAGAGGGGGAATGATTATGTCCAAAACTTGGTCCTAAAAGTCAGAGAAAGGAAGAAGAACTCGTGTTTTCACAAGCTTTTATTTGACACCTCACTCGATGACCTGGTAATTTTTTTTTTCACTTCGGATTTCACCCCCAAAACTAATCCCTGAGGTTAAAATTTAACTTTCCCATCAATTCCTATATGTGCGCCAAATTTCAACTTTCTATGTCAAATAGTTTCGAAGAAGACAGAAAAAACAATTGTAATCAAAGTCCATGCTACATCTTTTTTGGCGACTAACTTTACACCTGTTTTATCCAAGCGAGAAGAATGACACAAACTAGAGGTTTTCCATCAAATGTCAAAATACGCCACGGTTTTATTCTTCGCGTAAATGAGTATTTTATTTACCATATTGATGCGTTTTTTCACTCTCAAACACACTGACTTATACACAGCAATTTATTAAGATTATATATAATATTTACCTTAAAATACTCATTAAATATTTCCAGTTAGATTAATATTAAAATGTCAATCACAAATCGCCAATTATCAAACTACGCCCTCCAGGAGTAATGACGTTACAATAAATACATCGTTTGAGAAGACAAATCTAAATATAAGGGGCGTAAGAAAACAACATCAATAAATCAATCTAGGATATCACATCATAATGATCTATATATAAAACTAACTAATATTAGGATTTTTTTTTAAATTAGTTTATAGTAATTGCTAACGCATCCTCATACCCTTCTTGCTTCGCCTCAATTCTACTTGGATAATACCATAAACTAAAGAATTAGTATAGCACTACTCTCCTTTAAGATTATTCAACTAACTTAGGTTATATTATAACGAAAACGTTTACATGAAAAAACATTTATCATAACAACAAAGTGAAAATTTACTGCGTTAAACTAATTTTAGTTGCTTAGAATCCTATCGTAATGACCGTGAGATATTCGTAACAATATAAGTAAACAAACCACCATTGTATACAATCTTACTACTTTAAAACATTTTTTAATAATTTATTTTTGTAATATAATTATTATTATTATTTTTAAATATTCACTTAATAGTCCCATTCATATTAAGCAACGAGAAAAAGATGACACACTGGACAACCGTTCACGTATTCTCTAGTCTGTAAGTGTAAAATGAATCACGTCGAGTTTTGTCAACTTGTTATTTTTTTCCTTGCAGAGGAATAACCGAACTCCCATATCATCTTTAATATTTATCCAGGTAGTAAAGTAATTAAAATCAGTAAACATTAAAATGACATCAGCATGTCAAATGCATTAAAAATCTAAATGCCACCGTGGTATTTCTTTAGATACTTACAGCGCAAAATGTATTAATAAAAAAAATTACATTTCCTTATATTTGGTTAATTTACTTCCTTGATGGACACTACTCCTGATAGTCAACACAATGACTCACCAGCTATATTTAGAATTCCGTGTTTCGAAAATTATTTACTTTGGTTATTTAATAAAATTTGATAAGAAAATTTGTTTTGCACCGAATAAACTTTTTATGATAATAACAGTAACTCAGATAATAAATTTAAATTTTCATGCGACATTTTGACTTCGACTTTTGAAGAGAGTGATCAATCATTGCTTAGACTTTAAAGCAATATTTCTAATGTTAATGTTTTTAGTGGAGAACTAGTAGCGTTGAATTTTGTAATTACCATGTACGTTAGCAATCGTATGTAAAACTCTACAGTAATCATAACATATTTTGTACTACTAGACTACTTCAAAACAACATGTATGATATCGGGTTCTAAACGTTCTTTGACGTCTTGCGATGTCTAACTTCCATGCCTTTCTGTGATGCTATTGGCCCTCTCGTAGTTTTCTTGAGCTTAATTCTCTATAGATTTCCGTTTTCCCGTTTTTTTTGGATCAGCAAAGTTTCCTACGTTATGATGGTACTCATGGCAATCTCGTTTCTTCCATTCACTGTATAAATATGATATTTTACCATCTTAGTAATTAGGTATTTCATTTTTAGGGTTTCGTACGGAACACTTATAAGATCACTTCGGTGTATGTCCGTCTGTCACACCCGATTTTCTCCGAAACTAGTTGACATAAAAAGTTGAAATTTCGCACTAATATAGGAATTGTTGGCCTCATCAGAGCCGTGTAGTTTTGAAAGTTAAATTTTGACTTAAGGGGTTAGTTTTGGGGGGGTGAAAATGGAAGTTAAAAAAAAAATTACCAGGTCAATGAGTGGGGTGCCAAATGAAAGCTTGTAAAAAGACGAGTTCAAAAATATATATATAATGTAATACATGCGCATAATTCTCTTTGTATTATTTTTAAAAAAAGGCGAAAATTACTGTCCCCCCTTATCTCGAAAAGTACTGATCAAAAAATTTTGAAATATTCTCTACAGGGTGTAGACTAAACAAAAATTGTCACGAGTGCATTAACTTTAATAATTTATCTGGTATATAAAAAAAAAAAACAAAAATGTCATCATCATGGTCATCAGTTTTCATTAAAGATCGTAAAAAAAACTTTGTTGAAAATACATTTGGGATGTTTTAGTGAAGTCACTGATCATTTTATACCTCCGTAACAAAATTTTTTATTTTAGAAGCAATCAACGTACGGAACACTAATTGCGCAAGTCCAGCTTATACTTGACCAGTTATTTGTGTATTGAGTTCACTCAAAACAGATAAATTATTTTACTGAATTGGAATGAGGCAATTGCTTGATAAGAAAGACGAAACGTGAGTATATGATTTCAGCTAATACTAACTGGTGTTTTCTTCCTTGCTATCCATCTTTCTGGCAATAAAAATTATGTTATGATGCGTCCTTTATACACGATTAATAAACATTATAACAATATACTGTGCTTTTTCGATACTTTCCAATTATTAAAACTGTTATAAATACCTTGTTAATATGTTAATCTAAAGTTTAATATCAGAACCAATTCACCTACTTATTGAAACTAGAAGGTGTGTACCTTTTCACAATAACGCCTATAAGGTACTGATAGATGACATTTGTTAAACTCTCACGTCGTGTTGCAAAACCGAACATGCCATTTTGCTGTACCAATTTTTGTTTGAAAATGTGACCCGCCCTTATGGGAGCAATTTAAATGCATAAATTTAAAAATTACAGATAGATCACGAATACACCAACAATTTTGCAAGAAGTCGATAAATAAATAATGAAAAGAGGATCATATTATCGACTTAATAATAGTATAAATTGCACAAAAGTTTTTTTAACTTTACGTTTGGTTTAGAATAAACTGGCAGTTTATATTATAGCCTACATGTATTTTCAAGGCAATCGACAAAGTTAAAATACCTTTAATAATAAACCTTACGCTCGAAGACTTATTCTGTATTAGACATACCATATGACTATTTGATACATAATATACAAAATTAATTCAATTGTTTAATATATTTATGATATAAATAGATTACTACAAAAAAAAACCGTTGCTTTCTACTTTTAATTTTATTTAAACGAACATTAATTTTTTCAGTTCGTAATTTTACTGTTATTTAAAACAAGATGTTAGATCTGAAAGATGAAAAAAAAAAAGTTAAAAGAATCAAAAAAAAGACTATTTGCCAAAGAAAAACAGCCAATTGCATCTGCATGGGCTGATATAACTTTTAACTTACTCGACTAAAGTCAAGTTGTAAAAACTGATAACGAAGTCAAAACTAATGAATTTAAACGGCATTTATCAACTAAATTTTTTTCTAATATAGTAAAACTTTGTCATAGTGAATGTAATTTCTTGAGACTTTACCGTTCCAAGGCCCTGTCACCGAATGGTAGGTTCATCAAGATAATAAATTTTCTATTTTATTATTTTATGAGCCAGAAATATATTTTTTTGGCTACCTGATATGAAATTTAATGCTTTAAACTTTCCAAATAGCACATTATTATACGTAGATCAGTGGGTTTATTATAGTTACACTACCGTCAGAAAGTATTTGCTCACCTAGAAATTTCAATATAACTGCCAAAATTTAATACCTAATTAAACCCTTTTATTAGGTAAATTTAACTGTTCTTAACAAGTGTCCATCAGAAAATTGTTTAGATAAGCCTTTTTGGTGAAATCACAAATTAAAAACCAATTAGAACAAATTTCCAAGTTTTGCATGATAATCGTTTTGAGGCGATTTCTGAGAATTTCAGTTGAAGTAAGAACTCATTTCAAGTTTCTAGGGAATATGAAAATTCCTAGTGACATTTTATGATAAAAACTATGTTATAAATACCATTGCTCTTTTGGAAATTACCCATTCACAAACAGTACTTTGTCATTGATACAGGCTCAATTGTTTTGTGAAAATGCCAAAAATAAAAGAAGTTTCCGTTGAAAATCGGGTTCTGATAATTGCGGGACATCAACATGGTCACTTGGGTCGACAAATCGCGAGTGATATGCGGATGCCAAGGATCCAGTTCGAACAAACTTCCAAATTTTGCAAGTTAATCGTTTTGAGGCGACTTCTGAGAATTCCAGTTGAAGTAAGAACTCATTTCAAGTTTCTAGGGATTATGGAAATTCCTAGTGACATTTTATGATAAAAACTATGCTATTGCCTTTTTGGAAATTAACCATTCGTAAACAGTACTTTGTCGTTGATACAGGCTCAATTGTTTTGTGAAAATGCTAAAAACGAAAGAAGCTTCCGTTGAAAATCGGGCTCTGATAATTGCGGGACATCAACATGGTCACTCGAGTCGACAAATCGCGAGTGATATGCGGATGCCAAGGAGAACGGTGAACTACATCGTAAAAAAATGTTCTGCGGGACATGGAATTCCCAACCAAAAACGTTCAGGAAGACCTCGAAAAACGACTCCCGCTGAAGACAGAGCTATAACAATGTCCAGCAGACGTAATCGCCGCCTAACCGCACCAGAAATCACAGCTCAAGTAAACCTGGAGCGGCCCATCCCCATCAGCGTGACAACCATGAAGAACAGGTTAGCAGAAGGTGAACTACACAGGAGAGTGAGGAAGTCACTTCTTAGGCAAGTGAATAAACGTAAACGATTAGAATGGGCCCGAGAACGTGAAAATTGGACATCAGAACAATGGAATTTCGTCCTTTCGAGCGACGAATCTAAAATCGAAATTTTCGGTTCAAATCGACGAGTTTACGTGCGACTGTCACCTGGCGAGAGGATGTTGGAAACTTGTCAGTTTTCTACAGTAAAACATGGTGGAGGTTCAGTAATGATTTGGGATTGTTTCGGCAACGGTAAAGTTGGAAAAATCTTTAGGATAGAAGGAATCATGCGAAAAAAATAGTATCAAGATATTTTGCTAACTTAAATGCTTCCTTCTGGAAGAGATATTTTTCAGCGAAAATTTATTTTTCAGCATGACAACAACCCTAAACATTCTGCTAAACAAATTAGAGAACTTTTGGACCAATCGAAATCCGATAACGTCCTGGAAGTGATGACTTGGCCTCCGCAATCACCCGACTTGGCCTCCACAATCACCCGACTTGAACCCCATCGAATTGCTGTGGGACCATTTGGACAGGTGTGTTCGAAAACTCAATCCAACTTCAGAAAATCACTTGTGGGAACTTTTACAAGCAGAATGGGTTAAAATAACAGAAGAAACTCTGAAAAAACTACCGGAGAGAATGCCGAAACTCTGTAAAGCGGTAATTAAAAACAAAGGAGGTCACATAGATAAGAAAAATCCTGGAAAATCATGAATATTTTTCTGATTTTCTAGACTGTAAATAATGTGAAAATAAATAATAATTCATTAAAATTAAAAAAAATATATTATCTGAGCTTCTGTTGTCTTGGGACTGAAATAACTAGGTGGGCAAATACTTTCTGACAGTAGCGTATATTAGATTTTAAACAAAAAAAACCGGTCGAGTGCAAGTTAGACTTGCGCAATTAGTGTTCCGTACCGTAATTGCTTTTAAAATAAAATAAAATTCTTACCTAGGCCTCGACATCTTAAGATCCAATATGTATTTTCACGTTTTTTCTTAGTCAGTACTATATAGTAGTTATAGCATCTTAGCTACCTAATAGCCAATAAATCAATCTAGCTCGATCTAGAATCTAGTAATAACAGTAGAAAACAAATATTTATTGCCTGAATATTTGTGAATTATAAACAAATAAAATAAAATTATTTTATATCTCGATACTTATTCGTTGATGGCCAAATGCTTAAAGCAGTAGCGTTTCTCTCGATTATATTCACCTTCACCACTTTGTCGGTCAAATAGTTTTTTATATACCAGATAAATTATCAAACTTAATGCACTCGTGATAATTTTCGTTTAATTTACACTTTATGAAGAATATTCCAGAATTTTTTCAAAATTTTTTGATCAGTACTTTTCGAGGTAGGGTGGGGGGGTGACAGAGATTTTTGGCCATTTTTTAAAAATAATACAAAGAAAAGTGTATGCAAGTATTACATCCTATATATTTTTGAACCCGTGTTTTCACAAGCTTTCATTTGACACCCCACTAGATGAGCTTAGAAGCTTAACCCCTTAACTTTCAAAACTACACGGCTTTGATTGCGCCATCAATTCCTATATTTGTGCTAAATTTCAACTTTATATGTCTAATAGTTTCTGAGAAAATCGGGTGTGACAAAGGGACACCGAAGTGATCGCATAAGTGTTTCATACGGAACACTATAAAACGCCTTATTAACCTGAACAGAAGTCAAAATCAAGAACAAGCTTAATTAAATATTCTTCCTATTATCTTTCCCAAAAAAAATTGTAAAAAAAAACTTTTCTATTTTTTAACCATTTTAAATCTCATGGAATGTCATTCTTACACCAGAAATAACAATTATTTCTGAACTAGTCAGTTAACAAAAATTTGAACTGTTATTGAAAATAATAATGATAATTGGCAAATGTTTACATTAATATTCAAAGTAAATTATGCCTCTGATATTCGCAACAAATTAATGACTGGTAATTTAACGAATTATTATTGACTATCCTGCTTTTAGGAAACCCAATTGACACCATTCGTTACCCTTTCTCTTCAAGTCATTGCAGCTTTCATCTCATTAAATATCCTTTTTCTCCTTCAAAAATTATACTTTCTTTGTTACCGAACTCTCTGTTCTGTTTTAGAGCAAAAAACCAAGAAATTTAACCCACACAAACAATAAGTATATCGTGTGTTATTGTTCACACCCCCGCATCAGTTGCAATTCTTTTATTGTAAATTGTAGTCTTGTTTGCCACGTTTCTTGGTAATGGTCTTTTTTTAATACGGTAGTGAAAGAGCTTGGAAATTATCATGTAATATCGTTTTAGGTTTGCTCATGAAATATTTCAACGACAATCCTTTTAAATTGTTGTTCTTGTTTTCTTATTGGTTAAAACGCTTGACAAGAACATTTTTCCTGAAGGGAAAAGGGTACCACTAAAGCGGTGTTTATATAACTTTAGACAGGTGTAGAGTAACATCAATGTCCGTTAACTATACGCTAAGTTACTTTTTAACAACTAAAATAAAGTAAATTGCTAGAGTAGTGTTTAATTTCTATTGAATTCTGGGAAATATACAGTCGGGGTCATAGAAATTGCATCACCTATTATTTTAATCATAGACGTTGGTATAATTGAACGGTTTGAACGGTATTGTTTTTGTTTACTTATTATGATCAGAGCAAACTCAAACAATGGCTCTCAACTTAGTTTTGGCCACTGAAACGGCTATTACAATTTATTATTCCTTATCATGTCGAATCTTCAACAACTTTCTTCGGCGGAAAAATTTACAATTATAACATCTGGTGACGTAGGATTTTCTTCACAAGACATAACGAAGATGATAAAGTACCACCAATCCACTGTGGTAAGAATTTTAAAGAAATGTCTTTCTCAGGGCAGCACAGAGTGGAAGAAAGGTACTGGGAGGAAAAGAAAGACAGATGCGCGATTAGACGACTTGATGATGGGATTGTCTTTAGAAGATCGCTTCCAAACTGCTAGGAAAATATCAAGAGATCTAATAGACAGGAATTAGCTAAAAATAAGTCGAGATACTGTCGGCAGAAGGCTAAGGGAAAGAGGTTTATGGTCAAAAAAAACTAGCTAAAAAACTATTTCTCAAAAAAAATGAAGGTATCACGCCTGAATTGGGCCAAACAATATGAAAAGCTGGCATCCGAAAAATAGAGAAAAGTGATGTTTTATGAAAGCAAGTTTACATCTTTAGTTCTGGTGATGCTCCCTATGTAAGCCGTCGTGAACATGAAAGATGTCACGAATCCTGTACATTAACAACAGTGAAGCATACGGTAAGGATAATGATCTGGGGATGTTTTTCCTACTTTGGGATCGGCTAAAAAAACTTTATAAATAAATAAACTTTATAGTTTATTTAGCCGATACAGTATAGTACTGTTAATGCAAAAAAATATTTAAAAATTTTAAGTTTGATTCCCTCAAAGAGAAACCATTTTTCGCACTGTGAAAACTTCATTTTTCAAGATGATTCTGCTGCATGCCACAGAGCCAAATCAGTAAGAATTCATATTTATTGACCGAAAGAATGTTACCACCACAAAGTTTTGCATTTTTTATTTTCTGTGTGATTGTATTTTTGGTTAGTCTGTGGACAGACATGATGGACAGTCGACATAAAAAGATTAGCGGAACACGACTGGATGCAAAAACCAAACAACAAAGCTCATTGGAAACAACCAGAGGAGGCTTATATCCGACTATGGATGGGATAAACTAATGATGATGAAGGCAGTTGTTAACACAAAATGAGTTCTCATCGTTGCCATGACCAGGAAAAAGCTGCGATTTAACTCCCTAAGAGAACTTGTGGATGATTATAACGAAAAAAATTAATGCAGTTAAACCTAAATCAAAAGGTCAGTGATGAAATCATAAAAAATTTGGGCGACTCGATGCCAACCAGAATTGCACCAGTGATAAAGGCCAAAGGTGGCTCAACGAAATAGTAGTAAAGAAAAAAATGTTCAAAAACATATTTTTAATGTTGTCTTTTCTTCTAAGTTTTTTTTTTGCTTCCATGTAAAAGTATTTTCTTAATCACTAATATATTAGACATTTTTCCATATTTATTTCCTTTAGGTTTTTGCCTCTAATAGCTATTACTTATAGTTTTCCTTTTCACATCATTTGTTAAAATCTTTAGAATTGAGAATCAATGTCCAGTTTTATATATCTTTAAGTGATGCAATTTTTATGACCGCGATTGTACGCCCTCTTAAAGAAATCTATTACCGCCAATAGGTATTTAAAAATACAAACAGCTACTGCTTATATTTGTTCTGATTACAGTATTATTACTTTCAAATAAATTTTAGTCCAATTGTAGCTTGTTTAGTTATTTATCGTATACAGAACAGGTTATTATTTTATCCCGGAGTAACAAACGTTTTTATCAAACTTGTGTTCTTTGACATTTTGCAGATCGCAGAGATCAAGTCCACTTAATCACAAATGGAATTTAATATTAAGATTTACATGATATTTTCTTTTAATTATCCAAGTATTTAAGGTTATTGTTAAGTAATCTTTACAATTAAATATTTATTAATTTCGGCAATAATTTCAGATAGCTTTTTACGAGACGCAATATTTATTAAAATATCATTTAACAGGTTGGATTTCTAAATTGCTTAACAGCACAGAAGTGTGCCAAAGGTATTGTTGTACGCAGTTTGTATTCTTTATTTTACTAAAGCGTAACAGCAGCTCGTTTAAAATATAAATTTAATAAGGCTTATTTTAAGATTTGTAAGGTGGAAGCTGACAGGGATGCAACTGATTATTACGCATTAATAGGATGCTCAGGGTTGTCAAAACATAAGTAAGTGAGCTAATAACAAAAATACACTTTTAAGGATGTTTTATATGTCTACAAATCAAATTAAATCAAAAAGAAGTAAGTCAGTATTTTTATTGCTTAAAGTACGAAAGTTTAATTTTAAGATTCAGGAACACTATATAGTCAGTTATGCTTTATGCTACTGCTTCTTTTTATTCTTCACAGTGTTTTTGAAATTTCCATTTCTTTAGAGTTTAGAGATCATAATATATATTTTGTTTAAAAAAGGTCGGAAATGCAATGGGCCAGTATGTAACAGTATACTAAATATACAAGACAGTAATTTATCCAACAACATGTCCACCCAATTCCAATCTTTAAGCATCTCTTTCATAAGCAATTGCTTCCTCTAGGTTCCTGTCATTATCGTTTTCCGAATTTATACCAGGTTGGTGGCGGGTTTTGACGTCTACCTGGTGTCGTCCACTGAAATACGAGGCTGGTTTGAAAAGTCCGTGCAAAGTCCGAGAGATGGCACCACCGGCGCGTATCGAGGTCATGTTTAGTTAGTAGCATCTCTTGAATGAACGCACACCAAGTTTCAGCCATATTGGTCTATTTCTTTGTGTTTGGCATTCGTGTGAATCATGGAAGTCGAGTGATTTTCAAGAAATGGACGAAAAAGAATTTCGTGTGGTGATTAAACATTACTTTATGAAAGGCAAAACGCCTCAGGAGACTAAAGAGAAGCTTGATAAACATTATGGTGACTCTGCATCTTCGATTAGAACAGTTTATAAGTGGTTTCAAAATTTTCGGACTGGCCATATGGGCACAAGTGACGCTGAACGTTCTGGACGGCCTGTGGAGGTTACGACTCCAGAAATCATTGATCAAATCCATGATATGGTGATGGATGACAGAAGAGTTAAGGTGCGTGAGATTGCTAGTGCTGTGGGCATCTCGACTGAACGGGTACATAATATTTTGCATAAACATTTGGACATGAGAAAGCTATCCGCAAGACCAAAAAACGGAATCGTGTGAAGTGTTGCAAGGATGGTTTGCAGCTGTTCCAGAAGAATCCGGAGGACTTTAAGCGTCGTTTCGTCACTGTGGATGAAACATGGATACATTACTATACTCCTGAGACCAAACAACAATCTAAACAATGGGTTACCAAGGGGGAATCTGCACCAAAAAAGGCGAAGACCGTTCCTTCGGCCGAAAAGGTTATGGCGACTGTCTTTTGGGATTCGCAAGGGATAATCCTCATCGACTATCTGGAAAAAGGTAAAACTATTACAGGTGAATATTATTCATCGTTATTGGACCGTTTGAAAACCGAGCTGCAAGAAAAACGCCCGCGATTGGCCCACAAGAAAGTCTTTTTCCATCACGACAACGCACCAGTACACACCTCAGCAGTTGTGGTCGCAAAATTAATGGAAATAGGATTCCAACTCGTTTCACATCCCCCCTATTCTCCAGATTTGGCTCCCTCGGACTACTATTTGTTTCCCAATTTGAAGAAATGGCTGGCGGGACAAAGATTTTATTCAAACGAGGAGGTGATTGCAGACACTAATGGATATTTTGCAGACTTGGACAAATCCTATTATTCGGAAGGGATCAACAAACTAGAACATCGTTGGACGAAGTGTATAAGCCTAAAAGGAGACTATGTCGAAAAATAAAAAAGGTTTACCCCAAACATATACGTAGTTTTTATTTTTGCACGGACTTTTCAAACCAGCCTCGTATCTTTTTTCGCCTTCTTGTATCGGACATTCTTAACAGGTCACTAAATTAAACTAAAGTCATTTTAATGGCATTCTGTCTATAGCCAATACTTTTTCGAACCGCCATTTACGTGTTGGTGTTCTAAAGAAATTCTAGAAAAATACCAATCACTAATTGATCGTCCTGCACCAGACGAATAACACATAGACAAAATGTTTTTTCCTTCCAATCACTCTACTACATTATATTATCGATTATACATATATTTTTATTTTTATTTTTCCGAAGACTGTAATGCATTGTTTCTTTCTGTTATCCCCCGTATGCAGGCTGACACATGCGCTATTAAAATAAAAAATCTGCACACTCAACTACTATTTCTATCTTTATTTACTACACTATTTGCTATGTAAATAAGTTTTAAACTAAAAGCATATCTCAGATCGAAACGAATCAATACCTTCTATCCTTCTCCACTACACAAAAGTTATATCACACTCCACCTTTCCGCCAAAAAATTGATAATTTTTTGTGAATTTACTGGTTTACGGGATTAGCAGAGAGTATCAAGGCCAGCCATTTTGGCCGTTTTATATTTTTCTGTTTAATTATTGTGTTATGTAGTTAACAATAGTATATTAGGGAATATCCCTCTGTGCAAATGATTGCTTGTATTGTTATAGAAAAACCACTTTGGTAAGTCAATCATTTTTCTTTTTTCTCATGCCATCTTTCTTTTTTGTTCTTTTCAACCATATGAATGTACTTAAAAAAACAATTTTTCACTTAACAATATAAAGAAAAAAGAAAATTTTGTCTTTCCAGATGTCCTGAAGAAGAAATAAATATAATTTCGAAAGCTCGACTAACCAAAAAAGGTTGTTTCACTACCCAAGGCCATAAATATTTAAATATAGACTGCAGCCCCACTAAATTGAGAATATATTTTTCTTAACTAGTCAGTCGCGACTCCTCCTGTCTTTGTTATATATTATTTATATATATATATATATATATATATATATATATATATATATATATATATATACATATTTATATATATATATATATATATATATATATATATATATATATATATATATATATATTTTGGATATTTTTATTTCACCAAACTGTGCTTAGTATCTCAATAATTTTTCTTTGCACTTCTAATTTTTTGCTTTATGTCTTGTCTTTCTATACTTCTTCCAATAATGCTTATAAATATTTAAATTTATCTGCCTGCTTTACGTGCCAATTTTGATCCAATAGAATCTCAAATCTAGTCTCTTACTTTACAACTAGATCAGGCATTGATGATTTCTGCAATATGCGTAATTTTTTGCCGAATATCTATGAAGAATAAGGTGGATATATGAAGAGCAGGAAGAATAAGGCGAAGGCCTTGTTGATTTATTTCAAGGATTCATTAAATTCAAAAAATACTAAATCTCAGTTTTCTTCACTAGATTACCCACTCCTATAAAATTTGGATATTACAAAAAAAGGTAACATCGGCCTCTCACCTACGTGCATGTTTGAATTTTATTGTAAGTACACATACATAAATACAAAACCAAATAAATATAATGACTACAACAACTTAAGATATTACTTAATAATCACACATTTGGTAAGAAGTCGCTAAATTTGTGTACGAAATAAATTTCGGAAAGTGGGTTAATGGTTTTTGGTTTATTTGTGAAACAAAATTTTGACGGGGGCTTTTACAAACACACATCGCGTACAACCGAGCAGCTCGAAGTCGCTTGCCCAAGAATATAATAATATTGTCTTTTAGGTGAGCATTTTAATTTTGAATTGCTACTAGGTGTTGTAATTTGGGATATAAAGTAATCAAGTTTTTTTGAAACGTTGTTATTAGCGGAGGTTCATAATATGAGACGATATAACAATTTAATAGTCAATAAATATATTAACACTCAATAGATTTTTTAGAAGATACCTAAATCTATTATTTTGGGCTAATAATAATATAATCAAATGTTATTTTGATGCTGATTATAAACACTCATATGCAACATTAGTTTAACATTAGGTTTTTGCAATTAGCACGTTAATGTGTAATCATCATCTAGAAGTTCTTTACAAAGTAGTGTTCTATAATGACGTTTTTTCTGTGGGAAAAATTAATCACAGTGGATGGAAAAAATTCTGTTAGTGTGTGTTCAGATAATACATACCTAGACATTTTGATGTTTTTGGTGAACTTAAATTTCAAACAATATTATAATCGAAATTTCATTATGGTCAGACTACTACATCATAGTGAAAAATAAGTAAATGTTCTGGAGTTCATCTCTGCTTACTACAAATCTAGTTTAAGAGATAAAGAGTTTTTTCTACAAATTAAGAGTATATTTTTTTCCCAAAAAAATGTATCTTATAAAGAAATAGCATACAACATAAACCAAACAAAACATCTATAACAGCATTGTTAAAAGCCTCATATTATATGGTAGTAAGGTATGGCCACTTAAGCAGAGAAAGTCCAAGCAACTGAGATTGACTTTTGGAGGTGCTCCACCGTGATATCAAGAATGAAGAAGATCAAACACGACAGGATTCGAGAAATTATGGGCGTTACACATACAATAGTAGAGGACATCAAAGTTTATCAACTCAAGTAGAATAGGCATGTCCAGAAAATGAACAATTAATAGATTGGCTAAACCCATTCTTAATTGGATACCCCCTGGAAGACGGAAGAGGGAAAGACCTATGGAAGTGAGAGAGAGAACTAGAGGGAGATATCTGGCAAGACAGAGAACAATGAAGACTAGGAATCGAAAGGCGTCGCAAACAGGTATTTATATAAGTAAAGAAATAACTCTTTTTTTAGAGATTTTTCTGACTAAGACGAAAATTTGAAAATTGACTGAACTGATCCATAGAAAAAAAATCTATTTACCAAGGTGTCTTTTAAAAACGGGCCATATGAACAGGTATATATATATATATATATATATATATATATATATATATATATATATATATATGTCATGTGATTTAAAATGAAATATAAAATAATCTCCACTAATAATTTTATATTAAATACAACTTTAGATTTTAAATCTGTAAAAATAACTACCCAGTAATGATATCAAATTAATTTAAAAAAAAAGCGAATTGGGAGTACGAAGTACTTCATTTTTTCTGAAAATGAAAAAGTGAAAGTTTAAGTGATGTTATATCTGAATACATGATATCTTTTAAAATTAAAAAACTATAACACACTGTATACTAAACAATTTATTAGCATTATTAGCCACGTTTTGTACTGCTTTCCGCTTCGTTTAACTTGACAACATTTAGGTGCCCAACCTCAATAACACTATGCCAATCATAAATGGTTTTTATTTTTCAACGGTAGGTGCCTCCCTATTTACCAGACTTGGTGCTGTTCGATTTGATTAGGTATTCTCCATGTATCTTACATTTTATTCGTTGTTCACGTTCTTTAATGGAATTCATAATAAAAACGGAAAAAACTATAAAATAAAAATAAATGAATGAATCTTATTTACTGTAATTTTGTAACAAAGTAGTTATTATAAAATATGTATATACTTTTTAAATTCTAATATAAAGCACGTCTTTACTGAAATATTCAGGCGACATGTGTATTTAGCTTTTACATAATATTCTCAAAATATTGACTTTAGATTCGTCTTGGGTTTATTTTATTTACATATAACTTACTTTTCTTAAGTGAACTTTGTACCAAATTAAACAATAATTAGTGAGTGGCAGGATGGGGCCTTTTTAAGTTATTTGTAAATTGACATATATTTTAAAAAATATATAGTGATAGTTTATATTTAATTACTATCCGTCAAGTAAAATTTTTAATTCCTCCCAATTTTAATTGTTCTCTCATACGGTTGACTTGTTAATTAAAGAGGCAACTGTGGGAATATCTAGTACATGGTCATAGTCATTTTATACTAATCTAAAATAAGATTGTGGCACCCTTTTTGTCCACTCTTTCGTTGATACCATGGTTTAGATAGCTTTTTTAACTCTTAATTTGCTGAACTCAACTTATCTCAATTACTCGAACATAATTTAATCCCATGGACGAGACTGTAAAATAAATTATATATATATATATATATATATATATATATATATATATATATATATATATATATATATATATATACGTATATGAGCATTTTTTTTTTTTTTTATTGGTCTAGCACACGTGCTGCAGGGAAGTTCCTAAAGCGCTCCAGGAGCGGCACAAGTGCGGAAAAAAAAAAAAAAGCGATTCACGTTGTTCTTGAATCGCTGTAAATTGTACTCGGTGGGAAACACAGCGCTGGGCAAATTATTCCAAAGGGATGACGTTCTCCATATAAAAGATTACTTGAAAAGCGTTGTACGCGGAGTAACAAGCTGAACCTCATACGGATGCGAAGCACCAGCGCGACGTGTATTTCTAACATGCACCGCTTTGGGAGGAATTAAGCGGGCTACATCCTTCGAACACTTTCCATGAAAATACTTGTAGAACAGACTCAAGTCGCCAACTGTTCTTCGATGTTTCAGCGAATTAAGGCTGCCGGTCAATTCCGGGTCCCCAATCAGACGGACCGCTCTTCTCTGAACAGAATCCAACAAATGCAGTGTATGTTTGGGAGCAGAGCCCCAAATGTGGGAGCAGTATTCCATAGTTGGTCGAATTTGGGCTTTGTAAAGAATTAACAGTTGTTGTGGGGTGTAAAGCTTTCTGGTTCTAAATAATATTCCCAACTTTTGAGAAGCTCTCCTTGCTATGCCTGCAAGAGCAACCGCTCGAGATTCTCCAAAGTGTTCAATTGCGTTGTTCCAAACATGTGTTACATAAGTCAGAAGATCTCCTGTTGATCTATGTTTACGAAAGCCATATTGGTGATCGCTAATAATATTGAATCGTTCAAGATATTTTAGAAGATGCTCATTGATAACCTTTTCCATGACTTTCGATATTATTGAAAGCAGTGCAACTGGTCGGTAGTTATTTGGCAAGGTCGTCTTACCTTTTTTAGATATCGGCTGAACCGTGGCACATTTCCAGCAGGACGGAAATATTCCCTTTCTGTAGGATAGGTTAAAAAGTCTACAGAAAACTGGTGTTAGTTCCCTTGCACAGTTTTTGAGAACTATGGCAGGTATTCCGTCAGCGCCAGAAGCCTTCTTGGTGTCTAGCTTCATTAAAATACGCTTTATGATGCGCTGTCTGAAGACAACATCGGGCATCCTTGACTGCAATATGGGAATAGTAGGTGGTGTTTTTCCTTGGAAATCGACAGTAGAATGTGAAGCAAAGAGTTCAGCCAACAAGTTCGCTCTCTCAACAGGTGTGGTTGCAATGGAATTATCTGGCCGTGTGAGTGGTGGTATGGTGGATTTGGTAAAATTTTGACTAACTGCCTTAGCGACTGCCCAAAAGGACCTAGAATTGTTGGGACAAGCGAGAAGTTTGTTTCTAATTCGTTGATTGTGTGCCTCCTTGGTTTCGTCGATAATTCCCTTGCAGCATTTCCGTATATGTATGTATATATATATATATATATATATATATATATATATATATATATATATATATATATATATATATATATATATATATATACATTGGCTGTAAGATTAATATCTTTAAATACAACATTTTTAATTTACATCCAGTTCTCACCAAAAAGTGGCTAAAATCTGGAAACGATATCCCAAAATCAAAAAAGTATATAAAAATTCGAAGTCAGCAGGTCAAAGAACATAAGAAAAGTTTACCTGGACGTTCATCTGACTAAAAGATATAAAATGGGCAAAAAATAGGCAAAAAATGGCTATTATATAAAAGAGGAAAACGTTATCAGGATTCGCAATGAATAATTTCAATAAATCGCAGAAATGAACGTTTTACGGCAATCTTGTTTTTCCATTTTTTTCTGTAAAAATTTGCATATTGAGCTGTAAAAAAAAATCTTCTTAAAAAAGTCGTATTTAGCCGAGAATAATTGTTTCTGGAGGTCCAAGGAACGATTTAAATCGAATCTAATGACTACGAACAACTTACGGAAATGCTTATATATAATACATATGGAGTGTTGTAAAACTAGTTTAATAAATTGAAACTCCTGAAGTTACAGATATACTCAATACTTATTTTTAACAAATTTAAACATAATTGGACATTTACATCACTGGCCTACGTAAATTAAAAAATTATTGGGCCTTCCTCGTTATGGTTCACATTATCATGAGTGAGAGATAGAGCGTAAAGTTTTAATGCAGGTTGATGGGAATAGGAACACTGACGTCAGCTACGATCTAACCTTTAGATCCTGCTGGTGACAAAACGATTTGTTTATGCCGTGGAAAAAACGTTTTTTTCGTAAAATATTGTAATTTTATAATGCAGAAAGTGTTAAAAGTGTTTTATTGACGGCAGCAAATGGTTTTTATGACACTTTGCTTAGTTGAACAAAATTATTGATGTGTATTCATAACTTATATCTGATGTATTTAATCCATTTCTTACTAGGAAATTTATGGCTGCTGACCCTGTGTGGCTTATGTTGTACCATATAGACAACGAGAACTCGACTAACTGCACTGGTAAAATAGATATGAGTATGTAATTAATCAATTATTTCTATATGTACTTTTTCAAGTAGTGAATTGGCAGTTGATTTTAGATCAGGAGTTTGAGACTTTCCGAGTTAGTTTTACGTGTTATTATCGAGCTCTTGCTTTAGAAATAAACCAGTTTCAATATATTAAGTGATTTTCATAACACCCTGTATATATGTTTTAATAAATGATTTTGTATCCTAAACATTTTTCTTTAAATTTTCAGCCTGTTTACATACTACAGTTGAATTATTTTTTAAATATTTATATTTTTTCTGAAACAATGTCAAGAATGATGCCCATATTATATCAGTTTATGTACTGATTGAGCCGAAAAATAAGAATTCTTAGCGTATGTGGTAATTTACTAGTAAACCGCGGCAAGTAGGTCATTTGTCAAGTGAGTTTTGCAACTACGTTAAATGAATTTTAAGCTCTTTCAACCGTACGCAGCAATAATTGACCAATGAAAGAATTCGCAGCTCTTATGACAAACATTTATTTTATTTTTAAATACGAACATTAAACATTCGGGACTCTTTTTATAATTCGAAAAAAAAATTGTTTTTCGCCAGAAGTAATTATGAAACTACTGAGTGGCCAACATACCAAATGGAACATTCTCGGAACTAGAAAATACTCCAAAAAAATATTGTTATGTGCGCGATTTCATCATCTCATCCTGTGCAACTTTCAATATAAAATCGTTGAAAGTCTCACGTACACCAAAAAGGTTTAATAGCAAGCGTTCACATAATTACATTAAATAAGAAACTAGATGCAGCAACTAATCGCGTCAAATTGCTGTAATGTCGGACAATTAACATGTTGAGCTCTAGGATTGAATCCAATATTAAACGTTTAGTGATGTTAAGTCTTGTATTAAAGTGTAAAAATACGACTGAACATCAAACAGGTTAAGTTTCCCTGGTGGTCGAAGACTCTCCACGTATTTTGCTCTTCAGATGTAGCTGCCCTTTCTACTTACAACGTGCCCTATAATTTTAAATACATAATAACGTTTAATACTTTAACTTGCCTTTATCTTAATGTAGGGAACTGCTGTGGTCAAAGGTGGATATTGTGTTAAAAGTTTAAAACCAATTTGCCTACTCCAGTAACATTTACTTGAAATCACGACTTAAAATACCATCGGCGTTTTGTTGTATTTGAGAAAACATTGTATAATACAAAATATTGCCTTATTTTATCCAAACGAAAATTTTACTATGCAATGTAAATATATATTATAGCCAAGGGAATGACTTTCTTTTTAAAATGTTGGCTTCTTGCGACACTGTCGCTGTATACAAATTTGAATTTTAGATATCCGTTCGCGTTCAAATTACTCAATGCGTTGCGATCGAAGCCTAAATCGGTTTATTGTTTCAAAAATATCTGGGCTAGGCTTTCGAATTTTTATCGATGCTTTTCATATAGTGTACACTTGTTGAGTAATAAAGAGTAAATAGGTCATTAACAAGAGTCCAAACTGCATCTACGGACATTAATGAAACTCGCGCCATTAGTAAGCCGCTATTGTTCAGGTAGCTATTTTTACTTCAGAGTTTTTCTCGAAAGACTTTTTAGTTTCTAATTTTCATTCTCAATTTGGAAAATTAAAAATATGCTGAATTTTATTTTCTGCTTTTTCATTCAAAAACATCAACACTAACCTTTTGTGAAAAAGCCTGTGTTAGTAATTATTAAACTTCCAATACAAAGGGGAGGTTGTGCATATCGATCCTCCGAACACCATCTCTGATACACGCGACATTTACAGAAGAGTAAATTTGCCTCATATTCATTGTTGTTCCATATAAGTAATATTTAACTACTTTTTGTAATTATTAAAAGACATATGTACAACAAATATTTTTTGAAAAAAATAAATGATGTTTTATAAGACAGGTTCAACTGGATTGTCATAGCGCTAATACGACATATCAATTTGTGAGAAGATAGCTAAAATCTAGATATTGTTATAATTGTCAACTTCTTCTTCTTCTCAGTCGTCCCTTCATGGCTGAAACTTCGTGATCTCATAAAAAAATTCGTGTAACAGATTTCCATTTTTCTCTATCCTGTGTGTTCTGAAGGGTTTCCGGTAATGATGTATGGGCCATTTGATTCACTTGATCGATCCAACGTGATGGAGATCGATCCATGGGTCTTCTGCCTTCAACTTTACCCTGTACTATTAGCTTTTCCAACCTTACCTCGTTTTACGCCTCCAATACGAGCGCATCTACCCTCTTCTGGTATGATGCACTTGTAGTATTAAAGATTTGATTTCTCGTACCTCTTCCTCGTATAAAGCCAACTTGTTTTGGAGGTATTTGATGGTCCAAGTAGTTTTGTAATTTTTTATGTATTATTTTGAGTAGTATTTTACTGGCGTGTGATATCAAAGAGATAGTCCTATAATTATGGGATTGCTGTGCTGAGCCTTTTCTGTATAGTATATATATACAGAGCGAGTCCATTCTTTTGGCCGTTCTCCCGTTATTCACACTGCGTTACATAGGCCATAAAACAATGTGACACCATCTTCATCTAGAGCTTGCAATATCCCTGCTGTGATTCCGTCCCGTCCCAGACTTTTATTCATCTTTAAACTAGGACTGGCTTCTTCGATCTCGCACCTCAATATGTCAGGTTCTTGAGATAACTCCTGAATGTTACCCGATGTAAAACAGTTTAATTCTTGTGGATCGTGGTATAAACTTTCACGGTACGTTCTCCACCTTTCTAACACCTTCTTTCTGCCATAAGATATTTCCGTCTGTGTCTTGTATTGCGAGGGTCTTAGATTTAAATTTTTTTGACAATAATTTCACTTTTTCATGTTAGTCTTGTGTTTCATTTGTATTTTGATGTTTTTCGGTTTCGTCACATAAAATTTAATGTATTCGTTATTGTCGGCATCTTCTCTGGTCATCTTTGTTTAAGCTGTTGTATTGCTGTTTGTCCCCGACAGAACGTAGTCCTCTGTTTTTGAGATTTTTCCGTCTATCTATTATGTCTAATGTTTCTGATGTTATCCAGTGTTTGTTGTTTATTACCGACTTTTTTTTATTGCATTTCTCTAGCTCAGTTGTGCTGTCTATACATCGTCAACTAAAATTTAAAAATTTTGTAGATACGGAGGGGGGAAGGGTTCAGGGAGACGACATATTTTGAATAGTAATAAAGAGTTGAATTACTGAGAATAGCACATCGGTTTCAATGACACGAAATTTCAAATGGTTGCATAAACCTTTTAACGCTTGAACATCAATTTCGAACATTTTTTGGTAAATGTGTCTTCACAGCAGCTGTGTCTTAGAGCTTTTCACCAGCTGACTAGCTACTGAGTAATCTCTTGAGTAATGTTGGGTGAGAAGACGTAGAAAAGAGCAGTTACGAAAACGAAATTGCAATTATATTCGTAACGTGACTAACCGTCTACCGTTAGTGCAACGAGCTGGTCATAAATTGAATGTTGTCGAAAGTTATAGGCCATTCTCACTACATTCCGTTTCTTACTATTGTGGCCAATATATGTAAGAACTACTATATATGATGAAAGTTTCATAATTACTTTTGTCTCAAATTTTTGCCAAAACATTTGTAACGGTCCTGGATCAGTCTTGGCAAAGAAGAAAATTAAGTCCTCGAATTGTTTTGTTTGACAGTTTACAAGGACATCTGGCTTTTCAGCATTGAGCCACACTTTCAATTATGTATACACAGTATAGTTATCATTCTGTAAATTGAGCGCTGAAATGGAGAATTTTACATGCAAGCTGGAGGTACTACTGCAGATGTATCATTTCAATTCTCGTCAGTATGCAACCAACATAAAGACGTAAACGTTACTACTTAGTATATATCACCACTACAGCAAACACTTTATTTTTGCGCTCGATGCGCGTTTCGCTAACCATGTTAGCTTCATTAGGAGTGATGATTGACAGTCAATCATCGCTCCTGATGAGGCTAACATGGTTAGCGAAACGCGCGTCGAGTGCAAAAATAAAGTGTTTGGTGTAGTGGTGATATATACTAAGTAGTATCATTGTGCCAAAGATTCCACATTCCCAACCTAAGTGAACGTTATTCAAAATGGGAAAAAATGTTTTATTGTTAGAATCGTTATCACTTACTGAAAAATTTTCGTTTGTATAAATTCGTATGCTATTGCAAGGTACAAGAAAACTAATAATGTTATTGATAGGCCGCGACAAGGCCATTCTCGAATCTCGACAAAATAACTTATCAGAGTCGTGTTTTCCCATAGCGACAGAAATTCTTCTAAAAAATAGGAAGTGATGAATGATGGCACGTGAAATAAACCAATCTAATTACATACTATTGAATATTCTCGGAGAAACAGCTTATCGAATCAAACACATGAATTTTAAGCGATTAAAGAAAGTTTTGTCCGCGCAACTGGCAAAATTCGGATTTATAAAGAACGTTCTGTCAACAAAGAATTGTCTAATGTTTAACACTTTGTTACGAGAACGATGGCGGACATTTTGAAGAACCTTATATGGTTTTAAAGCTTATGTAATGTTGTTTTTAATACATATCTTTTTCAATTTGGTGCAGAGAATCTTTATTTCAATTATTATTTTTGAAGTACTGACAGAATATATGACGTGTAGAACATGGTCGTGCGCTTTGCAAAGCGGTAAGACAATCCTTGTACTTTTGCTACTCACCTTCGCGTATTTTTTTGACCTCTTACCAACTGTAATTCCTAATTCTTTTGAGCGTCGCGCTTGTGTTCTTGTCCAGTCCATACAAGAAACCTAGCACTTGTGTGCCTAGGATGGTATTTGCTTACAATTGGCACCCTAGCTCCGATAAGTATGTGTTAGCAAATACTGTAACTGGTTTTTATCAGACCGATAACACGAAGACTTGTTCTCTCGATCAGCTGCACCGTGAAACTCGAGGTTTACGGACGTAATCGTTATCCGCATCTCTTAAAGTTAATAACGTATGTTACAAATACCTAAAGATTGAAGTAGATGCAGTTTGCACACTCTTTTTAGTGACCTATTTACTCTTTAATAACCAATTTTTTTCACTTGACATTTTTTAAAATAAATGGTGACGTGTCGTGCCACAATGGAGTATTCCCATAATAATACGAATATAATAACAGACTATCATAGCCACAACATGGTCATGCAAGAAACCATATAATCGAGTATAATTGGCCGCCCCCACGTGTAATGTAACCTTTTCTACAATAGCAACGCTCGGTATTAAAATGTCAAAAAACGTGTTCATAAGCTGGTTTTAACTTATGAATAATTTTATTTTTAATAATAAATCGTACGAGAGTTTTTTTTTTGGAAACTTTTTAAAGTAAACAATACTATAATTTTTCCTAAAAGCAATAATAATAAGAAATACACACATACAGTAGTATGTTCTTGTAGCATTTAATTAATAATTTAAGTAACTAAAAAATAATTTAAACAACTTTGTTACTTTAGATAAACAAAAAATACGCTACGAACTATTATTTCCTGGAAATATTTAAAATTAGATAAAAATAGGCATACAATAACGTATTTGTTGACTCTCATAGGATACACAATATCCTACAGTATTCGGCTTCAATAAATATGTTTACGATACTCTAATCTAATCATGCTCTGGAAACCAACTTTAAAGTGTGAAATTATGCGAATTATTTATAAATCGATAGTTCTCTGCAATACCGATTATTTTTTTTTAGTTCATTAGGATTATTTTTAGGCCCACCGCTTGCCTTAAACGCGTCCAATCTTGTATTTGCTGTCGCCCGTGTGTACTAATTCTCTCATCTCATTCTTCTAGATGTATATATATATGTCCTGTTTCAGGTTGACACAAATAATATTTACATTTTTAGAGCATGAAAAATTTATTCTCAGTTAGACCCATGTTGGGCGCCAGAAAATTACGTAATTTTTTAAACAGGTACAGAATAAACTCGGTGATGTTATGTCGAATACCACCATTTACTTCAAGTTTTAAAATGAATCACAATCTTCTAGCCATAACCTACTTTCTGCAAAGAAAAAAACGCAACTCTGTAAAAACTAGTTCTCTACTGTTAAAAAAAATCCACCAGTTAACTGAATTATTTTGTCTGTGTATTCAGTGTACGCGATACTCTTCACTAGAATTCCCCTTTTTGCAGTTACTTCTAGATTTTCAAAATCTGAAGATTTCCTGAACGGCGCAGTCCAATCCAAAAATTTTTGTATAGTAGGTTTCTTTGCATAAACAAAGTTCATAGAAGCAAAATATATTAAGTCACTCTAGAAATTAGAAAAAAATCAACTTTTTTTGGCTTAAATGATGCTTTGGGGACTTAGAAATAAGGTACAAAGGATTTTATGAGGGTAAGAAGGTTATAAGTGTGTATTTTATCAATTGCGCGTAATTGTCTCGAAGTGCTCTCCAAACTCTCCGAGAATTTTTATGCTTCGCGCTGCTTAAATGTCTGTACCTTACTTAATATTGAAGAAATTTATTTATCTACAGAATTTACGTTCATCTAGAATCTATCAACAAAACATCAATTTAGAAGGCCAATTATATGGCGCGGGAATCGCAGATTAGAGGTATTTAGAAAATTTATATAACTTTAAAACACGTTTTTCTCAAAACTACATTTTTCAAACTGACCGGAAACATAACTTCTTCAAATTACCACCCATTTGAAATTTTAACTGTACCTTCAAAATTACATTATCTAGCGAAGTACGTACGGATTTAACAATTTGTTTTGTTCCTTTTTTTTTATAAACGATTCTTACGTGATTTTTATCGAAAAATGAAACACTTTCTTCAAACATTCATAAAAAAATCAATATTTTTTAATTTTTCTATGTGCTTCCCGAGAAAATCTTATGTAGAACTCAAAAAACTTTGCACTTGTTCCAGGTAAAAATTTAAATCTTTCGGGCCGCAAAGTACTATTTATAAGATGCATCTTCCTTTATTGAGCACTGGTGCCGCCATTTTGTAAAAACAAATGGTTTAAAAATTTGCAAATGTATAATAAAAGCATTTGAGTAAATTTTGAATTGCGTTCATTGTATTTCAAAAAAATTGTCAAAATCAGTCTTTTTCCTTAGCTCTAGAGTGGCATTATCCCTTAATAAGAGATCAATTTTTATGTGACTGTGTCGATCGTGTGTAAATTAGCTAATTTCATTTATAGAGAAATAGTCCATACTACTACTTGTAATACCGGGCATAAGAGCGCGACACCAATTCAGATTTATGCATGTTTGACTACATAAATATAATTTAATTTTAATATTTCTCTTTTCCCAAGAATCCTCAAGTACGTAGATAATGCTAATTATGCCTACACTTTATTTGTTAATCCAAAATCTCATGATATCTTACATTTATGAATTAATCCACTAAACTATAGACGCCACGAGAATAAAAACAAATTTTCTGCTCTCTAATAGGACTATTTTAATGTGAATGTGTCGCTTATATGGAAATTAACTAATATCATTTATAAAGAAATAGTCCATACTACTACTTGTAATACCGGGCATAAGAGTACGACGCGAATTTACGGAAATAGGACATTTCATTAGCGCGATAATTAAATGTATGTACTGTATATTTTTCTGTTGAAAATTGCTGGATTTTGAGTTGTACTATTATTGCAGTCGTCCGTCGAAATATATACTCTAAAGAATCCCTAAAAATGAGTTTGATTTTCATTTTTAACGGATTAAGGACACCATATGCTGTGAAAATGCGAATTAAATGCTCCTTAAAGTTAAGCCTATTCAAATTAAATTAGGAGAAATTCGAGCCGTTCCTTATTGATTTGTTCCAAATTGCTTTGAAATGTAAATTAGCTAATAATATGAGAGTCAACAAAACCCTTTTTAATTGTTTTCTAAGTTAACTAATAACTTTTGGAAACAGATGTTCCTTTAACTTTCTTTTTCTAAAATACAATAATAGGCCCTTGTTAATGTAATAATTTATAATTATTGCAATATTAATTTTCATTAACATTTAATGTTAACATTTGCATTTTTAGGTCAACAATGATTTGAGATCGAGGTTAAGACAGTAAATTTGGGACAATGTATATGAAATATCACACATTCATTATACCCACACGATCAATATGTATTAATTAATTGTATCAATTCCAAAAGAAACGTGTTCAACAACATCGATTAGTTGATTAACTTCGCCAAAAGCCTCCAAGCAGGTTTTCAACGAAAGTGAATTGAAACTAGCTGAGATTACTACAGACTAGCATTATCCTTAATGTTACAAAACAACTAATGATTATTAACATTAAATTGAAAAATAAGTCACATGGACTTAAGTGATATACTGTCTAGACAAATTTTGTTGAAAATATTAATTTTTTTAATCAAATAAGTGCAAATTTTAAAAATGACTCAATCAGCTCATAAATTACAATTTATTGGAGAAACATTTTACCTATTTTTTACTTGCGACGTGTCTATAGCGTTATTAATTAACAGAGATCATCCAGTTAGCTATTTAATACTTCAGAAATTGTCGTATACTATCTGTCACTATTTTCATAAACAATCTGAGTGACAAAACCAAACTTGAATTTAGAACTTCATATATTATTCAATTGTTATTTAAATTTTCTATATAGAATTGGCGTCGATTGTCGGCCGTCATATTTTGATTTATGTGAACAAAAGATCAACGCGATCCCCGGCTAATTTAGCTATGACACCAATAAAAAATGCAATATTAGTCTTATTATAAAATATTAAGGAATCTTACCTTCAAGTTTCATGCCGACATCCAGACACTTTTGAAACCGACAGAACGGACATCGCTTCCTTTGTGTCTTGTCAATGTGACAACTCCGTTCTGCGACACAAGTATACACCTTTTTGTTTTGCACAGTCCTTTTGAAGAAGCCTTTGCAAGACTCACACGTTAATAAACCATAATGGTATCCAGATACTTTGTCCCCACATACAGGACATAGTTCCTCAATTCCATCTTTGGTATCTGAGTCCATCCCCGTGAGGGAAGTTGGCGGTCCAGAGACTTGGTACGCGGCATTCATGTCGAGGCCGCTGATGGTTTGTGTTCCTGAAGAAAAAAGATAAGCTGATGTGTCTACGTTGGACAATGATTGAGACATCATCATATTAGGGTGGTGCTGAACCATCCCCATCGATTGTTGACAACTACTGTAAGGTGTAGAAATAGGGGGCGAGCCGTAGTGACTTAAAGGGCTAGAAGCCTGAGTGGCAACGGGAGACTCCCCCTGGTTCGCATTGAAGGGGGACATGTTAAGGGATAATAACGTTGAATGATTCTCCATTTCAAGTAACATTTCTCACTAAACGAAGCCTAAATTGTCTTTCAGTTTTTGTCATCTGATTTGGCGAAATTTTCGCATAACTTCTATGGCACTATTCACAGTAAATTTTAAATAAATATCCAGTAATAGTTTAAGTAATCCAATGGGAAACAAGGGAGCACAGCACACGCGTTCGCGAAAGAGAAGAGATAAGTAGGTCCCAGTCCAAATAAAAAGCGTCCGCATCCGATAGGCGACAACACGGGACTGACCAGAGTCGGCGGGATGGAAGAATGAAGAACCCCTTAAGCGACCGGTCTGCACAGGGGTACGGTACGAAATGATTACAGCGGACCCGTGTAATAACAAGTGAAAGTGACTGACCTACTTTCCATTGAACCAGGTCTATGTTACTGCTGTGAAGTCATACACACACACTTACAACACATCTCGCACAGTTCGGCGCTGCTGCGGCGTTGCCAATATGAGTCGCGATTATCTGTAGTAAAATCAAAAGTGCATCAGCATATTAACCTAAAAACTTGATTAATTCTGATATTTCGGAGAAAACTTTTACAAATTATTATTTTGTTAATTATTTGCGTTTTTTTTTTATGTTTTATGGATAGGAAAATTTAAAATTTTAAAAAATATATATTTAGAATGATATTTATAATAATTTAGTTAGTTTATTTTTAGAACATTCCAGAAATTTATTTCAAAATTAAGGCTTCAGAATTATGCATATTTGACTTCATAAATATAATTTAATTTCAATATTTTTCTTTTCTCAAGAATCAAGTACGTAGACAAGGCTAATTATGCTTAAATTTTATTTGTTAGTCCAATAATGTCTTACATTTATGAATTAATTCACTAGACTATAGACGCCACGAGAACAAAAACAAATTTTCTCCTTTCTAATAGGGCTATTCACACAGAGACCACAAACTTCATTTGTGCGGAATGGTTTGAGATTTATATGCTAATAGACCTAACAGATATAAATCTTTGCAGATAAATTTGACTAGAGTTGCGAATTACAACACCGCTTTAACTTTGTCTGAAAGCATTTATTTCAGACGTAGGGAAGCTTTTCAATATCGCGATTGAAGCGTGGATACTGAGAAAATACAATAAAAAGACGTGCGGTTACAAAAGAATAGTGGTGAAAATGTATCGCGAATGATATAGTGCTAAATCAAGTGAAATAAGCGCAGTTGAAAGAAAAATAAGGGCAAACAAAAAGATAATCGGACATGTTATGAAACCCAGAGAGGTCTAACAGAGTTCTTTGTAGAGGGACTGGAAGGTCTAGTGCGAAGTCACCTAAGTTGTGTCCAACCATTCCCAGGAAGGGAATGGAATAGCTCATAGGATTTTTTTACTTAATAACACCATTATTTAGCATAGCTTTATTATGTCCAATATATTACTAATAACTATTTCCTAAAAATTAAAGAAATTCCTACGCTTTATTGGCAACGTTGTAACAGCGCGGCGCGTGTAGTGGGGTTTGCGGCGGCCATGAGGGGAGGGGAAGGGATGTCCCACTGACCTACTTCTATATCGCGCATCATGTGGCCACACAGCGGTAAAAGGAATAGAGGAAAACCCTTTAAGACCTGCCCTACACCTCCCTGAATTAGCAGACGAGAAAACCGTGGGAAAGGAAAAGGGAATTATTTGCTTTTTGTGGCCCCTCTTACCACTTACAGTAGTTGTCATCGAAGTTACCACCTACGTAGTTAAAATTTAAGCAAATAGCGTAAACCTAATAAACTTGACCTAAATTGATGATGCGAACATTTCTATTCAATGGATCGTTTAAAGTAACTTTAACAGTATGTTTTACCTACATCTGGAAAAAAGTATTTTGATTATTAAAAACGTAAATGATAATCAGGGAATAAATATGTAGTCTGATCGACATGTCCTTACATGGATATTGTCAACACAAAATACCGATTTATCGTTACAATAACATAACCTACTTTACTTTTCGTTCGGATAAAAATGGATATCAGTCCACTTATTAAACTTGACCCAAATACTAGCATAGTTATTTTAAAACAGGGTAAATAAGTTTACCTCAAGAGTTTTTACATGCATATGAATAGTACAATTATAATTTATGGTAGCAATCTAAAAATATTTATAAAACCTGTAATATTCTTATCAAATACGACCCAAAAACACACATTTATTTTGCCGACACATATTCGAGCAAAGTATCGATCTTATCTCAAACTAAAGCGTAACAATAATTTCATAGATTATTAATCCGGAAAAAAACTTAATAAACAAATAAGTAAATAAACATCTGTCTAATTTAGGTTACACCGGCAATTAATCCAGATGTCTACATGTTGTAATTTTGCAATCATAAAAGAAAAAGAGGAGTTATTTTAATCTTAACAGAACGTAGTTCAAATTAAGTAATTAAATTACATTTTAAAGACTTTTGGGATTTTTTTATTTAAAATCAAACTTTTAAATTATATACCAACAGATTAGTAAGTCTATATTAGTGAGTTAGGTCTCCTAATAATGATAAATTCTTGGCTAGAACAACCTAAAATGAATAAATCGAATATTTTTGGTATAGTACTTACTTAATATTGATATAAATTAAAAATAGCCGAGTAAATAGACAAAAGAGATGCTTTTTGCCGACTCTGTCATAAGTAATGTCAGACAGGCGGGACCTGCAGTTTAATGTGAAACCGAAGCGACATAATCGGCTGAATAATAGTCTTCCACTCCCCGCTTAACACAGATCACTATGGCAGATCTCGTATCTGGCTCATATTCATAGAATGATGATGAGAGTCTGTGCATAAAGCTAACCGTTTAGGTAATACGATGTGCCGTAATCCTACTTCCAACCCCAAATAAAAATCACGCCTACCTACTAAGATGGTAGAGTAGCAAGGCACTTCACAGAAAAAGTAATAAAAGGGACAACATTTCATTTATTGACTAACTAGGTAAGACTAGGCCCTCTAACTACTATTATATGAGCTGGAATACATGGGTATACAATTTGGGTTTTAGGATATGTACGTTTTAATAACCTAATTCACTTAGCCTCGGTAAGGGTTTTATATAAATGATATAAAAGTGACAGTACCATTGTTGTAAAATTTGATATTTGTAATTGTTAAAACAGTGACAGCTCATAAATTGTCCGAGTAGTTTGTTTACAATGAGCGTTAAAAAAAAAACAAATGGAAATTTCACGTGTACGTTTTCGTTGGATGATTTTTTACGATTTTAGTAAAGGCCTAACTCAACAACAGTGAGTTGAATCGCTTCGTTCAACTTTTGGTAATGAATCACTATCAAAAAAGACTCTTTACAATTAGTTTGGAGAATTTCGTCATGGTCGTGCTTCCGTCAGTGATGAATTTCGTGAAGGTCGACCAAAATCGGTTGTTGTTCCACAAAACACCGATGCTATGCGCAACATGATTGAAGAGGATTGGCATGTGACTTCCGGTGAGGTAGAAGCGTCCTTGGGCATATCGAAGAAGGCAGTACATTCGATTTTGTATGAACATTTAGCTGTAAAAAAAATCTGTTCCCGATGAACTCTGCATAATTTGACTGAAATTTAAAAACAAGCTCGTGTCAATTCGTGTAAAAAAATGCTAAAAAAATTCGACCGAGGACATGCAAAATCTGTATACAACATCGTAACAGAAGACGAAACTTGGATATATTTATACGAGCCGGAAACTAAGCAACAATCAACTGTTTGGGTGTTCTAAGATGAACTGAATCCAACAAAGTGGTTCGTTCGTGAAGCACTTCCAAGGAAATGATCGCTTGTAGCTTTGGTTATACTGGACATATTACAACCACTGCTTTAGAACAACAACTTGCTTGCCAGATATCATCGATAAAATCAGGAAAAACAACCGAAAACGTCGCATTATTCTTCATCATGACAATGCCAGCTCTCAAACAGCACCTCAAACAATTAATGATTGATGAAGGAGAAAAACACCGAATTAATGTCACATTGCCCGTATTCACCTGATTTATCGTCTAACGATTTTTTTTTGGTCCTGAATGTCAAAAAAATGCGTGGACAGCGATTTTCATCATCTCAAGAAGCTGTTGAATCCTTCCAAAATCATGTTTTTAACGTACCAACTTCAGAGTGGAAAAAATGTTTCGAGAATTGGTTCGAACGCCTCCAAAAGTTTATAAATCTTAATGGCACAGAGCAACAAGACGATTTTTTTCTTTCATTGTTTTTGTAAAGACGTAAAAGGTAGCTCTCGTATTTCACAAGGTATTACTAACTTAAAACTAAACCTAGTATAGTTTTGTTGTTAGGGGTTGTCTGACAGGGTCTTGGGTAGCGAGTCCTGTCGTTGGGTTAGAGTGGCGGGTGGCCTTGTCCAGGAATCTAAGCTGAGCATTGCTCATGAATTCCAGGATAGTTGGTATCTGGAGGTCACGGTGAATCGATCTGTGTGTCGTGTACGAATTAAGGGGCGTTGGCGATGATGCAGAAGGCCTTGTTTTGAGTGGTCTGGAAAGTGGATCTGTGGGTACGTGACATTTGGCACCATGCCAGACTGGAGTAGGTTAGGCTGGCTATGATGATCTTTTTTTAAATTGTCAACTTGTTGCGGTAATAGGGACTATACCTTGGAGTTGGAAGAGGAACTGGAGCTTATCCGACTTAAAATGTTATGTAGCGAACGATGAATGATTTTATATAGTTTTCAGAACTCAGAAGATCGGTAAAAACATGTCAAAATGGTATTAATTATTTATAATAAATTTATCATGAGTAGTGATACCAATAGGTAAAGATGTTCAGATAAACTGCTTTATTGTTTATTTATTTATAGTATATCAATGCCTAATAATTATTAATAACGAACTTACTACTGTAGAAAAATTATTCTGTTTAAAGAGTTTGGTTGTTAACAAAGCGGCAACTGAGTGCAGCGCAGCTATTCAACTGTGCCAAAATCAGATTCTCGTTCGTAAGTCTATGAACGACAGTCTCGATCCGATTTCCATGGGTAAAGGATAAGCAATACATGATGGAGGCAGAGAATAAAAGGGGCTGTGTTCTTTTGTTTGTTTTGTTTAGGCTGTTTGTCTTTTGGTTCGCGTGCTATTTTGACACATATCGTTATGATGAACTAGTACCATATACAGAACTATTTATCTAAAATATATGCAATCATTAGAATAGCAATACTATTGTAGCCAGGGACGGATCTAGGATTTTGCAAAGAGGGTGCGACCACATCTGAATATTTCTAAATCGCTTTCAGCACCTTGCAACAAACTTGATTAAACAGGAATTTATATTCGATGAGGTTCCAAACACCAGAGCTAAATTATTCTATATTACAGACATATCTTTAATTGAGAGACAAAATAAATATTGAGAGCTTTGTCTGTGTGTCTGTTCTTTGGTACATTTGTTTTCATGAGACAAAACCAATAAAATATTTTATAAAAAGTGATTAAAATCCATACAAAATAAAAAACAATGATTGCTATTCCTATAACTGGAAATAACAACGAGAAACGTCAATAGCATAACCACGCGAAATGTCAATATATAAAACTGTTATTGGACAACCATATATACATGCGTCCATATAAAAGTAAAAATATTATTTACTGTAGGTTGTTTCTTATTTTATTAATTTCCCATATTCATATTCTAAAACAGTTTTCTTATCTTGATATTTCGCCTTAATAACTTGACATTTCTCTTTTGATATGCTAGAATAGTTATGAATGTGTTTATATATTACAGAAAATAAAACTGTTTTGCTAAAGAGAATAATATAATGGTTAAATTATAATCAAAAACAAAATTCAACTTAAGCATAAAACTTATAGACGATTAAAAATACATTACAGCAAAGAAGGAAGCCAATTGGCTCATAGGTTAGCTGTACCCACCCCCCAAAGAGCACCAGTAAACTGTCGGCAGTCAGTTGTCTTACTACAACCCAGCATGGTGCCAAATGTCAAAGACCAACAGATTCACTCTCCAGACAGTCCAAAACAAAGCCCTCCGCATCATTGCAGACGCCCCATGGTTCGTCCGTCCGAGACTTCATGAGCAACACTCAGCTCAAATTCGTGGACAAAGCCACCCACCACTCCAACCTCAACCTCAGAGAAGCCTTTGACCCACCCGACAACCAAGGATGTGCTACCTAAGACTCTCGGATTCCATTCCCCCTGATGCCAAATGAAGAATAGGCTAAGTTTAGTTTTAAGTAAGCATTAGTTCATGAAATAAATGGCATGCAATATTTTCAACTTGTAAAATATCTTCAATTTCAGATATCTTAAGTCTCTACATATTTATTTAAAACTTTTACCTAGGCTAAGGTAATTAGGCTACTGACTTGTAAATATCTTCAGACGTAAAACTGTAATCTCTTATGACAGGCTTAGCTTTACTTTAGTTTATCAATAAATGAAAGCGGAAAATGGACAAAGTATATAAATGGATATAAAATATACGCAAAACATAGTAACGACGTGAAAAGAATAGTTAGTACGAGGAGGGAACATGCGAGAAAGTAGAGATATGATTAGGAGCGACGACTAAGAATGGGAAAAATACTAAGAAACATTATTTACTGAAAATAGTGATGAGTCTAAGGGAGAACTTAAAGAAATCCTTACAGGGGGGACTCAGAAGTAGAAAGAATAAGTTTAGAGGAAGTTAAAAGCATTGAATGGCATGAAAAATGGAAAAGCTGCAGGGCCTGGAGACATTCCCATTGAGCAAGTGAAATATGGACCAACTATTTTATTGGAAATTGTAGCAGACTTTTTTAACGATTGCCTCATTGCGGGAAAGAATATTCCAACTGACTGGAACCTAGCATATATCAGTTCAATTTACAAAGAGGTATGTGGAAACTACAGAGGAATCAGCGTCACTAGCTCCATGGGGAGTTGTATAGCAGAGTAATTAAGAAAAGAATAGAATTGCTGTATGAAGATATAGAAAAACAAAATAGCTTTAGAGCGGGAGACAGAAATGGACAATTCCTTTACCCTTTAGTAAATATTAGAAAAACGGAAAGCTCGAAATCTATCGACTCATCTAGCGTTCATAGATCTTGAAAAAGCCTACGATTCAGTACCCTTGAAAAAACTATTTAATGTATTAACGAAAGTTGGCCTTAGTAGTACAAATATTCGAGCAATATACGACGTTTACAAGAATTCACAAAGTGCGATAAAGACTTGAAACAAAATATCTTCACTGTTTAAAGTGGATGGGATGTTGTCTGTCATCCACCCTTTTTAAAATGTATTTACAAGAAGAACTAGAGATTGATAACCAGTCCCTAACAACTCTATTCTTTGCAGATGATCAGATACTCGTAGCAAATTGACCTAGACTATATGCTGAGAAAGCTGAAAGGAAAATACGAAACGTGAGGTTTAAATATAAACATGAAAAAGACTGAATATCCTAGGGTATGTGAGGATGGGGAAGAACTAACTAAGTTAAGAGAAATAACTAGATGGGAGTACCAAGTACTTGGGAAGTGTAATTTCCAACAAAAGATCGTCAGAGAGAGACATACAGTTCAAAAGGGTAAAAAATGCGTAGGGATTCTAAACTCTTTATATTCGTCAAACCGGATAATAATGAAAACAAAACTGACAATCAACAGGGTAATTGTAGAGCCGATATTGACGCATGGATTAGAATGCTGGTAAATGACAAAAAAAAAAAAGTAAAGGACAGACGCGGTCAAAATGGATTGTTTATGAAGATCCTGTTGAATATCTAGACAGGAGCACATCTAAAATGAAGAAATTAGAACACAGACAAGAAGAATACGTACAAAAGCTAAAAGAATAAAAAACCAGACAGTTAATTTGGTACGGACATGTGAAAAGAATGCCCGATACTAGATAGCCAAAAGAGCTTTTGAATTTATTCCGTCAAGTAAAAGAAAAGGAAGACTAGAAGAAGGATTAACGAAATAATGGACATAATGAGAGACAGAGCTATACACGAGAATAATTGGACAGACAGGAAAACTTGGCGGTCGAAATGCGAGATGCGGCAGAAGCTGTAGGATCCTCGCTCGAAAAAAAATATCAATCCAAATTTTGGACGAGGGGGTATCCAAATCCATAGGTAGTAGCTTTCTTACATTTTTAGTATATGGTAAAAAGGATAACGGTAAAAAAAATAAACTCTATCCACTGAAGTCAACGAATACTTCGTAGACTTTTAAACGTAATAAAATAAAAAAAAATTACTATCGCAAGTGCCAATAAAACTTAATTTTTTATATGCTTTTGATAAGGTAAACATTTTTGTTTGGCATTATGACCCCGTTACGCAACTCGACATGTTACTACGATGATAAACATAATAAGAAAATTGCAGCAAATTGAGTGTGTCGGTGTATAAATGAATTAATTATTATTAATTATTATTGCGATTAAAAACGACGTCGTCACAATTTTATAAATCTCAACCGCTACCTACCTCAATTTGATTTGACTTAACAATTGCTATAGAAATTATAGCATTATTTGTATAGCTAATAAGAATTTAAAATTTTAGATAAGCGAGATACTAAATCAAATTTTGTTAAACGGGTTTTCGTGAATTTGACCAGATTAGTAATTATTTGAGATTCGTAGGTATGTTATGCATAGGAGAATGGGAAAGGGTCTGGAACTGACCTAGACGCTGAAAAAGCGCAAATTGGAATACCTTGGACACGTCATGAGGCATGACCGGTAACTGTTGCAACTGATACTTCAGGGCAAGCTTGAGGCAAAAAGAGGGCCAAGCAGAAGAGGTCACTCCTGGATGAAAAACCCACGAAACTGGCTCGGTCTAAAAGTTAGAAGAGCTCTGCTAATCGCTAATGTCCGGAACGGATGAAGCACTGTTAGAAGACGAAGAAGGTATCTTATTATAATTTAACTGACATGAAAATCGAATAGTTGATGAATATGATACAATTAATCTAAAAAAAAAAATTCAAATGTTACGAGTGTATGAAAATATTTGGCACGTCGGCACCAGTAGCTAGGAAAAAAATCCAGTGAAAAAAATCTAGTACCTAGAGTATCTACATACAATATTTAGTACTTGGTTGAATGACGGCTAATCAATTTGTAAAGGTTAGAACGGTCTTTCAAAAAAAAACGCGACTTGAACAACCCCAAAAACTGCAAACCGACTAGGTACTTAAATTCTTCCTTCAAAATATGTTCTTGTATTATCTATAACTGATTACACAGAACAGTTGAACCGGCCCTTCAAGATATCAAAGAGCAGCGCAGAGACAAATAATCGGTCAAGTGCAAGTTGCAGTTGCGTAATGAGTGTACGTTGATTGCTTTAAAATATAAAATTACCAATCACTTCAAAAAACATATCCCAAATGAGTTTTCAATAAAGTTTTTTTCCGATCTTTACTGAAAATTTTGTTTGTTTTTTTTTTTATACCAAACAAATTATTAAGGGTAATGCACTCGTGATAATTTTCGTTCAATCTATACTCTGTGGAGAATATTCCAGAATTTTTTCAAAATTTTTTGATTAGTACTTTCCGAGATAAGAGGGGGGACAGCGATTTTTCGCAATTTTTAGTGTTCCATACGGAACACTTATAAGATCACTTCGGTGTCTGTTTGTCACACCCGATTTTCCCCGAAACTATTTTACATAGAAAGTTGAAATTTGGTATTAATATAGGAATTGATGGCCTCATCAGAGCCATGTAGTTTTGAGAGTTAAATTTTGACTTAAGGGGTTAGTTTTGGGGGATGAAATCGGAAGTGAAATGAAGTCAAATGAAAGCTTGTGAAAACAAGCGCACTTTTCTTTGTATTATTTTTTAAAAAATCGCGAAAAAATCGCTGTCCCCCGCCTTATCTCGAAAAGTACTTATCAAAAAATTTTGAAAATATTCTCCACGGGATGTAGATTGAACGAAAATTATCACGAGTGCCGTACCTTTAATAATTTACCTGGTATATAAAAAAAACAAAAATTTCAAGGTCATCAGATTTTAGTAAAGATTGGAAACAAACTTTGTTGAAAACTCATTTGGGGTGTGTTTTTTGTGAAGTCACTGATCATTTTAGACCTCTGTAACAAATTTTTTTATTTTAAAAGCAATTAACGTACGGAACACTAATTGCGCAAGTTCAACTTGCACTTGACCGGTTTTTTTAAAAAATAAGCTTTCATTTGACACCTCACTCGATGACCTGGTAATTTTTTTGTTTCACCTCCGATTTCACCCCCAAAAACTAACCCCTTGGGTCTTTTACTTTCAAAACTACACGGCTCTGATGAAGCCATCAATTCTTAAATTAGTGCCAAATTTCAACTTTCTATGTTAAATAGTTTCGGAGGAAATCGAGTGTGACAGACAGACAGACCGATATACAGAAAGACAGATAGACGGACACCGAAGTGATCTTATAAGTGTTCCGTAGGGAACACTAAAAAGGATCTGGAGATTGCTTGCAAGGAGAATTTTCTAGAATAATCGATGTATCACATAGGCGTCCCTGTAAGGGAGAGAAATCTAACCATGGCATGGATTGATTAGCGGAAAGCATTTCGACACAACATGTCGCCAACTGGTTCTTCTACTCTTAAGAAAATAAAAATAGCGGCTCTTTTAGTTGATTGCATACAACGTCTAAGGCAGCTCGAAAAAATTAAATTTACCATTACGAACGGAACTTAAAAGCTAGAAATTGAGCCGGTGGTCAAACAAAGAGGCGCTGTTCAAACTGTTTCCTTAACTCCACTAACTATCTCCGTTGCTCTACATCAAACTCCTAAGTATAACCGTGATCCATAAAAAAAATCGTACATCAAAGGTTACCCACCAATTTTATATAGATCCGAGGTTTGGATGTTGTTACACATAAAATCATCCATATGAATCGAAATCTTCATCCCCAATCCTTTACCCATGATTATTCGTGTCATGAAGGAAAAAGGAGTCTTAAACCTAAGGTATTTACATAATCGGATTGCTGCGGCACTGATGAAGGATCGGATCCTGGAGATTCTTTGCGGCCATACACAGAAAGATGCTGGCTTTTTGTTCAAAGTGGCGAAAGGCGCGGCTAGAAAATTAGATCTGATGTCATCGAACAACAAAGTTACGGCATTACTATTCTACATTAAACCCATGTAAACTTAAGATGGTTATGAAAACAACAAAAAAACAGTTCTATATAGACACCATTTAAAAATAAGAGGAAGTATTCGAAAAAATGATCAATTCGCATCAACTATAACACATTACAATCTTGCCATGAACATGTCGAATCCATAGCAAAGAGAGATTCTCCAAAGCTGAGAATACTATTTCGAACTAGAAAGCTTTACGCTCCACAATAGCTTTTAATTCTGTACAACGCTCAAATTCGACCAACAGCAACGATGGAATACTGCTCCTATGTTTGGTGTTGTTATATAGTGTATTTGTTGGATTCTATTCAGAAGGGAGCTGTTCGCCTGATTGGAGACCCATAACCCACTAGAAACTTTGATACAAGTATTTTCATGGAAAGTGTTCGATGTAATTCCTCCCAGAGCGGTGCATGCCATGCTAGTAATACACGTCGCGGTAATACATCACATCTGAATACGGTTCAGCTTGTTACTCCTTGACAACCCTTTTCAAGTAGTCTTTTATATGGAGAGCATAATCCCTTTGGAATGATTTGCCCAGGCCTGTATTTCTCACCGAATATAACTTACAGCGGTTCAAAACCAACGTGAATCGCTTTTTCCGTACACACGTCACTCCGGTAGCGCTTTAAGAATTTTCCTGAAGTACGTGTGTTACGCCCATAATAGAAAACTATATACAAAAGGGAAACCGGAATAATATGCCGGAATCTCTCAAAAAAAAAAAACATACGAAAAGATAAGCGTCAACTTTACAATCTTTTGAATATCTATTGGAGAAGGAAGAGAACACAAGAAAGGAAACAGAATATGTAAGTACAGGGAGATACTGAAAGCCAAACAAACAGAAAAAATGCAATAAATATCAAGAACGGGTGCCTTACAACTACAACCGTCCTGGACGACCTATTATGGTTATGCGGGAATGGATGCCTATGTCCAGGTATAGAAGGAAATAAGACTGCGAAGAAATTGACAATAACGGGAAAAAAGGAACCTTAATTGGCTCTACACGTAGACTCTCGTACCAAACAGCACACACAAGAAACACTAACTATATAACCCTTGCATTTAAGAGAGCCATCCATCCATCAATCCAGTTTTTTTTATAGCGTTCTTCGCCTTCCGGTTCCATCCTCTTCGACCTTCCCAATCTCCGGGTCATAAATTTCTTTCTGACGTTGCCCTCAGAATATCTCCAAACCATGTCACTCTTGATCTCCCTCTTCTCCTTTCTACCCAATTTAGAACCATCTTTGGTATTCGGTATTTTTCCATTCTTTCCACGTGTCCGTACTATACAAGTTGCCGTTGTTGAATTTCTTCGATAATCGTGGTTTTTACTTTTATTACATCCTTAGTCTTTCATATCTAACTCTATCCATTCTTGACACTCCAGCCGATTTTCGCTAGTAATCAATCCATTTCGAGTGCCATTAATTTCTATTCCAATCGTTTCGTCAATTGCCAAGTTTCACAATCGTATAACACGATGATGTTAAATACTGCATTATAAATGAGGTGCGTTCTCTGTGATGTTATGTTCTTCGACCACAGAACAGAGTTTAGGTGTCTTATGACCGCCTTTCCTTTACTTGTTCTTCTCTCCACTTCCTTTTCCGTTTTACCGTTTTTACTTATGTTAGTTCCGAGATATATATATATATATATATATATATATATATATATATATATATATATATATATATATATATACTCTTCACACGCATCAATGACCTCACCGGTATTTAGAGTAAGGCTTCTTTGTTTTCTTCCTATACACAAATATTTGGTTTTCTTGCAGTTAACTGTTAAACCCCAGTTTTATAATCTTCAAACAGTTTTCTTATCATAAATTCAAGGTCTTCCTTATCCTGAGCAATAACCACCTGATCGTCGGCAAAATATAGAGTGTACAACATTGTTTCGTCGGTCAGCTGTATTCTCGTTCCTCCACATGCTCTTCGCCATCTCTCCAATATCTCATTAAGATAAATTTTGAATAATGTAAGGGACAGCAGCCCTGTCTGACATCCTTTGTTACAGAACGGAACAGGACGAGTGGTGAGGCAGAGAGCTGAACACTGATACTTATAATTTAGTAGTATGAAGTATTTTCCCGAAGCAGAAGACTATTGTGCGGTGAGAAATTTTACCTTCAAAATCATTTAGACAACGTAAAAGAAGTCTTGAAGATTCAGCTGATTAAAAAATGGGCACAAGAGTTTGAAAACTATGCGCTCGAGTGTCAATCCGCGAGAATTCCGACCACTCAATAAGCAAACAATTAAATACCATAAATGTGAGTTCGTTACCACTGATGTCTACTCAGAGGTTCAACTACGATAATTAAAAAGCTTTTCAACAATTATAAGCACCTTTATCTTGGATGAAGCACACTTCTACCTTAAGGGAGACCTGACTCTAAAATTAAAGGATCAGAATCCCTTACATTTACTTAAACTAATAACTTGGTAACAAAACGAAACGAGGAATAATCGGTCCATATTTCATACAATTGCTAATTTGGATTGTCTTAACCAGAAAATCTGGATTTAGCAGAATAGGACGACATTCACACAAGCAAACACACACTTAAAATTTCCAGTATAAATTTATTTTCAAAAGAAGTGACATACGTTGGCCTCTACATAGCCTTGATTTGGCGCTAAGTCGTTTTTTTTTTTTTCTTGCAGGGAAATGTCAAAACTAAAGTTTACAGTAATAATTATTGCATTGTGAAACAATCCAATGAAAATCTGCGGCAAGAAATGGCAGCGAACGTAGAAACGACCTGCCTAGAAGTGGTTAATATTTTTATCTGCTCACTTAGAAGAGTACTGAGAACGTTTATAGATGACGTTATTTTTAAGGAATAATTTTCCAGGTATTGTAGTTTGGTATACAATAGATATTTTTTTCATCTATCAATTTAATTTTTAAAATAAATGTTTTAAAATTAAAATTTTCGATTGTATCTGTATTGTTTATTCATTCTAAGTTATTTAAATACTTAGAAATGCTGATATAAAGTTATTAAAAGTAAAAAGGGGCGACACCTTTATAACAAAGATAGGTCAACGCAAAAAGTTATATGGTTATGTTTCATTTCATTTTATTTTTTTTGCATCAGTGAAAAGTTTTGCATTTAGAATTAAAAGGCCCCAGTACTTTGTCAAAATCAACGCAATCTCTCTCAAGTATACAAGGCTAGGGGATAACACATTTTTTTTAACTGTGTACCATTTTTCAAAAAAAAACGATATATTCAAATTTCCGTACGTTAACCTCTAATTTTTGTTTCTTTTTTGTTCTAGGTTGAAATCTACGGGAGAAATCGTTTCGTCCTTTTCAGGCCTTGCATAAGAGGTGCCTTGTCGTTTTGGATTCTGATTTTGAATTTAGAAGATTAAAAAAAAAATTTGTACACTTAAATATTTGTTTAATAAAGTACTTCAAATAAATTTTCCGTAATTAGCCTTTTTTCCAGGGCCCTGGGTCGCCTTACCCTTTAAGCAAGTCGGAAATGTTGAAGAAGGGATAGCTCTCTGCATTAGTCGGAGTCTTAGAAACCATCATTCTGAGAATCCTCCACGATTATCTTGGTATGTCAAAAGTTAGTCGTATCAAAGGCAGCGACCAGTTGAAGCAGCAAAGCATTTTTTGGAGCAGTGTGAATGAGAACTGGGTCCTGTTTTAGAGAAAATTATTAGTGATGGTCGAAAGGGTCTTTCTATGAATCTGAATACAAGTAGGAGTCTACGAGATGGCATAAAAAGGCATAACGCCACGCAAGAAATTCAAGGTATTTTAGTCAAATTTCTTGGGTTATGAACGGGAATTTGTTGATCAAATACAACGAAAAAGATGTATCTATTATCAGACCAAAACTATGAAGTTAGAACTCCATCAAAAAAAAAAAACGGTCAAGTGCAAGTTGCACTTGCGCAATTAATGTTCCGTACGTTGATTGCTTTTAAAATAAAAAATTTTGTTACGGAGGTATAAAATGATCAGTGACTTCACAAAACACACCCTAAACGAGTTTTCAACAAAGTTTGTTGCCAATCTTTACTGAAAACTTGAAATTTTTGTTTTTTTATATACCAGATAAATTATTAAAGGTAATGCACTCGTGATAATTTTCGTTCAATCTACACCCCTTGGAGAATATTTCAGAATTTTTTCAAAATTTTTTGATAAGTACTTTTCGAGATAAGGCGGGTGGACAGCGATTTTTGGCGATTTTTTAAAAATAATACGCGTGCGCGCAAGTATTACATTATATATATATATATATATATATATATATATATATATATATATATATATATATATACATATATATATATATATATATATATATATATATATATATATATATATATATATATATATATATATATATATATATATATATATATATATATATATATTACTCGTGTTTTCACAACCTTTCATTTGTCACCACACTCGATGACCTAGCAAAAAATTTTTTTTTCACTTCCGATTTCACCCCCCAAAACTAACCCTTTAAGTAAAAATAAACTTTTAAAACTACATGGCTCTGATGAGGCCATCAATTCCTATATTATTACTTCAACTTTCTATGACAAATAGTTTCGGAGAAAATCAGATGTGACAGACAGACAGACACCGAAGTGATCTTATAAGTGTTCCGTACGGAACACTAAAAAAAGGAAAGAAAATGGACTAAAGGAATATTGCGCTGGCTTAACGACATGCCGAGTCGTGAGAGCAATGTTGCCACCGTTGCCCTTGACAAATGTAGTATTAAGTTAATTAGTTATTAGTCAATATCAGAGATTAATATTTTAATTTATATATTACAATTATTTAAATTTAAAAACGCAACTTAGGAAAAAGACATTACAAGACGATAAGAAGACATACATAAGTTAATTTCACGATCTGAAACATGTGTATATGTACACCGTAATGACATCGACAGAGAAAAATAGTTTTCATTTCTTCTACAATGCTTCTACAACCCCTGCTTCTCAGAATTTTGGGACAGTGTCTTGTAAATTAACGAATAAAATAAACATTTTTTTCAGACTATGTTAGTTTTCAAAGAGCAATATGACTGACTAAAAATACTGTAGAAGCCTCTTAACTTTACATGCTGAAAACTGATTAGTGCTATTAACTCTGACCTATAAACCGAATTAAATAATAAAATATATATTTTTTATAATTCATGACAAAGTTATATAAATAGATATTTTAAATATTATGCCATGAAGAGTGTTATTTTAAAATTCAGCACGATGATTTATTTTATATTGTTGTAATACGTCATTATTATGATTTCCTATTGCAAAATCGTGTCCTTGAATTTACTTTCAGTTAGCAATATTAGTAATAATATTTACTTTTTTTGTAAATATTTTCAATAGGAGATCCAAAATACTAATATTTTGTATCGATATAATATTATGTTATGGTAGGAATTTGATGCTAATGCAATAGACGATGCCGAACGAATACATCTAACCCTGTTAGGTTTCCAATGAAGCAATTCCTTCCAATTCCCTATTATATTTGTGTATTAAAAAGTTGAACCTTTGGAGAAAAATGACGAAACCAGTGTTAGGAATTAATAGATGTCAAGCATGAAGATATAGACTTTATCAAGTCCAAGCCAAAATTCTCGAGACAGGCATAACAATGACTCTACAGTCCAAAGTAGAAAACACAAGAAAGTAGACTAAGTTAAACCCTAACAGCCAGAAGCAGAAGATAGCAGCCTCACGAAGGAAAACAACCAAAAAAAAAAAGGATGGCAAGAGAAGGAGAGAAGAGAAGTTCGATCTTAACTCAGAACATATAATCCCATTATTTAATTAACGTAGATCTAACTGTTAGAGGATAGTGAGAATGAAGACGACAAACAAAAGATGCGTTATTTGTTATACGAAAGTCCAATTCTTCAATGGATTTTTTCAAGCTTGCAAATACTACATCAACCCCCAGTATGATATAATGGTACACTGGACATTCCAAGACATTTATTGCGTGTGGATATCCATAATTAAAACTTAAAAAAAGAAACTGATCATTTGATCATTAATAACAGCTTTGACTTGGTTGTGAACAACCACTTATATTCAAATTATTTGACCTGTGAACAAATTCCTCAGCATATGATTTAAAACTTACTGACAAAACACGAACCTTAACGTATGGTCATTCGGGAGATTTTAGAACAAGTATCTAAGAAATGTTATTTATATTCGCCGCTTGATTTTAAAAGAACTTTTCCACGAGTTGCAAGCAAGAAACAGCTACACGAGAGTTTTATGTCAGATTAAAACCATACGTTAATTCAGAAATCTTTCCGTTGGAGGACCTTATTACTTCTCCTGGTTATTTTCAGCCCTTCTGAAATCTTAGACGATGTAGAACACAGGAAAACAGAACTAAAACTAAACAGTGTTCGGATACTTAGTCTATTCAATATTAACTTGCAAGCTTCTCACGTCCTTACTAAAAGAATATTTAGAACATGCAATCGAAATCAGAGACGAGTAGCAAGGCTGCGACGAAACGGATCGACAAGTGATGCCCTATTCGCAGTAAGACAAAAAAAAACGGTCAAGTGCAAGTTGAATTAGCACAAGTAGTGTTCCGCACATTGATTGCTTTTAAAATAAAAAATTTTATTACGTTGGTATAAAATGATCAGTGACTTTACAAAACACACCCCAAATGAGTTTTCAACAAAGTTTGTTTCCAATCTTTACTGAAAATTGATGACCTTGAATTTTTTTTTTTGTATTCCAGATAAATTAATAAAGGTGACTGTGATAATTTTCGTTCAATCTACACCCCGTGGAGTGTATTCCAGAATTTTTTCAAAATTTTTTGAGCAGTACTTCTCGAGATTTTTTAAAAATAATACAAAGAAAAGTGTGCGCAAGTATTACATTATATATATGTGTTTTACTCGTGTTTTCACAAGCTTTCATTTGACACGACACTCGATAACCTAGTAAAAATTTTTTTTTTTTCATTTCCCATTTCACCCCCCAAAACTAAACCCTTAAATCAAAATTTAACTTTCAAAACTACATGACTCTGATAAGGCCATCAATCCCTATATTATTACCAAATTTCAACTTTCTATAACAAATAGTTTTGGAGAAAATCGGGTGTGACAGACAGACGGAGAGCTAGACACCGAAGTCATCTTATAAGTGTTCCGTACGGAACACTAAAAAGGTTAGGTTAAGATTCAGAGACTATTATTTTTCATTTCCTACCTTACATATATTTTACATATATTTATTTTGTATTTTGTTATGCTAGGCTAGGCTAATTTAGATTAGGTTAGGTTACATCAGGTTTGGTTAAGTTGTGTTAGGTTGGATTAGGTTATGTTGGGTTATATTTAAGGCTTTTAGATTCAGAGACTGTTACTTTTCATTTCCTAATTTTTCATTATTTTACTTTATATTAGGCTAGATTCGGTTACGTTAGGTTAAGTTAGGTTAGGTGTTTTTTAAAATCGGGCTCCAAAGATGTCTTCGAAATTTGATCAGGATTATTTAAAAAAATATATATAAGGAAAATGGATAAATCCTGAGACTTATAGGTATTTTTGAAACAACACCACTCGAATGGCTACACTGTGCGTCGCCTGGAAAAACAAATTTATGACTACTGAAACTAAAGTAAAAATATACAAAACATGTGTTAAGACCTGTACTAACAAACCGTATAGAAACCAGAGCAGATAACAACAAAAAACATTCCGAGACCGGCGGAACACTACGAGCAGTATCAGGAGAGGCACTACGAGACCAGATAAATTATTAAAGGTAATGCACTCGTGATAATTTTCGTTCAATCTACATCCCGTGGAGAATATTCCAGAATTTTTTCAAAATTTTTTGATAAGTACTTTTCGAGATAAGGCGGGTGGACAGCGATTTTTCGCGATTTTTTAACAATAATACAAAGAAAAGTGCGCGCAACTATTACATTATATATATATATATATATATATATATATATATATATATATATATATATATATATTTTACTCGTATTTTTACAAGCTTTTATTTGACACCACACTCGATTACCTAGTAAAAAAATTTTTTTTTCACTTTCGATTTCACCCCCCAAAACTAACCCCTTAAGTCAAAATTTAACTTTCAAACCTGCATGGCTCTGATGAGGCCATCAATTCCTATATTATTACCAAATTTCAACTTTCTATGACAAATAGTTTCGGAGAAAATCGGGTGTGACAGACGGACAGACAGACGGACAGACACCGAAGTGATTTTATAAGTGTTCCGTACGGAACACTAAAAAAACAAAGATATACGACAGTCATGTATATGACGTGGTGGGATGGGGAAGACAGAGGCGACAACTTTGGCGTGACCATGTTAAAGAGAATGAATCCAAACAGAATAGTAAGACTAGCTCTGGAAGGATAACCACTGGGACGAGGCCCACCGGGAAGATCTCCCAAAAGCTGGATGGACAGTTGGCATTCTGGCTCTCGAGAGAGCAGCCCTGGCAGTTCAACAGACCAACGGTCTATAATAAGGATGAAGAAGAAGAAGAATACTCGCATCTGTGGCATTTTCTGGCGTAATCATGTTTTAACATATATTTCTACACTGATCTCTTTCACATCTCACTAGTCATTATCATCATTTTGTTTACCAAATATCAATTATTTATAATGGTAGGATAGGACGAATTGTATTAAGTACGCATACCTATTACTCCATCGAAAGCTGACACAGTAGCTTTGGAGCCGACAGAGTGGTTGACACGGTCAACGCTTAAAACCTTTTCGAGGGATCCTCCTCAGGCATATATAGTTATTGTAGTGTGTAGGAGGATCCCTCGAAAAGCGGTACCTGCTTTTAAGCGTTGACCCTGTCAACCACTCTGTCGGCTCGAAAGCGACTGTGTCAGCTTTCGATGGAGTAATAGGTATGCGTACTTAATACAATTCATTGTAACCTACCATCGTATTCCGTAACTTCTGGGATAAGTACCAGTAGATCCCGTTCTCTTGTTTGTCAATTCTAGCCTGACTGACGAGCCGTGATACGGCGAAACGCGTCTCAGGATGGATTTGACGAGCAAGAGAACAGCTAGTAAACTGCTGAAATATGGACTTCTGTCTATTTTCAGTTGATTTACAATAACTATTATTTATAACTATAATAATGATTTTAACTTCGTTCATGCTCAATTTCGACACAAAAAAGCAATGGTAACTTTAAAATTTTATTGGGGGGTGAGGATAGGCAAATACTACGAAATGCATGCGGAAACAGCTACTCTTTAATAAATGTTAAATCGTTCAATGATTGTGCTGTGAACATCACGGATGGGCGTGCAATTCTTGAGCAACAGATCAAAAGGTACGATGATTATATTACCGCCTCGCTTAGATTTATGGGTTCTCTTTAAAGGTGAGCTAAGTAATTACTAATTTAAAATATAGGGCGCATGCACGATGTTTAAAATTACTAAACTAAGAATCAATGGTATATAAGAGATATCGATACCCTCATGAGAAAACCGCGAAACTACTTGCCAAAACAGTATAATTTTGAAGAGGCAAAAAATTTAGTATGTTACTAATTACGGTATTACAATTTTTTAAAAAGTATGTATGTTTTACAGTCTGAGCTAATAACACGTAGGCTGAAAAGTTTTCGGTCTGACATATAGATGTCGCCCTTTTCAAAAAATCCATATGATTTTTAAGAAAAGGATACGTGTCAAAATTTCATGCTATTTCGACGATTAGTTTACAAGTTACAGTGGTTTTAGTGACATTACTTTTGATATTTTCAAAACAATGGAAAAAATCGAATTTCGTGTGTTGATTAAACACTGGTTTTTGATGGGAAAAAAAATACCGTTCAAGTAAAGCAATGGCTTGATAAGTGTTACGGGGACTCTGTCCCTGGAAAATCACTCAACATTTACTGGTATGATTAAAAAATCCAGTTTTTCATCGTTGGTTTTTCATCGACTATACTGAGAAGGGAAAAAACCATCAATAACGAATATTATATAAAGTTATTGGTGCGTTTGAAGGCAGAAATCGCAAGGAAATGGCCTCAAATGAACAAGAAAAAAAGTGCTCTTTCATCAAGTCAACGGTTACGATGGCAAAACTGCATGAACTGAAGTTAGAATTGCTTCCTCATCTATCGTATTCTCCAGATTTGGCCCCCAGCAACTATTATCTATTCGCAGACTTCAAAAAAATGCTGGCGGGAAAGAGATGTGGCTCCAATGAAGAAGTTATCACCGAAACTGAGGCCTACTTTGAAGGCAAAGACAAATCCTCCTACAAGAAAGGTACAAAAATGTTAGAAAGACATTGGCCTGATTGTATCGCTCTTGAGGAGACTATATTGATGAATAACGTCGAATTTTGTAAAAAAAAGTGTTTTAAGTAGCTAGACTAAAAACTTTTTAGCACGTGTTACCACAAATCCTTCAAGCGGCAGGACCTCATTCTGCAGGAAGGCGTTTATCTACTTGTTGCACCAAAGGTAAAAACCGGAGTAGATTCAGCATATTATAGTTCTTTTGTATTTCGTCCCTTTCTTCTTCACATCTCAACCCGAACGAATATGTATGGAACAGAACCTCCCTTTAACCATTTTTCTAGTTACTGCTGAAGAGGTGTGATGATAAAATAAGATCGAATAGACTTCGCCTTTATAGTGGAGTCAGTATAACTTAGGATGTTGGTAGTGGCCAAATGCCGGTATACGTGTGTACGGAGTCATAGTAAAGTGCCTATATTTCTTTCTGGTATGATTTGTTTCGTATTATAAAAAATAAGCCACCGATCAGCGTACGACGCTATAGTTGGTCGCTAGCTTTATCCTTTTTATATTATTCATTGTCAGCGAAGAATATACACATTTTAAGAATGCTACTTATTGTTGAAGAACAGGCAGGCTTTAGAGCAGGAAGATCCACAATAGACCATCTGTTCTCACTGACACAAATCCTAGAAGTTCACGTCTTGTTGATTTAAAAAAGGCCTACGACAGCGTGCCCCTAATGAGATTGTGGGAAACACTACAACAGAGTAATGTAAGCACAGAAATAATTAAAGCCGTAAAAATCCTTATACCAAGACGCAAGAAGTAGTGTGAAAACCAAATATGGTATAACAACAGGGTTCCAGGTCACAAAGGGTCTCAAACAGGGCTGCTGTATATCCCCAACGCTATTTAAAATCTATTTGGAGAGTGCACTGAAGACTGGAAAAGGAAATGCAGCAGTATGGGATTACCACTGGATGACGATACTACATTATACACGCTATCATTCGCAGATGACCAGGTAGTAGTCGCTCAGGACATCGATGATATGGAATACATGACACGAAAACTTATGGAGGAATATGAAAAATGGGGCCTAGAAGTCAATATTAAAATGACCTAGTACATGTGCGTCGGAGGACAACAGCAGGACTTGAAACTGGCCACAGGATACACCATCAAACACTGTGCCAGTTATAAGTATTTGGGAACGAGAATATCTAGGGACGGAACACTGGAAGAAGCAATATTCGAGGGGAATATCCAAGGAAGAAAAGCGGTTGCAATGCTTAATAGTATACTATGGGACAAAAACATAACCATTAAAAATAAGAAGAGAATTTACAACTCAATAGTGAAAAGTATAATAACTTACAGCTCCCAGGTGTGGCCATTGGAGGAAAGAACAGAAAAAATACTAAAAGCTACAGAAATGGATTTCTTCTGGAGACGAGGAGCAGCCAGAAAATCCAAAAAGACCGCATACCAAATGACACGATAAGACGAGCTTTAGAAATAAAGCACGATATAGTGGACGAAATCAGAACCCAACAGTTGGTATGGTACGGACATGTACAGAGAATGTCACAAGACCGACTACCCAAAAAGATTTTAAATTGGAACCCTCATGGAAAAAGAAAGCGAGAAAGACCACGCCAAAGCTGGAGAGCAGGAATCAACAAGGAAGTACTAGAGAGAGATTTGGAGGAGGAGGGATGGAGAAACCGGGAGGAGTGGAAATTAGGCATCGGAAGACGGAAGACGTAATAAAACCGATTGATATATATATATATATATATATATATATATATATATATATATATATATATATATATATATATATATATATATATACTTATTGTTAGCATACTCTCCATACTACATAGTTTCACCACTAAGCAATTAAGTGTTTTAGCGATTCCATTCTTGGGATCCCTCTTTTATCTTCGTATACGTTTTTACGGTTACATACTTTTTGTGCTCCGTACGGAACACTTATAAGATCACTTCGATGTCTGTCCGGTTACCAAACTGTTTGACATACAAATACGAAATTTGGCACTAATATAGGAATTAATGGCCCCTTTCAACAAAGATCGGAAACAAGGTTTGTAAACTCCTTTGGGGCGTGTTTTGTGAATTATTTGATCATTTTATACCTCCATAACATTTTTTTTTTAATTTTAAAAGCAATCAACGTACGGGATACTAATTGCGCAAGTCCGACTTACACTTGGCCGCTTATTTTGTGATAAAAATTCTACGAAAACATATGTATGGATATATTTTTGTAGAAAGAACAATGGATAGGTATATATGGTACAAATATAGTATAAAAGTTAAAAATTTAATATTGTAAAGGAACTAACATTTGTAGAAAGAAAATATTATTTTTCTTTGCCGAATGAAATTTTCATACAATAATTAAACTGCTGGATATCTCCCCCCTCTCGTGTAATAGTCGGGTGCAGCAATACATTTAGTGAACAACTTAGGTTTTCCCTAAAAATGGCAGATACAGCAAACAGAAATTCAGACAAGTTAGAAATCACCCTCTTAGTGACAGACTTGTTCTAGAGAATTAATACCTACAATAAAAAATTAGATACTTAGGAGTAGGTTGAGAGCGATTGCATTTAACTGATTATGGATCAAACAAATATTAAAACATGAAATATGTAAACCAAGTGGAGACGCGACCCCAATCACATATTAAGGATGTTCTAAACACTAAATACAATAAATTTTTTATTGATAATATACGAGAATGAATTAAAAAGTTCGCGACCTAGTCAAGAAAACAAAATAAAGTATGTACAAATTGTATTTATTTTTCGACGTAATGTCCACTTAGCTCTATGCACTTCTTCCACCTGCTGCTTCCACACCTGTTTGAAAAAAAAGATTCCTCAAGGTCTTCAAAATACTGGTTAACTGCAGCTTCGACTTCTTCATTTGATGAAACTTTCTGGCCACCCAGATGTTTTTGTAGGTTCGGAAATAGATGACAGTCCGAAGGTGCCAAATCAGGAGCATAAGCCGGGTGGGGCAAGAATTCGAAACCACAATCACGAATTTGAGCCGTAGACTGAACAGACGTGTCAACGCGAGCGTTGTCCTGATGGAACAAAACTTTCTTTCTCAGTAATCCTGGGCGTTCCTCTTTAACTTCTTGACGTAAACGACGCAAAATGGTGCAATAGTAAGTCGAGTTTATTGTTTCGCCTTTCCGAAGGTAGTCCATCATAATACCTTTAGCATCCCAAAAACTGACGCCATCAGCCGACAGAATTGCTTTCGCTTTCTTTGGGGTCGGTTCACCAGATTTTTTCCATTGTTTGGACTGTTGTTTTGATTCTGGAGTATAGTGGTGAACCCAGGTTTCTGTTAACAAAATCTTGCGGATCAGCCTCAAACATCTTCAAACAGTCGCGAGAAATCGTGAGTCGAAATCATTTTCGTTCAACTGAAAGCAATCTGGGGACCCACCTAGCGGAAACTTTAGAAAATTCGTGATCGTTGGCAATGTTGTTTTGTGTTCGTTCGAGATGCCTATAGTGTCAGCAATCTCCCTGATAGATAATATACGGTCTTTCAATATGAGATCACACACTTTGCCGATGTTTTCTTCAGTCGTTGACGTCGTGGACCGGGGGGGGGGTCATTTTCGATGCTCTCTCGTCCACGTTTAAATTCTGCAACCCATTTTTTCACAGTGGTATATGACGGAGCAGATTTCCCTAGTGTTATTTTCATATCATCGTGGATCTCCTTTGGTATTAATCTTTTTTTAAACATTTTTCCAAAAACGCTGCACTTGGTCTCACTAAACTCGTTCTAACCTAAAAACCACAAATTCTACAGCAACAAAATTTTACACTGTGACAACCAAAGAAAGTATGAACTTATTGAGGGTACTATAATAAAAGTATTATAATTATATTTTGGTGAAGCCGCGAACTTTTCAATCCATCCTCGTATCCTCGCATTTCACTAAAGTAAATAATCAACTAACACATCTATATTGACAATATTTGTTGTTATTGATTGTTAATGATTCTAAATATTTGTACAGGTTTCACAGGTTTTCCAAATTCACTAAAATTTGATTACGTCATTATTGGCTTTAAAACTCGAGTTGTCACATATCTTTTAATGAAAATCTATTTCTAGTAAAACACACCAATACTCGCTACATCATTGATCAGCCTTAAGTGACGACCATGACTCAAAAAATGCTCCAATTCTCGGTAAAGTGGCATAAAATCTTGGGATTCTGTTTCAACAAGCTGTTATCAAGATCCAGTTTTGCATTTCAAACTTATCTTTTCTGACCTACTATCACAAATAAATTATTTACTTTATTCTCTCCGAGAGTGGGTTATTATTTTTATCCGATTCGCCAATAAATTTGTAAAATCCTCTAACAATATTTGCGCACATTTTCCGCACATTAATTTTCGTTAGAAAAATGTAGGACTTGCGAGCCAACCGAGTCCTTACGAATTGGGACACGAATTGGGTCACCCGGTTACGGGGAACATCAAGCACTCTCATAGTTGTTTAACAGATTTATTACTTTCGTAGGAGGTATTTAACGCGTAAACTGTAGTAATTTTTTGGATTTATCGTAAAAAATTACTAAAGAATAAGTATGGTACAAGCGTAAATGTAAACGTTTCATAAATTGTTTTGATCAAAGGTTTTAAATGAAATGTTGAATATCGAAAAATGTGAGTTTTAAAATGAAACGAATTAAATTTCATTCTTTATAGACCAAGAGGGCGACCCGAAATTTTGACCTGTCGATTAATCGTCTGCCTAGTTGTTCATTCTATCGGGCGAGTCTAATAAAAGCCTTTAATGATTTTGCGGTCCCCGTGCCCTGGAATGCCTAGATAAGGTCCAAAATGCTACATCCAAAAATAGACTGTCGTTTAACCACTTGAATCGAGTACCATAACCTTTGATGACACTAAAAAAGTCGAGCGCCCCAAAGGGCACAAGCCACCAAGACCGGACCCAGCTTTAGGGCTTAAAAATCCATTTAACCATATAAAATCAATAAATTTAGTTTGTTATTGATAAAATAAGAGAGAACCTGTAGGCAGATGCCGCCAATACCAGAGGACGAAGCTGGACCCGCAATTTCCAGCCAAAAACGGGCCTTATGTGGACATTCCAGGGCACGGGACCCGCAAAATCAACGTTAAAGGCTTTTCTTCGACTCGTCCCATAGAATGAACAATTAGACCCACGGTTAGTCGACAGGTCAAAATTTCGGGTCGACCTCTTGGTCTATTACTAAAAAAACTAATTCATAACGAATAGTGAGACTTATATGTTCGTTTAAACTCTAGTCGAAACTCTACTTAGGCAAATTATTGCAACGATATTTGCATAGATCTGGGAAGATGAGGTTATCCATCCAAAGGTTGGAACTTGGAATTATTTCTGTTTGTGGCTCTCATGTTTCCTCAGAGAGTGTTCTTTACGAGTGGCGATCGACGGATTTCTTTCCAACACCCTCACTATCAACGCCGGTGTGCCCCAGGGCTCCATACTGTCTAACTGTTAACGATCTGCTGGAAAAGACCGGGAATCCAATCTACAGCTTTGCAGATGACAGTACGCTTGTCTCTTCATTCACCTTGAACGCTCGGACATCGGCTACTCAGGCGAATATCCGCAGACAGCAGGAGGTCATTCAACTTAACAAAGACCTGGAAGAAATTCTATCTTGGGGTGACAGTAACCAAGTGGAATTTAACGCTACAAAAACCTAGGCGGCAGTTTCTTCTAAAAAAGTTAACGTTGCTGAACCCGACATAGTTATGTCGGGGCACTCCATTCCCCTAGCATCGTCGCTCAATTTGTTGGGCGTTAGTTTGGGAGCAAATATGTCCTGGCATGAACATGTTGCAGGCATAGCAAGGAGAGCTTCTCAAAAGTTGGGAATATTATTTAGAACCAGAAAGCTTTACACCCCATAACAACTTTTAATTCTTTACAAAGCCCGAATTCGACCAACTATGGAATACTGCTCCCACGTTTGGGGCTCCGCTCCCAAACATACACTGCATTTGTTGGATTGGATTTTGTTCAGAGAAGAGCGGTCCGTCTGATTGGGGACCCGGAATTGACCGGCGGCCTTGATTCGCTGGAACATCGAAGAACGGTTGGCGACTTGAGTCTGTTCTACAAGTATTTTCATAGAAAGTGTTCGAAGGATGTAGCCCGCTTAATTCCTCCCAAAGCGGTGCATGTTAGAAATACACGTCGCGCTGGTGCTTCACATCCGTATGAGGTTCAGCTTGTTACTCCGCGTACAACGCTTTTCAAGCAGTCTTTTATATGGAGAACGTCATCCCTTTGGAATAATTTGCCCAGCGCTGTGTTTCGCACCGAATATAATTTACAGCGATTCAAGAACAACGCGAATCGCTTTTTCCGCACACATGCCGTTCCTGGAGCGCTTTAGGGACTTCCCTGCAGCACGTGTGCTAGACCCATAAAAAAAAAACCGAGAGTATACAGAGCCAAGATTATAAAGATTGTCAAAGAATCCAAATCGAACTTCCCAACAGTCAAAAAATATCTTAAAAAAACTGAACGATAACTTATCAATACTGGATACTCAAACTAACAAGGGGAACGCAAAAACAGTCATGTATAAAAACAAGTATATGGAGAAGATAAATGAACTGTTAAATGATAACACCTATAGTACTAATCAAACCGACTCATCTTATGAACTGAATTAACGTCTCTAGCCTAACAACTTAAACCGATCCACTCGAGGATCCTTGAATTTTAGAGGTTTCTAAAAATTCACGAAGCTAATATACTGTTCTGTTCAATATTCAGTGCAAAAGATTTGCCAAATACAAACTAGATAAACATCTCACAGATTTCTTTAATTCATTATCAAGAATTAGAAACACATATTTCCAAAAAGTTAAAGCTACGCAGTTGGACGCCGAAAATATTTTGGTCGCTTTTGACGTTGAATCATTGAATATAAATGTTTTCATAATAGCCAATATATTTAAATATAACAATCTTAGCTCATCTTTGGTAGATTGAGTAGAAATATGACTATTGGCTATATATTTCACATTCCAAGGTACATTGTATGAACAAACTTCAGGAACAGTCATGGGTTCTCCGCCAACACGCCGAACATTTTCATGGAAGCCTTCGAACAACCTTCAATTCCCCTAAAAAAACCGACATTTGGAGTACGTACGTGGACGACATTCGGCTTCCTGTCAAAAAACATCTGAATGCCATTACAAACTGAATGTATTTATAAAATTAATTGTAGCAGAATCAAAATGTAAAATTAAACAAATTGTACAGTCAACTGCAGTTGAGCATCAGCATTCTACAGGAAGAGAAACCAAAGTTTTTGCCTCAATCTTCTCAAAGCTAACTAAAAAAACCCTAATAACGTCAACAGAAATTCGGATTAGGGCCCGCTTCACATGATTACTACAGTAGGCACACCAATGCTTGGTTTGCGCTTCTTCAAATCCATTCGTGTAATAAAGTCGGAAAGTTTAGAACAAGGTCTAAATCTAAAAATAACAATTTCTCAACTTTCTAATTAGGCTTATTCAAATTAATATGGAGATTACTGAAATAAACATTAACAGCCAGATTCCCTACAGGGTGTAAAATTGTAGGAATTGTAAATTTCTAGTCGGCCACAATGTTATATTTCATATGGTAAACGTCAGTAAAGAAATAAGAGCTAGGAAGTCTACAATGCAAAAGTTTGAATTTGAATCCTTTTAGTGCTCCGTACGGAATACTCACGGGATCACTTCGGTATCCGAAATTATTTGACATGGAAAGCTTTTTTTTGACACAAATATAGGTATTGATGACCCAATCAAAGCTGTGTAGTTCTGAAAGTTAGATTTTGACTTAAGGAGTTAGTTTATAGGGGAAATGAAAAAATAAATTTCCAAGGTCATCGAGTGAGGTGTTAAATGAAAGCTGGTGAAAATACGAGTTCAAAAATATATATGATTTAATATTTGCGCACACTTTACTTTGTATTATTTTTAAAAAATCTTTATCTCTCACCCTACCTCAGAAAGTATTGACCAAAAAATTTTGAAAAAATTCTGGAATATTCTCCATGAAGTGTGGATTGAACGAAAGTTGTCACAAGTGCACTACGTTTGACAATTTATCTGGTATAAAAAAAACTGTTTGTCTCGATAATATGGTGAAGGTTTTTTTCAACGAAAGTTGTGAATTTAACCGGGACTAAGAGCTACAAAATATCAATACCTATTCGGTGCAATTAATAATACACTAATATACTTTTCAGTAAGCTACCCTGTAATTATAAACAAATAATTTTATTTTATTTGTTTATAATTACACAAATATTTAGGTAGTAAACTTTTCTTTTAATTTTTACTATTAGATTCTAGATTGAGTTAAATTCATTTATTGGCTATTAGGTAGCTAAAACGCTATTGACTAAGAAAAAAACGTGAAAATATATATTGGATCTTAAGATGTCAGGGATCTAATTATCTTGGCGTAAGTAAGGATTTTATTTTATTTGAAAAGTAATCACCGTAGGGAATACTAATTGCGCAGGTTCGACTCACACCCGACCGGTTTTTTTTCCATAATAAAACTTGTATTTAAGGGGTTACATACACCTGGGCGCTGCAAAAAGTATGTATATTAAAAAAAAATTAAAGGTTATTAAGTGAATAATAAAAAAGAATGGCGATTATATATTTTTATTGTACTTTAAATTACAGTACTGGCAAAAAAAAATCTTTATAAGGTCAATAAAACCACAAAGTGTGGATATTTTGTTACAATTAGTATTTTGTCATGTCACCATTTTATCACCATCTGTAGTCGTTTAGGCATGGATTCAGCAAGGTTGGTGAAGTATGTGGAGTTCATGGTTACAGTGTCCTCAGCGCTTTTAGATCGTTGATTTGCTGGGTCGTGTCTATTGTACCTTGTTTTTCATGAGATTTCCGGCAATTTCTATAGGATTAAGGTCAGGGAAATTACCTGGCCACTCTAAAATATTAATGTTATGGTCTTTTAGAAACTTTGTCACGACCTTGGCCTTGTGGGTAGGAGCCCCATCATGCATAAAATAGTCACACTGATGAATGACCCAAAAATTAAGCAAATATTTTTCTAAAACATTAATTTAATTGCTTGCTACATTATTGGGAGGAAAGTACAAACCTCCCCTGCCCTTACTTCAACTAAATGCATCTCACACAATCACACTGTCAGAGTCCTAACCGTATATTTAGGGTCATACCTTGACATGATATTTGGACGATGCATAATCTTTGAACCTCTCCTGGCCAACCTGAAAGTGCTCTCATCATTAAACATCACTTTCTTCCACTTTTCAGATATCCAGTCGTGATATTTTTTACAGAAGTCAAGCCTTTTCTTCTTCATTGCTGCTGTGAGCAGGGGCGTCTTTGCTACGCGGCGACTTGGTAGACCCAGGTCCTTCTGCAGACGGTGACAAACTATCCTAGTTGTGACGTTCTGGAGGAGCGTAAGGTAATTGTTTTTGAGTTCAACGACGATTATAGAAAGATTTGATATCACTTCACGTTTCAGAAGCTTAACAGTCCTTAATGAGGTCTTCTTCGGTGCGCAGCAGGATTTTCTCTGAGGTTTCGTCCCAGAAGGCAATAAAGCCGCTGACCGCTTCAGTTGATAAATTGTCTTTCTCGACACGCCCAGATCTCTGGCTACAGCAATCACTAAATCCTCCTTCTTTAGCAGACTGAAGGCACGAGATTTTTCTTCTATTTTAAGCTTCTTCCGACTCATCGTGTGCAGTGGGACTGAAGATGATAGACCTCAAATTTTTAAAAAATGATAAAAAACACTGTTCGACCGGAGAAAGAACGGTCAACCTCACTGTAAAAGTCTACGAGGCGAATTGAGTGGTGGCTGGGTGAGAGAAGGTCGCCTGTGGTGCGCTAATACCGCATGACATCACTAGGTTCCTACCTCATTTTTATAGTGGGAACGGCAAATGAAATTATGACGCGGATTTTACATCAAGATTTTTTTGCCGGTACTGTAAATTAAATACGTTTTAAATCTTAACATTATTTTTTATCGGGTTAAATGGGGATAATTTCACAAAAAATAATCCATTTTGCAAAAATAAAAAATTAATCTTGTAAAATAATATAGCAGTTAAAAATTGTCGAAGGGTTTTTTTTAAAAACAAACTATTTACGGTGTTTCAAACTTTAGCATGCAATTTTCAACCAAAAAATTTATGTTTAATTATTTATACAAAATTGTCTATTAGAAAAGTTTAAAAAACCTTTCGACATTTTGTAGAAAAATAATTATTAAGATTTAAAAAATAAAGTTAAAAAATATTAAAAATTGACGGAGTAGTGTTGGAGACAGTGTCTGAAAACAGGTAGCGGTCCCAATCCGACGCCAGGTCATATTTGATGCTATAAATTCGTAATGAAGCGGAATTTAAATTTTATTTTTTTTTTTAAATTGATGAAGTATAGAGAATAAAAATCGGTAAAAAAAAAGAAAACTGAAATTTTAAAAATTCAAGGTGTGTGTAATCCCTTAATTTTATTGTGGGGAGACGGAGTTATCCATACGACAAAACAGAATGGCCCAAATAAAGTTCAAAAGATAAGCTAGCAAAGTAGATACTATAAAATTTTTATTAATATGTCTTTACGTAAGACAAAACTTCTCATAAAATATTAATTTTATTACTGTATAATAACTGTATTAAAATAAGATACCTTATCGAACAAGACGTTACATAAAAATAATTTGTTTTATAAGCTAACGTTTTAAAAACAATTCAATCACAGGTCATAGGTACTAGATAATTTTTTAAATCATTTGTAATTGAACAATAACCTGGGTCGGTCTTGACAAATGATTATGACATCTTTCTGTGGATAATGACCCTAGACAACATCCTTTAGAAGATCGACGGCAGTTGTGCTTAACGGATTGTTCATGAAAAATATGAAAAATCAGTAAGATTATTAAGACATCGGACTGCTATATACGATTATATTAGAATTTGAAATGTTGCCAATCCGTTTTTGGAAGCACTCCTTCGTGATTGGGCTGTTGTATTAGTTTGCCGTATCTAATCCAAATCTTAAGTTAAAATGTTACGAAGATTTATCGTAATCTCTAACCACACCCAACTCCTAACATTTATGGTAATCATTAGAAATGTTCTTTTATTTTATAATGCAAAAATTCAAAAATTGAAATATTAACCTATTTCTTTACTGTGGAGAAAAGACGTTAACTAAGTTAAATTCCTATCTGCTAGTAATTCAGCCTATTTAGAGTGGTTAGACCGTCAACTGAAAATACAAATATAAGGTATGTAGATCAAAAATATCAAAAGAATTGCTGTGGTGGAACTAATTTTCAATTCAGTAGTGATAACCTTTTTACAATATTAACAACATATTTGTACACACACTAAAGTTGCAGTTAGGAAACATGTAAATTTTTTTATTTTCATCAAGAAAATATTATTTTTGAGCTTTGTGTTTTTAAAATTCTTGACTTATAAATCAGTTTTTACAAGCCAACAAAAAGTTATTTACCCAGTAATTTCCCCGTAAATACAAGTTGTAAAGCCAATATTTTTTTGAAGTCATTATATACACATCCCCTTAAATACTAGTTCCATTAAGATTGGATTCAGGATAAATAATTTTACTTAAAGTTTGTACCAATATAAAGTTATTATCACAACCAAAAACCAGGAAAAACTCACAAAGCTATTGAAATTATACAAAATTCCGTTCTTACTTCAAATATCGTACGTGTACTAAGTTATCGTGCCGACAGATCGACCGACAGACCAACAGAAATGGGAAACTATATTTTTCGTGGGCTACGAACCCAGGAACAATACAATACTTTCCTTTAGCAAGGGGAGTAATAACAAAGTACTTTTGCCTACTAATGTTTTGATGTTATTGTCCAATTTTGTCACGGAACTTCGAATATATGAATATTAAATTAAAATTTGCAAAATGCTAGTATTTTGAAGTAAAAAATCGAACAGAAATATTTTATTGAAGAATCCAATATTTTGTGCCTGTACATTATCGCTAGAAATGAAAAACGAATTTACAGTAGAACCCCGATTAACCGAGTCGCGATTATCCGAGCTCCGGATTAACCGAGCCAATCTAAGAACCTGATTATCCGAGGTACGCGCGGCTATGCTGCGTATGAACCGAACTTCTAAAATATGTATGTACATATTTCCATTTAAAATCGTCGGGGCCTTCGGGGAATCCCCCTGGCCTGTGTGAGGGGTTCCCCTATTTATGTTTTTGGACTCTTCAGCATGTAAATTTGCGTGAATGCAGTGCATTATAGCGTTTACTACGGAGAAGAAGAATTTTGTTAATGGATAACGCCCCCTCTCATCCTGGAGAAGGACTTCATGTGGGCGAAATTGTAAAATTTTTTCCTCCAAATGTAACCAGCATAATGCAACCAATGGATCAAGGCATCCTCGAAAACATTTTAAAAAATTATAAGCGTTTATATCTTGAACATCTGTTAAAATACACAGAAAAGGAGGATATTATCAATGGGATGAGAAAGGTTACACTAAAAAATGTTATTTACTGGGTAAGTCAAGCTTGGGATTCTGTGCGTACTACCACTATTCAAAAATCTTGGTCAAAAGTTATTGATTTTGAGGACTATAATGACAGTGAAGATGATACTCCATTAAATGAATTAGCTCTAAAATTGAGAAACCATGGAGAAATGTCCTGTTCAAATTTTGACAGCGAGATAGAGGAAAAAAGTTTATTTGAATTAATGCAAAAACTAAAAGGTTGCGAAAATGTGACAAGAGAAGATGTTGTTGAATGGATTACAGCAGATGATTTAGAAGAAGAAATGAGTATTGAAGAAATAACGAATGCCTTTCAGGAAACCGAAAAATCAGATGACGAAGCGGCGGTGGATGAACAGTCTCCCACTAAGATCTCTCATCAAGAAGGTTTTGCTTCTTTGGAAAAAGCTTTGAGGTATATCGAACAACAACCAGAGGCAACCCCAGCGGATTTGCTTCCTCTTAATAGATGGAGAAACATTGCAGCGAGAAAAAGAAGATGCAAGATGAAACAGAAGCGCATAGATACCTATTTCACTGTTTTGTAATGTATGTACCTATTTATATGATAAAAACACATACATCGGTTTAAAGTATTGGTGTTTATTTTTTGAATGAATAAAAAACAAATCCGAATTATCCGAGTTTTCAGTTATCCGAGGAGGGTGCCCCCCCACGTTACCTCGGATAACCGGGGTTCTACTGTACTTTGTTAAACAAGTCAGCACGTTATAGTGACTTGGCTAATAAAGTAAACACGTTTTTCATTATTTTTTAAAATTTATTATACCTCGTTCAGTTTATAATCTGAAAATAACCACGTCAGTGATTTTAAGACACTAATGAAACATTGTGTTGTCTCCCACTGCCATTTTTAGTTATGGTCACATACTATCTATCATTACCGTGAACAAACCGCAAAAATGACTACTCTCGGGTCGTACAGTGTACGAGGGTGTTTTTTAAAGTTATCTGCCTAGATAAGAAGGAAAACTCGCAGAGCTCAAAAATAAATGTATAAACGCCTAATTGCCTCTACACTAATATACGTAGTTTAGCGCTTCTAGAGTTGTTTCATTTAATCCAAAAAAAACTTCATTTAGTTAGGCCTCAAAAAATGACTAAGAGGATTTCAAATCATCACCTGAGAAAAATTTTCGACCCTTAAGGACGTTCTTCAGATGTTTCAAGAGAAGTCGCTAGGCGGTAAATCAGAGCTATGGGGTAGATGTAACTCAATGAATGGTAATGGTTTGAACTGTGCGAGCTTTGTGGATCCTACAGTTGTGGCGCAACGACGAAGTTTTGATTTCCTATGAATTCGGCCGTCTTTCTCTAATGACCTGATTCATGTTTTAGATTGTCCTTCCGTAAACCTCTTCATTATTTGTGGACCCTTTTTCCATATCCAAAAAGCAAAATTCCTTTGCAGTCTAAAAAATAAACCATCCAAGTGCAAGTCGGGCTTACGCAATTAGTGTTCCGTACGTTAATTGCTTTTAGAATAAAAAGTTTTGTTACAGAGGTATAAAATAATCAATGACTTCACAAAACACACCCCAAATAAGTTTTCAACAAAGTTTTTTTCCGATCTTTACTAAAAACTGATGATCTTGAAGTTTTTGTTTTTTATATTCCAGAATTTTTCAAAATTTTTTGATCAGTACTTTTCGAGATAAAGGAGGACAGCGATTTTTCGCAATTTTTAAAAAATGATGCAAAGAAAAGTGTGTGCAAGTATTACATTATATATATTTTTGACCTCGTGTTTTCACAAGCTTTCATTTTGACACCCCACTCGATGACTTCTTTTTCACTTCCGATTTCACCCCCCAAAACTAACCTCTTAAGTCAAAATTTAATTTTCAAAACTATAAGACTCTGATGAGGCCATCAATTCCTATATTACTGCCAAAATTCAAATAATTTCGAAGAAAATGTGGTGCGACAGACAGAAACCGTAGTGATCTTATAAGTTTTCCGTATGGAACACTACAAACAGTCGTCAACTTTCCAGAAAAGGACTGTTCGCCTTCTCTCTTAGGCAGAGAGTTTTCATGAGCCCATTACATCCATTGCTACTTCCTGAGAGGATTCCAATACGACTGTCAAGTTTCGTCGCAGGTGATAATAACTTGCACTAATAGGGAGGTAGTTTTATTTTCAAAAGGATTAATAACCCAATTCGAGTCAAACAATTTAATGTCTTCTGAAAGTATTTTTTGAAGTTAGTACTCAAATTTTTTAAATATCTCTCTAAGGACGTTTATAATTACGCAATTTTATTACATTGTAAACAGAAGAGTGGGACGAAGATGAATAGCAATAGCAACAAGAACTCGGCGGAATTAACAATACGAATCAAAATAGACAATAGAATTTGGTAGGATTAATTGTCTGTTTTGATTGATATTGTTAATCCTACCAATTTTTCGTTACTATAAAAATCTTCCCCGCGCTTTTTTGTTTATAGTATTGTAAAATGGCGCTTTTCCGTAATTACAAACACCCATTGACTTCAGCAACACCTTCTTACCCTTTAGAAGGGTAATTCTGGATAAATTCCCAAATCTTAGTAAACATCTCAAAGCGGTTTTCATTCAATTTGCTATTCCATAATTTAATCTTTTTACAAGAAGCGCTGATCACTTTACCCAAATCAAATATATTTGTATAATTTCCCTGAATTTGAAGGTTAAGTGAGTTAAATTTTTCGAATATATGAACTAACTAGCCAGGCTTAATTTGCTTTAGCACTTTACCGTGTGACCACCACTTGGATGAAAATTAACTCTAATCGTTCTTTAAAGCGGCTGCTCTGGTGTAAAGAGTTTGGAGATCCATCGTGTAAAAACTGTTTTTTAATTCCAAATTCTCGTGCACAATCCTTAAAAAGCGTAGTGCTCCACTTCACTTTTATTCTTCTTCATTTCAACATTTTCATTTTTTGTTACTTTCACTTTTAGGTAGAAAAAAAATTGTAAAAATTACGAACCGCAAGAAACCCGTACACAATATAATGTGACCAATAAGTCCATTTTTTGTATGACGTCATTTTCATGAGTAGGTAGATAACTTAAAAAAAACACCTTCGTATTTTTAATGAATCCAATTCCAAAGTAGTACCGATGAAGTTTAGAAAGTATTGACAAATTTATATGAATATCAGGTCAGTCAATAAATTTTGAAAACACTTGAATCAAATATTGAACATCATTTTGAAGCTTCATCTGTCACATGAACACACCCTAAATTTCAAGTCGATCTATCAAGTCATTCATTGTTTATCAGCTGGTTAAATTAGACGGATTTGAGTATTTTTAAAAAATGGAAAAAATCGAATATCGTGCAGTGTTAAAATTCCCTGTTTTGAAAGATTTATAAACAACTGTTAAAGGAGTCTGCTTCTTCATTTCCAACTGATCACAGATGGACTTTAGAGTTTAAACGTGGTCATACAAGCGTCAATATGATCCACGTTCAGGACGTCGAAAAACTGCAACAACTGAAGAAAATGTTGTGCAAGATATTGTAATGAAAGACCGTCGATTAACCACGGCATCTTACATGGATCAGTACATGAGATCTTAACTAATGTTTTGGGTACGAGAAGCTATTGACAAGATGGGTGCCGCGTTTGCTAACATCGGAACAAAAACGCGCTCGAGAGAAACTTTCTAAACAACATTTGGGTCGTTTCACAAAGAATAAAACTGATTTTCTGCATCGATTTGTAACTATGGACGAGACTTGGGTTTACCAGTATAATCCTGGACTGCGACAACAAACCGCCCGGTTGTTCAGCTCCAAAGCAGCCAAAGTGGTCAAAGTCGTCCAAAAAACTTATGGTATCAGTTTTCTGGGATGCAAAAGAAATTTTGTTAATTGATTACCTTCAAACCGGTAAAACAATGACATGAGAGTATAGAGTATTATTGTAACCTTTTGGACCAGCTGGACGGATGGAAAAAGGCCTGGTTTGCAGAAGAAAAAAATCATCTTTTAACATGACAATGCACCTACTCACAAAGGTACTTTAGTAACGACAAAAACGGTCGGATTAAAGTACGAATTGTTGAAATATCCAGCCTATTTGCCAGATCTGGCTCCATTTGACTTTCATCTGTTCCCAAACCTCAAAAGATGTCTACGTGGGAAGTGTTCAACAAATGATGAGGTGATAACATCCGTAGAAGGGGTAAATGAATTGGAAAATCGCTGGAAAAAATGTATTGAGCTTAAGGGACATTGCACTGTACTTCATTTCCGCTTACAAAACTTAGTTGACAGTAGTTAACCGGGACATATATAACGGAAGCGTGAAATATACAACGGCAAACTTAATCCCAAATTTCCAACTTAGTATAAAACAAACCTTACAATTTGAGTTTAAGCTTATTTTACAGGTTTGCTTATGACAAAAGTTGCTGCTGTGCAACTTGGGATAAAAAAATATTTTAAAAAGCACGAATCCGCCTTTAACGGATCCTACTTAAAACAAGTTTGGTTATATTTAATTTAAAAAATATTAGTGGGTTGATAAAAAATTACTCCGAATTAAGACCAAATTCAATTAATATTTCAAAATGTCACTGAAATGAGTGGGTTATAATAATCAATAAGATAACGAAGTAATATAAAGGGTATCCGAAAAGGCGCTTGACTAAACCAATCTCATTGAGAAGATGAACCTAGTGAAAATTCCTCATATCTTGTTAGCTCATTGTGTTGATAATACAGGCCAACGATGAAAAAACTTTTTTAATAATTTTACTTGATTCCTATGTTTTTGGTGTGCTGAGTCCGAAAATAATAATAAAAAAGTCGTATAACCCACCAATTTTTCACATTTTAATATTCAAAATGTGAAAAGTTTATTTTTTATCATTCGAATGTTATTAGGTTGGCAATAAAATCGGAATTTTATAAGGTTGACAGTAAAATCAAATGTTATTAGGTTAGCAATTCCGATAAATGTTACAGTTGTTTATTTTCTTCCAGTTAATATAACCTCGCATTGCAGTGTTTAACCCATGTGCTTTAATTCACACTCAAAGTATGGCTAATCGTGGTTGTAAAAACTCTCCCAACACTTTTTGTTACATATGTGGTGAGTTTGTAGTTAAAAAACATCAAAGAAACATTACTGACTTTGTAAAAAAAGTATACTTCGCATATTTTGATGTAGAAATCGGTAATCAAGAAAAATGTTGGGTTCCTCACAAAGTATGTTATGTTTGTGTCGAGGATCTTAGGAAATGGTATAAGAAAGAAAAGAAAGCTTTTAGATTTGCAGCACCCATGGTATGGAAAGAGCCAGAAGATCATTCAAATGATTGTTATTTTTGCAGCGTTGATGTTTCTGGATATAACTCCAAAAATAAGAAAGTAATTGTCTATCCTAACTTTACTTCAGCTAATCGGCCGGTAGGACATGGACCGGGACTTCCTGTCCCTGTGCCACCTCAGCCTATTGATGACGTTTTACAGTCTAGTTCCGAATTTAATGAAAGTCGACCGGATGATGATGAGTTTCAATGTTCTCTAGAAAATTTAAAACCACAGTTCTTTACACAAGCTGAGTTAAATGATTTAGTAAGAAATTTGGGTTTAACTAAGGAAAAAGCAGAATTGCTTGGTTCTAGGCTGAAAGAATAACATTTATTGGAATCTGGAACATCTATTTACCATTATAGAACAAGAGATCAACAGTTTGCTCAGTTTTTCAAGCAGGAAGAGGATTTGGTTTACTGCCATGATATTGGTAGTCTAACGAACGAATTTGGCATTGAGTACAAGAAGGAAGATTGGAGGCCTTTTGTGGGCTTATCAAAAACTAGTTTAAAAGGTGTTCTGTTACACAACGGAAATACTTATGCTTCACTGCCTGTTGCTCATTCGGTCCATATGAAGGAAACTTACGAAAATCTTAACATGATTACACAGAAAATTAACTATTTAGCTCACGATTGGATGCTATGTGGAGATTTAAAAGTTGTCTCCATGATCCTTGGTCAACAAGGGATTTACAAAGTTTCCATGTTTTATATGTGAGTGGGACAGCAGAGCAAGGTATCAACATTGGTCCAAAAAACAATGGCCCGTAAGAAAAACTTTAACACCTGGCGAGAAGAACATTTTGCAAGAAAACAAAACAAACTTTAGTAAACCTAAAAAAGATTCTTCTACCACCACTACACATCAAGTTAGGCTTAATGAAACAATTTGTGAAAGCCTTGCCTAAAGATGGTGAATGTTTTAAATATTTGTGTAAAAGATTTCCTCATTTGTCAGAAGCCAAACTGAAAGAAGGGGTTTTCGTTGGGCCTGATATTCGTAAAATGATGTTCGATTCCAACTTTGAAGCAAGGATGATTACAAAGGAAAAGGAGGCTTGTATATCATTTAAAGAAGTCATGACTAAGTTTTTGGGCAATGTGAAAGACCCTACTATGAACTTATCGTAGCTAATATGATAGACAAGTTCAAAAATCTGGGTTGTCTGATGAACCTTTAAGTCAACTTCTTGCCAAACCATCTTGTTTCTTTTTCCTAAAAACTTAGGCGATGTCAGTGAAGAGCAGGGGTAACGGTTCCATAAAGGAGATAGAGAAACGGTACCAGGGACGGTGGAATATCAACATGATGGGTGATTACTGTTGGTCACTTCATAGAGAACAACAAAATGCATCACATCGGAGAAAAAGCTATACAAGAAACTTCACAGAGAAAAAGGAAAGGAAATACAAAAAAATAAGCACCTAAAATATTCGCATTGAAGTGAAATATGTTATCGTGAGTAAAAATTGTAGCCTAATCAAATAAAAGTTTAAGTTTTTATTTTTTATCTATCAAATTTTCCCTATTTTGAAATTTAATCGATGTCATATTGTGAGAGAACTGGGTGATACAAACAAACTGATACCAGATACGGTTTCAGCACCGAAAAATACGTAACACTTAGATGTATTGATTTAAAAAGTTTTTACAAATATTTTTTTTGTTGGCCTGTGTAATGTTAGTTATATTATCAAAATAACACATAATTATTTTTGATTCTCTATAGTAGCTTCTTGGGAAATTTTGCGTTTCTCAATACTATAAACAATAAAATCTCACAAGTTACTGTATTAGATCATATACAAAACTTTTAAAATCACTTTATATTGTTTAGAAAGTTTGGCAAAGTTAGTTTGTCTTTTATATTTTCACGAACTTGAATAATTTTTGGAACACCCTGTACTTGCAATGCATCCTACATGAGTTGATTACGTTACAAATTTTAGTCGCTAAACTGTCAACACAAATTACAAAAGCCACTTAACAGCTATTAATACCGATAGTGAATTAATTAAATAAATTAATGAATTCTACAAACCTACTTTTGATTTCATAGTTCATGCAAATTCTATAAAAGAAGAAACTCTTAACTAATGACGGTGCGGTGGTCGGCGGGGCGGGCGGGCAGTGTTGCAATCGTAGAATAACTAATGCGCGTTTTATGTGTTCATCATGATTGTTTATTTAGGTAAAACAATTATTCCATTGTTGTAGTACAGGATTTTAGCATTAGATACCATCATCAGATTGTACCGTTGGGAAACTCTATGATACAAAAAACACTAACTTTATAATCTACCTGAGATTTAATAAAATGTTTATTTTATTACTAAATGACAATTCTTACAACAAGTAATTCTTCTTTAAAGTCAGTGAAGAACAAATATTTTCTGTAAATATGATTCTGCCTCCGTCTCTATAGTACCTTTAATGTTATGAGTTGCGCTGGAACGAACCAATAAGCCTAAGAAATAAACAAAGTCTATATATATATATATATATATATATATATATATATATATATATATATATATATATATATATATATATATATATATATAAAACAACTGATGTATTGCCCTCCCAAACTGTTCTTCCATTTTTGAGATTTTTTTTTTTTTTTTTTATGGGTCTAGCACACGTGCTACAGGGAAGTCCCTAAAGCGCTACAGGAGCGACACGTGTGCGGAGAGAGCGATTCACGTTGTTCTTGAATCGCTGTAGATTGTACTCGGTGGGAAGCACAGTCCTGGGCAAATTATTCCAAAGGGATGATGTTCTCCATATAAAAGACTGCTTGAAAAGCGTTGTACGAGGAGTAACAAGGTGAACCTCATACGGATGTGAAGAATTAGCGCGACGTGTACTTCTAACATGCACCGCTCTGGGAGGAATTAAGCGGGCCACATCCTTCGAACACTTTTCATGAAAGTACTTGTAGAATAGGCTCAAGTCGCCAACCGTTCTTCGATGTTCCAGCGAATCAAGGCTGACGGTCAGTTCCGGGTCTCCAATCAGACGAACAGCTCTTCTCTGAATAGAACAAATGCAGTGTATGTTTGGGAGCGGAGCTCCAAACATGGGAGCAATATTCCATAGTTGGTCGAATTTGAGCTTTGTAAAGAATTAACAGTTGTTGTGGAGTGTAAAGCTTTCTGGTTCGAAATAATATTCCCAACTTTTGAGAAGCTTTCCTTGCTATGCCTGCAACATGTTCATGCCAGGACATATTTGCTCCCAAATTAACGCCCAACAAATTGAGTGACGATGTTAGAGGAATGGAGTGCCCCGACATAACTATGTGGGGTTCAGCAACGTTAACTTTTTTAGAAAAAACTGCCGCCTGGGTTTTTGTAGCGTTAAATTCCACTTGGTTACTGTCACCCCAAGATAGAATTTCTTCCAGGTCTTTGTTAAGTTGAATGACTTCCTGCTGTCTGCGGATATTCGTCTGAGTAGCCGATGTCCGAGCGTTCAAAGTGAATGAAGACAGTATGGAGCCTTGGGGTACACCGGCGTTGATAGTGAAGGTGTTAGAAAGAAATCCGTCGACTGCCACTCGTAAAGAACGCTCTCTGAGGAAATATGAGAGCCACAAACAGAACTTTTCCGACATACCGTAAGAACGTAGCTTAGCCAACAGCCCATCGTGCCAAACACGGTCGAATGCCTTCAATTACATTGTTCCAAACATGTGTTACATAAGTCAGAAGATCTCCTGTTGATCTATTTTTACGAAAGCCATATTGGTGATCGCTAATAATGTTGAATCCTTCAAGATATTTTAGAAGATGCTGATTGATAGCCTTTTCCATGACTTTCGATATTATTGAAAGCAGTGCTATTGGTCGGTAGTTATTTGGCAAGGTCTTCTTGCCTTTTTTAGGTATCGGCTGAACTGTAGCACATTTCCAGCAGGAAGGAAATATTCCCTTTCTGTAGGTTAGGTTGAAAAGTCTACAGAAAACTGGTGTTAGTTCCCTCGCACAGATTTTAAGAACTATGGCAGGTATTCCGTCAGCGCCAGAAGCCTTTTTGGTGTCTAGCTTCATCAGAATACGCTTTATGATACGCTGTCTGAAGACAACATCGGGCATCCTTTACTGCACTATGGGAATAGTAGGTGGTGTTTTTCCTTGGAAATCGACAGTAGAATGTGAAGCAAAGAGTTCAGCCAACAAGTTCGCTTTCTCAACAGGTGTCGTTGCAATAGAATTATCTGGCCGTGTGAGTGGTGGTATGGTGGATTTGGTGAAATTTTGACTAACTGCCTTAGCGACCGACCAAAAGGACCTTGAATTGCCGGGACAGGCGAGAAGTTTGTTTCTAATCCGTTGATTGTGTAGCGCCTTGGTTTCGTCGATAATTTCTTTGCATCTGTTCCTGGCACGAACAAATGTGTTACGATTTATGGTGTTAGGATTTTCGCGCCATTGTCGGTATGCAAGAGGTTTAGAAGCAACAGCTTCTTTGCATTTCCGGTCAAACCAAGGCTTGCCGTTGGAAGGGCATTTCTTCGAAAAAGGAATGTAAGCCTCCATACCGGCCAAAATAACATCGGAAACCTCCCTGGCGCAGTCAGATGGGTCGTCGGAACTAAAACAAACATCTAACCAAGGGAAAGTTCGAAAATATTCCATGAGATCTTCCCATTTAGCAGACTTATAGTGCCAAATCTTGCGCGGTTAAGGCGCCTCTCTGTCATTGATTGGTAGAATACTCGATGTCGAAAGTAGTTTATGGTCGGAAGAACCTAACAGCGGATTTACGCTGACTGTGTAAATCTCCGTATTGGTGGTTAAAAAAAGATCAAGAAGACTGGCAAACTCTCCGTCTCGATCAGGGATCCGTGTTGGTTCGTCAATAAGCTGAGTTAAGCCACAACTGATTGAAAATGATTCGGCTTCACGACCTTGTTCGTCGGTAGTATTTGAATATTTAAGCCAGTTGATGTTGTGGACATTAAAGTCGCCCAGGATGGCAATTTCGGCATTTGGATAGTTAATTTGTAAATGATCGATGGTGTCTGCAAGGGAAGCGAAAAGTGTTCTAAAGTTAGTATCACTTGGTGGTCGATAGAGGATACAGATGAACCTTGTGGTTGGTTGAGTTATTTTTAACCATATAACATCAAAGTTTGGGGGCTCCAGAGCCTCTTCTCGTTGGCAAGAGAGGTCGCTTTTGACATAAAGACAGATTCCAAAGTTACGCCTAAATCGGGAATAGAAGTCGTACCCAGGATAAAGATAGTTTACTGTGCTGGTCGATGAAGTGACCTTAGTTTCACAGAGAGCGAGTACATGAGGTTTATTTGATTGCAGGTGTTGGTGCACTGAATTTATGTTCGTGTTTAAACCTCGTATGTTGCAAAAATCCATTTTGAAATTCTGATCTCTGCTTGTCGACGCCCCTGAACCAGCCCCCACCCGGAGATCCGAACGGGGAGCTATTTTACTTCCGGAATTTTTTGTATTCAGGTGCCTCATCATGCTATTTGGTCCCCTTTCCAAGAAAAGAGGATAAAATCCAGTCTAGGTAGCGTCAAGTACCTTGACAGCAACTTCAGAATAAGCTACAGATAGATGGCTCAGTTTACCTTTTGTCGTTGTCCTCAGTTAACATATGCAATGGGCAACTTATATTTACCTAAACAACCTAACTTTATTTCCACAAATTAAAACCAAATTTGGTTAGTGCCACAATAAATAAATGGATGGAGGATGCGAGCCCATAAAAATGAAAATAAACCGAGTTCAATCTAGAATAGAATTTGTCATTATCGAACTAGAACCACAATTTGTGCATATATTTAAATGATAATGGAACAAAACTGTAATAAAAGCTTTTTTTAATTTATAAAATTATCTAAAAAATATAAATAATTTCCTTTTTAAATAACACTTCAGTGATTTTAGGCTCAACCTGTTTTCCCAAAATAATCACGGGTGAATTGATAAGTTTGGCGACATGACTGTTGGTAAGTGTGATTTTTGTAACGGTTGTGTTCAAGGTTTTAAACAGATGCAACGAGTAGTTGTTTGTTGGCAGTTACCGAAAGTGATCAGTATTACACGTTATACACGTATATACATATAACGTACGTATATACATACAACATATGTATATACATACAACATAAAATCTTTTTTGTGAGTATCTAAACCAAAAGCAACGGAGAAATTTACAGGAAAAATTCGGCGATTGAACTGTACATTATTTCTTAAGTTATAAGCAGCAGCGTAGCCAGGCTCAAGGGGCATGAAAAGTGCATATGAATACAAAGGGCGTTTCTTTAAGGAAGAAAGGCGAAGCTGCTTATAAAAGGGGAGGGCCAAGCAAGTAAACTGCAAACTGATGACCAGGGATTTTTGAAAAAAAGGAACCTTTTCGTAGAGTGACATTTTAAAAAATTATGCCCAAATAAAAAATCCATGACCGAACGGAGGGATTCTTCGAAAAAAAAGAACCCCGGTGGCACTTTAAAAAAAACTGATTAAAAAATTGAGGACCGAGAAATGAAGATCTTTCATAAAAGAGAATCTGTTCCCACAATTCCCACAACAATACTTTGAAAGCTTTCCTCAATATAAAAAAGTCCTATTTCTAAGAAGTCGTTATATTCTACATTCATAAAGGCGTCCCCCCCGACTAGGCTCCAAGTTGTAAGGCATTCTTATAATCTAAGAGAAGGTCCAGAAAATAGGAGTCAAATTAGAAAAGAAGTTTTTGGTAAAATATTGGGAAAATTAAGAAAATGATAAATTATGTTCATCTGATACCGATAATTATAGTGAAAAAAGAAATTATGGTCTTAACAAAGTGAGCACAATCGTAGCAAACAAAAAGCAAAATAAAATTGCGCAAAGATGGAGTCAACACATTTCAAGTCCAATTATTATTAGAAATCTTTATTAAAATACACGTAATGGTTACTTATTTCATTTCATTGACCAATAAATCCAAATCCTTTTATAGCCTACAATAAACTAATCATGGAAAAACACTTGACAACGTAGACATATTTAATCGCCAATATCGGCAACAGCGGTGGTATGATGATGTCACAAAACTGGTTGCCGAAGAACAACGTGCGTGCTGGTTCGCTTGGTTGCGTAACCGCCAACGTTTGATTGCTTTGCGGCCGGCTGACACCATTCCCATTAATACCCCTGCCCCCCGTGCAAGACAAAATAGCTGGCGCGAAAAACCGTGTTGCCACTTGTCCATTTCCGAATTCGGTATGAATATAGTTGCAAGGTCTATTGCTTGAGAATTAACTTATTAATGACTTTTTAATCATCAGGAGTATTCTACTATTGCAAGTCATTGCATTTAAAACGCTTGTGCCTGCAATAATTAGGAAGCCATGTTTCATTTGATATCAGTCATAAAATCATAAGAACTATCATCTTTATGCAGAGTTTGATAGCGGCTGAGAATATTTGTGTCCATGTCTACCATTATTAACGCATGTAGACACAAAAAGAAAAAATCTATACTTGGTCTGTTGTAATGAATGTCGTAAGTTTTAATTTTCGAGTCGAGATGTATATGATGACTTCTTAGCACTGCCCTCATATTATTTTTACCTTTTGGTTATGACTGTCTTGTTGGAGTTTACTGCATCAAGCAGTGGGCTACTCCACTCGCCTACGTCTAGGTCGCCTTGTGATAACGTCCTACTGCTGGATTGTAACACATTCTGAATCTTCAGATCTGAGTGTAGCTGGTTTTTTTTTAATGAATCAGGGGAGTGATAAAGTAAGGCTCTATCTTTATCTGACGGAAGCCCCTTTTTTACATACCAGCGTTTGTTACACAGGGAAAATGGGCCCCATTTCACCATGTAAAATATCTGAGGCGGAATCTTATTTGAATTGGACAAGAAAATTGCTTTTAGATTTAGTGACCTAGAGAATTATTTTTTCAGATGCTTTCCTAATTGTAGGATATTCCTTAGTCGACGTTCTATATTTATAGATCAACCAGACCGCAGCCCTCGCTTTTGAGGGATGTAGTTGAGACGGTGTACCGCGTGAATTACATGAGTGAGTTATTTGAGAAAGGCTTTTCAGTGCTCCCAATGTGATAGCGTCGTGGCGTGGAGCTCTCTCGATTGATCGACTCTTTATGACCTTCATGGCCTGCGAGTGTGAACAAATCCACAATGGATATTGCCGAATAATACTTCTATAATTATGTTTTCTTTTTGGGAAAACTCTTTTTATTAAGAGAGTGAAAAAAGTGTGTATTATAAGAACATTACAAATCGTTACAATATTGTATAATTGGTCAGTGCAAAAAAGTAAAAACTGATGTTTTTAAACAAATTCGCAATTAGGATTAAGGACTACAAAATATGAGAATATTTTGAAGCGACAATAATTACAGCAATGTCAATAGGAATTATATGTAGTACTACATATAGTTATAGACCGAACAAAATTTAAAACTATTTAAATTAAAAAAAAACAAGCGTTCCATCAATTATATAATTTACTTAATGTAAAACTAATAACTGAAAATGGACAAGGTCCATATTTCAGCAGTTTACCCACTGTTCTCTTATTCGTCAAATATAATTTATTGTTTATAACAAATGAAAACTGAATTTATTCCACAAAAGAAAGTAAAAATTTGTTTTGTCTAGGTATATCGCGAATGAATGTAGCCGCGAAACAATTTCTTCGGTTATAAAATAATGTAATGTAATTTATGTAACCCGATTAGCGAAAGGAGAAAGAAGAAAGCCCAAAGTAGGCTACTCGATAAAAGCGAATCTTGTTTAGGCCACCGGCTCAGTTGGTTGGGGCGCCACTGCCATTCATTTGTGAATCAAAGAAGGCTTGTCTTTTCGCGCGCTCGTTTTTGCTTTCGTTTGGTACGAATACGAATGTAAGCAACGGCGAATGGAGGATTGATTATTGGCGAATCGGTACGACCCGTGGGTGACTTAGATGGTTTGTGGGCCAAATCTTTTTCAGTGTTGCCAATATTGGAAGATAATATTAGATACTAAAAAAACAATTTTATTCAAGTTTAACATTAGGTATGCATATTGTTTAATAGTGAAATCCTAGTCGAAATGTAAGTCAACGCTATAACAGGGCTTTTATGGTATACTTCTTTAATGTTGTTAATAATCGCAGAGACAAAATGGCTTTTTGTGGCATTTATTCCCGTTTTCAATTTGAAAATGGAAAAATTTTGTTTTAAATAACTTTTCTACAAGCGTGCAGAAAGTAGCTGAATGAGTTAACGTGTGGAAAGTTGTATTTTCTGCATGCAATAATTTCAGAACATAACATTACAACATTTCCTCGTTGCTGTCATAAGAATTTTGACAAATAAATGATTATTATTATTTTCAAATACACTAAATTCATTAATTTATACGAATTTCATTATTGCAAAATAGCAGTACATTTTAACAATTTTAAGATGGCAGATGCAGAATAAAAATACTAATATACATAGTGCATAGATTAATTCTCGACCCGTACCTTTCATCGATTACATAATTTATTCAAATTTGAATTCTTTTCCGTCATTTTACAGTGCCACCTTTTAGTTATAGACACGATGCTCCCACAAGAGGCCTAACCAGGGGGCCCCTAGGTATGACGCCATACCCAACTCCGAGGATAAAGCGTCTCTACAAAAACAAACAGCTGAGCTCGCATTACCAACGCCATAACTCGCCTCTGTCACTTCCTGTCTCCCTCAAAAAATACCAGAAGTCGTACTTATTCACAAAACTAGCACCACAGTTTGATGTCTTCACTAAGCAAAACTGATGAGAAGGTTATTTTGGAAATCCCAAAGCCAAACCCAGAACCCGACAGTAATACTCCAGGAACAATCTGGATTTCAAGAGGACGCTCAATAACCAATTAGACTGCCAGACTGGTCCAGAATGTCATAGGTGCATTCATCAGAACAAGCAAAATGGAAGCTGTCCCGTGGAATACGTCAAAAGTATTTGATACGGTCTGACGGAACGACCCCATCAAGAAACTGGGCCAGTTCACCAACTAACCTTATAAAACTCCTTCATCGTCCATAGAAGGTCCACCATGAAACTCGAGCAAGACATGTTCCTCAAGAATCACCACTGTCACTTTTCTAATACAACATCTATGAAGCAAACAACCTTGAATCAGACCATACCAACCTCTCACGACAGAATCATCTATAGAATACAACATCTAAAGAGTACCACACACCACTGATGTAGGCTGTGGAAAACTCCAGAATAACTGAGCATTTTCAATTGTGCGCTACAACACTGAACTGGGAGGCTAAAGATACATACTTAGATCCTATTTAGGACAAGAACCTGGTGTGGATTCGGCCATCTTCTTATTCTATCCCCTGCTGAATACACATGGCGATATGCCCGCCAAAAACAAATTAATAGCGTAACTGGTTATCAGGCTAGTTTTCCTAAACATATGTTCAACCTGGGCTCACATCATTAAAACTCACAGGATCAAGCTCCGAACAGTTCCAAAAACAGTATTCTGTATGATCTGGAATGTTCCACGGTTTGTGTGAATCACACAAATCTATAGTGTTAAATAAGCCGACAATCCAATAATGTGCTGCAAAACTACACAATAAATTCCTATAAACCGCAGCCACACACGCCAACCCTCTGATTAGGAAAACGTCAGGAAGACAACCCGCACCAAGACAGGCTAGATCTTATAGAAACTGTCCAACCAGCCTAAAGACAATGACGTTAACGCTTAATGTCAGAATGTTGTGAAGCAGAATGGTTTCAACAGATTCGAGGATCCTTACCAAACCAACTGGAGCTTGCATATACACTCTGAGTGAACCAGCAAGCTATTTCATATTGTCTACAGAATCTCCGGAGGATTCCCCATGAGATCATTTCAGAGAAATAAAAAAACATTTCACTACTCCCCAGACTTGGTTCCGTCGAATTACTACCTAATCCGATCTCGATAACATCGCCTGGTTAATTTTTTAAACAGGGGGGTGAAGGTCTCGATTACTTTATCGAAACGAAACAACCATTTTTCCGATCTGGAATCTAACACTGGCCGAAGATATGGATATACTTTAAAAGTCGAGTTCGTTCGTTTTTATACATAAATGTCAAAAGTTGGTCTAGAAGAGTCGATAACACAGGCCAATGATGACAAAACTTTTTTAATAATTTTACCTGATTCCTGTGTTTTTTGGTGTGCTGAGTCCGAAAATAACAATAAAAAAGTCGTATCACCCACCAATTTTTCACGTTTTAATATTCAAAATGTGAAAAGTTTATTTTTTATCATTCGAATGTTATTAGGTTGGCAATAAAATCAGAATTTTATAAGGTTGGCAGTAAAATCAAATATTATTAGGTTGGCAGTTCCAATAAATGTTACAGCTGTTTGTTTTCTTCCAGTTAATATAACCTGGCATTGCAGTGTTTAAACCATGTGCATTAATTCACACTCAAAGTATGGCTAATCGTGGTTGTAAAAACTCTCCAACACTTTTTGTTATATATGAGGTGAGTTTGTAGTTAAAAAACAAAACATTACAGAAACATTACTGACTTTGTAAAAAAAGTATACTTTGTATATTTTGGTGTAGAAATCGGTAATCAAGAAAAATGTTGGGCTCCTCACAAAGTATGTTATGTTTGTGTCGAGGATCTTAGAAAATGGTATAAGAAAGAAAAGAAAGCTTTTAGAGTTGCAGTACCCATGGTATGGAGAGCAAGAAAATCATTCAAATGATTGTTATTTTTACAGCGTTGATGTTTCTGGATATAACTCCAAAAATAAGAAAGTAATTGTCTATCATAACTTTACTTCAGCTAATCGGCCGGTAGGACGTGGACCGGGACTTCCTGTCCCTTAGCCACCTCAGTCTATTGATGACGTTTTACAGTCCAGTCCTGAATTTAATGAAAATCGACCGGATGATGATGAGTTTAAATGTTCTCTAGAAAATTTAAAACCACAGTTGTTTACACAATCTGAGTTAAATGATTTAGTGAGAGATTCTAGGCTGAAAGAAAATCATTTATTGGAATCTGGAACGTCTATTTACCATTATAGAATAAGAGATCAACAGTTTGCTCGGTTTTTCAAGCAGGAAGAGAATTTGGTTTACTGTCATGATATTGGTAGTAGAAATTTAATCAATGCCATATTGTAAGAGAACTGTGGGTGATACCGGATACTGTTTCAGCACCCAAAAGTACATAACATGGTATTGGTTTAAAAAGTTTTTACAAATATTTTTTTTGTTGGCCTGTGTAATTAATTAATAATTTCCATGCACAATTTGAAAAGTTATTGATTCAATATTTTTTGTAATAAATTATACACACGCAAACACAATTTTGTACGTGTCTTGTAATGTATATAACTATAAAGAAACATCTTGTATATTTTTGTTTCAATGGATAGATCATTTTAATACGAATTCGACGATATATAAGATTTGATAGACACAACTTTAAATATTCCCGTAAATAAAATGAAATTGTACCATGAAATAAATGTGGATGTGTGATGAGGACAGTCTTTTTTTCATTTTAAACAACAATAAAAATATACTTTAATGTCACAACAAAATCGAAACTTCAATATTGGCAAGTACTTGCTAAAAAGCGAAATTTCTCGTTTAGAATAAATGTAGGTGATATAATAGTGATTACGATGCACGATGTAATCTTACGGGTGTTAAAGAAAGCTTATATTATGAATGTAGGTTGATCGCCAATGGTGAATTTCTTAAATATAATTGTTGGATATTATTATTAATATTATATTTTTTATATTAAAAACATTGTGATTACTTACCATTTTCTGTGGAAAGAATTTTGAGCTCTATGAGGTTTGGACTGGTCGTGTTCGTGTTAATACCTAAAACAACAAAAATATTTTAAAGTTTTTAACACTGAATATGTTATGTCTTAATCTCTCTAGTGACTTATAGATGCATAGAAAATGCAGAGACGTCACCTCATCTTCCAGAGATGAAATTCTCTTCGGCACCAATCGTCACAGTCCTGCCTAGCTTGCAGTGACCTATTAAGATCCCTATAAACGGCTTTAGGAAGGAGAGACGCAATAATCCGAAAGTAACGCTAGAGCTTTGCCACATTTTTGTACAATAATTCGCTCTGTTCTAGCATATTTAAACCTCTTCCTCGACACTTCCTGACCTCACCAAAACTTGTTATCAAAATAACAGGAATATCTCGGCTTGTTAAATAGGGTTTGTTCCTCCAGACAAAATAATCTTTATAACTACAATTTTTCCAGGTATACGCCTTCCCTGAGAATTGTGCTCTTCCCATGTATTACCCAGCAGTATAACACACCGAAGCCTACTTCTTGTTGTATCTTGAAGATCACGAGTATGTGAATCTTTCTTCGACATTCGAGCAACCTAAAATTTCTAAATTGCCGGCCTCGGCGTGGTGGGTTAAAAGGATGCATATTAAACCGATGGTTGCTGGTTCGATTCCGACAATCGGCTAGGTGTTCTGTGTATTTTTAGGTACTAGTTAATGCAGAAATGCCCCAAGTAGCGCTACCGCGTTGTCTTAAAAGTGCCATGAAACACAAATGTGGGCAACGTGGACGGATATTATGACATCCCGCCAAAGGGTAAAACTTCCTATAGTGGCGGGGAGGCGGACGATAAAAAAAAAATAAAATAAAAATATAACCACAAAAAATATTTTGTGAATATGTAGTGGTATGTTGACTTCTTGGACATGTTTTTTATGAATATCACCGAGATATAATAGTGGCTTAACTTATCAACCCAGAGAGCTGAATATGTGTATGGTATCTGCTTCGATAACTTGCGAATAGATTTTTCTTGATACTAATATATGTTAAAAACTAGTGGATAACGTAGGGAAATTTGAAAATATTGTTTTTTCGAAACATGGTACACATTTGAAAAAAAAATCATCATTTAACCAAAAATTTCACGAAAATTTTTTTATAAAAAAGCAAAGCAAAATCCCTACGTCATTCACTAGTTTTTGACATACCATATAATTGTGCGGAAGCCGTGCGGCTTCTGCTTCGATAACTTGCGAACAGATTTTTCTTGATACTAATATGTGTTAAAAACTAGTGGATAAAGTAGGGAAATTTGAAAATATTGTTTTTTCGAAACATGGTACACATTTGAAAAAAAAATCATCATTTAACCAAAAATTTCACGAAAAATTTTTTATAAAAAAGCAAAGCAAAATCCCTACGTCATTCACTAGTTTTTGACATACCATATAATTGTGCGGAAGCCGTGCGGCTTCTGCTTCGATAACTTGCGAACAGATTTTTCTTGATACTAAATATGTGTTAAAAACTAGTGGATAACGTAGGGAAATTTGAAAATATTGTTTTTTTCGAAACATGGTACACATTTGAAAAAAAAAAAATCATTATTTAACCAAAAATTTCACGAAAAATTTTTTATAAAAAAGCAAAGCAAAATCCCTATGTCATTCACTAGTTTTTGACATACCATATAATTGTGCGGAAGCCGTGCGGCTTCTGCTTCGATAACTTGAGAACAGATTTTTCTTGATACTAATATATGTTAAGAACTAGTGGATAACGTAGGGAAATTTGAAAATATTGTTTTTTTCGAAACATGGTACACATTTGAAAAAAAAAATCATTATTTAACCAAAAATTTCACGAAAAATTTTTTATAAAAAAGCAAAGCAAAATCCCTACGTCATTCACTAGTTTTTGACATACCATATAATTGTGCGGAAGCCGTGCGGCTTCTGCTTCGATAACTTGCGAACAGATTTTTCTTGATACTAATATGTGTTAAAAACTAGTGGATAAAGTAGGGAAATTTGAAAATATTGTTTTTTCGAAACATGGTACACATTTGAAAAAAAAATCATCATTTAACCAAAAATTTCACGAAAAATTTTTTATAAAAAAAGCAAAGCAAAATCCCTACGTCATTCACTAGTTTTTGACATACCATATAATTGTGCGGAAGCCGTGCGGCTTCTGCTTCGATAACTTGCGAACAGATTTTTCTTGATACTAATATGTGTTAAAAACTAGTGGATAACGTAGGGAAATTTGAAAATATTGTTTTTTCGAAACATGGTACACATTTGAAAAAAAATCATTATTTAAACCAAAAATTTCACGAAAATTTTTTTATAAAAAAGCAAAGCAAAATCCCTATGTCATTCACTAGTTTTTGACATACCATATAATTGTGCGGAAGCCGTGCGGCTTCTGCTTCGATAACTTGAGAACAGATTTTTCTTGATACTAATATATGTTAAAAACTAGTGGATAACGTAGGGAAATTTGAAAATATTGTTTTTTTTCGAAACATGGTACACATTTGAAAAAAAAATCATTATTTAACCAAAAATTTCACGAAAATTTTTTTATAAAAAAAGCAAAGCAAAATCCCTACGTCATTCACTAGTTTTTGACATACCATATAATTGTGCGGAAGCCGTGCGGCTTCTGCTTCGATAACTTGAGAACAGATTTTTCTTGATACTAATATATGTTAAAAACTAGTGGATAACGTAGGGAAATTTGAAAATATTGTTTTTTCGAAACATGGTACACATTTGAAAAAAAAAATCATTATTTAACCAAAAATTTCACGAAAATTTTTTTATAAAAAAAGCAAAGCAAAATCCCTACGTCATTCACTAGTTTTTGACATATATTAATGAAAATTTTTTGATTTTTTGTTTTAATTGAAATCTATGGGAATAATCCTTTCGTCCGTTTCAGTCCTCGCATAAAAGGAGCCATCTGAAGCGGGTATTTTGAATTATAATGATAAAAAAAGTATTTTTGTACACTTAAATATTTTTTTAATAAAGTAATTCAAATAATTTTCAACTGATTTTATTATACTCAAACAACCAGTTTTAAAGTTAAACCTTTTTAAAAAAAATAAGACAAACAGTGTCTAGTAGTGGGGCAAGGATTTTAAACGGGATAAATCAGTTTAATATTAAATGTTGCATAACTACAAAGACAATGCACTAAGCTGATATTTTACAGAATGACAGACAGATATTGTTGCTATACTTTTAACGATGCCGAAAAATAAATTGTTTGCAATAAAGAATATTCATTCTTAAAAGAACAAGCAGGTAACAATGGATACACTCCTTTACAGCATCGAAATTTACTAGGTCTTTTGTCCTACTAAAAAACAAGGCATTATGCTGTCAACCTAATAAAGAATTACGTTCCGCACTTCGACTATATCAAATAAATCTCAATGTATGCCAACAAACCCAGCGTGTGCCAACCAAACTTACCTTTTATGGGGAAATAAGTAATAAAATAGGTCGAGTTTTAAGGGACCTGTTTGTACCTTCTAACGTATGGTCAATTTAAAACAGTATCGTAGTCATAGGTACAAGGTTTATGTAGGTCATACTATAAAATAACTATATAGCTTGAACAACAGACGTTTCTTGAACCTAAATATCTAAACAAAGGACCACGCACACTTTAAATGGAAATTGGGTTTCGGTGAAATGACTCCAAATTTTGCACAGAGATGAATGTGAAAGTCATGAGAAAGATAAGGATACTGCGGAGTATGAATCGTGGTTTGATGAACATAAAGTATGGTGCACTGCAAATCATAACGGGAGCGCAGGAAAAATGGAGCCCGACGCCGTGGTAACTATGTTTCAAATGTCGGAAGACTAACTTGGTGTAAAGTGCCAGTACTACATCGGAGATAGAGATTCAAAAACATTTTCTGCGATCGCAAAAGCAGAGCCCTATAACGACATAGAAGTGAAGGAGTTTATTGGGCATGTTTCAGAGAAGTATAGGTTCGCGTTGAGTCATAATGGGCACAACTTGCGAAAATGCTTCCTAGCCCCGCTATTCACCAAACCAACCTCAACCGAGCCCAAGCGAATCCAGTCGATCATTTGCTGACAATTGAAAAAAAAACTATGTTTCGATGCTCAAAATAGGATAATAATCTCACCTAGCAGGTAAAATTGGATACTCTTTCAGATTACGCTATCACTTTTTTACTAAAACTCCTTCAAACCTCGAAAAACGGGGTCGTAAGGGGATGAAATATTAAAATTCATGTATAAGATCTTATACATTCATGTGTAAGGCTCTTTTTACCTGAACAGGGACTGTAGAGGTTTCGGGTGAGCCGAGTTCGGTTTTTTTAGATATTAAGGGTATTATTTAGGTTTTTTACCCCCAAGAGATGAAATACGTGAAGTAATCAATTCATGCGATTTTGAAAAAATAAAAAAAAGGTAAAAAAAATAATAAAAAACTAAAAAGTTAATAAAAATGTAAAGTTACAAAACGTAAAAAAAAATCAAAAATGAGAAAACCCAAAAGAAAAAAAACCGGTCAAGTGCAAGTTGAACTTGCACAATTAGTGTTCCGTACGTTGATTGTTTTTAAAATAAAAAATTTTGTTAGGGTGGTATAAAATGATCAGTGACTTCACAAAACACACCCCAAAGTTTGTTTCCAATCTTTACTGAAAACTGGTGACTTTGAAATTTTGTTTTTTTTTATATACCAGATAAATTATTAAAGGTAATGTACTCGTGATAATTTTCGTTCAATCTATACACCGTGGAGAATATTCCAGAATTTTTTCAAAATTTTTTGATCAGTACTCTTCGAGATAAGGTAGGGGACAGCGATTTTTCAAAAGTAATACGAAGAAAAGTGTGCGCAAGTATTACATATATATATATATATATATATATATATATATATATATATATATATATATATATATATATATATATATATTTTACTCGTGTTTTTACAAGCTTTCATTTGACAACACACTCGATGACCTAGTAAAAAAAAAATTTTTTCACTTCCGATTTCACCCCTCAAAACGAACCCCTTAAGTCAAAATTTATGTTACGGTGGTATAAAATGATCAGTGACTTCACAAAACACACCCCAAATGTGTTTACAACAAAGTTTGTTTCCAATCTTTACTGAAATCTGATGACCTTGAAATTTTTGTTTTTTATATACCATATAAATTATTAAAGGTAATGCACTCGTGATAATTTTCGTTCAATCTACACACCGTGGAGAATATTCCAGAATTTTTTCGAAATTTTTTGATAAGTACTTTTCGAGATAAGGCCCGGGACAGCGATTTTTCGTGAATTTTTAAAAATAATACAAAGAAAAGTGCGCGCAAGTAAAATATTATGTATATATATTTTTTTACTCGTGTTTTCACAAGCTTTCATTTGACACCACACTCGATGACCTAGTAAAAAAATTTTTTTTTCACTTCCGACTTCACCCCCCAAAACTAACCCCTTAAGTCAAAATTTAATTCTCAAAATCTACATGGCTCTGATGAGGCCATCAATTCCTATATTATTACCAAATTTCACCTTTCTATGTCAAATAGTTTCGGAGAAAATCGGGTGTGACAGACAGACAGACAGACAGACAGACAGACAGACAGACAGACACCGAAGTGATCTTATAAGTGTTCCGTACGGAACACTAAAATTATAAAAAGATGAAAAAACCAAAAAAAAAGTGCGATAAGTATCCGCAACGTTCTCGTCGTTTATCCTGGTTAATGCTAATAGTGGATAATATAATATAATGTAATATTGATGATTTTTAATATTTCATCCCCTCACGACTCCCTTCGGAGGGATTAAGAGGCTCCAATACCTGAAACATTAAATTCTGCGAACCCAAAAACCCCATGGATACATGTCTGATTTAAAAATGCTTATATATATATATATATATATATATATATATATATATATATATATATATATATATATATATATATATATATACGAGGCTGGTTTGAAAAGTCTGTGCAAAGTCCGTGCAAAGTCCGAGAGATGGCACCACCGCGCGTATCGAGGTCATGTTTAGTTAGTAGCATCTCTTGAATGAACGCACACCAAGTTTCAGCCATATTGGTCTATTTCTTTGTGTTTGGCATTCGTGTGAATCAAGGAAGTCGAATGACTTTCAAGAAATGGACGAAAAAGAATTTCGTGTGGTGATTAAACATTACTTTATGAAAGGCAAAACGCCTCAGGAGACTAAAGAGAAACTTGATAAACATTATTTAGAACAGTTTATAAGTGGTTTCAAAATTTTCGGACTGGCCATATGGGCACAAGTGACGCTGAACGTTCTGGACGGCCTGTGGAGGTTACGACTCCAGAAATCATTGATCAAATCCATGATATGGTGATGGATGACAGAAGAGTTAAGGTGCGTGAGATTGCTAGTGCTGTGGGCATCTCGACTGAACGGGTACATAATATTTTGCATAAACATTTGGACATGAGAAAGCTATCCGCAAGATGGGTGCCGCGATTGCTCACGCTTGACCAAAAACGGAATCGTGTGAAGTGTTGCAAGGATGGTTTGCAGCTGTTCCAGAAGAATCCGGAGGACTTTAAGCGTCATTTCGTCACTGTGGATGAAACATGGATACATTACTATACTCCTGAGACCAAACAACAATCTAAACAATGGGTTACCAAGGGGGAATCTGCACCAAAAAAGGCGAAGACCGTTCCTTCGGCCGGAAAAGGTTATGGCGACTGTCTTTTGGGATTCGCAAGGGATAATCCTCATCGACTATCTGGAAAAGGGTAAAACTATTACAGGTGAATATTATTCATCGTTATTCGACCGTTTGAAAACCGAGCTGCAAGAAAAACGCCCGCGATTGGCCCACAAGAAAGTCCTTTTCCATCACGACAACGCACCAGCACACACCTCAGCAGTTGTGGTAGCAAAATTAATGGAAATAGGATTCCAACTCGTTTTCACATCCCTCCTATTCGTCAGACTTGGCTCCCTCGGACTACTATTTGTTCCCCAATTTGAAGAAATGGCTGGCGGGACAAAGATTTTATTCAAACGAGAAGGTGATTGCAGACACTAATGGATATTTTGCAGACTTGGACAAATATGTGTATAAGCCTAAAAGGAGACTATGTCGAAAAATAAAAAAGGTTTACCCCAAACACATAAGTAGTTTTTATTTTTGCACGGACTTTTCAAAACCAGCCTCGTATATATATATATATATATATATATATATATATATATATATATATATATATATATATATATATATACGAATTTTATAATTTATCCCCTTCACAACCTTTTGGACATGTAATACGGCGTAAATAATACCCTTAATGTCTAAAAAATTGAACTCGGCTCACCCGAAATCTCCACGGCCTCCTGTTTGGGTGAAAAGAGCCTTGCACATGAATGTATAAGATCTTATACATGAATTTTAATATTTCATCCCCTTAAGACCCCGTTTTTCGAGGTTTGTAGTAAAACACTGATAGCGTAATCTGAAAGAGCTTCCAATTTTACCTACTAGGTGAGATTATTATCCTATTTTGAGCATCGGAACATAGTTTTTTTTCGATTGTCAGTAAATGATCGATTGGATTCCCTTGGGCTCGATCGAGTTGTCCCCATTGAGATTTTTGTTCAGGAGCACAAGATCTACCTCTGTGCAAAATGTGGAGTCATTTCACCGAAACCCAATTTCCATTTAAGTGTGCGTGGTCTTTTCCTCGGATTTCATACAATTCTAATTTTTATTGAAGCTTTAATATATAATCCAGCATTTTGGTGTATAACTCTACCTATATGGAATTTTGTTTTATTCTAGTGTATATTTTAATGAAATGGCTTTGTGACCAAGCATGTTTGCGGTACTAGGCCTTTCTGTTTCAACCCGAGCTGTCTATTTTCGGTGCTGAGTTGTTCTTATTTTTAGTGGCATATTGTTTTCATCTATGCACAAGATTTCTTGTGAATAGGGCAAGTCAAACCAAAACGTCACCACAAATAAGAAATTACTAAGCACCAAACATAAATAGTGCAAATGGAGATGTTTTATCATCGGTCTAAACCTAGAATTGAACATAGGAAATAGCACTACAGGATATGAAAAATCAAAGATAAACTTAATTACCAAAATCTCCGATGTTTTAGTAAAAATTTACTAAAAACTGAGAATATATAAAAGCAGTAACAAAATAAACATAACATTAGCCTTAAAATCAAGAAAGCACACTGAGCCTGTTCATATACTTATCTTTTTAGGGTCAGTGCACTTAGTTTTAGCATAAATACATGAAGCTTGGAAAGACATCAACTGAAACATTGTAAATCAAAAAATATTGACCATTTTTCAGTAAATATAAATCAGTAATATAGAGAAAAAAGGGTAGTTTGTATTAGATATTTACTGCTCTTAATACTGCATTAATTATAATACCGTTTTTATCTAATATCAAATAGTTTCCGAGACATCCAGATAAGAAAAAGAGCATTTTTACACTATAACACAATGAGCACAGCAACCAAATGGAGCTAATTCAAATGACTTGCATCGTATTCATATGATCTTCGTTTTAATTCTTTATTAAAATAATATCCATTTCTAACTTAAACGGGAGTGGCAAGTTTCAAAATTCCGGTCATTTCCGTTCCGAGTTAGACTGGGAAAATAATTTTATTATAAAAAAGGGGTAAGGCCACTCCAGGTCCCAGAAAAAAAGGCTAATTTCGAGAATTTTTTTCGAGAGTATAAAAAAGCAGTCGAAAATTTATTTGTAGTACTTTATTAAACAAATATTTAAGTGTACAATTTTTTTTTTTATCTTTTTAATTTAAAATGGCCGCTTCAGAATCCAAGATGACAAGGCACTTTTTATGCGAGGCCTGAAACGGGTGAAACGATTGCTTCCGTAGATTTCAGATTTAGAATAAAAAAGCAAAAAATTTTCATTAACATAGGTCCAAAACTAGAGGATAACGTACGGAAATTTAAAAATATCGTTTTTTTTTTTTTTTTTTTATTTTTTCGAAAAATGGTGCACATTTGAAAAAAAAATGTTCGGAAGCAATCGTTTCGCCCCTTTTAGGCCTCGCATAAAAGGTACTTTATTGTCTTAGTCATTTTAAATTAAAAAAAAAATAAAACAAAAATATTTTTGTACACTTAAATATTTGTTTAATAAATTTCTTCAAATAAATTTTCGGCTGCTTTTATTATACGGTTGAAAAAAATGCTCGAAATTAGCCTTTTTTTTTCCTGGGACCTGGAGTGGCTTTACCCCTTATCAGGTGTACAAGTGTGAAATGCGGATTTTGTTTCTAAAAAAAAACATGTTGAATTCGGAAGAATGATAAAAAGTGCTTTATTCAAAGTATGCTCCATCGCTTGTTATACATTTTTCCCATCTTTCCGGCAATTTGTGAATACCACGCCAGTAAAAATCTTCCCTTTTTGCTGCGAACCACTCATCGAGCCATTTTTTTTTTTTTTTTTTTTTTTTTTTTTTTTTATTTTTTCACATCTTCGTATGAACCAAAGCGCTGCTCAGCAAGTGCGTGATCCATCGATGCAAACAAGTAGTAATCGGAAGGAGCCAAGTCTGGTGAGTAAGCCGGGTGGGGTAGAACTTCCCCAGCTGAGTGCTTCCAACGTGTCGCGAACTGGTTTTTGCCGTATGTGATGGAGCATTGTCATGAAGAAAAATGACTTTGTGTTGCCTCTATCGGTATTTTGGCCTTTTTTCAAGCAGCAAACGGTTCAAATCGGTCAATTGTTGTTGGTAACATTTAGTATTAACCTTTTCTCCAGATTTTAAAACTCATAATAGACCACGTCCCTCTAGTCCCACCAAACACAGAGCATCGTCTTTCTGCCAAAGCGATTCGGTCTTGCGGTCGATGTGGATGGTGCCCATGATTTTTTGCGCTTAGTATTCTCAAATTAAATCCACTTTTCATCTCCTGTAACTATACGATGCAAAAACGACTTCCTTTTGTACCGAGCGAGCAAACTGTCACACGTGTTTTTGCGCTTTTTCATTTGCCTGTCGTTCAACTCATGTGGTACCCATCTACCGATCTTCTGAATCTTTCCCATCTCTCGTAGTCGATTGGAAATAGCTTGTTGACTAACGCCCTATTGCTCGGCGATTTGTTTTTGTGTTTGCGAGTCATCTTCGTCCAACAATGCTGCATCTTAGTATTATTTTGGCGATTTTCCACGTTCCTTGTCTGCAACGTCGAAGTCACCACTTTTGAAACGCCAAAACATCGTTGCGATGGAGCATGTTCACCATAAGCTTCTCGAAGTAATCGGTATGATTCAACAGCAGTTTTCTTTATATGAAAACAAAAAATTAATGCTGTCCGCGAATGCTTTTTGTTCGGTATAAATTTCGACATATTGAACCCAACAACACAACACTATGCACACACTTTTCAATTTATTACTCGTGCGCGTCTGACACTTGTTGATGACACAACAAAATGACGCAGGGTCAAATCTTTATAGCACAAACTGTATTGGTGCACCATCTGTTGTCTGAAACCCGCATTTCATACTTGTACACCTGGTAACATCACTGGGTCGCTATATGCTGCCAAAGTGCAAAAAGAAATATTTTTAGGATGCTTAATTCTCAAAAACTACTTGATTTAGGTATGGGTTATACAAAATGTGTATAGAATCGACTACGCTTCGAGTACTTTGTAACGCTTCGAGTACTCTGTACAAAGGGAGTGGCTACTTTTGTCAAAACGAACCATCCTCTGCATAAATGCAGTTTTACCATTTTCAGATCGAATTTTGTCACTACACAGTAGCGGGCTTGCGATCATTGGGAAGAAAAATCCAAATATCGTATGCTTGGATTCAATCCGACTCATATCTTTACTTGTATGTAGGTTTCTTCTTCTAATATTAAGAATAAAACACTTTTAAAATATTCGTAATATGCGGGATGCTAGCTTACATGCTAAATGTTATACTAGTCGCAATTTGAAGCAGATGTCGACAAAAATCGGCGACAAGTGAGTCGCATCACCAACGTTTTATTTTTCTCTCTGTAATACGAAACCATTAAAACAAGTCAATTATCTCAACTTATTTTTCCCTAAAATAAACCATTTCCATTCTAAGCCTATGATATGTGCCCTATTTACAAAACTATTCGTTCGCGTGCTGTACATAAATTACTTGGTGCAAATTCGGACAGGTATATTTTACCGAAGCAACAAAAATTCCCGATGACAGGTGTATCAGATTAGGGTATAGAAAACTTGATTTATATAGGAACAATTTTAACAATAGATTATTTTGACGTTTAGGGTCCATTAGTTAAAAATTAGGTACAACAAACATTAACTTGTATTATAATAAAAGCAAAAGGTATTCACTGGAAGTTACATTTCTGTAAAGTGCATGCTCTTAGGGCATAAAATATATTTCTCTGTTAGAAAGATTGTAAATAAAATAAAAAGTAAAATAATTTCTTAAAAAAATATTATTATCAGGCTTTGATATATGTGACTATGCCAGAAAAATATTTATTTTTGAACTGTGAAAGAAAAATCTATGTAAAGTACTGCCAGTTTCAATCTAATCTTCTTTGTTGCTCTCGAGTTTTCTACGAAACCGTTTGTAATAAGTAATAATTGATGGACTTCTTCCCTACATCTCCAGTATCAACGCTATTTTCTATTTTTTACATAGAAAACGAGAAAGAAAGAAAAACAGTCTAGTTTATAGCTTTGCTAATGATAGTTTATTTATTTCTTCTGTTACCTTGAATGCTCGAATTCGAGCTATCGGTAGACATATTCCTAGATACCATGAAATTATACAAATTAACAAAGACCTGGAAAAATTATGTCTTGGAGTGACAGTTACTTGGTAAAATCCACGCCGTAGTTTTTCTGTTATATTATCTTCCTCACTGGGTCTTTCCTAGAGATACCTCATGGGAAAAATTCGATTAATGCAACCGACTTAATTCTTCCCAGAGGGGTACAAGTTTTTGATTGTCTATACGAGGGTCGATTTGATACTTCTCGTATCACCCTCTTTTATAACCGTTATGTGGAGAACATTGTTCTCTTTGAAACAAAAATCCTCAAGCTCAGTTCTCCAAAGAGTTGTATCTACGAGAGTGTTTTTTTAAGTTACCTACTTAGCCATGAAAATGATATTATACAGAAGGTTGTCAAATCACTATCATTCCTCCAAGTGCTTCGACGACATTTTGTAAGAAATCGTTGCGAGTGAAAGTAATCTGGAGCACCGTGCAATGATAGTTTCACTTTTTCTTCTAATAGTGTTTCATCCGTTCCGAACATTAGCGATTAACAGAGCTATTCTAACTTTATTAGGAGCAATACGGAAAAACTTTAGCGAACTGAGACCGAACCAGTCTAGGTTTTTCATTCAGGAGTGACGCCTTCTGCTTGGCCGTCTTTTGGCTTTAAGCTTGCCCTGAAGTATCAGTTGGCAACAGTCTATACCGGTCGTGCCTCATGACGTGCCCAAGGTATTCCAATTTGCGCTTTTTCAGTGTCCAGGTCAGTTCCAGACCCTTTTCCATTCTCCTGAGCACCTCGTTATTAGTTACATGTTGTGTCCAGGGAATTTTCAGGATACGTCAGTATAGCCACATTTCGAAGGCATTTATTCTCCTTATTACTGCTTCGTTGATCGTCCACAATTCGGCTCCCTAAAGTAGAACAGAGAAGTCATAGCAGCGCAACATTCTGATCTTCAGCTGCACATCAGATCTTTCGTAGTGAATAAGCTCCTCATTTGAAGCCCTCCATCTAATTTCTGTACCATAGTCGCATGTGTCATAGTACCCAAACAATTGAACATCCTCACCTTCTCTACTACTGTGTTGTTAATTGTCAAGGGCCCCCGGTTATGGGTTGTTTTTTTAGAAACTATCATGTACTTGGTTTTCGAAATATTGAGGGTAAGGCTATAGTTTCACTAAAGAGGGAAATTGACCAAAAGTTCTTCATGAAAATCAGGTATACAGCAATAAGGACCCATCTTATTTTCACCTCAAATTTTGATCTAAAGAGTTTTGATGGGGCCGAGGCTCAATTCGGGATGATCTCAGATCAGGCCATCATGCTTATTACGAAGTCGATGTAATGAGTTCATTAATGCTCTCCATCTCTAAAAAACGTGAAACTTTGCTGTTACACAACTGCACGTTCCACAACGTTTACGCCCTGCGACTTCTCTTTCTTCAAACATCTGAAGACCTTGGCTGCCAAAAATGTTCCTCAGGTGATGAGTTGAAAGCAGCTGTAGCGTTGTTTTTTAAGGCGTCAACAAAAGATTCTTTGGATGCCAAAAACAACTAGAAGTATAGTCAACATCCTCGCAAAACGATTGTGAGTCGCGTCTACTACAATGAGGTAGTTGTACCCATAAAAAGTAACAAAGCACAATTTAAGACAAATTTTTATTGAAAGAATACAACTAACTTTTCAACGTGTCCATGTATCGTACCAGCTTTAATCGTTCTAAAATAAACACAAATATTCCTTTTGGGTTTTAAGATTACACATACCCAAAAAATATGTGTTAATTTATGAGTTATTAATAGTTAACCGAGCAGTTATTGTCATTAGGTTGCATAATTAATACGAAACAACCAATTATATGTGTATGCGTAGATAACGATTGCGTTTTCAGTCCAAAATTTTGGAGAAAGTTCTGAACCTTAACGCATAAATGTTAATTGTATTCAAATAAACGTAATAATAATTGCATAAGTATTGTCAAAATTAAGTTTTTTTTAAAAAGCGACTGAGTATACAATACGGTTCCAAATGACGATAATATTTTGGTTTCTTGATCTCGTTTTAAGTTTTTACGTCAGTTGGGTAAATGAATTTGAAGATATAAATCACACCAAAAATATAAATGGAAAAAAAGAAGTCAAGTTCTGGTCTATTATTCTGTCAATAATTAAAATTTTTAAACAGTAACAAGTTCTATTTGAATTTTAAATTAGAAAAAAATATATTTGGAGCTAAGTACTAAAATAAATGTAATTCATTATTAGTTCATCAGGCTTTTTCACTTGGCAAGTTTTTCTATTTTATAAACCTTTCCATTCCTTACCATTTAATCCATATTTTGTATTAAAACAGTAAACAGGTTTTATTATTATATTAACATTATTAACGGAAAAAATTGCAAGAGAAAAATTTAATATAGAAATTTGAAATATTATGAACCATATCTCTAATTTTTATCTACAAATCCGTACAATGGTCGCAGTTTTTATTTCCTTAAATATGGGAAGTATTGTATTTATGAAATAATCCATTTCCGAGATTTTTGCATCTCTTCAAGTTTCAAGATCCCCAAATTAGAAAAAGTTTCTAATTTCCGCCGGTCTGTCGCTTATTATTACAATAACTTTGAGCCGAAATGGAATATCGTTACAAATTTTATACCAATAATACTTGTACTCAGAAAAGAATCAGTTTTTAAGCGATATTAATTTCAAGGAGGGGGGTTAAAGGGCTTAGAGGTCGATAGATCTTTTATAGTTTCAATAATTTTATGATGATGACAAATGTCCTGCTTTTTGATTTGAAAAATTTAATTTAGAAATGGATATTTTACATTCCAATAGTTTTATGATAATTTTTCCTGTTTTTTGGTCGGATAATGAAAAAATTTTGGCCATAATTATTTATGGGCAAACATACAAGTTGTTAAATTGATGATGGAAGAAGTAAAACAGGGTTGCTGCGAATATATTATGTCAGAGATCCTTTTCAAGGATCTTAAATTATTTTAAATTTAAACAGCTCACCAACTTTTTTGTGATTAGTATCTCATCATAAAATATCGATCATTTAAAACATCGGATTGTAGTTCTTGGACTAAGTTAGTCTTTAGTGTGAAAAAGTAATATACAGTGTCATTTCAGAACTGAGTAAATCACTTTACTAATTTTTTCTGTCCAACTATAAGGATCTTTTTTTACAGAAATGTGGAAAAACACGCAACCTAGACTGCAAATTATTTAATAATAAAAGTTGTAGTTTAAGGAGTAGTCTCACATCCTAGAAAAATATTTATAACAATGCAGAAAATCAATAGAAATAATTTGTCGAAAATTACACATCAGTAAAATATAAAGGCCTGCAATATCGTAGAAAAATAATCTCCAGCAATCTAGAAAATAAACATTTTATTTGAAAATAGTTTCCCGTCAATAGGACCTGAACTAACAGAGACAAATGAAGACGCAAGATACAAAATAACAGTAGTAAAATTTCGATGATTAGTTTACAAGTTACAGTGGTTTTAGTGACGCTACTTTTGATATTTTCAAAACAATGGAAAAAATCGAATTTCGTGTACTAAATAAACACTGTTTTTGATGGGAAAAAATACTGTTCAAGCAAAGCCATACCTTGATAAGTGTTATGGGGACTCTGCTCCTGGAAAATGACTCATCATTTACTGGTATGCTGAATTTAAACGCGGTCGTACAGATACCAATGATGCTCCGGAAAAGAAATTTGGTTCCAATGAAGACATTATCGCTGAAACTGCGGCCTATTTTGAAGGCAAAGACAAATCCTTCTACAGGAAAGGTATATAAATGTTAGAAAAGCATTGGACTAATTGTATCGCCCTTGAAGGTGAATAAAGTCGAATTCTGTAAAAAAAAGTGTTTTAAGTAACAGAACCAAAAACTTTTCAGCCTACGTGTTACTTGCGTTAACTTTTAAGCTACATCTTTGGCAAGTACTCTGTAAGATTTAATGAAGGAGTCAATCAGTCAAGGTAATTTCTGATTCTTGTATCTTCTAGGGCCTTTGAACGAAATATTGACATTGATACTACTCAGTATATATCACCACTACACCAAACACTTTATTTTTGCATTCGACGCGCGTTTCGCTAATCATGTTAGCTTCATCAATCATCGCTCCTGATGAAGCTAACATGGTTAGCGAAACGCGCGTCGTGCGCAAAAATAAAGTGTTTGGTGTAGTGGTGATACAGTCCCTGGCCAAATTATTAGACGCACTGCAAGATTTCATGTAAAATATTAATTACCGAGTGATATTGTACCGTTTTATTATTTTAAATTGATTTGTTTTTTATTTTTATATTATCCAATCAATTACCTATTTATTTGACATAAATAAAACAGCATTAATTTAGAAAAGCATAAGTTTATTAAGTTTTAAAGAAAAGTGAAATTAATGTTAGTAAAAGTCAATATTTAGTTGAGCCACCTTTAGCCGCTATCAAAGCTTTAATTCTGCGCGGCATGCTATCAATGCAAGATTGTACTGTCTCCTGCATTTGAGGATGATGATTCCACACACGAATAATCTTTTCTAGGAGCTGGGTTTTGTTGGTAATCACATCTTTAGCCACTTCTCTTTTTCATCAGCTCCCACACATTTTCAATGGGGTTCATATCAGGGCTATTACCCAACCAGTCCAACAGAGGGATATTTTTTTCTGCCAAAAAAGCTTTAACAGACCGAGCAGTGTGGCAGGGAGCTCCATCTTGCATGAAAGTGAATGGTTCCCCATTTGGAAACCATTCTCTGAGCTGCGGAATCAACCGATTTTGTAATACTTCTTTGTACTGATCTTGCCTCATTATTCCTTTGACAACGTACAGACGTCCAGTGCCCTTGCCGCTGATGACTGACCAAATCATCACTTTGGTGGGATGTTTAAACCGTCGGGACGACACAATCAGGATGAAACTTTTCTCCATGACGACGACGCACATACTGAGCTTTATTCTGCAAAATTTCGAATGTGCTTTCGTCACTGAAGCAGACCTGTCAAAAATAGGAAAAATATATAAACTTCCATGTTTATTTGCTTTATTTAACTGAAAATGATAATAATGTATCAATTATTGATTAAATTGCTGTATCTTACCGATCTCCAGAAGTCCACAACTTTGTCTTGCCATTGTTTGGCCCACTTCAGGCGCTTTGCTTTTATTACAGCTGTTAACTTGGGCTTTCTGGCGGGGCGACAGGCCTTAAAATCTAATTCTTTCAATTTTCTTCGAACAGTGCGCTCAGAAGCATTTACGCTAGCATCCTGGAGTTGTGATTTTATTACCTTTGTGGTAGCAAATCTGTTTTCTACACAAATTTTCTTCAAACATCTCTCTGACCGTGGAGTGAAAATTGGTTTTCTACCGCATCTTTTCTTTCTTTTCGGGCTTAATTCCTTCCCTGACTCAATTTTCTTTTTTATGCGTCGTACACTAGCTTCAGAAACCTCCAATCTTCGTGATATTTCTCGGTTTGTAAATATTTTCGCAATCACAAGGGCCTTCACTTCAGCTTTTTTACGTGGTGAAAGATCGCCTTTTCTACCCATAATGAAAATAGTCCAATTACTTTTTTAAAACACTGCATACAAAATAAACTAATAACTGAGTAGTATAAAACTGTTAAACAAACAATCACAGTCCATAAAGCCACAGAAACACGTCCGTACCTGACTCGATTCCGATCGCGACTGATACAGGTTTGTACTTGTTTACGTTCATGTATCACTTTGTCAACACAGTGTTGCCATATGTTAAAAATAAATACAAATATGTAGTCTACAACAATTCTTTTAAATAAAAATCAATAATATTGTAGTTTAAATATACCATTATTGCATAAAAACTCTTAAGAAACATAAAATTACTAAAAAAAATACAGTGCGTCTAATAATTTGGCCAGGGACTGTATATACTGAGTAGCTTAATTAACATGACGAATTTTCGTCATGGTGAAAAATATACGGCAATTTGTTTCATGTAAATACTTTCCTGTTATGGGCATCAAACACTTTCCATGAAAATACTTGTAGAATCGACTTAAGTCGCGAACCCACCTTCGATGTTCCAAGGAATTAAGCTTACTGGTGAATTCTGGATCTCCAATCGGACGAACAACTCTCATCTGGATAGAATCCAAAAAATGTCGTGTTAAGTACACTACCGTCCAAGATTTTTGAAACTATTTTTTATTGAATTTAAAAAAAAATTACCAGCAATAAATCCTAATTAAGAACCTTAGCTACCTCATCTAATTAGAATAAATTGCTAAGCCCACATCTTAGAATTTTTATTTACGTCAATTTCCGACTGTACAGGTGTCTTATTACTAGTGTTTTACCTGATCCAACAAAAGGTTGTTTACTTACAATAGATGAGTTTAATAAATAGCTTCACATTTAGTAAGATCTCAGCAATTGTACTTTAGTATCATAAGCGCAAGCTGTGATTTCTGAACCTATTTTCCTTAAAATTAATCAGGCGGTTGTTTTGCCCGAAAATTCGGAGTGTCTATCTACGAAGTGCCATCTGTACTTTACATTACAAATGGTATAGTAAGAGACAGATATTTCAAAATAAAGATATATGTTAACCTTTCAGAGAAAACTACTAACAGGAACAAATGAAGACCGGAAAGGTCCGATCAGCATAAAACCAGAACAAAATGTCAGTTTAACACAGTGGGCTACAAACGAATCGACGCTTAACTGCTCCTTAAATTACTGCTGCTTCAAATGAAACTCGTGTGACGTGTGAGACTAGTCTAGTCTACCACTGTTAAGAAGTGATTATTATCTGCAAGTCTTGGAGAATATGTAGCTGCCAGGAACCGAAACTAACAATCGGATGAAAGCCAAACAGATTGTAATAGGCTAAAAAACATAGAAAATGGACAACAGACGAATGGAATAAAGTCCGGATAGATGAAACGAAATTCCAAATTTTTAAATCTAATAGAAGAATAGTTGTGTATCACTCAACTAACGGAAATGCTACACGCTGCACTGTACCCACTATTAAGTACGACGGTTGCAGTGCTATGCTTTGAGGATACTTTAAGGTTAGTAAGTCAGGTAGTTTGGTGAAAATAGATGGGGAATTAAATAAAGGTATTTGAAAAGTCTATAAGATTATGCCATCAGTGGCCATTTCTTTTAACAAGATAACGACCCCAAAGGGTATCTTAAGGGGTTACATCTACCTAATAGGCAGGAAAAATAGCTTTTTGGAATTTTTTTTACACTCTACTATACACAAAACAAAAAATCTGTTTTAAGGTTTTAATATATGCATATTAAAATGTACAAAATAATTTTTTACTTTATGGTATTGGACAAAATGGCGGCGCACTAACACGCGGAACAGAGGCATCTGTTTTTGGAGGTGTTCCACGGCCGGCAGTAGAACAATTTTAGTTCTCCATCTAACACATGGGCTGAAAAATCCCGGGCCTAACACATAGATGGCGCTAGTTTTATTGCAGTCACCTTTTTTCAGTTAATACTAACCTTCAAAAGACAGCTGTTAAAATTTCATGATATTCTATTCATTAGTTTGTGAGTTATTGTGCTAAGAGTGACGCTACTTTTGTTATTTTCAAAACAATGGATCAAAAACAATTTCGTGTTTTAATTTTACACTGCTTCTTGATGGGAAAAAATACCGTTCAAGCAAAGCAATGGCTTGAAAAGTGTTATGGGGACTCCGCTCCATCAGAAACAACAATAAAACGTTGGTTTGCTGACTTCAAACGTGGTCGTAGAGACACCGATGATGCAGAACGCAGTGGACGTCCAAATGAGGCGGTAACACCAGAAAACATCAAAAAAATCCATAAAATCGTTTTGAATGATCGAAAAGTGAAGTTGCGTGAGTTAGCTGACATCGTAAAGATATCAAAAGAACGTGTTGGCTTTATATTGCATGAGCATTTGACTATGAGAAAGCTCTGTTCAAAGTGGGTGCCGCGTTTGCAACTGGTGAACCTCGTCCAAAGCGCCCGAAAGCACAACAATCGGCTGGAAAGGTTATGGCCTCGGTATTTTGGGATGTGCGTGGTGTAATATTCATCGACTATCTTGAGAAAGATCATCAACAGTGAATATTATATAGCGTTATTGGAGCGTTTGAAGGCCGAAATTGCAAAGAAACGACCGCATATAGCAAAGAAAAAAATTTTGTTTCATCAAGACAACGCACCGTGTCACAAGTCAATCAAAACAATGGCAAAACTACATGAATTGAACTTCGAATTGCTCCAACATCCACCGTATTCGCCAGATTTGGCTTCCAGCAACTACTGGCTGTTCGCAGACCTGAAAAAAATGCTCGCCGGTAAGAAATTTCGCACGAATGAAGAGGTTATCGCTGAAACTGAGGCCTATTTTGAGGCAAAAGATAAATCGTTCTACAAAAGTGGTATTGAAATGTTAGAGCGGCGCTGGAATGATTGCGTTGCTCTTGATGGAGATTACGTTGATGAATAAAGCTAATTTTGAACCAAAAAACCCGTGTTTTCTTTGTTAGGCCCGGGACTTTTCAGCCCATGTGTTAGAGCATACAATTTTTTTATTATTTATATTAGTTTTGCTAGAGAAGTACACATGATTATTGAAAAATATAAATTTTTCAAAAAATTGTGGAAGTTTGAAAAAAAAAATCATTTGTGTCCTAAAGATCGGCCTTTTTTTGTTCATAAAAAAAGTAATTGATTAATCCTAATAATGGTATAAAACTAATAAAAAAAGCTATAGTTAAAAGCTCAAGTTAATCGGATATAAATTGTTGCAGTTATGCTACCGGCCGATTTAAAAAACGTAGTTTCAAGAAAAACGCGTTTAAAATTTGCCTGGATGGTACTGTATAGCGTAAACAGAATGTGGAATAAAACAGGCATGGAAGTTAATGTATTAATAAAGATGTAATAATGTCAACTATACTTAATTTAAGAAAGCATTAGCCGTTAGTGACAGATTAAATGAATCACTCCAACAGGCTGCACGCAAAGTAAACGACTTTTCGTGAGATACGACTTCTTTCCGAAATTAAGTACTAGAAGCTAAAAAAAAAAATTTCAATCTAAAATAAGGCTATGATATGTTTTTAGTACTACGAGGGTTGTGTAAGAAATAAGGTTCCCAACGCTGTAAACTCGCCGCGCAAGATGCTAGGCGAAATCCGGCAACACCGCCGTGTGCGCTGATTCCCCCACTCTAGATCCCGCCTTGGTAGAACTCGCTGCGGCGTTCAGTGCTGGCCTGACAGCTATCCGCGATGGAACCCCCGATCGCCGTCACCGCCAGGTGCGAAGTTCGTGCGGTAATCCGATTTTTGCACGCTAAAAAGTTACCACCGCTTGATATTCATAGGCAGTTGTGTGAAGTTTATGGGGAAGCTTGTATCAGCGTTCAACACGTCCGCAAATGGTGTAGAGAGTTCTCCGAAGGACGCACAGACATCCAGGATGAGCAATGAAGCGGAAGGCCATCGATCTCCGACGAAGTTGTGTCGAGGATTGAGCGAATTCTATTCGAGGATAGGAGGATAACGATTCGGGAACTGACTGCCCGGGTTCCTGAGGTTTGTGAAAAAAACAATCCACACGCTTTTGACTGAAAGGTTACGTTATCACAAGGTGTGTGTGCGGTCGCGTCAAGTGTGCCCAGGAGTTTCTTCGAGAATGCACCGAGAATACCGAAGATTTCTTAGACTCCATTGTTACCGGGGATGAAACGTGGTGTCATTACGTCACCCCGGAAAAAAACAACAATCGCGACAATGGCGCCATACCGGATCGCCTAAACCGAAGAAGTTCAAGCAGACGCTGTCCGCAGGGAAAGTGATGGTTACGGTCTTTTGGGACCGTAAGGGTGTCCTGCTTGTTGAGTTTATGCCTCGAGGGATCACAATAAATTCGGAAAATTATTGTGAGACCTTGAAAAAACTCAGAAGAGCCATTCAAAATCGCCGGAGAGGAAGACTGACAAAAGGCGTTAGACTGCACCACGACAATGCGCGCCCGCACGTCTCTCGCCAAACCAAGGATTTAATCGACAATTTTAGCTGGGATCTCGTTGAACATGCTCCCTACAGCCCTGATCTTGCACCGAGTGACTTCCACTTGTTTCCAAAATTAAAGCAACACTTGGGTGGACAACGTTTCGTGACTGATGAAGAAGTGCAGGAAGCGGTCACCAAATTCCTCCACGGACTGGCGGCGGACTTCTTTGAAGCGGGATTCCGAAAGTGGATTAGTCGTCAACAAAAATGCGTGAAAAAATCTGGAGATTATGTTGAAAAATAGCTAAGAAATTAAGCTTTCCAATGATGTATTTTTCAGTTCAAATAAGAAATGCCTTACACAAGAAAAAAATGTGGGAACCTTATTTTTTACACAACCCTCGTATAATACGTCATTTAAGCAAAAAAGAAATCGATTTTTTCAAAAATTGCAGGCAGATAAAAAACCTCTTAAGATGAAGAAAAGGGAAATACTAAATAGGTGGTCATCTCAATCCCCCGATTTCTCTGCCAATGAAGTAGTAGGATTTAAATTAGACGGTAAAATTTCGTATTTGAGATTTGAGAATATCTAAAAAATAAAAAATAGGATGCCGAACATTAGTGAGTCAATTATAACGTTAAGATGGTAGTTTATGCACTAAGCCTATAAAAGACTCAATTGACACATGGTAGTTCCATAGAAAGGAAACTAACTCATGTAAAGAGAGCTGTCTCACGAAATCCACATGAAGCAAACTCTCCCTACCGGTCACAATTAAATAAACAGGATTACTTAACCTTTTGTGTTTCAAGATTAATTATTTATTATAACTATTATGTTACTAGATCGGTCAAGTCCGATAGAAACATATTATTCCAGTTCAAAAGAAGTCAGTACAAAAAAACCCGTTTTCACAATATAATTAACCAGATGTCCAAGTTTAATATTGAATATAAAACTAAATACCCTTTCTTTCCCTTTTTATCCTTAAAGTAATTGTTATAAAACCGCACAAGAAAACCGAACAATTAAACCGGAATTCTTTTTATTCCTGCTGAGCACAGACGAGCTTCCTGCGAAATAAAGAAAACTGTTGCGTCCCCTATAGAAATTTATGTACTTAGGGCGGCAGGAATCGGTCAAGGGCACCTTGACGTTCTAAAAAGAGGTTTCCGATGTCGGGAGTCCCATTACGATAAAACTCAATCTCAAAAAGAACGCGTGGTAAAAATGTTTTCCTGTGTTAAGATAATCGTTTTTTATTTGAGAAATGATTGATTTATTTATTTGTCTCGGATATATGTTAGAAAAAGGCATTTCTTTTTCGAGGCGAAAAAGTTTTTTGGGTAATAAAAATACATTTGATGGCGATAAGAATACTATGTTCAAAAATTAAAGGGACTGATTAAATAAAACCCAAATTACTATTTTATTTATAAAAGGTCTTTCAAACTGAGCGTTTTTTTTTTAATTCTTGAATAAAACATAGATGGCACTGAGTTCAAAAAACTTTTTATTGGTAATTAAAGTATATAATGTATGACATTTAAACACGAAAACAATATCTGCCAAATGTCCACCTCTTGTAGCTTCACAAATGTCCACTCTTTTGTCAAAATTTTCGATGCCATTTTGACATAACTGCGGTTCTAGCTCACCAATAACGCTAGTAATTTCGTCCTTCAGCTCAGGAATTGAGTTATTCTTATAGACCTGGCTTTTCACGTAACCCCAGAGAAAATAGTTCAACGGAATCAGATCACATGGGCTTGGGGCCAATTAACAACACCGTTTCTGGAGATTACACATCCAGAAAATGTTCCCTGCAACAACTCAATGGTTTCACGAGCAGTGTGACAGGTTGCTAAAACCAAATACCCTCCAGAGTATTTACTGTTGTCATCTCACGATATCGAAGACCATTCACAGTTACAACTTCACCAGCATCATTTTCGAGAAGTATATGGTATATCAATGACACCTCCTGACCATAATGCACACCAAACAGTGACTCGTTTAGGATGTAAAGTTTTCTGATGAATCAATCGAGGATTTTCCTCACCCCAAATACAGCAATTTCGTTTATTAACATAACCACCAATTTGAAAATGTGTTTCATCGGAACAGGTGATTTTTTTAAGAAAAATCATCTGGTTGTTCTTTGATCCAATTTATAAATGTATGACGTTTTGAAAGATCCAATGGCTTTAGTTTCTGTGTTATTTGAACCATATATGCCTTCAAAGCTAAATCCTTTCGTAAAATAGGCCGTGTTGTGGATTCATTGAGTCCAACTTGTTGTGAACGTCAACTAATGAGATATTTCTAGGTCTTCAGCAACACTTTCACGAACCAAATGAATATGCTCTTGTGAAAGACCGCTACGACGATATCTTTCTCTTCTTTCATCTTTCACCGAACTCGCAAAATTTTTGAAGAATTCAATTGATAGTACCTTCAGATGACGATTATGCAAACCGTAAATATTACGTAATTTTCTAAAATATTTGACTTTATTCATCAATATAATCTCATTTAAGAGCGATACAATCAATCCAACGCTTCTTTAACATTTCCATATCTTTCTTGTAGGATTTATCTTTGCCTTCAAACATGCCTCAGTTTTGGCGATAACTTCTTCATTAGAGCCAAATCTCTTTCCCGTGAGCATTTTTTGAGGTCTGCCAATAGATAATAGTCGCTGGGGGCCAAATCTGGAGAATACGGCAGAAGGGAAGCAATTCGAATTTCAATTCATGCAATTTTGCCATCGTAACCATTGACTTGTGATACGGTGCATTGTCTTGATGAAAGAGCACTTTATTCTTGTTCATTTTGGGCCGTTTATTTGCGCTTTCTACCTCAAACGCACCAATAACTTTATATAATATTCGCTATTGATGGTTTTTCCCCTTCTCAGCATAATCGGTGAAAATTATTCCATGCGCATCCCAAAATACAGAGGCCAAAACCTTCCCAGCCGACTGTTGTCTTTGGTCGCTTCGGGTGGCTTTCACCGTCTGCTGTCCACTCAGCTGACTGCCGATTTGATTCCGGTGTGTAGTGGTGGGTCCATGTTTCATCCATTGTCACATTTCGAACAGAGCTTTCTTATGCCCAAATGTTCATGCAAAATATGACCAACACGTTCTTTTGATATTTTTAGAGTGTTAGCTATCTCATGCAATTTAACTTTACGGTCATCCAAAACAATTTTGTAGATTTTTTTGATGTTTTCCGGTGTAACCACCTCATTTGGGCGACCAGAGCGTTCAGCATCATTTGTATCTGTACGACCGCGTTTAAATTCAGCTTACCAGTAAATGATGAGTGATTTTCCAGGGGCAGAGTCGCCGTAACAATTATCAAGCCATTGCTTTGCTTAAACGGTATGTTTTCCCATCAAAAAGCAGTATTTAATTAACACACGAAATTCAATTTTTTCCATTGTTTTGAAAATATCGAAAGTAGCATCACTAAAACCACTGTAACTTGTAAACTAATCGTCAAAATGTCATGAAATTTTGACACGTATCGTTTGAAGATTAGTAACACATGGGCTGAAAAGTCCCGGGCCTAACACATAGATGGCGCTAGTTTTACTGCCTTACCTTTTTTTTTTTCAGTTAATACTAACCTTCAAAAGACAGCTGTTAAAATTTCATGATATTCTATTCATTAGTTTGTGAGTTATTGTGCTAAGAGTGACGCTACTTTTGTTATTTTCAAAACAATGGATCAAAAAACAATTTCGTGTTTTAATTTTTACACTGCTTCTTGATGGAAAAAAATACCGTTCAAGCGAAACAATGGCTTGAAAAGTGTTATGGGGACTCCGCTCCATCAGAAACAACAATAAAACGTTGGTTTGCTGACTTCAAACGTGGTCGTAGAGACACCGATGATGCAGAACGCAGTGGACGTCCAAATGAGGCGGTAACACCAGAAAACATCAAAAAAATCCATAAAATCATTTTGAATGATCGAAAAGTGAAGTTGCGTGAGTTAGCTGACATCGTAAAGATATCAAAAGAACGTGTTGGCTTTATATTGCATGAGCATTTGACTATGAGAAAGCTCTGTTCAAAGTGGGTGCCGCGTTTGCTCACTGTTGCCCAAAAACAAGAACGTGTTGATGATTCTGAGCAGTGTTTGGCCATGTTTAAACGTAACAAACCGGAATTTTTGCGTCGATATGTGATAATGGATGAAACATGGATCCATCACTTCACTCCAGAATCAAAACGATCGTCATCTGAGTGAACAGCAACTGGTGAACCTCGCCCAAAGCGCCCGAAAGCACAACAATCGGCTGGAAAGGTTATGGCCTCGGTATTTTGGGATGTGCGTGGTGTAATATTCATCGACTATCTTGAGAAAGGAAATACCATCAACAGTGAATATTATATAGCGTTATTGGAGCGTTTGAAGGCCGAAATTGCAAAGAAACGACCGCATATGGCAAAGAAAAAAATTTGTTTCATCAAGACAACGCACCGTGTCACAAGTCAATCAAAACAATGGCAAAACTACATGAATTGAACTTCGAATTGCTCCCACATCCACCGTATTCGCCAGATTTGACTCCCAGCGACTACTGGCTGTTCGCAGACCTGAAAAAAATGCTCGCCGGTAAGAAATTTCGCACGAATGAAGAGGTTATCGCTGAAACTGAGGCCTATTTTGAGGCAAAAGATAAATCGTTCTACAAAAGTGGTATTGAAATGTTAGAGCGGCGCTGGAATGATTGCGTTGCTCTTGATGGAGATTACGTTGATGAATAAAGCTAATTTTGAACCAAAAAAAAAACCGTGTTTTCTTTGTTAGGCCCGGGACTTTTCAGCCCATGTGTTACTTCCTAAAAATCATATGGATTGTTTGAAAAGAGAGACATCTACGTGTCAGAACAACTTTTCAGCCTACGTGTTATGTTAAAGAAGAAAATTCAAATGTGAACTATACAGTTAAAAAAATTGTCAGGTATGCTAAGAAAAACCTGTTGATGTGTAAATAAAAATAAGCCTTTTTTATGATGTCTGGCTAGATTATTATTTTTGAAAAATTTTATATTTTGATATGATGTTGGAAGTTAAAAAAGTCTGTCTTTCCTGATCTAAAAATTCTAAGACCCGAAAAAAGAAAAACCTCGAAGGGTCATTTTTTCACGAATACAATACTTCCCTTTAGCAGGGAATGTAAAAGTAATAATTGGCCAACTGTTCTATAAGTACGAGGCTGGTTTGAAAAGTCCGTGCAAAGTCCGAGAGATGGCACCACCGGCGCGTATCGAGGTCATGTTTAGTTAGTAGCATCTCTTGAATGAACGCACACCAAGTTTCAGCCATATTGGTCTATTTCTTTGTGTTTGGCATTCGTGTGAATCAAGGAAGTCGAGTGATTTTCAAGAAATGGACGAAAAAGAATTTCGTGTGGTGATTAAACATTACTTTATGAAAGGCAAAACGCCTCAGGAGACTAAAGAGAAGCTTGATAAACATTATGGTGACTCTGCACCTTCGATTAGAACAGTTTATAAGTGGTTTCAAAATTTTCGGACTGGCCATATGGGCACAAGTGACGCTGAACGTTCTGGACGGCCTGTGGAGGTTACGACTCCAGAAATCATTGATCAAATCCATGATATGGTGATGGATGACAGAAGAGTTAAGGTGCGTGAGATTGCTAGTGCTGTGAGCATCTCGACTGAACGGATACATAATATTTTGCATAAACATTTGGACATGAGAAAGCTATCCGCAAGATGGGTGCCGCGATTGCTCACGCTTGACCAAAAACGGAATCGTGTGAAGTGTTGCAAGGATGGTTTGCAGCTGTTCCAGAAGAATCCGGAGGACTTTAAGCGTTGTTTCGTCACTGTGGATGAAACATGGATACATTACTATACTCCTGAGACCAAACAACAATCTAAACAATGGGTTACCAAGGGGGAATCTGCACCAAAAAAGGCGAAGACCGTTCCTTCGGCCGGAAAGGTTATGGCGACTGTCTTTTGGGATTCGCAAGGGATAATCCTCATCGGCTATCTGGAAAAGGGTAAAAACTATTACAGGTGAATATTATTCCATCGTTATTGGACCGTTTGAAAACCGAGCTGCAAGAAAAACGCCCGCGATTGGCCCACAAAAAAGTCCTTTTCCATTACGACAACGCACCAGCACACACCTCAGCAGTTGTGGTCGCAAAATTAATGGAAATAGGATTCCAACTCGTTTCACATCCCCCCTATTCTCCAGACTTGGCTCCCTCGGACTACTATTTGTTCCCCAATTTGAAGAAATGGCTGGCGGGACAAAGATTTTATTCAAACGAGGAGGTGATTGCAGACACTAATGGATATTTTGCAGACTTGGACAAATCCTATTATTCGGAAGGGATCAACAAACTAGAACATCGTTGGACGAAGTGTATAAGCCTAAAAAGAGACTATGTCGAAAAATAAAAAAGGTTTACCCCAAACACATAAATAGTTTTTATTTTTGCACGGACTTTTCAAACCAGCCTCGTACACTTCCGCCATCCTAATCGTTCGTATTTTTAAAACTTGTTCTATATTTAACTCAACATTTTTTTTTAGGTAGGTTGCTCTGTAAACACATCTCAATATATACTCTATATACTATTTCTGTTAAAAATGGAAATAATGGAAATCAAGAACACTAAAATAGAAGTATATTACGACATACACGCAATCACCCTTTTAGTCCGCTACCTCAACCATTTTACCCTTATATATTTTACTACAAAAAAAATTATTTTATATTAAATATTCAATATCGCAATAAAAAAAAAAAACAGGAAAATTCGCATAATACTGATGAAACGATCCAATGAGCATCACCCCTTTTACTCAGTTGTCATGTTAACAATGAAAATAATGAAAAAAAATGTAATGTTTCGATTCCTTGACTGAAAGAACTTTGAAAAGGACCTATAATATGGTAAATATGATGTCACCCTTTTACTTCCCTTCTTCGCCCCTTCGGCACCTTATATGTTTTAATATAAATGATTATGCGTAAAATTTACTCATTCTTCCGTCCAAAAAACTCGAAAAAATTCTCATAATACTATACAATATTCTCCCATCGCTTCCACCCCTTTCTCTATTGAAATTGATAGTAAAGGAAAAATGGTTTAATTTTCACAGTTCTACAGTCCAAAAATCCTGAAAAGGGCATATAGCACGATATATATGAAACATCCCCTTTAACCCCCTACCTCATCCCCATTAACCCCTTATACATTTCATTATAAATATTATGCTTTTGCCAAGTACATTAACCAAAAAACCTGCAAAAATTCTCACAATACTATTGAAACTATACAATATCCACCACCCCTTTCATCCCTTCTGGGGTTAAAATTGAAAATTTTGTAAAAAAAACCTTAACTTTTGAATTCCTAGACTCCAAAAACACTCAGGACATATAACGGTATATATATGAAACACCCCCTCTAATTTATTATTATTAAAATTTTATTTATCGACCCCCACCCCTTTCACTCCCTTCATCTTAAGAGATATCGTTCAAAAACCATAAACTTCATCCCCTCGTTAGATATAATCTTTGTCCCAAGTTTCAAAATGATATTTCATTTCATTCGAGAGTTATCGTGGCAAGGACCGACAAACAAAAATGAATAACTATGTTTTTGGTGATCTAGGAACCCTAAAACTTGAAAAACAGCAAAAGTTAAATCATCTGCGTTATGCTGATTATATAGTGCTAATATCGGATAATTCTGATGACATACAGGAAATGATTACTGAACTAGAAAACAAATCAGAGAGGGTAGGACTACTGCTAAATAAAGATAATACGAAGGCTATGACAAACGAAGATAGTCCACGAGGCTTGAGAATAGAGGATAGCACACTTGAATACGTAGAGGAATACATCGAACCAGGGCAAGTAATAAAGTGTGGAAAAGCAAATCAAACAGCAGAAGTACAGAGAAGAATCAGACTGGCATGGGCAGCATTTGGAAAACAAAGGAAAATACTAACAATTCCTCTGAAACTAAGAAAGATGATATTCGATCAATGCATTCTACCAGTTCTCATCTATGCGGCCCAGACATGGACACTGACTAGGAAGATGATGGACCAACTGAGTAAAACACAATGGAACGCCAGATGCTGAATATAAGATTAAAAGACAGAATCAGAAACGAAAGTATAAGACAAAAGACCAAAGTGATAGATGTAAGAGAACAGGTAGCAGGTTTGAAATGGAGATGGGCAGGTCACACAATGAGACAATAAGATGAGAGATGGAATAATAAAATTCAAGAATGGAGGCCATGGTTGGGACAAAGATCCAGAGGAAGGCCCCAAACAAGATGAAAAGGTGACATGAAAAGAACGGCTGGTTTAGGATGGATCAGAAAGACGCAGAATCGAGAAGAATGGAAAAAGGAAAGGGAGGCCTATGTCCGACACTAGATGGAAGAAGGCTTATTAGATAGATAGATAGACAGGAACCCTAAAACTTGAAAAACAGCAAAATATTGGTTTGTTGATTTTTTCGAATACAATACTTTTGTTTTACAAGGAAAGTAAAAGACGTTCACTGAGTGATAATTTCAGCTTCTTGTTCTTCTTTCTTATATGGTGTGTCATATAAGTAGGCATACTGCCAGTTTTATCCCCATTAGGCCTCTTCCGATGTGGACGTCCAGCATTCGTTCCACCTTTTCGGATGTCTGCCCCTAGTTCTTCTACCGCAGGGTTTATGGAGTTTGGCCCTTTTTACCAATCTGTTGTCATTCATCCGATCTACGTGTTTATTCCATTGTTTTCTTCTAGTTCTGGTCCATTTGAAATTTCTTGGATCTTACTTAGTTCTTGTAGATCTTTGTTGCGGATTCTGTCGTGAATAGTTTTCCCATGTATGTCCTAAATCACTTTCATTTCTGTTGTCCTTATCAAGTCTCGGAAGCTTGTTATCATTGTTCCCAGGTATTTAAAATTATTAACATGTTCAATAATACTTCCTTGAATCTCCAGCTGTCATCCTAATAATGTTTTTGAAGCTGGTTGTGTTAATAATCATGTTTTTTTTTTTTTTTTTTTTTATGGGTCTAGCACACGTGCTGCAGGGAAGTCCCTAAAGCGCTCCAGGAGCGGCACGAGTGCGGAAAAAAAAGCGATTCACGTTGTTCTTGAATCGATGTAAATTGTACTCGGTGGGAAACACAGCGCTGGGCAAATTATTCCAAAGGGATGACGTTCTCCATATAAAAGATTGCTTGAAAAGCGTTGTACGCGGAGTAACAAGCTGAACCTCATACGGATGCGAAGCACCAGCGCGACGTGTATTTCTAACATGCACCGCCCTGGGAGGAATCAAGCGGACTACATCCTTCGAACACTTTCCATGAAAATACTTGTAGAACAGACTCAAGTCGCCAACCGTTCTTCGATGTTCCAGCGAATCAAGGCCGCCGGTCAATTCCGGGTCCCCAATCAGACGGACCGCTCTTCTCTGAACAGAATCCAACAAATACAGTGTATGTTTGGGAGCGGAGCCCCAAACGTGGGAGCAGTATTCCATAGTTGGTCGAATTTGGGCTTTGTAAAGAATTAACAGTTGCTGTGGGGTGTAAAGCTTTCTGGTTCTAAATAATATTCCCAACTTTTGAGAAGCTCTCCTTGCTATGCCTGCAACATGTTCATGCCAAGACATATTTGCTCCCAAACTAACGCCCAACAAATTGAGCGACGATGCTAGGGGAATGGAGTGCCCCGACATAACTATGTCGGGTTCAGCAACGTTAAACTTTTTTAGAAAAAACTGCCGCTTGGGTTTTTGTAGCGTTAAATTCCACTTGGTTACTGTCACCCAAGATAGAATTTCTTCCAGGTCTTTGTTAAGTTGAACGACCTCCTGCTGTCTGCGGATATTCGCCTGAGCAGCCGATGTCCGAGCGTTCAAGGTGAATGAAGAGACAAGCGTACTGTCATCTGCAAAGCTGTAGATTGGATTCCCGGTCTTTTCCAGCAGATCGTTAATGTAAATGAGAAAGAGAGTAGGAGACAGTATGGAGCCCTGGGGCACACCGGCGTTGATAGTGAGGGTGTTAGAAAGAAATCCGTCGACCGCCACTCGTAAAGAACGCTCTCTGAGGAAACATGAGAGCCACAAACAGAACCTTTCAGACATACCATAAGAGCGTAACTTAGCCAACAGTCCATCGTGCCAAACACGGTCGAATGCCTTGGATATGTCAAGAGCAACCGCTCGAGATTCTCCAAAGTGTTCAATTGCGTTGTTCCAAACATGTGTTACATAAGTCAGAAGATCTCCTGTTGATCTATGTTTACGAAAACCATATTGGTGATCGCTAATAATATTGAATCGTTCGAGATATTTTAGAAGATGCTCATTGATAACCTTTTCCATGACTTTCGATATTATTGAAAGCAGTGCAACTGGTCGGTAGTTATTTGGCAAGGTCTTCTTATCTTTTTTAGGTATCGGCTGAACCGTGGCACATTTCCAGCAGGACGGAAATATTCCCTTTCTGTAGGATAGGTTAAAAAGTCTACAGAAAAACTGGTGTTAGTTCCCTTGCACAGTTTTTGAGAACTATGGCAGGTATTCCGTCAGCGCCAGAAGCCTTCTTGGTGTCTAGCTTCATTAAAATACGCTTTATGATGCGCTGTCTGAAGACAACATCGGGCATCCTTGACTGCAATATGGGAATAGTAGGTGGTGTTTTTTCCTTGAAAATCGACAGTAGAATGTGAAGCAAAGAGTTCAGCCAACAAGTTCGCTCTCTCAACAGGTGTGGTTGCAATGGAATTATCTGGCCGTGTGAGTGGTGGTATGGTGGATTTGGTAAAATTTTGATTAACTGCCTTAGCGACTGCCCAAAAGGACCTGGAATTGTTGGGACAAGCGAGAAGTTTGTTTCTAATTTCGTTGATTGTGTGCCTCCTTGGTTTCGTCGATAATTCCCTTGCATCTGTTCCGGGCATGAACAAAGATGTTACGATTTACGGTGTTAGGATTTTCACGCCATTGTCGATAGGCAATATGTTTAGAAGCAACAGCTTCTTTGCATTTTCGGTCAAACCAAGGCTTGCCGTTGGAGGAGCATTTCTTCGAAAAAGGGATGTAAGCTTCCATACCAGCCAAAATAACATCGGAGACCTCCCTGGCGCAGTCAGATGGGTTATCGGATCGAAAACAAATGTCCATCCAAGGGAAAGTTCGAAAGTATTCCATAAGATCTTCCCATTTAGCAGATTTGTAGTGCCAAATCTTGCGCGGCCTAGGCGCCTCTCTGTCACTGATTGGCAGGATACTCGATGTCGAAAGCAGTTTATGGTCGGAAGAACCTAACGGCGGATTTACGGTGACCGTGTAAATCTCCGGATTGGTGGTTAAAAAAACAGATCAAGAAGACTGGCGAACTCCCCGTCTCGATCAGGGATCCGTGTTGGCTCGTCAATAAGCTGAGTTAAGCCATAACTGATGGAGAATGATTCAGCTTCACGACCTTGTTCGTCGGTGGTATTTGAATATTTAAGCCAGTTGATATTGTGGACATTAAAGTCGCCCAGGATCGCAATTTCGGCACTTGGATAGTTACTTTGTAAATGATCGATGGTGTCTGCAAGAGAAGCGAAAAGTGTTCGAAAATTGGTATCACTTGGTGGTCGATACAGGATACAGATGAACCTTGTGGTTTGTTGAGTCGTTATTTTTAACCACATAACATCAAAGTTTGGGGGCTCCAGAGCTTCTTCTCGTTGACAAGAGAGGTCGCTTCTGACAAAAAAGACAAATTCCAAAGTTACGCCTAAATCGGGAATAGAAGTCGTACCCAGGATAAAGATAGTTGACCGTGCTGGTCGATGGACTGACCTTGGTTTCACATAGAGCGAGTATATGAGGTTTATTTGATTGCAGGTGTTGATGCACTGAATTTATGTTCGAGTTTATACCTCGTATGTTGCAAAAATCTATCTTAAAATTATGATGTCTGCAAGTCGACGCCTCCGAACCAACTCCCACCCGGAGATCCGAACGGGGGGCCATTCTACCTCCGGAACTTCTTGCATCCAGGCGCCTCATCATGCTCTTTGGTCCCACAGTAGTTAATGTGGAATTTTCCCGTTTTGTCACATGTTTATCTTTGCCTTCTTTGGCTTTGATCCAGGGGGTGTTATTATTGGGTGGTTTGGGTTCTATACTTTTCCAATGATCTGTGAGTTCTTGTTTGTTTGGTGGTTCGGTCACTGCTGTCTGTTTGCTGTGCATAATTTTCCGGTAGAACTGTGTTTGGCTTCTTCGGAAGAGGTTGTTGGTATCTTTCCTCTCGTTTGGTTCTTTGTATCTACGGAGTCTTGCGGCATATACGGATAATTTTTGTTTTAGAGTATCCAGGATTTCTGGCAGTGTTCTGTTGGGAGACCCGGACTTGATCTTGTTTATACTCTGTGTGACTCGTTTGGACACGTTCCCGCTGATAAACTGGGTAAGGTGTCCTAGATATCTCCTGATGTTGTTGATTTTGTTTTCTATTCTTATTTGCCGTTTGAATTTTGGTTTTGTGCTGTTGGGATTTCTTTGTCGTTGCGGGAGTTTTTGATTAAATACTTCGTCGGTTGCGTTTGGGATTGATGATGGTGGGTCTAGGCGGCGGGTGATTTCCTTCTCAGTGGTTTCTTTGTCAGGACTTGTGCTTTTATCAAAGCAACGCATGGTGTGTTCGTTTGTTCCTGTAGTATAACTCATGCGTTGCCCTGATTTTCCCGCCTTGGTGGGTGTCGGCTTACTCGCCGTCACAACACTTTTGGCAGGTCCATTGTCAGTTGCCCGGTCTTGATCGTTTTGGTCGAGCTGCCATTTCCCGCGACGTCCTCGACCGTTACGTCGCTCGCCCGATGCTTCTTTTATTGGTCTACTGTTGTTTGGGATGTTTTTAGTGTTTTGTGGTGTCAGAAGCTCAAAGTGTCCCGACATTGGGTTGCCTGTTAGTAGAAGGTAAATAGTTTCGGTGTGTTTTCTTGTGCTTATTATTGTTGGCTTGTCCCTAAAAGTTATTTTTGTATCTCTTGTTCTTAGTTGTTTTGAGAAGATATGAAAGTTGCTATTCTGGGTTTCCGAGAGGGCAAGTATCTCTAGGCTCGTTCCATAGGTGCCATTTTTCCTCATATAGTTATAGTAGTTATTGAAGTCTTTCATATCGTCGTCCCCAATTAATGAAAATGTGTTAAGTTCCGACCAGTTTTGTTGTATATATCTTAGAGCAGCCTCTCGGAGTCTTTCATGATGGTTTTGGTGGCCATATAAGTGTAAGCTAACTGCACGGAAAAGGCAATTTCCATCACCTACAATGTCGGATCTGGTAAAACTATCGGGAGTAGTTTCAGCTGAGGCGGTTGGTTGGATCGTTTGTCGTTGTTGTTGTTGTGGTGGTGCTGTAGCTGTTTGTACGACAGTGGTCCGCCTCCTTAACACCCTGCCATTATCACTAGTATGTATAATTATTGTTATTTGACATAATGTTCCCACGAGTATCCTAGGAAAGAATGGTCGACTGCGGCAGAGCCTGGATGCCACAGCAAGGCTACTTACTCCCGGAGGGCGCCCGGTATCCGGTAGTTTTCTCGCTTCCGAACTGAAGGCGTGAAAGATCTTGTGAAGGTTGTCCTCAGAATCGGATATGAGGACTGCATCATCGGCGTAGCAGAAGGGTGTGTTGCCCATTTCGTATCCTCTCTTCTCCACTATTCTGTCCATGACGAGGTTGAAGATAAAGGGACTAAGTGAATCGCCTTGTCTTATTCCGCCGTTTGTTTTTACTTCCTTGCTTAGTGGATGTCCCATTTTTATATTTATTCTACATTCTGTGTTAATGTCGTGTATAATTTTTATTAGCTTCTGGTTTGTCTTCTTTTCATGTAACAATTTTATAATATCTGTTAATTGCACTCTATCGAAGGCTTGAGTCATGTCGACGAAACACATATACGCAGGTTTGTTAAATTCTTTAGCATTTTCCATTATCTACGTCACTATAAATATGGCATCTATGGTAGATCGCTTTTTGCGGAATAACTGTTGTTCCTCTCTTATTTGAATATCCTTGCTCATTTCTTCCAGTATGATTAATTGTTAATACTTTTAAGATAGTATTTAGGAGCGTTATTCAGCGGCTGTTTTCGGGTGACGTCTTTTGTCCTTTTTAGTGTTATATATATATATATATATATATATATATATATATATATATATATATATATATATATACATATACATATATACATATAGATATATATACCTTACTTTAAATAAAAATTAGCCCAGTTCTGACAAATGGGGCTTTTAGTAAAATTTAGTATGCAATTTGAGTCCGTATAATTTATGTTTTCAGGTACATACCTCCCACAGTCGAGAGAAAGAAGTGTGCCTTTATTTGGACTCTTCGTCACGCTTCATCTTATTAATTAAGGCATTTTGTAAACAGGATATAAACACTCTTTTGTTATGACAGGGTGCGAAAAACTTGAAAAGTATTGCCTTCTTTGTTGTTTTGGAAACGACGGACAGATAAATGGACCGTGCAAAGCCCGAAGGTATTTTTAGGCAAAATATTTATGTTTACCTGTTTTCTAAAAAAAGTATGTGCATGAATGCAGCAATTATGTCGGGCAATAAATACGCACAGCAGGCACCGAACTACATTTAATAGACAGGTGATTTATGAATTTGTTATACCTGTATAAAATTTTATCTGGAAGGTAGAAGTTATACCACTATTCTATTAATTTATTATATAGCTATTTTAGGAAGTCACTACTATACTGAGCTAATGTCAATATAAATCTCGCATATAGCTTTTAATTCAGTAAACGTTGAATTGAACTATACAGGGCGTACCATTAAACAAGTAAGCAAGTTTTTAACAATTGTTTATTAAAAAGGTTTAATGGTTTCTCAGTTAAAACCCATATGCTTCTGGATAAGTCTGGATGTTTAATCCTTTATTTTTTATTGAAATAAAAACTGAAGAAAAATAGAAGCATTACTGATAGGTTTTCTGTTTACGAAAAAATTCATTGTTTCCTACAAAAATTTTAATTTTAAAATATTTAGGGTAAAATAAAAAACCGGCCAAGTGCAAGTCGGACTTGCGCAATTAGTGTTCCGTACGGTGATTGCTTTTAAAATAAATTAAAATCCTTACCTAAGCTAAGTTCATTAGGTCCCTGACATGTATATATTTTAAGATCCAATATGTATTTTCACGTTTTTTTCTTAGTCAATAAGGTATAATACTTACAGCATCTTAGCTACCTAATACCCAATAAATCAATCTAGCTCAATCTAGAATCTAGTATAAAAGTGTAAAACAAATATTTACTACCTAAATAAAATCTTCACGATTTTGGCGGTCAAATATTCTTTTCTATACGAGATAAATTATTAAAAGTTATGAACTCGTGATAATTTTCGTTCAACCTACCCTTAATGGAGACTATTCCATAATTTTTTCAAAATTTTTTGATCAGTACTTTTCGAGATAGGGTGGGTAAATAATACAAAGCGTGCGCAAGTATTACATCATATATATTTTTGAAATCGTGTTTTCACAAGCTTTCATTTGAGGCCCCACTCGATGACCTGGTAAAAATTTATTTTTCACTTCCGAAATCACTCCCTAAAACTAACCCCTTAAGTTAAAATTTAACTTCCAAAAGTACACGGCTCTGATTGGGCCATCAATTCCTATATTTTGCCAAATTCAACTTTCTATGTCAAATAGTTTCAGAGAAAATCGTGTGATAGACAGACAGACAGACAGACGGACAGACAGATAAACATAGAGACAGGCACCGGAGTGATCCCATAAGTGTTCCCTATGGAAGACTAAAAAATAAATTGATAAACGAAAACAATCTTTATTGTGTATACTGTAATTAGAAAAGTACTTTTTGAAAATAATGCCGTGATGTTCCCGGCACTTCTCTAAGCGATCGGTGAAGTGATTCTTATTGTAAACTTTAATTTTAAGATATCCAAACTGGAAAACTCCATCGAAATCGAATTATGGGTACGTATAGGCTAAGTAATGTCTCTTTTGGAAATCAATTTATTCGAGAAAATTCCTCGAACATTTGAAGTATGTGATCCAGCTTCTTAGATTATAACCATTAACATTGTGCCAAGCGGATGTAAAGAAGTTCTCAATTATATACACATATCGCTCCAAATCATGCACTTGGTGCACTCCCTGACATGCTCAAATAAGTAAGTCCCGATATTGCAGCCCGAACTATCACTTTTAAGAAATAGGCGTTTGATGCTTTAGTTTTCAAATTCTGAGTGTGCCTCATTCGAGAATGAAGTGTTAGTAAGTCTTAAAAAAGCGATCCAACATGTAATTAACAAAGTAAGCAGTATCAGTTGTCTTTAATTCTGACACCAACAATAGGGTGTAATGGTGAAGATAATACAAATATTTCTAAAGAATACATCACTTGTATATTAATAAACTTCCGCGTGCATTTTCTAACCAATTAAATACTTCAAGCTGCATTTAAACTGTGTAAATGATATTAACTGCAAAATTATCGCTTCACGATAGTAGTAGAATTATTGTTTTTATTAAACTCTCATACACAAGGGGCGAGTTCATCTTCGGTGAAATGCTCCATAGCAACTAAAATTGCAGAGGCCAAGGTTACGCCCTGTCCACCCACCTTGCGCCTCCTGTCCGTTTCATTTGCGCCAGAAACTAAACAAATTTGAACTTACCAGGTGTACAAGTATGAAATGCGGATTTCAGACAACAGATGGTGCACCAATGCAGTTTGTGCTATAAAGATTTGACACTGCGCCATTTTGTTGTGTCATCAAAAAGTGTCAGACGCGCACGAGTGATAAATTGGAAAAGTGTGCATAGTGTTGTGTTGTGTTCAATATGTCGAAATTTATACCAAACAAAGAGCATTCGCGGAGAGCATGCATTAATTTTTTGTTTTCATTTGAAGAAAACTGCTGTTGAACCATACCGATTACTTCGAGAAGCTTATGGTGAACATGCTCCATCGCAAGATACGTGTGTGAACGATGGTTTCGGCGTTTCAAAAGTGGTGACTTCGATGTTGCAGGCAAGGAACGTAGAAAACCGCCAAAAAAATACGAAGATGTGGAATTGCAAGCATTGTTGGACGACGATGATTCGCAAACACAAAAACAACTCGCCGAGCAACTGGGCGTTAGTCAACAAGCTGTTTCCAATGGGTTACGAGAGATGGGAAAGATTCAGAAGACCGGTAGATGGGTACCACATGAGTTGAACGTCAGGCAAATGGAAAAGCGCAAAACACGTGTGACATTTTGCTCGCTCGGTACAAAAGGAAGTCGTTTTTGCATCGTATAGTTACAGGGGATGAAAAGTGGATTTATTTTGAGAATCCCAAGCGCAAAAAATCATCAGACCCAAGCGCAAAAAATCATCAGACCCAGGCGCACCCTCCACACCGACCGCAAGACCGAATCGCTTTGGCAGAAAGACGATGCTCTGTGTTTGGTGGGACCAGAGAGGCGTGGTCTATTATGAGCTGTTAAAATCTGGGGGGAAACGGTTAATACTAAACGTTACCAACAACAATTGATCGATTTGAAGCGTTCGCTGCTTGAAAAAAGGCCAGAATACCGAAAGAGGCAACACAAAGTCATTTTTCTTCATGACAATGCTCCATTACATACGGCAAAACCAGTTCGCGACACGTTGGAAGCACTCAGCTGGGAAGTTCTACCCCATGCGGCTTACTCACCAGACTTGGCTCCTCCCGATTACCACTTGTTTGCATCGATGGGTCACGCACTTGCTGAGCAGCGCTTTGGTTCGTACGAAGATGTGAAAAAATGGGTCGATGGATGGTTCGCAGCAAAAGGGGAAGATTTTTACTGGCGTGGTATTCACAAATTACCCGTAAGATGGGAAAAATGTATAACAAGCGATGGAGCATACTTTTAATAAAGCACTTTTTATCATTCTTCCGAATTTAACATGTTTTTTTTTAGAAAAAAAAATCCGCATTTCATACTTGTACACCTGGTATTTGTGAGATACCCATTATAACTAAATTTATAAATAAATTAGTTATTGAAACAATATCGTAACTTCTGACCATAATCGTACTTATTTAAGAGATATGTTGAAGTTTATTTTAAAAAATGCATTATGCCATATTTATTTTGGTTACTTCATCATCCTTTGTTTGAGAGAAAGTGTTTTCGGGCGGATAAGAAAATCAGGTCAGCAGACAAAACCACACGTGCTTAAAAGGCGTAAAGTAATCATAAAAGTCTGAGTGATTTAAGTCTGGTTCCCGAAAAGTTTCTTTTTTTAACGGTGTCTGGAAGACGCAGTGTGGGAAGTCAGAATTTCTAATAGTAGAATACTACATAATGAGAGTGTTTTCGATCCCGCGATAAGCATTTTTACATTCGCCACATTTCGATTGAGCAACTCTTTAAAACCATAATTACGAAAATGTAAAATAAAGCACTAAAAGGACAACAGTCATCTTTATTAGAAATATTCTTTTTCAAATTACATACGTGGTCGATTGCCAAACTGTAAACCGCTGTTTACTACAGTAATACCCCGCTTTACGCGAGGGATACGTTCCGAAAAAAATCGCGTTAACTGAAATTCGCGTATATCGAGGTTTATGATTAAACATAGTCAAAATTTAATACAAAAAAATACAAATCATTTTAATCAATCACTTTAATTCTAAGAACACTTTATGCAATACATACTCTTATTTTTTACGGAAAAATACATCTATTGTCTTTTGGGTAACGTTTTGTTTACGTTCTTGTAAAATACGTTCATAACACCCAACACTGTTTTTAATTCTTTGACACACGGTCAAGACACGGTCATCATTATTGTCTATACTCTGCAATATGTCCAAACCTGAATAAATTTTTGAAAGTGCATTTTGTATTTCCCCTGAAGATAAAACTTTCTCTTCTACTTGTTCTTCCTCATCGTAGATAGGATTATTCTGTAACTCGATCAGATCTTCATTGCTAATAGGATCGTCGTGCGTTGCTACAAGTTCTACGAGATCTTCTACCGTGACATCTTCAAGTTCAGACCCCTCAATCATTGCAGCAATGTCTTCAAGCACTTGTCTCTGCATCTGGACAATTCTTCTAGGTGCTTCCACTACATCTGGCCAAAGATTACGCCACACCCCATTCATACAACTCATTTTAACTTCCTTCCAAGCCTCTTCTATGTTGTGAATAGACTTCATAATGTTGTATGACTTCCACCACTCTCGCATAGACTGTCTTCCTTCCCCGTCAGTTTCATGAATTAGTTGGCTAAAAGTGCGGCGATGGTAATAAGCTTTGAAGTTTGCTATTGCTCCCTGGTCCATAGGTTGTAATATTGACGTAGTGTTTGGTGGAAGGAACTTTACGTACACTTTTAAGTCTCTGGGCGTATCAAGTGAGGTTGGATGTCCTGGGGCATTGTCTAAGAGTAATATAACTTTAGGTTCAAGCCCATTTCTGTCACAGTATGATTTGACTGATGGGCAAAAACTATTAGAATACCATTCTTGAAAAATTTCCCGTGTAACCCACGCCTTTCTGTTTGATCGCCACACAACTGGTAGACTTGTCTTGTCTGTGCCTCGCATTGCACGGGGTGTTTCTGAATGGTACACTAGTAAAGGTTTCAGTTTGAAATCACCAGTGGCATTACCACTCAGCAGAAGTGTTAGTCGATCTTTCGCAGCTTTGAAACCACTGGCTTGACGTTCTTCCTTAGAAATGAATGTTCGAGATGGCATTTTTTTCCAGTAAAGTGCGGTCTCATCAACATTGAAGATGAGACAAGCAGGAATTTTCTCTCGTCTAACGAAGTCTTGAAACTTGTCTGGAAACTCAGCTGCAGCTTGAATGTCCGCGCTGGCCGCCTCGCCTGTTATGTGGATATTGTGAAGATTAGAACGCTGCTTGAACCGATGGAACCAGCCTCTGCTGGCAGCAAAAGTCGGAGTGGCACTCCCTTCTCCTTCTTTTGTCTTCAGCATCTCATACAAAGATTTTGCTTTTGTGCATATGAGATCTTGACTTAGTGGTGTGTTCTTCTTATTCAAATCTTCGATCCAGACTGACAGTAATTTCTCCATTCTTTCTAAGATAGATGATCTCGAACGAGAAAGTTTTGTTGCACTTATAGGTGTTGAACCTTCGCTGGAGATTTTAATTTTTTCCCGATTTTTATAAATCGTTCTCACAGTCGATTCTGAGAGTCCAAAATCTCTCCCAACAATTGTTGCTTTGCCTCCATTTTCCATTCTTCTTAACACTTTCATCTTCAATTCCAAGTGACGCTTTTACGCTCTTTTTTCTTTACAGGCGGCGTTTTTAACGTAGGGTTAAATTATGTATGTATGTATCTCCAATAAATATTAAAACAAAACTGCCAGCCGACCGAACTAACATTACGGAACAAATGAACACACGAAACGAACGAGGAAATCCCCATAGAACAAAGTCGAAGGACAGGGAATTCCCAATTCTTCAAAGAGAATATTCAGAGAAAGCGGGGATCCCCCCGCGACCATAGAGAAGTTAATGACTACATGAGCGCGAAATTTGAAATTCGCGTTATAGTGAAACCGCGCGTAACGGGGGTCGCGCTAAGCGGGGTATTACTGTACTTTAAAAAGAAGTTTTCTATTCTTTAACCTGAAAAAATATAACGTGGTCATCGTACACGACATATGGGTTCTTTTGACATCGGGAAACATATTGTTACGAACATTTAAAACCGAAGGCTCCGAAATATTTAATGTATTATATATTAATTATTATAATTTAAAAGTTTACGATCGCATATTTAATATTAGGTGTCAATATATATATACTTTTTTAATATTTATAATTAAAAAGTACAAATCGATAAATGAAAAAATCTTTATTGTGTATCAAACTACAGTCTATAGCTCATTTTGTCATCTAAATGTTAATCGTAACAGTCCCAGCATTGTGCTCAGCAAATGGTAAAATAATTGAACGCGGCTCTTTTTTTTTTTTATGGGTCTAGCACACGTGCGATTCACGTTGTTCTTAAATCGCTGTAAATTGTACTCGTTGGGAAACACAGTCCTGGGCAAATTATTCCAAAGGGATGATGTTCTCCATATAAGTGACTGCTTGAAAAGCGTTGTACGAGGAGTAACAAGCTGAACCTCATACGGATGTGAAGTATTAGCGTGACGTGTACTTCGAATATGCACCGCTCTGGGAGGAATTAAACGGGCCACATCCTTCGAACACTTTCCATGAAAATACTTGTAGAATAGGCCCAAGTCGCCAACCGTTCTTCGATGTTCCAGCGAATCAACGCCACCTGTCAGTTCCGGGTCTCCGATCAGACGAACAGCTCTTCTCTGAATAGAATCCAACAAATGCAGTGTATGTTTGGGAGCGGAGCCCCAAACATGGGAGCAGTATTCCATAGTTGGTCGAATTTGAGCTTTGTAAAGAATTAACAGTTGTTGTGAAGTGTAAAGCTTTCTGATTCGAAATAATATTCCCAAGTTCTGAGAAGCTCTCCTTGCTATACCTGCAACATGTTCATGCCAGGACATATTTGCTCCCAAATTAACGCCCAACAAATTGAGTGACGATGTTAGAGGAATGGAGTTCAGCAACGTTAACTTTTTTAGAAAAAACTGCCGCCTGGGTTTTTGTAGCGTTAAATTCCACTTGGTTACTGTTACCCCAAGATAGAATTTCTTCCAGGTCCTTTGTTAAGTTGAATGACTTCCTGCTGTCTGCAAGATATTCGTCTGAGTAGCCGATGTCCGAGCGTTCAAAGTGAATGAAGAGATAAGTGTACTGTCATCTGCAAAGCTGTAGATTGGATTCCTGGTCTTTTCCAGCAGATCGTTAATATAAATGAGAAAGAGAGTAGGAGATAGTATAGAGCCTTGGGGTACACCGGCGTTGATAGTGAGGGTGTTAGAAAGAAATCCGTCGACTGCCACTCGCAAAGTACACTCTCTGAGGAAACATGAGAGCCGCAAACAGAACTTTTCAAACCATAAGAACGTAGCTTAGCCAAAGCCGATCGTGCCAAACACGGTCGAATGCCTTGGATATGTCAAGAGCAACCGCTCGAGATTATCCAAAGTGTTCAATTGCGTTGTTCCAAACATGTGTTACATAGGTCAGGAGATCTCCTGTTGATCTATTTTTACGAAAGCCATATTGGTGATCGCTAATAATGTTGAATCCTTCAAGATATTTTAGAAGATGCTGATTGATAGCCTTTTCCATGACTTTCGATATTATTGAAAGCAGTGCGATTGGTCGGTAGTTATTTGGCAAGGTCTTCTTGCCTTTTTTAGGTATTGGCTGAACTGTGGCACATTTCCAGCAGGAAGGAAATATGCCCTTTCTGTAAGATAGGTTGAAAAGTCTACAGAAAACTGGTGTTAGTTCCCTCGCACAGTTTTTGAGAACTATGGCAGGTATTCCGTCAGCGCCAGAAGCCTTTTTGGTGTCTAGTTCTAGAATATTCTCCATAAAGTGTAGATTGAGCGAAAATTATCACAAGTACATTACGTTTGATAATTTATCTGATATAAAAAAAAAACTTATGTTGCTGGACGATATAGCCGAGGTCTTTGTATCTACTTTTTAGTACATTACTGTAGTAATGAGTAGTCGCTGCTGTGCAGACATAATTAGTGTTCCTTGCGGAACACTTATCAGGTCACTTCGGTTTCTGTCCGTCCGTAGAAATTGATAGCCTCATCAGAGCAGTGTAGTGTTGAAAGTTAAGGGATTAGTTTTGGAGTGTTTTTGAAAGTGAAAAAAAATGTATTTTACCAGGTTATCAAGGGGGGTGTCAAATGAAAGCTTGTAAAAACACGAGTTCGAAAAAATATATAATGTAACACTTGTGCACACTTTTCTTTGTATTATTTTTAAAAAATCGCGAAAAATCTGGAATATTCTCCACAAGGTACAGATTGAACGAAAATTTTCAATAATTTATCTGGTGTATAAAAAAAAAACCAAAATTTCAAGGTCATTACTTTTCAGTAAAGATAGGAAAAAAAACACTGTTGAAAACTCATTTGGGGTGTGTTTTGTGAAGTCCTTTAGACCTCCGTAACCAAAATTTTTATTTTAAAAGCAATAAACGGACGGAACACTAACTGTGCAAGTTCAACTTGCACTTGATCGGTTATTTTATTTTATTTGTTTATAATTAAACACGTATTTAGGTAGTAAATATTTGTTTTACACTTTTACTACTAGATTCTAGATTGAGCTAGACTGATTTATTGGCTATTAGATAGCTAAGATGCTATAACTATTATACATTATTAAAATATATACATATCAGGAACCTAATTAACACTTCCTTACACCAATTGACACGAGTCTGCTTTTGAGTCTCGGTCAAATTATGCTGAATCTATCGGGAACAGATCTTTTTCATAGCTAAGTGTTCATGCATAATCGAATATACTGCAGTCTTCGATTTGCCTAAAGATACCTCTATCTCACGGTAAGTCACATGCCGATACTCTCAGTCATGTTGCGCACAGCATCGATGTTTTTTGGAACCACAACTAATTTTGATCGATCTTCACGAAATTCATCGCTGTCGGAAGTACGACCATGACAAAATTCTGCAAATCAATTGTAAACATTCCTTTCTGATGGTGATTCATTACCAAAAGTTGAAAGAAGTGATTCCAGGCATTGTTGTTGAGCTAGGTCTTTACTAAAATCGTAAAAAATCATCCGACGAAAATCTTCACATGAAATTTCCATTTGTTCACAAAATTGTTTTTTTAAACGGTCACTGTAAACAAACTACTCGGCCAATTTCTGGGCTGTCACTGTTTTAACAATAACAAATGTCAAATTTTACAATGGTAATGTCATATATTAATAACGCCATCTAGTGGTCGTTTGTAAAAACTTAAAAGGTGGCCCTCGTATCACTAACTCAAATGGTTTGGTCCTCTTCGTCAGATGTTGTTTATCGGGGAGCTACAAGGCTTTCGCTTTAAAGTAATCATGATGCCTTTTTTCGTATTTTTCGGTAAAGTTTTCGTTCTGTTCTTCGACTGCCGGCATCCTCAAATCCCTATGGAGTTCGGAGTTCTTTACCTGCTTTACTACTTTCCTAAGTGCTCTGTTCTGAAAACGTTGTATTATATTTATATTATTCTGACTGACACACCCCTGTAGTTGGATGCCATAGGTCTACAGTGGCTTTAATACTTGTTTATATATTAGGAGTTTATTTTCAATTGAGTGTTTTCATTTTCTATTCATCAACCAATGTCATTTTTAGTGGTCCGTACGGAACACTTATAAGATCATTTCGGTGTCTGTCCGTCTATCTGTTACACCCAATTTTCTCTGAAACTATTTGACATATAATGTTGAAATTGGACACTAATATAGAAATTGATCGCCCCATCCGAGCTGTGCAGTTTTGAAAGTCAAATTTTGACTTAAAGGGTTAGTTTTGGGGGGTGAAATCGGAAGTGAAAAAAAAAATTTTTTACCAGGTCATCGAGTGGGATGTCAAATAAAAGCTTGTGAAAATACAAGTTCAAAAATATATATAATGTAATACTTGCGCACACTTTTCTTTGTATTATTTATAAAAAATAGCTATCCTCCCCTTATCTCTAAAAAGTACAGACCAAAAAATTTTGAAAAACTCTCCAAGGGGTGTAGGTTGAACGAAATTATCATGATCACCTTTAATAATTTATCTGGTATATTAAAAAAATCAAGGTCATCAGTTTTCAACAAAGATCGGAAACAAATTTTGTTGAAAAAACTCATTTTGAGTGTGTTTTATGAAGTCACTTATCATTTTTTACCTCCAAAACAAAATTTTTTATTATAAAAGCAATCAACGTACGGAACACTAATTGCGTATGTCCGACTTGTACTTGGCCGGTTATTTATATTTGATACCTAATTTTTGCCGTTCGCTCCTGATGTGTTCTTTCCACTTTAATGTTAAATCTAGGTTCATACCTAAATATTTTGCCTGGTTAGAATTTTCTTAAGAATAAACAATCTTTGAAAACAGTAGAACGCGTTGATTGAGATCCCTCTTTTCTATTTAAGAAACATTTTCATGATATTACCTACTTTTTCAATATTCCGCAGAAAAATATTGATTTTGGATATTTTTTCCAAACATTCTGTTTTTCTTCAGGAACCCTTAATAAATAATTGAATATATTTTGTTACAAATATTATGTTTTCTTGTCAACAGAATGAAATCACAATAAAATCGAATGGTTATCAAAATTAGTTCAAATAAATGGACGCTTATCGAGAACTAGGAAAATAAATGGTTGTAAAATAAATTATATTTTCAATGTTTACCTTTATTAAAATGTACATTTTCATGTAATTATGCGTATGTTGGATATTCTGTCTGATGTAGTAGGTAGATATACCGACCAACCGCATTAAATAAAATGTATTCCACAAAAAAATGTGCCAAGGCCGTTTTATTGTTAAACACAACGAAATATTAGCCATTGTTGTACATAAAAATTAAATTTGTTGTTTCTATGAACCACGGTAATAATTGTTTTATTATTACTATGAGTGGTTTGTTTGTTTTTTAGGTAATTTCCACATTTAAGTAATTTTTGCAGATCAGAAAACGGGACTTATTTACTGAAACCTTCGATACAATCAAAGATTTAGGTTTCAAATTATTGCCAACCTAAAGTAGAAAAATTTTCTCCATGTAATTTACGTGGAGAAAAAAAAGTATTTTTTGCCTTAAAGCAAACATTGTAAAATTCTTGGGGTTAAAAGATAGATAGATAGACGTTTTATTTGGTGCGTCGATAATTTGGATCATTTAGACCCATACAAAATTAAAATTAATTAAATTTTTGAATACAGGTAAGTTTCCTTGAGAAATTCGATCAAATTTCTGATTCCGGTTTGGTAAGATTTTAGGATCTGTTTCAATGGTTTTATCAGGTCATATTTACCTTTTTATTTGAATCTTCTTTTGATTGAAATAAGTGTTTGAATGTAAGGGTGCCATTGCAATTTGTGCAATTTAGTGGCGGTTCGTTTTTTAATAAGTGCGAATAAGTAATGTAAGTATAACCTATAGCAATTCTTCTCCATATTACATTCTCTCTGCGTGACAGAGACGTGAGATGTAAAGGACAAAAACCAATGGTTTGATTTCCGACAATTTATTCGAGCCCTCCTGCAAATCCCAACCCAGTTGAAATAGATTATCAAAGTAGTTTGCTAAGTCCTTGGGCGAGATAATGAAGTTTAAGAAAGAACCTGATGAATTGGCGGATTTAACATTTAGATCCGCCCTTTCATTTCCGAGTATATGGCTGTTATAACCTATTTGTAGTAAGTCAGTAATATTTAGTGAAACAGGATTTGAGAAGTTGGCTGAATTAATTGCTTGTAGAGAACTTAAGGAGTCTGTGATTATAAGATATTTTTTGTTAGTCTTAGATAATATGGCAAATCTCAGAGCCTCCCTGATTCCCATTAGCCTTGCGGAAAATATTGATATGATCGGGTTTAGCTTAAATTTCTTAATGGTCGTCCCTGCAACTCCTGTTCCAGATTCTGTTTTAGCGCCGTCTGTATGTATATATATATATATATATATATATATATATATATATATATATATATATATATATATATATATATATATATGAAAAGAATCTGGGTATTTTCCATTTAGTATTTGATAGAAAGATTACCAAGGAAACTGGGCATGACTTCTTGTCGTATTTTAAGAGGGTGAGATCAATTATAGGTGTGATTGATTTCCATGGTGGGAATATTGGGAATTTAGAGGTTTCAGCTGGTTGAAATGATAAATTGTGAAGGGATAAAAAGGAGGTTACTCTAGTAATATTGAGTTCGGAAGATATTTGGTATCTGATTTAAGCGGTTTAGATATAAGGCACGTATGATGTGCGGTTTAAAGATTGCCGAGGCGTAGTACAGCATCAGAAAACGTGTTTCACCAGGGAAAGCGCGGGAGTAGAGGATACACATTTAAAAAGTTAAAAGATTGAAAATTTGTGATAAAAAGTATCTATTGATCTATGAAAATATTACTAGGTATCAAGAATTTATTAATCTCTTTTAAGGATACAGAAAAAACGTTGCAGGGGTATACCTAAGTCGTTCCAGAAGCGACAGGTGTGTGGAAGTACCTATTTACGTTAGTCATGAATCGAGGCAGGTCGTATATTATCACCTGGTAAACATGTACAATGTTGAGCAGTTCATTACGATTTCTTAAAAAAGTGGTAGCAGTAGTGATAAAGACTGAAACTTAACTGGATTTGTTCTAGAAAGAATCAAGCTGGCTATATCAATCGAACAGTTTCTGAAATTTTCACACCTATAATGGTCGAATTTGAACTTTGTACAGCATTAAAACGAAATTTAAGAGTCAGAAAATAGTTTTTATCAATAATTGTAATACTGCGAATTGTTACTATGGTGGTTTTGATTAAAATGTTGTTGTTCTTTGAGATGTTACGTTTTTGGGAAATTCTAGGTAGGAAAATTAATTATAAAAGTCAAAAGTCTTATATGGTTTGGTTATTTTTACCAGACCTAAATCTGCTCTATTAGTCAAAATTTGCAAAATATACGTAAGACCGATACTGGCGTACGCTATGATAGGTTGATATCCCTATTTCACGAGTGATATTTACGCACTTGAACAGAGTCACCTGTGTAGAACTAGAAAGGACGTAATAAAGTTCATGCTACCAATATACTGGCTATACAGGTACGTTGCTATTCCTTCGGGTAGCCAAGTGGACGAAAAAAGAGTTACAAGATTTGGATATTAGCACACGAAAAATCATACAAATGAATAAAAGTCTTTATTCTCGAATAACAAGGTGGAAGAGGACTTACGAGCTTAGAGTTTCTGCATAATCGGATCGTCGTGAGACTAACGTGTGTAAAACATTTCGTTTTCTACAGTCAGCAAGTCTTAAGTCAGAGACCGAGAGCTATTACTAGTATGTCAGGACGGTCTGGTTAATACTCGATTGTATCGTAGTCGATTTACCGAACTAGCCAACATTAAGTGCAGAGCATGCAACAAAGAACCAGAATCACTGCTGCATTTACTTTCAGCCTATCCTGTTTACGCTATATCATCTTACATCCATCATCATAATGCAGCGTTGCGTGTCCTATATTACCATCTTAGCCTTTTGTACGGTATTGATGACGTTCCCAGATTACTGTATCTTCCGGGAGAGATCGACTCGGTTGGAATTTTGCTTTTCGACCACAAGGCGTTAGCAAGCCAACAAACTTGATATAGTACTTCTCAATAAAATAGAAAAAAAAATTTATGTCACTGAGTTTTTCGACACCTGCAGAAACAAAGATAGGGAGAGGAGGAAAAACATTCTAAGTGCAAAGATTTCCCTCGACATTCAGCAACAATGATGGTCGTAGTCATCGGAGTTTTAGGAGGAATTAAGAACACATTCCTGAAGAAACTTAAGAAGATACTGGTTTGCTGTGCCTCGGCTGCTTCACTAGCAGTGAAAATGCTGAAGACAGTTATCCTCGGTTCCCTCAGATTGCTTAGGCAGATGAATTTGGTCGATGGCCACTAGCGGAACAGACGTGAGGCGTGATCATAATTTTCGGACCACACTGCGTGACAGCCTGTGTGGGTCGGAACCACAGGATTTGTCGCGTCGGATTCTTTTTTTCTCTTTTGGACAATAATAATACCGATAACTTATTTGACAAGAATTTATGTTATGTATTTTAATATTTATTAGATACTAGCCGTGCCCGCGGCTTCGCTCGCGTGGACTTGATTCACTACGATCGTCACTGCTTATTCCTTATGTTACATAACGTAATAAAATATCTCTCATTATTTCCCCTTATCTCGCATTATTTCTCCTTATCTCCCATTATCTACATAATTTCCATTATCTAGGCTGATCTCTGCTCATCTCCGATTATTTCTCCTTATCTCCCATTATCTAGGCTTATCTCTACTTATCTCGCAATATTTCTCCTTATATCCCAATATTTCTCCTTATCTCCCATTATCTCACCATAACTTCCATTACCTAGACTTATCTCTGCTTATCTCCCATTATTTCTCCTTATCTCCCATTATTTATACTTATCTCCCATTATCTCACCTTATCTCCCATTATCTAGGCTTATATCGAATTATATAGAACATGTATAAAAACACGTAAATCGGATAAGTGGTTCTCAAGTGATAAGCATACTAACGGACAGACAGACAGACGTTATATATATTATATTCTTTGCAACATGATATTGTTCCATATTTAATGGTTTAGGCAGTGTATTGCAAGAGAACGCGCTAACGGTAACCTTTTTTCCAACTTGATTCACTATTATCGTCACTGCTTATTCTTTATGTTACATAACGCAATAAAATATATCCTATAACCTGGTCAGAGTATATTTAAAAAAAAGCACGTAACGCACTAACGGACAGACAGATAGACACACAGACAGAGAGACGTTGCATTTTATATATATTATAGATAGATAACCTGGCCAGAGAACATACGTATGTTTTTAAAAAAAGCACGTAAATCGAATAAGTGGTTGGTTCTCCAGTGATAAGCGCACTAACGGACATACAGAGATATGTTGCATTTTATATATATCATAGATATAGATTATTATTATTATATAACCTGGCCAAAGAATATATGTATGAACTTAAACAAAGACACGTAAATCGAATAAGTCGTTCTCGCGTGATAAACGCACTAATGAACAGACAGACAGACAGAAAGACATTACATTTTATATATTATAGATTATAGATATTCTTTGCTACATAACATTGTTTCATATTTAATGGTTTAGGCTGTGTATTGCAAGGGAACGCGCTAGCGGCAAACTTTTTTCCGACTTCATTCACTGTTATCGTCACTGCTCATTCCTTATGCTACCTATCGTAATAAAATATAGCCTATAACCTGGCCAGAGAACATATGTATGTTTTAAAAAAAAAGTACGTAAATCGGATAAGTGGTTCTCTCTAGTGATAAGCACACTAACGGACAGACAGATAGATAGACAGACAGAGAGACGTTGCATTTTATATATATTATAGATTTACCTAACAATACCGTGGACGTAAATCATTAAAATACTAAGAGCAACAAATTTTTCGGCGATTAATAAAATCCCATTTAGCTACGCGCCTTTTCCAAATAAAAACGCACAAATCCTAATTTTGTAATTTAGGTAAAGCCTTGACACAGATAACTCCATTCTGTATCTGATTGTAATGGAATAGATTTTACGAGAGGAAACAACAATTATTTTAACTTTAATTAAAATACAAATGTGTTATTGCTCAATAGTCTAACAATAAAATACTATTTTATCTTTTTTTTTGTAGATAATTACGAAGTTTTAAATTTTATACATACATAATATAATACATGTATTGTGAGTCACGTGGTAGTTAATATTAAAATTACAAGATGATTAATTAATTATTGTCAATAATTAAAACTTTCTTGTATTTAACAAGTAGGCTGAAATGTTTTTGGTCTGATACATAGATGTCGCCCTTTTCAAATAATCCATATGATTTTTAGGAAGTACCAACCTTCAAATGATACGTGTAAAATTTCATGACATTTCGACCATTAGTTTACAAGTTACAGTGGTTTTAATGACGCTACTTTTGATATTTTCAAAACAATGGAAAAAATCGAATTTCGTGTGTTGATTAAACACTGTTTTTTGATGGAAAAAATTACTGTTCAAGTAATGGTTTGATAAGAGTTTTTTGGGACTCTGCCCCTGGAAAATCACTCAGCATTTACTGGTATGCTGAATTTAAACGCGGTCGTAGAGATGATGCTGAACGCCTAAATGAGGTAGTTCCACCGGAAAACATCAAGAAAATCCACAAAATTGTTTTGGATAAAGTGAAATTGCGTGAGACAGCTGACACCCTAAAGATATCAAAAGAACATCTTGGTCATATTTTGCACGAACATTTGGGCATGAGAAGGCTATGTTCGAAATGGGTACCGCGTTTGCTCACAGTGGGCCAAAAACAACAACGTGTTGATGATTCTGATCCCTGTTTGGACTTGTTTAAGTGCAATAAAAAGAATTTTTTCATGCGATATGTGACAATGGATGAAACATGGATCCATAACTACACACAAGAATCAAATCGGCAGTCAGCTGAGTGGACAGCATCCGGTGAAAGCCGCCCGAAGCAACCAAAGACACAACAGTCGGCTGGGAAGGTTTTGGTCTCTGTATTTTGGAATGCGCATGGAACAATTTTCATCGACTATGCTGAGAAGGGAAAAACCATTAATAGCGATTATTATATAAAGTTATTGGTGTGTTTGAAGGCAGAAATCGCAAAGAAACCTTCCCAAATGAACAAAAAAAAAAGTGCTCTTTTATCAAAACAATGCACTGTGTCACAAGTCAATGGTTACGTGACAAAATTGCATGAATTGAAGTTCGAATTGCTTCCTCCTCAACCGTATTCTCCAGATTTGGCCCCCAGAGACTATTATCTAGTTGCAAACCTCAAAAAAATGCTCGTGGGAAAGAGATTTAGCTCCAATCAAGAAGTTATCGCCGAAACTGAGGCCTATTTTGAAGGCAAAGACAAATCCTTTTACAAGAAAGGTATAGAAATGTTAGAAAAGCGTTGGACTGATTGTATCGCTCTTGAAGCCATATTGATGAATAAAGTCGAATTTTGCAAAAAAAAGGTGGACTTTCGTCCAGCTTTGCTTCCAACTAGGTTAAAAGTAAAAAAAAGTATTGATGCGTTTCTTGTTGCATTCACATTGTCAGACGCTTTGGCCTCGAAGTAGTTCCTGTTCAAGGGTGAGAATGACATCATACGAGAGGCTTTTTTTTAATTATCTACCTAGCCTGAAAATTACGGAATTTTCTACGAGTTCATTGTGTTTGGCAGATCTTACGATTTTTCTTTTTCCGAAAAAATAAGTGAAAGTAATTGTGCAGAGTCTAGAAAGAGTTAGAAAATTACTAGATTTGAAGATTATGTGTCACGACACATCTATACACTTTAAGCAAAAAAATACATTCCTGATCAAAAATACTTAATATAAAATACGGAATTAAGAAAACCTTCTTATAAGTAAATTAGAGATTTTTAAACACAAAAATGACTCTTAGTTTAAGAAATTTGTCTTTTAATCAAGATAATTTAGTCACGACAAATGGAATTATTAAAATATTTATTGTAAACGTGTGACTAATTCGTTCTCCCAGGTGATTTTAACTGATTTAAATAGTGGGAGTATGTATACCGAATCAGGACGGGAAACAAATCTTTCGGAATCAACTGTGACCTCACCCACCTTGACTGAGGAAGTAACACAAATTCATCGTCCACATGAAAAGTGTTCTTAATAAATTTTTAGCGTTCCGTACGGAACACTTATAAGATGACTTCGGTGTCTGTCTGTCTGTCCGTCTGTCTGTCACACCCGATTTTCTCCGAAACTATTTGTCATAGAAATGGGGGTGAAAAAATTTTTTTTTACTAGATTATCGAGTGTGGTGTCAAATGAAAGCTATATATATAATGTAATACTTGCGCACATTTTTCTCTGTATTATTTTTAAAAAATCGCGAAAAATCGCTGTCGCTCCATCTTATCTCGAAAAGTACTGATCAAAAAATTTTGAAAAAATTCTGAAATATTCTCCACGGGGAGGTGTAGATTAAACAAAAATTATCACGAGTGCAATACCTTTAATAATTTATCTGGTATATAAAAAAACAAGATTGGAAACAAACTTTGTTGAAAACTCATTTGGCGGGGTGTTTTGTGAAGTCAATGATTATTTTATACCACCGTAACAAAATTTTTTATTTTAAAAGCAATTAACGTACGGAACACTAATTGTGCAAGTTCAACTTGCACTTGACCGGTTATTTATTATTCATATAAAAACTCATCCCGTTAACTGGATTACTTAAATTGAAATCCAGTTTTTCCAGTCATGTATTTTAGCAAATAATCACCAAAAAGCGGAGCACAAAATTCCTGAGAGCTACATTTCCTCTCATGCAATGCGCAGAGGTTCCAGTTAGCGACTGGCTGTATAGCAGAACTACTCAAGCCAAAATTAAAAATAACTGACCAAGTGCAAGTCGGACTTAGTCCACAATTAGTGTTTCGTACGTTGATTGCATTTAAAATAAAAAATTTTGGTACGGAGGTATAAAATAATCAATGACTTCACAAAGCACACCCCAAATGAGTTTTCAACAAACTTCGTTTCCGATCTTTGTTGAAAACTTGAAATTTCTGTTTTTTTATATATATCACATAAATTATTAAAAGTAATGTATATATGCATAATGCAATAATTTTCGTTTAATCTACACCCTGTGGAGAATATTCCAGAGTTTTTTCAAAAATTTTGGCAATTTTTTAAAAATAATCCAAAGAAAAGTGTGCGCAAGTATTACATTATATATATTTTTGGACTCGTTTTTCACAAGCTTTCATTTGGCACCCACTCGATGACCTTTCTTTTTCACTTCCGATTTCACCCCGTAAAACTAACACTTTAAGCAAAAATTTAACTTTCAAAACTACACAGCTCTGATGGGGCCATCAATTCCTATATCAGTGCCAAATTTCAACTTTCTATGTCAAATAGTTTTGGAGAAAATCAGGTGTGACAGACGGACAGACACCGAAGTGATTTTATAAGCGTTCAGTACAGAATACTAAAAACATAAGTATTCCATTATTAAGTACCTACTTTATTGTCTCTGTGATAATATTAATAACAAAAATCCTAATAAAAATTGATTTCATCAAACCAAAGATAACACTCGATAAATTATACCCACTAAAAAATGCAAATCCAAACTATGAAGTAATTTATTATTAAATAATGTTGACACAAGTTTCGAGATCTTATCACCTAAATTTTGATAACAATACGTTTCAGATACAATATTGACATTTAATTTATATACCATTTTACGTTTAATTTAGGTACTCGCGGGCGTTCATAAAGGTGGGGAGGCAAGAGGAAGCAACTGGCTCCTCCTGGAAATTACAATATGTAAAAAATACATCCGTGTCCGTTTAAAATACGAGAGGCTGAATAAATGGGTTGTAGAAGAAGTAAAAAACTGAAACTATTCTTTTCATTTTGATTATCATGGAGTTACGTACATTTTAATATCCTGAAAATAATTTATGTATGCCTTAAAAAAAATATATTTTTTCTTTGGAGTCAAAATGCGCCGAAATCGCTGTAGTGACTTTATCATCGTCTTGCAATATCTTCCCCCTAATTTCCCTTTTCCAATTTTGAATGATTTCGTAATCACATTTATGAAGAACAGCCGTCGCAACATTGCTCTTGTGAGCGAGCGAGTTGTCATGAACAAGCACACGCCTTGTGTCCATTTTCCTTGCCTTTCCTTTTTGATGGCGACCTTTGACTGTCCTGGAATCTTGCGTAGAATTGTCTGGTGGCAGATACATCATCTTCTTGGAAGTCTATAAACAAAGCCCCTTTGTATCCCAAAGAACGTAGCCATCATCTTTCTGACTTGAATTATCTTTGTGGCGAATATTTGTAAATGAATGACCTACACACCTCTAACGGGTTGCTAATGAGTGACATACTTTGACATTCATATATACAGTTTTGCAGATGACAGTACACTTGTTTCTCTATTTACATCGATTGCTCGATATCAGCTGTCCAGGTTTAAAGTCGCAAACAACAGGAAGTATTAAAACTTAATAAAGACCTGGAAGAAATTTTATCTTTGGGTGACAGGAACCAAGTAGAAATTAAGCTACAAGAAGCCCAGATGGCAGTTTTTTTAAAAAGTTAACGTTGAAGAACTCTACATAATTATGTCGGGACGTTCCATTCCACTAGCTTCGTTACTCAACTTACTGGAATAGAGACCCAGAAGTCCCCAGCAATCTTGGTGACTGTCGTCTATTCTATAAATACTTTGGAAATTGGAAAATTTCGATGAATGTGGTCAGCTTGATTTCTCCCAGAGCGATGTGTGCTAGAAATATCCATCATGCTAATACAACATGTCTGTGTATGAAGTTCAGCTTAACACTCCTCTTACCACATTTTTTCTATATGAGAAATCTTATCCCTTTGCCCATGATTGTGTTTCCTACTAAGCACAATATGCAGCAATTAAACACCAACGCGAATCGTTTTTTTTTAAATTGATATATGTAAAGACAGGTGGAGATTTCAGGAAAATATAGTGAGCTTTCTGTAGCGACGATTATTTTAAGAACTCATTGCCCCAATCACATTACCAGGTTTACTTGACAGCATTTTTTTTCGCGTTTCGGCGGCTATCTGTCTGTCTATCTGCCTATTGGCAAGACAACTTTTAAGCGAAATGATATATCGACTTGAAATTTGGTACACATGTAATACTTGAAGTAGGTTCCTGAGTGATGTGGGGGGGGGGGGTAAAGGTAAGGTGATATTGTGTAGATGTAGTAGTTTCAATACTATTATGAAAAGTTTCCGGGGTTTTTGGTTGAGATAATGAACAGATTTTAAACATATTTATTTATAGTCAAACATATAAGAGGTTGAAAGGGTAGGGAAAGGAGTAGGTAGATATAAACGTCAAATTTCAATTGTAAACATCTCTGTAAACCTTTCTTGGATAAACTTGTATATAGCGTCTTTAAAACATTAAACTGCATTTTCTTTTGAAGTACTGTAGGTATTTAGTCTTTAAAAATCGCGGGTTTTTCAAAAAGTATTAATATTGATGTGCGCACATAGAAGCTAATTGCCTAACAACCTAATACATTCTTTAACTCAGGGACACTGAATAATATCAGAATAAGGAGACAATTCTTCATTTAGATCTTCCTTTACAGGATCAACTTCAAATAATTCAAAAACACATTTTATTATTACTTACCTCTCTGATGTTCTGATGCCAGGAATTTATTGATTAAATGGTGTTCTTCGTACGACATCTCAGTCTCACATATTGAGCTATAGTTTTTTAGTGACTACAGGAAACCTTGAAAACCTTAAAATATCGCAGGATTCCTATTAAGGCGATATACCTAGTCATCTGGGTCAAAAAATTCGATTTTCGAATTTTTACGTTTCCTTTTAGTACATCTTAAGAATATTTCTATAAGTTTCATAAGAATCAGTTGAAAATTGACGAAGTTATAGCAGTTTAAAAGAAGTGCTGTTGCGTAGAGTTTTCGGAGCAGGTAGTAAGCAGCTGCTCTTCGGTCAGCCTTCGCCGACCTTAACTCGATTTTAATGTATTTTAAAAACTTTTTATTTTATAATATTATACAAATAGATTCTTCAATTGTCCTTCTTAGCAGGGATAAGGCATTCACATCTGCTATTCTTAGGTTCTATATTCGGAACGGGGAGTTTTTTCGGTACCGTTGTACAGTTCACTCGTAGCAATTCAGTCGAAACAGTTATTAAAGTTTATATTCTAATTGGCTTTGTTAAATATAATGATAGCTATGGAAGTTCATTGTGGCCGAAATGCAAATGATTACGCAGCTAAAGTGGACGGACAACGAGCTGACCTGGCCGAGCGACAATTGCTACAAAGTACAAAAGAAGCTACAATGCGTCATATACAAGAACAAATTAGTATTCTAGAAGCTCAAATAGCTGACGAAGATTCAGCATCTGGCCCTGGAGTCGATGATTCATTTACAAGTAAGAATTTACTTTTGTATTATTGTTTTTAACCTGATTTTTCAAGCCTAAAACTTTTTTTCTTGAAACGGTGTGCAAGATATTTCATGAATCACTGAACGGATTTTGATGAAACTTAGTACACATTTTCTCTATACATATTAGTTGTCTTTGAAAGAAGGAATTTTGATTCTATCAAGAATTTTATTTTTAATTAGCAAAAATATAAAACGCGGTAACGTCATTTTCTCGCTTTTTGTTTAAAACCAATGCTATATGATAAAAAAAAAATTAATCCTTCGTTTAAAGACAAGGTTGATCCTCTAGTAAACTAATTCCTTTGGTAATTTTGATTTCAGATAATCCAGCTCCCACTAAAAAAAAATGAGTCATAGGGAAACGTATGTAGCGCCGCCATTTTTTTTTCATTAAAAATTCACAAGTTGTGTTTTAATTATATAAAATATAAACTCTGATTTATATAATAAATAGTTTCGCTAAAAAACGGCTCCATGACTAGATACATCCCCTTAAAGGGCTCTAAATTTACAGGATGTTTTATTTCAAAAAATTAGGGAGTAGCTCCAGACATGAGGCAGTACAAAATCCTAAAAGTGATTATGGCAAAAGATGGTAATGTCCCTTGTTTTTGAGTGTTAGGAAATAATGATTTCTGTTCAACTTATTTAAGGTGGATTCTTTTAAATAGAAAACCCCGCATACAAACCCTTGCATTTACCTGTCACTTTCTCCTCTGTGAGGAGTTGGATCTTCTATTTAGTGCACGTTTCTCTTCTCCAATTATTTTTCATTGATATAGGGGAAACACCTCTAAATAGAGAGAACTATTGCAATCAAATTCTCACGAATGGGGGAAATTAAAAATACCCGGATTCACAAAAACCCTATTATTGTTATTAAAAAAATGTTTCCTCATGGCGTGTAATTAAATCTGCAACTGGCACAAATTAAAAACATTTAAATTAAGTTTTATTTTGTCGGACAGACAAGGACATTCTTGAAGCGTAACCGTTTGTGGCAAATGACACAGTTTGCACGGTATGGAAAAAGTGCACGCGCTGTTGATCGGCTATATTGAATGAATTACTTCATTTTTAAGTGTGTTGCTCCTAGTTTTTTCTGGGAATTTCATAGAAAAAGGCAAATCAATATGTGCCGAGTTATTTCAACTCAAAGTCTCAGAAAATTGCTTTGACGGCTTAAAAAACGTTCTAACACAAACATATTTTATATCCTCTGAGATTTTTGCATTTCTCGATAACTCTTGAACGAAAGGAAATATCAATTTCAGAGTTGATACGTATATAATAATTAGAAAAGGAACTTATAGTTATTGAGCGTTATTAGAAGATTTTGTCATTGTTAGTTAAGATAATAAAGAAATTTTAAGCATAAACGTTTAAACCAAATAACTAAGACTATAAAACGGTAAAAGGGGTTGCTTCAAAATATATTATATGTCATTATTAGGGTTTGTGTAGTCCACGATTCTGATAATTATGTTATCTTTTAGTCTTACCTATATCTGTCAACTTGAAAGCAGCCTATAAATGGTTTCGCAGTTGCATCTTTTGAGGTATTAAAACCATGTATCTAAGTTACCGCATTCTTTAGACCGCAATTGCATTTTTCACACTGGTTTGGAAAATACTATTTTCCGAATAAATTTTTTTCGGTAAGTAATTTTTGAGACAAATGAACACAATACTATGTAGTAATAAGTACACGTAGGTTCGGAAATTGATATTTGTAATTTGTACGCCACACAGTGGGAAATAGGTGGAAAAGTCCCTAAGTTTCAAAACACTTTTAAAAAAGTATTATTGTTAATTTTTACTGTAGTTTAAATCCCAAAGTCTCTTACCTTGACAAGCTTTTTTCCAGTAGCGTTTACAGGCCCCCAAAGTTGTCCGACCCAGAGATCACTTCTTACACACGATTTTTGTATGGAAATGTTCTCTCTCTCTCTAAATTATTTATGACGTTTTTTGTCCGGCGAACGGTTTAGTTGGTAGAGCTTTTTGAAATTTCTAATTGGAGAATTTTCACGATATCCTTAGTACAACAATTTAATTAATTATATTTAATAAAATTATTAACCTACATTTGTGAGAACAGAGCTGTGAGCGAGAACTGAGGGAATTGCTCTTGGCTTAGCGCTATGTCGGAAATTTCACAAAAAAAATCTGCCGGACATAATTTATAGGATATTTAATGTAGTTTATTTTTTATATAGAAATATTTTTTTCAAAAAGGGCGCAGTTTTCAAGAGAAAAACTGAAAAAAGAGGTTTTTTTGGCTGTTTCTTGCATTTTACTTAAAACCCACAACATTTACGAGGTGGCAAAGTTGAGATTCGGATTCAACAAGTCAAATGACATAAAGAATAGTTTTGAGAAAAAAAAATTATATATTTTTTTCCTGAGATGACCACTTTTTGACTCCTGTTTATTAGATTATCAACTGATTCGGTGATATTCGGTGGGAATATTTGTTAGAATCATGTTAAATAAAAACGTCTTATTTTTGGTCCTTTATGACCTAAAGTTGGAGAAGGCTAATTTCAGTTCAGTAAATTCATTTTGAGTCAAAAACTACGTAATTCTGCAAATGGCTAACATCTATCCTAATTGTTTCCTTTTGTGACGCTCCTAAAAAGGTATTTTTATTTAAGAAAAAGAATATTTTGCAGCGCATCAATTTCATGCGGCCCAGCAAATTTGACGTTCACCTACAACGGTTTTGAACTTAAATTTTTCCCACATTACCGTCTAATATGAGAGGAAATTGACATACTGTCAAAAGCCCTAATTTTCATGGCTGAATTATACATTTTTAATTTAAACAACTTGTAACTTCACGATACTGCACTATGGAACTTTCTGTTTTATATATTTAGAGGCAAAAATACCCGACTAAATATGCGTAGCAATTTAGTACTACAAAATTAATCGATTATACAGCCTTCGCCAAAAGTATTAGGCACCCTACAATTTACTTCATTTCTTGTATTTCAGGGTAAAAAATTACATTCGTATGTTTTGTAAAATCGTATATTGAGGTAAAATGATGGTGTGTCCGTCCTTAGCTTTAATTACAGCAGCAATTCTTTGGGGCATGCTGCGTACAAGCCTAGTACATTCAATTGTACTTATGGCATCCCACTCATCCATCAAAGCGCTTTTTAGCGCTGCTTTTGATGTTATGCTATGCTTGCGCTTCAGAATACCCCAAAGATGCTCGATAGGGTTTAGATCTGGAGACTGCGCCGGCCAATCCAACAAGACAATGTTATTGTCTCTAAACCAGCGCATCGTAGCTGCTGATTTATGACAAGGTGCATTATTTTGCTGGAATTTGATGTTGTCTAAATTAGTGTCGCTAAAAATGCGCGTTAGCGAAGGCATCAATACAGTTTTTAGTACATTTATGTACTTTTGGCTGTTCATGCGGCCTTCACAAACGAACATTTCGCCGACATCTTTAGCAACCATGCAGCCCCAGATCATAATGCTGCCTCCTCCGTGTTTTACAGTAGGTACCACGCAATCTGGATGGTATTCCTCGCCGACACGCCGCCTCACAAATGTCACACCTGACGTTCCGAATAGCTGTAAGAATAAAAAAATACACAATTAAAAAATTTGTTATTATTTTGACTAAAACGGATTATATCAAGAGTTACTGTATGTAGGTATTTGTTAAAATAAATCATATAAAAACTTACCTCAAAGTTGGATTCGTCGGACCATACAACATTAAACCTCGTCGCTAAAATGTTGGTGCTTCAGAGCCCACTCTAAGCGTTTCTTCCTATTGGTCTCTGAAAGCCCAGGCTTCTTTCTAGCTTTGCGCCCTCTTAATCCAGCTTCTGTCAGTCTTCGCCTTGCCGTTCGAGAAATAATCGGCATCCCAATCTCTTCCGACAGAGTTGCAGCGAGCGAGAACTAATCGGCATCCCAATCTCTTCCGACAGAGTTGCAGCGAGCTCAGATGATGTTTTATTTCCGATTTTTAATAGACTCGCGGATGAGTTTTCTGTCCTGTCGCTCATTAGTCTTACGTTTTCTGCCCGTTCTCATTTTGTTGGCATGGGAGCCAGTCTCCACAAACCTTTTAATAGGACATTACACTGCGCACCGAGAAACATTTCACTAACTTGGCTATTTCTACTTGGGACTTGCCTTGTTCATGTAGGGTTTGAATTTTAATTCGTTTTTCGATAATAGCTCACTTTTCTTAGGTATTTTTTAAATATAAGAATATCCAATTCACAAATAAAACACGCACGGACGCTTCTTGAGACTACAGGTAGAGACTGAGAAAACAATAAAAATATTTTTCAAAAACCTCATTATCGCAATTTTGTGGGCCAGGTGTTTTATGGACCTGTAAAAGAGATTGTCTATTGTTTAAGTTAGCTTTTGACAGCGCCGCCTATAGTATTGTTAAAAACAATTAGTCTTTTTTTTAAATATTTTTTGAGTTTCACGAGTTTATTAGGGGTGCCTAATACTTTTGGCCAAGGCTGTATTTTGAAACAAAATAAAAAATATTTCATCGTCTTATAAAAGTCACTTGTAACATCAAAATTACTTTTAGAATGGATTTCAAGAAAAATCGTATGTGGTCCTACTTTTAACTTCTTTCTTTTCCCAGGTAAGGTTGTAAATAATCAAACAGGTAAACTGTTTGGACTATTACAATCTAATACAAGCAGTTATGTTTTCAAAAACATTAAATTTTGTTATTGTCCACGGCTTTCTCTTTTGACTGTCACCTATTTAGAGATAAATCGTGCGACAAAGGTACCTTACTAATTGTTTATCAAACAAACACGGTAAGCAACCTGTAACCTAAATTGAGATTTATAGCTTTACTTCTTTTTTCTTTAATTATTTTTAATGGCCTAAAAGACGTAAATAAATGTCAAATCATGGCATTTAGGGTGAATAGGTAAATTGTTAACGCTTGTCGATAAATAAATCTTAAAACTCTATACAAAATAATATAGTACGACGAAATAATGCTAATGTAACTTTACAAAAGTCTAGAATTAAACTGTCACCTATTACATTAATTACCTATACCTAAAACGTTAATAAATCAGTTACATAAGAGTTTTATATGTGTTCAATAATAATATGCATAATAAAAAAATCTTAGTGAAATTTTGCAGTGAAAACAACAGGTGGGGAAGACAGTAACCTCTATAAACTACTGAGCTCCACGGATTTGACAGAACAAATTTAAAACATATGGGGTGTTTTATAAGTTAAAGTATTATTTTTATCTGGTAATAAAGTCATTTCGGCAAATATAGTCTATTTAAAAATAATAAAAAAAATTATCTTAAAGACTCGCTTCAAAAATGTATTTACTCCGGTCCTAGAACTGATATGTTCGAAATTGTCAAGATTTTGTTACACCCAAAGACCTGATCTTCGTAGCTAAAAGTCAGTACATGTAAAATGGAACGTTGGCCTTGATCGGCCTTTTCTATACGTTCTTCTATTGTATTAATTTAGATTTTGTATACTGACCTTTTCATGTAACTTTAAAGGTATCGATCTTTGGGGAAACTTGATATTTAAATAATCTAATATTTCACAAATTTGATAGCGCCCTTATGGCGGAAACATATCGTTTCCCTGCCAGTTAAAAACCATGAACCATTATAGAGGAAATCCAAATAATCTAAGTTTATTATTGGCTCAGATAATATAAGAGACTAATAACTACGACGATAACAAAGCAAACCCATAAATTTATTGAAAAATGGTGAAAAATTTCACAGTAAAAACGTGAAGGTTTTTTTTTCACTACCTATACGTGAGTATTTCGAAAATTTCTTATCCTATTTCTCATAAATGTTGCGTCATCAGTGACTAAAATTGACCTAAATATTTTGCTATAACAACATCCAGCAAGATCTAACTCTATCGCACCACTTTAAAAGAAATATTGATAACACTATTTACGTACACAACCACGAGCAAATCATCTTTTAGTCCAGTAAATCGGAATTTTAAATGCTCATTCATAGTTGAAGCCTGAATTTTTTATTAAAAATTAGTTTTAATACGTAGAACAAGTAACAATAGTCAAAAATTGGAAATTGAATGGAAAGGGTTTTAAAGAAAATAAAAACTATCCTAAAAACCACTTTTTCGAAAATTTCTCGGAAAATACAAAAATTGCAAAAAATGTTTCGAACAACATCAATAGATAATACAATTATCTACAAAATTGTCGTGAATCACTTTTCACGTATTTGCGATATGAAACGAGATATTTGAACTGCTAGCTAAAAAATAGCCGAATCTGAGAAAATTCATAAAAAAATTAAAAAAAAAATTATTTTTGAAAAATTTTTTTGATCTATTTAACGTACCTAATTTTTTTAGAGATTTTTTTATTAACTTTTTGAAAAGTTATACACAATTATATTCTTTAAATTTAATTTTTTATTGTTAAAATTGAATTTTTTTTTTATCTTATCACATTCTTTGAAGTTTTATTTATCTATGGACATCTACATATATACACTCCTGGACAAACGCAACAATATATTAAATCATACAAATCTCTATAATGAATTAATTTTAATAATTTTTTATTAACATTGGTTACACTAAAAGTTAAAAAAAACTTATTCGGATACTTTAAAAGTGAATTAGCTACCAAATTTCTCTATTAAGATTCGAATTAAAATTATTCTTAAGACCTAATAACAAAATCGTTGAAATTATGTAATAATGAAAAAAATAAACTGGGACACTAATAGCAAAATTAATGGTGTAACTGGGACACTAGTAGCGTGTGTTGCCTCTTCTACTTCGGATGACAGCGTTTATGCGCCTAGGGATAAAATCTTGAGGAATTTGCTCCCATTCTGTGATAACTGCATTTTCAAGTTCCCTCAGGTTTCTATGTGCAGGTATATGACGTTTCACGTTTTTCTTAAGGTGATCCCATACATGTTCTATCGAATTCAGATCCGGGCTTTTTGGTGGCCATTGCATAATCGGTATATCAACTTGATTATGATAATCGAGTACCTCCCTAGCCACGTGAGGTCGAGCGTTGTGACATTGCGAACAGCTTCGATTTCGTTTCTTATTATAGAACTAGTGACAGTCCTGTTTCTTAAAGCATATTGTCTTATAAAACGTTCATCTAGGTCGCTAGTGCATCGTTTTCGCCCTTGCCCTAGCCTTTTAGAATAAGTCCCTACTTCATTCAAGCGTCTTACCATACAACTTATTGTGGAACGATGTTTGCCTAACAAATTGGCAACATAACTCTGACAATATCCCTCGTCCAATAAAACTAAGGCTCGCACTACCTCGTGTTCAGTTAAATTCCTTGTTCGATTCATTTTTCTAATACTTCGGGGTCAAAAAAATAAAACAGTCTACCACAAAAATCTATTACTTTGAAAAAGGGAACAATTTATAAGCTTACTTTTAAAGAAAATCTATCGCATTATTACAGAAAATTGTTTATCTTCTAAAAAATTCTTTAAAACTGTAAATCTAAACGAACTGTTTTGATTTCTGTCATGAACAAAGAAACAAAATATGCATAACCTACTATTCAAATACTCGATAAACTTTAAATAAGAAAAAAATAAATTAATTTTCAGATTGTTGCGTTAATTTTGTCCAGGAGTTTAAGATAATAATTTTTTTTTTCAATTTTAACAATAAAAAAATAAATTCAAAAAATATAATTACTTATAACTTTTCAAAAGCTAATGAAAAAAATTAGTTCAGGTTAAGTAGACAAGATTAAAAAAAAGTTCAAAAATAATGATTTTTTCTATTTTTCATGAACTTTTTCAGATTCGGGTATTTTTTAGCTAGCTGTGCGTCAAATAACAATTTTCAATTCCAAATATTTCGTTTTATATCGCAAATACATGAAAAGTGATTCACGACGATTATGTAGATAATTGTATTATCCATCAATTTTGTTCGAAATATTTTTTTGTAATTTTTATATTCTCTGAGAAATTTGCGAAAAAGTGGTTTCTGGGGTAGTTTTTATTTTTTTTTACAACCCCTTCCATTTTCCAATTTCTGACTATTGGTACTTGATCTACGTATTAAAACTAATTTTTGATCAAAGATTCAGGCTTCAACTATGAATGAGCATTAAAAATTCTTATTTACTGGACTATTTACCTGTCCCATCTCTATGTAAATGTTTTCAATAACGGTCATGGTAAGGTAAAAGAATGACGTCGTTCATTTAGAAGAAAAAAACATTGACATGCATACATATTTGTTATTTATTGAAAATGCACATCTCTTTTACCCCTGAAACTGAAATGTAGGTTAAAGGATATGTTTCCTTAGGAAAATAGTTGTAAAGTTTCCAAATTCAAAGTAAAATTTAAAATTTATTTAAAAAAACTGGGTATAGGTAAAATTACAAAGGCAAATCCTTGGCCAGAGATTGTAAATAATTATAGTTCCTTATCACTGAATTTTTTGGTAGACTATATATATTTGATAAATTAGAAAATTGCCTAAGAAATTCTGAAATTACGCATTTTCCTCATAGATATAGTAACTAAGATAAGATTAAAGAGATTTTGCAAGGCTTATTTTGGTAGGCCACTCTAGGCATCACTATTTGCATGCGCTCACTGTTTGGAGCTTGCGCCGGAGTAAAGGGAAGAAATTAAATATAAGGACTCAGCTGTTATCGTTATTTGAAGCATGCGCCCACCTTTTGGAGCTTGCGCAGTAATGAAACAAAATACGAGAAACCTTTGTTAAGGATAACAATTTCCCTTATTTAAGAACTTATAAGAAAGGTTATTTGAAGTTCGTTATTCTTATCGCTGTTATGATAGGGCCTGTTTTTTTTCTACGTAGGTATACAAACCACTAAATACAGTAAAATTGAAATGATGATCTTTTATTACAAATAACACTGACAACAGTTAAATAGTATTCAGATTACGTTGGGATTTTGCGATTATTGTCAAAATGGCATTACAATGTGTGTAGTGCTAATTTCAAATGAAATTTTATTTATCGCACGTTCGTATTACCTTGGAAATATTGAAGGAAGTTATAGAAACCTGCTAGACACAGCTTTAATTTAGAAACTTGTGTTGACCTATCTAATACCAATAATTGGTAGGCTTAACCATAAAATGAACGAAAAAAGTACCTTAAATTTATAGAACCTAACCTTGCAATTTTATCACGTGTGTATGTGAAAAATAAGCGTTGCAAAATCTCTCCATTACCTCTAAATGTATTAGCTTTAAATGAGTAGAGTGGGGGTGACTAAAACAAATATTGTAAGTGCTGGTAACACAAATAGTGTTACCATTATTATCCCAAAACAACAATAAGAACCCCTTAATAGGCGGGCATTTAAGAATAATAAAGAATTATTTTCGATATATCAGACTTTCTCAGGCTCCTCCTTAATAAGTGTTTACTCTCTACTTTCGTTAAGGTATTTTAACAAATAGATGAAAACATGTTTATTACATATTAGCTTAAAAGCAAGAGTAACTTTACTCTCTTTAGTACTATACATACAGTAAATGGAACAAATTCTCATTTAAGTATAACATACTTTTACAATAAAGCCATTATATTTTTAGGGGAAGCATAGAATGATGAGCTAATTATTAAGAATGTAGTTTTACACACAGACCTGCAGGTGTTCTTTAAAATGCTATTCCCTAAAAGATACTACAAACACTGATCAAGTTGGGTCTCTTACATCGTAGGAAAACTTTTAGAAGTGTCTTGGTTATTTTTTATATGTTATCATTACTTAATTAGATACAGATATACATAGTACTCCCATAAATACTGTTACATACTTTCTGGTACGCCCTCTATAAACATTAACACATTTTTGGTGAAATTATTCAAAGGGTATATTACTCACTTGTAATACAGTTATTGTGTATAAACATATTTACAATTTGAATTGTTTAAACAATGCAGTGGGGTGACCGAGAAAATAGGATTACTGTTATAGCTTTATTTAAATGAGGTACGAAAAAAAGCGACATTTTTAAGACCTTAAAATTGCTTAAAATAAGGCGTATATTCGTTTTACCGGGCGATAAAATTATTTACTGAAACGGGAGACTTGAAAGACAGGCAATGTTCGGAAAGACAAACGATAGTTCGAACCCCACAAGCTATTAAAGCTGTAAAAGCACGAATTGACCGAAATCCTCTCCTCAAACAAAAAAAATTTATCTCGTGAGATGAAAATTTCAAAAAATTCTATTTCTCATATTATTAAAGAAGACCTAAGACTTATAAAAGACAGACTGGTCATTTGCTAACGGAAGATTTAGAGCGAAAATGGTGGCAAAAATCTTCTATAGAAACGTCTGAACTTGTTCCAAAAGTTTAGCAGCACCAGTTATGGTTTGGTGGGGAGTAAGCTTTGATGTGGTTACCAGTATTCATTTTTGTAAAAAAGGTGTGAAAACTTCGGCTAAAATATATCAAGACAGTATTTTAGAGAGACTCTTTTCAAAAATAAGCATTGGGTTTTCCAGCAAGATTCTGCACCAGGACACAAAGCTAAAACAACACAAGCGTGGCATTAATAAAATGAGCCTTCATTTATTACTACAGAAGATTGGCCTTCTGCAAATCCTAATATAAATCCTTTAGATTATAAACTAGGGTCCGTTTTAGCTTGTATGATTTGCTCTAAAAGACATGCCAATCTTCACTCTTTAAAACAAGCTTTAACAAAAGCGGTGAACAAATTTCCGTTGGGTCTAGTGCGTGCTGTCATAGACGAAAGGCCTAGTCGTTTGACGGCTTGTGTAAAAGCAAGAGGGGGACATTTTGACTAAATATCTTGCAGGATTCTAAAATATCTTGAAGGATTCAACATTATTAGAGATCATCAATATGGATTTCGTAAAAATAGATCAACAGGAGATCTTCTGACTTATATAACACACGTTTGGAACAACGCAATTGAACACTTTGGAGAATCTCGAGTGGTTGCTCTTGACATATCCAAGATATTCGACCGTGTTTGGCACGATGGGCTGTTGGCTAAGCTACGCTCTTATGATATGTCTGAACAATTCTGTTTGTGGCTCTCATGTTTCCTCAGAGAGCGTTCTTTACGAGTGGCAGCAGACGGATTTCTTTCTAACACCTTTACTATCAACGCCGGTGTGCCGCAAGGCCCATACTGTCTCCTTTCTCATTTATATTAACGATCTGCTAGAAAAGACCAATTTACACCTCTGCGGATGACAGTACACTTATCTCTTCATTCACTTTGAACGCTCGGACATCGGCTACTCAGACGAATATCCGCAGACCTCAGGAAGTCATTCAACTTAACAAAGACCTGAAAGAAATTTTATCTTGAGGTGACAGTAACCAAGGGGAATTTAACGCTACAAAAACCCAGGCGGTAGTTTTTTCTAAAAAAGTTAACGTTGCTGAACCCGACATAGTTATGTCGGGGCACTCCATTCCTCTAACATCGTCATTCAATTTGTTGGGCGTTAATTTGGGAGCAAATATGTCCTGGCATGAACATCTTGCAGGCATAGAAAGGAGAGCTTCTCAAAAGTTGGGAATATTATTTCAAACCAGAAAGCTTTACACTCCACAACAACTGTTAATTCTTTACAAAGCTCAAATTCGACCAACTATGGAATACTGCTCCCATGTTCGGGGCTCCGCTCCCAAACATACACTGCATTTGTTGGATTCTATTCAGAACAAGAGCTGTTCGTCTGATTGGAGACCCAGAACTGACTGGCGGCCTTGATTCGCTGGAACATCGAAGAACGGTTGGCAACTTGAGCTTATTCTACAAATATTTTCATGGAAAGTGTTCGAAGGATGTGGCCCGCCTAATTCCTCCCAGAGCGGTGCATGTTAGAAGTACACGTCGCGCTAATGCTTCACATCCGTGTGGGGTTCAGCTTGTTACTCCTCGTACAACGCTTCTGAAGCAGTCTTTTATATGGAGAACAGCATCCCTTTGGAATAATTTGCCCAGGACTGTGTTTTCCCACCGAGTACAATTTACAGCGATTCAAGAACAACGTGAATCGCTTTTTCCGCACACGTGTTGCTCCTATAGCGCTTTAGAGACTTCTTCCCTGCAGCACGTGTGCTAGACCCATAAAAAAAAAAATGTTAAATTAATTTTGTCACTATAAATATATGAATTAATTCCATAATAATTTGTTTTAATTTTCATCGAAATTAAATGTTTAGGCACTGTTTTCATTGTACCAGTATTTATGGGAGTACTAAGTACATCATAACAATTTTGTACGGCTCAATCACTCACTTCCACAACTTCTGTAGCAAAAAGGGTTACAATAACGACTATTTATATATACCATAATAATTTGAAAATGAATGAAAATCGCTTAAGTTTATAAAAACCAATTTATCAGCATCATTTGTTTAACTTTTTTACCTCTTAAGTGTAAAATCAAAAAACCAAGGACTATTTAATAAACGTGATTTTTAAATTAAATAACTAAAACTAGCAACCAACGAAAGCAAATCAGAAAAATATAATTTTATAGCAAGGTCTCAAAATAAAATAAATAATAAAATTTAATAAGTTTAAATTTATTTAACAGAATAACTCCATAACTCCGATAAGTTTGACCCAATTGCTTAAAAATGGTTTAATGAAAACCCATCAAACTTCTCGAAATATTTTTTATCGTTGCTCGGTGGCGAAGCATGATTAGAATTCGAAAAGTAGTTTAAGTTCAGTAGGTCAATGGGGGACAAGTTAAGAGAGGATGCCTCCTCCTCCTCGCCATGAGCGCCAAAAATGGAGCGACGACGCCATCGACGACGTCCGGCGTCGACATTGACTTTCGAAAAGCGGAACAACATTACATCGATTGACCTCAATACGGAGACACGTGTTCTATTCCTTGAAGCGGAGTTTTATTTTGTTTCACAAAATTACTAACTATTAAGGAAGTTTATACCAACAGTAAAAATTAAGTAGGTGTGGAGAAACACGATTTTATTAGAATATATATAAATATATATATATATATATATATATATATATATATATATATATATATATATATGGATGGTGGAATGTAATACATTAAAATTCCGGGTTTCAATTCGTTCGTCTAGCAATCAATTTGCGCGACGTTTCGCCAAAATCTCATTTGACATTTTCAAGTGCTCTTGCTGCTGCAGCTACTCGATACTGTGATCTTGCTGCTGCTGCCGCTGGGAGCTAACTTAGTATCAAGGAGCAGCAGCAGCAAGAGCACTTGAAAATGCCAAATGAAATTTTGGCAAAACGTCCTGCAAATTCATTATTAGATGAAAGGATTGAAACCTGAAATTTCAATGTATTTTATATATATATATATATATATATATATATATATATATATATATATATATATATATAATATTTATATATATATATATATATATATATATATATATATATATATATATATATATATATTTATATATATATATATATATATATATATATATATATATATATATATATATATATATATATATATATATATTTTATATATTTATATATATATATATAATATATATATATATATATATATATATATATATATATATATATGTGGGTGATCCAGAAAATAAAGAAAGATTGGGTATATCTCAACAAAAACAAAAGATATCAAAACAAAACATTATTTACAACAATACTAAACCGAACACTACTTTTCTACATATTCGCCATTGTTATTTAGGCACTTATCATAACGAGACACAAGTTTTCTTATACCGATATTATACTCATCTGCCGCCAATAGATAAGATTAGATGGGCAAATGTGATCGCCAACGTTCTCAGAAGATAAGGCACACTAAGAAGCCATGAAGTTACTACTTCTTTAAGCACTTGACAGAAGTCCACAAGACAAAACGCATGGGAGCAGCTTTTGATTTCATTAGCATTATGAGAAAGATGGTGAGGCATTTCTTCCTTGCAAATGAAAGGGTTTTTCGGGGAACGCATTTCCAAAGTGACGAAGCGTTTAAAGAAGCAGTAATTTCATGGCTTCAGTCATTGGCGGCAGATGAGTTTAGTACTGTTGTAAATAAAGTTTTGTTTTGATATCTTTTGTTTTTGTTGAGGTATACTTCTGTACTTTCTGGACGACTCTCGGATATATATATATATTTATATATAGGGTTTTTGGTTATAACTTATCTTCATTGTTGGTTTAAAATACACACAATTATTTAGCTAGTGTGTATAAATTTTTTCTTACACTACTTTATATACAGGGTCTCTTAAAAAAATGTGAATGGAACATTTTGACGTTTTTAAAAATCAAAAATCATGCATGCTCCTATGTCAAAATATTAGAGAACTGATTATATTAAATATATTTTATTTCCTTCAAAATCTCCTCTCACTGTAATAGATTTATGCCATCGTTTTTTCCAATCTTGTTATAGTCGATTTCCGGTACAACTTTCAAGGTGGTCAGCGAATTCTCTTTTATAGCTTTTGCAGATTCAAAACAGTGTCCACGAAGTGCTTATTTCAGCTGGAGCATTGTGTCATGTTTACTTAACATACGGATAATTATTGTATTGTACGATGGTACATCCTGATGTAAAATTCATAAATTGTTCAGTTACAAGGGTTTTTTAGGAACTAACTCATGTAAATGATGCATAACGCTTAAATAATACTCCTTATTAACTATTCGATCAGTTGGAAGAAACTCTTTGTGTACAACACCACAGAAATCGAAGAAAATAATTAACATGAACTTGATTTTTGACCGACTTTAACGTGTTTTTTTTTAAATTTTGGTTTACTTTTTGCATGATTCTGACTTTATTGTTGCGTTGTTTCCAGATCATATGAATAGATCCACGTCTCACTGCCAGTAATTATGCATTTCAAAACATCACTTTAGCGATTTCAATACGACGATATTTCTCAATACAGTTGTTTTGGAATAGGACGAGATAACACACAAAACAAGTCCAAATAATTCTTCGAAATTGACTGTATTAATCCAATCGATATTTCAGTAAGGTCTCTTTAAGAATATGGCAGTTTCTTTGACGTGAAAAGGGATGTTAAGTATAACAAAACAGAGGACAATTTTGATCGGGGAAATGTTAATAACAATTAGTTAATTCCCAACATAAAAATTATAAAAACTTGAGTAACTTTGCCAGGATGTTCACAAACCTATACTCAGAACGGCTTCATTTCTAACCTTAATAGTAGCTAGATAGATAGAAATAAAAAGCAAAATACTGTCTTAATGTAGTTATTATGTCGACATTATCAACAATGGGCTTTTCAATTCAATTTTGGTATTATAGCTTTTGTACCGAATAGCAAAAAAAAACTTTTACATTTATAATTTTCCCAATTCATCGGTATGTACGTTACAACTAGGCTTTGTACATACGAGGGTAATTCAAATATAAACCGGAATTATTCTCTCAACTCTCGTCAGGTAATCCGGTCACCTCACCCTTCCATTATTATTTGAGTAGGGGTATCAGGAGTGGGAGAGACCACTCGATAGACTCTCTTGATCCGTTTTTGTCGTCAATAGCGCCATGTCAGAGCAGGTGGTACCAGTGTCGATCGGGCAACACATTATTATCAAGTTTTTAACGCAAGAAAACGTAAAACCTTCTGAAATCTTGCAAAGGCTGACGAAACAGTTCGGTAAAAAGACGCTTTCGAAAATCCAAGTCTATGGCTGGCAAAAGAAATTTTTTTATGACCGAGAAAAACGGCGAAAAATCTGGGTCATTCTCGCCGCCCTTCACGGATTCGAACATTAAAGCGGTTGATTTCTTCCATGAGCGACGTATCAATAACGCTGCATACTACCGCCACTTCTTCGAGCAAGTTAGAGTCGCTTATCGACAAAAACATGCCCATTCGGAGTGTGGAACTACTTCATCACAACACTCGGCCCCACATAGCTGCACTGACTCAACAAAAATTGGAGCAAATGCACTGGAGACCCTTGGAACAGCCGTCCTATAGCCCGGATTTGTCGGCTTGCGACTTTTATTTGTTCGACCCTTACAAGAACCGTTCGGCAGGCAAGCATTTCGAAAATAACGAAGGCGTAGAATCGTTCGTACGCAATTGGCTCCTGACGCGACCAGCTTCATTTTACGATGACGGGATGAAAAAACTTCCTTTTCTGTGGGAAAAATGTGTTTTGAATAGAGAAGACAGTGTAGAGAAATAAAGTTTTTTTGATTTTTTCATTATTGTAAAAATAAATTCTCAAAAAAAGAATTCCGGTTTATATTTGAATTACCCTAGTATTAGGTATGCAACGAAATGAGGTTCTCATACATTGTCCAAATATTATGTTCGCGATTTTCTAGATTAATCTAGAAAAATAAGCTTATATAAACAGTTAAATCAATTTATTTAAATGCATACTTTATCAATCATAAGAAGCTTTATCTAATTCTAGCTGTATTATAGATGATAATACAGCTTTCAAACCAAACACAAAATATAAACAAACAATCATATTATCACAGACGGTGTTTCATTTATATATACATATACGTATACATATACATATACGTATATACACTAATGTCAGAAAGTATTTGCCCACATAGAAATTTCAATGTAACTGCCAAAATTTAATACCTAATTAAACCCTTTTATTATATTAGGTAAATTTAATTGTTCTTAACAAGTGCCCATCATAAAATTGTTTAGATAAGCCTTTTTGGTGAAATCACAAATTAAAAACCGATTAGAACAAATTTCCAAGTGTTGCATGATAATCGTTTTGAGGCGATTTCTGAGAATTACAGTTGAAGTAAGAACTCATTTCAAGTTTCTAGGGATTATGGAAATTACTAGTGACATTTTATGATAAAAAACTATGCTATAAATACCATTGCCCTTTTGGAAATTAACCATTCGCAAACAGTACTTTGTCACTGATACAGGTTCAATTGTTTTGTGAAAATGTCAAAAACGAAAGAAGTTTTCGTTGAAAATCGGGCTCTGATAATTGCGAAACATCAAAATGGTCACTCGAGTCGACAAATCGCAAGTGATATGCGGATGCCAACGAGAACGGTGGACTACATCGTAAAAAAATATTCTGCGGGACATGGAATTCCCAACCAAAAACGTTCAGGAAGACCTCGAAAAACGACTCCGCTGAAGACAGAGCTATAACAATGTCCAGCAGATGTAATCGCTGCCTAACCGCACTAGAAATCAGGGCTTAAGTAAACCTGGAGCTGCCCATCCCCATCAGCGTGACAACTGTGAAGAACAGGTTAGCAGACGGTGGACTACACGGGAGAGTTGTAGTGAGGAAACCACTTCTTTGGCAAGTGAATAAACGTAAACGATTAGAATGGGTCCGAGAACATGAAAATTGGACATCAGAACAATGGAATTCCGTCCTTTGGAACGACGAATCTAAATTCGAAATTTTTGGTTCAAATCGATGAGTTTACGTGCGGCGATCAGCTGGAAAGAGGATGTTGGAAGCCTACAGTAAAACATGGTGGAGGTTCAGTAATGGTTTGGGGTTGTTTTGGCTACGGTAAAGTTGGAAAAAATGTTTAGGATAGAAGGAATCATGCGAAAAGAACAGTATCAAGAAATTTTGCTAACTCAAATGCTTCCTTCGGGAAGAGGTATTTTTCAGGGGAAATTTATTTTTCAGCATGACAACGACCCTAAATATTCTGCTGAACAAATTAGAGAACTTTTGGACCAATGGAAATCCGATGAAGTCCTGGAAGTGATGACTTTTGGCCTCCACAATCACCCGACTTGAACCCCATCGAATTGCTGTGGGGCCATTTGAACAGGTGTGTTCGAAAACTCAATCCAACATCAGAAAATCACTTGTGAGAACTTTTACAAGCAGAATGGGTTAAAATAACCGAAGAAACTACTGAACAGAATGCCAAAACTCTGTAAACGATAATTAAAAACAAAGGAGGTCCCATAGATGAGAAAAATCCTGGAAAATCATGAATATTTTTCTGATTTTCTAGTCTGTAAATAATGTGAAAATAAATAATTCCTTAAAATTAAAAAAATATATATTATCTGGGTTTTTGTTGTCTTGGGACTGAAATAACTAGGTGGGCAAATGCTTTCTGACGGTAGTGTATATATATATATATATATATATATATATATATATATATATATATATATATATATGTATATATATATATATATATATATATATATATATATATATATATATTTCATAATCTTTATTAATTAAAAATGTGTGTTATTAACAGCTAATCCTAACCTGCTCCCAATATTAAATCATGCATTAAAACATTTAATAGGCACGAGGCATGTTCGCCATAAATATTTTAAAGGTCCTGCTGTTGAACGGAATGGCATATGAGCCAACACATACTATACACAGAACACAATTTTTTGTGAGACTTATAATGGGAACAATACATGCATAAACTATCATTTTGCATTACTGCACTTTGATATTTTGCATTATTTAGGACAAAGAATCGATCTTGAGTAGGTATGGTCGCAGTAAATACGAGTACAATACAATTTTTATATCAGCTAAACCTTCTTTAATTAATATAAATTTACTTTACATTTGGAAGATTCAACCGAAATGTTTACGAATGTGATGAACTCTAGGAACTACAATAAAATCTGTTGCAGAATTAACGTGTCTTCAACCTCCTCTGGAATGTTTCCTACGATTACAATGCTTGGTCACATGCTTTGGATCATGTGTAATTATAAAAGATTTTTTTGAAAAACATTATTTAAAATAATTTAGCTAGTTGCATTTTTTTCTATTCTAAGGCTAAGTTAATATTAAATATATTAACTTCAAATCAGAACATGTCAGCTTACCATAACATGGGTATAATCTACGTTAATTATAAAAGCTTAAAATAATTTCATTAAGTGATGTGTTAAACTCGCTCTAAACCGATACATTTGTATTATATATCATAGAGGATTTAATTGATTTGAAAAAAAATCTTTTTAGTGTTCCGTACGGAATACTTATGAGATTATTTCGGTGTCCGTCTGCCTGCCTACCACACCCGATTTGACACAGAAAGTTGAAATGTGGAATTGATCCCCTAATTGGAGCCGTGTAGTTTTAAAAGTTAAATTTTGACTTAAGGGGTTAGTTTTGGGGGGTTAAATGTCAAAAGAAAAATATATCGCGCATCGCTTCTGCAGCGGGACAAAAGAATTTTATTTAATTTGTCTATAATTAAACAAGTATTAGGTAATAAATATTTGTTTTATACTCTTATTACTACATTCTAGATTGAGCTAGATTGATTTTATTGGCTATTCTGTAGCTAACACATGGGCTGAAAAGTCCCGGGCCTAACACATAGATGGCGCTAGTTTTATTGCAGTCACCTTTTTTTCAGTTAATACTAACCTTCAAAAGACAGCTGTTAAAATTTCATGATATTCTATTCATTAGTTTGTGAGTTATTGTGCTAAGAGTGACGCTACTTTTGTTATTTTCAAAACAATGGATCAAAAACAATTTCGTGTTTTAATTTTACACTGCTTCTTGATGGGAAAAAATACCGTTCAAGCGAAGCAATGGCTTGAAAAGTGTTATGGGGACTCCGCTCCATCAGAAACAACAATAAAACGTTGGTTTGCTGACTTCAAACGTGGTCGTAGAGACACCGATGATGCAGAACGCAGTGGACGTCCAAATGAGGCGGTAAACACCAGAAAACATCAAAAAAATCCATAAAAATCGTTTTGAATGATCGAAAAGTGAAGTTGCGTGAGTTAGCTGACATCGTAAAGATATCAAAAGAACGTGTTGGCTTTATATTGCATGAGCATTTGACTATGAGAAAGCTCTGTTCAAAGTGGGTGCCGCGTTTGCTCACTATTGATCAAAAACAAGAACGTGTTGATGATTCTGAGCAGTGTTTGGCCATGTTTAAACGTAACAAACCGGAATTTTTGCGTCGATATGTGACAATGGATGAAACATGGATCCATTACTTCACTTCGGAATCAAAACGATCGTCATCTGAGTGGACAGCAACTGGTGAACCTCGTCCAAAGCGCCCGAAAGCACAACAATCGGCTGGAAAGGTTATGGCCTCGGTATTTTGGGATGTGCGTGGTGTAATATTCATCGACTATCTTGAGAAAGGAAATACCATCAACAGTGAATATTATATAGCGTTATTGGAGCGTTTGAAGGCCGAAATTGCAAAGAAACGACCGCATATGGCAAAGAAAAAAATTTTGTTTCATCAAGACAACGCACCGTGTCACAAGTCAATCAAAACAATGGCAAAACTACATGAATTGAACTTCGAATTGCTCCCACATCCACCGTATTCGCCAGATTTGGCTCCCAGCGACTACTGGCTGTTCGCAGACCTGAAAAAAATGCTCGCCGGTAAGAAATTTCGCACGAATGAAGAGGTTATCGCTGAAACTGAGGCCTATTTTGAGGCAAAAGATAAATCGTTCTACAAAAGTGGTATTGAAATGTTAGAGCGGCGCTGGAATGATTGCGTTGCTCTTGATGGAGATTACGTTGATGAATAAAGCTAATTTTGAACCAAAAAAACCGTGTTTTCTTTGTTAGGCCCGGAACTTTTCAGCCCATGTGTTAAGATGCTATAACTATGTTATAACTAAGAAAAAACGCGAAAATACCTATTGAACCTTAAGATATATAGCTTAGACTTGCACTGGACCGGTTATTTTTATATATAGAATTCTTCAGAGAATCACCTCCTCATAATTAATCAATATCCCACGTACTACACGGGATTGAACATCAAGAACTTGAAGTGACTTTTTAATCCTACAAAAATTATATATTCTTTTTAAAAAATTTTGATTTGCTTTATAACTGCATCTGATTCAAACCACGTGACTAAGCAAAAAATACTACACAACGTCCCCCAAAAGAAACTCAGTATACACGAATTTTCCAACAGGACTAGGTCATAGAGAGCTTCTGTTACAACAATTTTAATAATAATACCAACAGAAGTAAAAAATCGCTTCGTATAATTTTTATTTAGGATGCATTTACTGTATATTTGGAAGTTAAATGTGTGTCTAATGACGCTTAATTAGCATAATCATGTAGTTTTTTGGTCAAATCATTCAAATGATTAGTTTCAGAAATATCCTAAGTCGATTTTTAGTTAGTTCTGAACTATACATCGTAAACCATGTGCGTACCCACGTTAAATAAATTATCTTCGAAAACAGATGAAATAAATAAGAACAGACGGAAAATATTAAAACCTAAACATCCTAAAAAACTAAAGGTTTCCGGGCACATTAAAACTTTGCTCTTTCTTGTACTTAATATTATATTACTACTAGCCGTGCCCGCGGCTCCGCTCGCGTGGACTTGATTCACTACTATCGTCACTGCTTATTCCTTATATTATCTAACGTAATAAAATATCTGCCATTATTTCCCCTTATCTCCCATTATTTCTCATTATTTCTACATAATTTCCATTATCTAGGCTTATCTCTGCTCATCTCCCATTATCTCTGCTCATCTCCCATTATTTCTCCTTATCTCCCATTATTTCTCCTTACCTCCCATTATCTCACCTTATCTCCTAATATCTAGGCTTATCTCGACACGACGGACAATATTTCTCCTTATCTCCCATTATTTCTCCTTATCTCCCATTATCTCACCATAACTCCCATTATCTAGACTTATCTCTGCTTATCTCTCATTATTTCTCCTTATCTCCCAATATTTATACTTATCTCTCATTATCTCACCTTATCTCTCATTATCTAGGCTTATATCGAATTATATAGAACATATGTATAAATTTATAAAAACACGTAAATCGGATAAGTGGTTCTCAAGTGATAAACGCACTAACGGACAGACAGACAGACAATCAGAGAGACGTTGCATTTTATACATATTATAGATAGATAACCTGGCCAGAGAACATATGTATGTTTTAAAAAAAAAGCACGTAAATCGGATAAGTGGTTCTCCACTGATAAGCGTACTAACGGACAGACAGAAAGGCAGGCAGAGAGACATGCAGACAGACAAATAGAGAGACGTTGTATTTTATATATATTATAGAAAGGAGATTATAGATAACCTGGCGAGAGAACAAATTATGAATTAAAAAAAAAACACGTAAATCGGATAAGTGGTTCTCGAGTGATAAGCGCACTAACGGACAGACAGACAGACAGAGAGACGTTGCATTTTATATATTATATTCTTTGCTACATGATATTTTTCCATATTTAATGCTTTAGGCAGTGTATTGCAAGAGAACGCGCTAGCAGCAAACTTTTCTCCGACTTCATTCACTATTATCGTCACTGCTTATTCCTTATGTCACCTAACGTAATAAAATATATTCTATAACCTGGCCAAAGAACATATGTATGTTTAAAAAAAAAAAGCACGTAAATCAGATAAGCGCACTAACGGACAGACAGACAGAGAGACGTTGCATTTTATATATATTATAGATATTCTTTGCTACATGATAATGTTCCATATTTAATGGTTTAGCTTGTTTAAAAAAAAAAGAATGTAAATCGGATAAGTGGTTCTCCAGTGATAAGCGCACAAACGGACAAATAGATAGAGAGACGTTGCATTTTATATATATTATAGATATAATAAATATATATCTATAACCTGGTCAGAGAACATATGTATGAATTTAAAAATTCACGTAAATCGGATAAGTGGTAGTCGAGGGATAAGCGCACTAACGGACAGACAGACAGACCTAGAGACGTTGCATTTTATATATGTTATAGATATAGATTTTTATTATTATTATTATTATTATTTATTACAAAAAGTTCTTCTTTCTCACATTTGATCAATGTGGTTCCATGTTTGGCTGACGGGCCAAAACCAAGTCAGCACAAACGCTATTACCATTCCGTATTAAGGAATGACCTGACAATGTTACATGTTTTCAAAATCACTGACTTCTGAATGTTTCTGTGTATGTCCGTGTTGAGTCCCAATTGCACTAAATGTGGTGTGAATGTTATTGGTGTAAGGCCTGTGGCTGATATAATGAGGGGGACAATGATGACTTTTTCCCGTCTCCATAGCCTTTTTATTTCCGTTGCAAGGTCTGTGTATTTGGAAATTATTATTATTATTACTACAAAAGGTTCTTCTTTCTCACATTTGATCAATGTGGTTCCATGTTTGGCTGACGGGCCAAAACCAAGTCAGCACAAACGCTATTACCATTCCGTATTAAGGAATGACCTGACAATGTTACATGTTTTCAAAATCACTGACTTCTGAATGTTTCTGTGTATGTCTGTGTTGAGTCCTAATTGCACTAAATGTGGTGTGAATGTTATTGGTGTAAGGCCTGTGGCTGATATAATGAGGGGGACAATGATAACTTTTTCTTGTCTCCATAGCCTTTTTATTTCCGTTGCAAGGTCTGTGTATTTGGAAATTTTTTCTGTGTATTTCGTTTGGATGTTTGTGTCGTTGGGGACCGCGATGTCAATTAGATAGGTGACTTTTCCTTTTTTGCACTGAAAAGTAATATCGGGTCTATTAGCGGAGACTGTTTTATCTGTATGGATACCGATGTCCCAGTAGAGCTTGTAATCTTCATTTTCAAGTATGGATGTTGGCGTGTATTTGTAGTAGGGATCTGTGTTTTCTATGAGTTTGTATGTTGTGGCTAGTGCTTGGTGAACTACTTTGGCAGCTGAATCATGTCTGGCTGTGTACTCTGTTCCGGCCAATATTTTACATCCGCTCGTTATGTGTTCGATCGTTTCTTTCTGCTGGTGGCATTTCCTACATCTGTCCTCTGCAATAGTCGGGTCTTTGATTATATGCTTTTGGTAGTTTCTGGTTAATATGACCTTATCCTGGATGGCAAGTAAGAAGCCTTCAGTCTCAGGGAATAGCTGCCCATCCTGTAGCCAGGTGTATGATTGTTTTTTATTTACGTGGTCTTGTTCTATGTGGTATCTGTGTTTTCCGTGGAGTGTTTTCTCTGACCACGTTTTCATCTTTTCCTGTTGTAATTGGGTGTGACTGTGTGTGTCTGCTGAGTGGTCTGCCCGGGCTAAGTCGAGAGGTGTGTAGTTTTTGTCTGCTTTCAGTGTCGCTGTGTGGAGGCTGGTTTGCTTGCTGTGAAAAAATTTCCTAAGTGTTTGTATTTGTTTTGTGTGTAATGATCTGATGTCTATAATTCCTCTTCCTCCTGCCTTCCTCTCGATGGTAAGTCTTTCTTTGCATGCGTTGGGGTGTAATTTCCTGTATTTGGTGAATTGAGATCGTATAAGGATGTGAATATTTTCTATGTCTGTTTGTGACCATTTGATGATACCAAATGAATATGTGAGTATTGGTATAGCGAACGTGTTGATGGCTTTAGTGAGATTCTTAGAGTTGAGTTTTGTTTGCAAAAGTTTCGTCAGTCTGTTTTTGAATTCGGTTCTGAGCTCTGTTTTGATGTGAGTGTGGTTGAGTTTGGTGCTTTGTTGGAAGCCTAGATATTTGTATGTTTCTTTGTCGAACATGTTATCGAGTGTTTCATTGTTGATAGTTTCTGTCTCATGGTGGCACTTCCATTGGCCTTTGTTAATGTGGAGCACTTTGCATTTACTTATACCAAATTCCATATTGACATCTAAGGTGAATATTTCTGTGATTTTGAGGAGTTCTTTCAGCTGTGTTTGTGTGGCAGCGTAGAGTTTTATGTCGTCCATATATAGGAGGTGGTTTATTTTATGTTGATTCACTTTTTGGTGTCTGATATTGAAGCCATGCTCTGTTCTGTTTAGTATATTTGAGAGTGGATTGAGACAGAGGCAAAACCATAGAGCACTGAGCGAGTCTCCCTGAAATATACCCCGTCTGATGTACAGCTCTTCTGTTTGGATACGTTCGGTTTGTGTTTCTAGGCGTATTTTGGTTTTCCATGTTTTCATAATTTGCGCGAGAAACTGCCTGAGGTGTTGGTTGATTTTATAGATTTCTAGGGCCCTGATTAACCAGCTGTGGGGTATGGAGTCGAAGGCTTTTTTATAGTCTATGTAACCGATGTGAAGGTTTCTGTGTTCTTTTCTGGTTTGTCCCATAATCACGCTATCTATAATCAGCTGCTCTTTGCATCCTCGACTATTTTTTCCTGCATCCCTTCTGCTCTTCTGTGAGAATATTGTTGTCTGTTAGGTGTTGTTCTATTTTCTTCGAAATTGTGGCTGTGATGATCTTGTATAGGGTTGGAAGACAGGTGATAGGTCGGTAGTTTGACGGGTTTGTGGTGTCTGAGCTTTTGGGTTTAACGTATGTTATTCCTTGTGTGAGGAAAGTGGGAAATGTGTGTGGTTGTAGAATGGCTTTGTTGATTTGGTGTGTTAGTGCTTCGTGTGTGGTGATAAACTGTTTGTACCAGAAGTTTTGTATATTGTCTATTCCAGGACATTTCCAGTTGTGTGTGTGTTTTGATAGTTTCTGTAATTTCTTGCGTATTTAATGTGGCATTTTCTTGTTCTGTCACATGTTTATATTTGTCTTCTTCGGCTTTGATCCAGGGGGTGTTATTATTGTGTAGTTTGGGTTCTGACCAGATACTTTTCCAATAATCTGTGAGTTCTTGTTTGTTTGGTGGTTCAGTCACTGCTATCTGTTTGTTGTACATAGTTTTCCGGTAGAACTGTTTTTCGCTTCTTCGGAAGAGGTCGTTGGTGTCTTTCCTCTCATTTGATTCTTTGTATCTACGGAGTCTTGCGGCATATACAGATAGTTTTTGTTTCAAGGTATCGAGGATTTCTGGCAGTGTTCTGTTGGGAGACTTAGATTTGATCTTGTTTGCACCCTGTGTGACACGTTTGGACGCGTTCCCGCTTATAAACTGGGTAAGATGTCCTAGATCTCTCCTGATGTTGTTGATTTTGTTTTCTATTCTTATTTGCCATTTGAATTTTGGTTTTGTCCTGTTGAGGTTTCCTTGTCGTTGAGGGAGTTTTTGATTATTTTGTGTTAGAGTGGTGATTGCTGCTGCGTATATTATTATGTGAATGTCTTCGATTGTGCTTAAGTCTGTTATATACTGAGGTATTATGTGCTTGTTTAGTGTGTTGAGGATTGGTTGCGTGCTCTGTCTGAAGATTAAACGAGGGATGGGATTTCTTGTTGTGGGGTCGGTGCCTGACCATCGAGCTAGATGTGACTCCATTTTTGCTTTAAGTGTTTGTATGAGAGGTGATTCTGGGTGATGTTGTGTGGATGTTGTTGAGAGTGGCGAGTGATTCATGTTGTTGTCTGTGATATGGTGTTGCGCGGTACTCACAATATTATTTTGCGTTATGCTCCTCCTGGGTGGTGGGTCTTGTTGTGTTCGACTGGGTGGTTGTGTGTGTGAGGCTGGTTCAGAATCTGCTTTATTTGTTTCTATTGTTTGGTTGGTCTGTGTTGAGTTCAACAGCCACTGTGTCCTTGATGGTTTGCAATTCGAGGGGTGTGAGACGATTGTTCTTGGTAATAACTCTTTTTTGGTCTATTACTCTCTGTTCTGAAACAAGTAATTGCAGATGTGGATATTCGGTCAAGAAAAGTCTGTGCAGTTCCGGTCTGTAGCCCGATGTTATTGTTTCGAGTTTGGTGGCGGTGTAGTAACAGCGCATCACCGTCCTATTCATCTCATCCGTCCACTTTAAAAAACGCTGTCTTGGTTTGCCAGCCTTGGTAGTTGCGTGTTGTCCTTGCAAAACATACGGGCCCTGGCCTGGCTTTGGTGGTTGTGTTTGTCCCGTATCTGCGTCGGTTGCGCTTGGGATTGATGTTGGTGGGTCCAAGCGGCGAGTGATTCTCTTCTCAGTGATTTCTTTGTCAGGTTTTGTGTTTTCATTACAGCAACGCATGGCGTGTTCGTTGATTCCTGTGGTGCAACTCATGCGCTGCTGTGATTTTCCCGCCTTGGTGGGTGTCGGCTTAGTCGCCGACACAACACTTTTGGCAGGTCCATTTTCGGTTGCCTGGTCTTCATCGTTTTGGTCGAGCTGCCATTTCCCGCGACGTCCTCGACCGTTACGTCGCTCGCCCGATGCTTCTTTTATTGGTCTGTTGTTCTCTGGAATGTTTTCAATGTTTTGTGGTGTCAGAAGCTCAAAGTGTCCCGACATTGGGTTGCCTGTTAGTAGAAGGTAAATGGTTTTGTTGTATTTTCCCGTGCTTATTATTGTTGGTCTGTCCGTAAAAGTTATTTTTGTATGTCTTGTTCTTCGTTGTTTTGAGAAGATATGAAAGTTGCTATTTTGTGTTTCCGAGAGGGCAAGTATCTCTAGGCTCGTTCCATAGGTGCCATTTTTCCTCATATAATTATAATAGTTATTGAAGTCTTTTATATCGTCGACTTCAATTAATGAAAATGTGTGAAGTTCCGACCAGTTTTGTTGTAAATATCTTAAAGCAACCTCTCGGAGTTTCTCATGATGGTTTTGGTGGCCATATAAGTGTAAGCTAACTGCACGGAAAAGGCAATTATTATTATTATTATTATTATTATTATTATTATATTATATATAACCTGGCCAAAGAATATATGTACGAATTTAAAAAAAGACACGTAAAATCGGATAAGTGGTTCTCGAGTGATAAACACACTAATGGACAGATAGACAGAGAGACATTGCATTTTATACATATTATAGATTACAGATTATAGATATTCTCTGCTACATAATATTGTTCGATATTTAATGGTTTAGGCTGTGTATAGCAAGGGAACGCGCTAGCGGCAAACTTTTTTCCGACTTCATTCACTATTATCGTCACTGCTCATTCCTTATGCTACCTATTGTAATAAAAAATATAACCTATAACCTGGCCAGAGAACATATGTATGTTTTAAAAAAAAAAAGATTAGTGGTTCTCCAGTGATAAGCACACTAACGGACAGACAGACAGACAGAGAGAGAAAGAGACATTGCATTTTATATATATTACAGATATTTTGTGAACGCTCTGACTTTTTTTCTTCAGTTGTTCTTCCTCAAGATGTAGCATATTAAAAGTTTAAAAAAATATGGACTAATATACTATATGCACTGTATTTTTTTAAGAACGTGATACTTGATAAACTATATCCGAGCAGGGTTACAACGGTCCATTTTATAACCTTCAGGTTAGATTTTTTTTGTTCATATTCAATAGCTTAAAATATGTAAGAAATTATACTTTTTATAATTAATTGTGAACCAGTGCTATCTTTCTAGTCCTGAACAGTTTTACCGCAATAAAATAACAGTTACGCAACAACATCAACCGTTATTAAATATGTAAATCCACTTACCATGCAAATTAAATAAAAAAATATTTCATCTGTTTGTATCGATTAGCATAATGCTTTAAAATGCGGTGTTACATCTCTTGTAAACAATTATTACTTTACATTTGTTCACCACGCATATCCTAGGACAAACTACATGAAGAAACAAAATACAGGGAAAAGGTAAAGAGGTATTTTTTTACTAATTTCTTAATAGGCTTCCTTTTTATAAAAAAAACTAAATTAGACGATCCGCCCGTAGTAAAGAAATTAATTAATTATTCTATTCCCAACAAGAAGCAGCATGTATGTGTAGACTTCTGGGTTTACCCTGAATTCTCCGCTTAAAGTTCCAAAATAAATGTGAATGAGAACTTAGTTTTATTTCAAATATTCAAATTCTAGCAAAATGTACAGTGCGACAATAAATTTTCCGGGTTGCTCTAAGTTTGACATGTAATTTTAAAACTGCCCCCTTTCCGTGAAGTATTAACAGATGACTAAGATACGTTATTTTACTACTCAGTATATATCACCACTACACCAAACACTTTATTTTTGCACTCGACGCGCGTTTCGCTAACCATGTTAGCTTCATCAGGAGCGATGATCATCGCGTGTTTGGTGTAGTGGTGATATATACTGAGTAGTATCATTGTGCCAAAGATTCCACATTCCCAACTAAATACGTTATTTTAGTTAACAGTTAAAAATTTTATTGTACTAACATAGGATGAAAAGTCCCAAGATTTTTCGAGAAATGGCAGCAAAAACAAAAAACCATATGGTTTTTAGTTAGTGTCCACTTTCAGAAGATTCGTGTAAAATTTTCATGACATTTTGTTTGTGAGTTACAGTTGTTTGAGTGACGCTACTTTTGATTTTTGCAAAACGACGGAACAAAACGAATTTGGTGTGTTGATTAAACATTGCTTTTTGATGGGAAAAAATACAGCCAGAACCAAAGAATGGCTTGAGAAGTGTTTTGGCACATATGCTCTGTCGAAAGCAACTAAATGCCGATGGGTACCACACACAAAAACAGCAACGTGTCGAAGATTCAAAATGCTGTTTGGTACTGTTTCGGCGTAATCCAAAGGAGTTTTTGCGTCGATTTGTAATAATGGACGAAACAAGGACCCACCACTATACGCCAGTCCAACAGGCAGTCCGCAGAGAGGCCGGAAACACATGATAGCCGACCGAAGCGTCAAAAACACAAATATCAGCTGGAAAGGTTTTGGCAAGTATTTTTTGGGATGCGCATGGAATAATACTTTTGAATAGTAAAATAAAAAAAAAGACCGCATTAAGTGAAGAAAAATGTTGTTATAGCAAGATAATGCACCAGCTCACGAATCCATATACTCGATAGTGAAATTGGACCAATTGGGCTATTATTACCTCTTTTCGAAGCAATAGAAACAGTTAAAATGATGAAAAAAGTGTATGGCAATGATTGTCAAGAACACAAGTTTTTGAATGGAATAAACGAAAGAGAAGTGTTTAAAAAAGAAAAAAAAAGACGGGAAGACCAATATCAATTTAAACACCAAAAATGATTTAAAGTGTATGAATTCGTGACAGATGATCGCAAAGATTTGTTTGCTCCACACTCTAGAAATGAAGATCAGTGGCTTGACCTGCTAGTCGGAGATCTGGTTTATCGCTTTCCCTACCCAGTCGAGCACTAATCCTAATTCTCTTGCCGTCACGTGCATTGACATGGTCAGTAAATAAGCCTAACTGAGGAGCCACAATTTTACTGCTTCATCGGTTCTTGGATCCTTACAATATACGTTAAGGAACGAACCAGACAAATAGTTCAATGAAAGGAAATAATATCAGTTTAGGTTTACCAAAGTCATAAACAGTCAGGAAAAGACACAGCCACAAGAGAATTTAAAAAGTTTCTCGCTGCTGGTGGGATTCGAACCAACGATCTCGGGGTAAATGTATTTGAAGCACTATTTAACTCTTGTCAAAGGCGCAAAAGGAGAAGAAGATAATGAATAATAAAAAACCGGCCAAGCGCAAGTCGGACTTGCGCAATTAGTGTTCCGTACATTGATTGCTTTTAAAATAAAAATTGCTGTTACGGAGGTATAAAATGACCAGTGATTTCACAAAACACACCCCAAATGAGCTTTCAATACAGTTTTTTCCGATCTTCACTGAAAACTGATAACCTTGAAATTTTAGTTTGTTTTTTTCATATACCGGATAAATTATTAAAGTGATAATTTTTGTTTAATCTACACCCTGTGGAGAATATTCAAGAATTTTTTCAAAATTTTTTGATCAGTACTTTTCGAGATAAGGGGGGGGGGGCAGCGACTTTTTCGCAATTTTTTTAAAAATCATACAAAGAAAAGTATGCGCAAGTATTACATTATATATATTTTTGTGTGTTTTTACAAGCCCACTCGATAAGCTGTTTTCAACAGTATCAAATGCCTTATGAAAATCAACGAAGGCCAAATGTACCTTATATTTTGTGCATGTCTCTATTACAATACGTACTGTACAGAGATGGTCGATCGTGCTAAATTCCTTTCTGAAGCCCTTCTGTTCAAGAGGTTGATAGAAATGTAGTTTTGCTCTGTCAAGTCTGTCAAGTAAGAACGTGTCCGCGATAATTAATTTTTGGTAGATGCGATTCTAGCGATTTAACAAAAAATCGGGAAAGGGAACCTTTGTCTACAACACATTTTAGTAAAAGTGTCAGTCGATTTCGAACTTTTGTCAAAATCATGTAAAATCCAAAATGAGTCACTTGTTTGCGCATCGGTTCGAGGCAGTCTTTTTTTTCACTTCTGATTTCACTCCCGAAAACTAACCCCTTAAGTCAAAAATTAACTTTCAAAACTACACGGCTCTGCTGAGGCCATCAATTCCTATATTAGCGCCAAATTTCAACTTTCTATGTCAAATAGTTTCGGAGAAAATCGGGTGATAGACAGGACAGACACCGAAGTGTTCTTATAAGTATATATATATATATATATATATATATATATATATATATATATATATATATATATATATATACGAAACACTAAAAAAAAAAGAGAAAACTGTTATTTCATTCAATTTTTTACACTAGTATAGAAAAAAAATCGCATGACATGTATGCTCTGATTTAAGATTCTAAAGTCACTAACAATTATGATGGTTATTATTTCTTTAGCACAAAAATTATTTTAAAGGAATGTTATACAGGTATGACGTTATCAAACAATTGAAAATCAGGACCCTAACTGGCAGTCGGCCGCTTGCGTCTTGTGCATGCAAAGGTAAAAAGCAATAACTAAACATCTTTGTTCATCAAATCACGACACATATTTCTCTATGTATTAATTAATGAAAAACACCTTTTGTTAATAACTTAAATAACATTGGACAGAAAAATCGCCTACTTTAAAATCAATATATTTTGTTACATAATTTTATTATATATATATATTATATTATATATATATATATATATATATATATATATATACTCGTATATATATATATATATATATATATATATATATATATATATATAAAACCTAAATATATATATATATATATATATATATATATATATATATATATATATATATATGTATATATATATATATATATATATATATATATATATATATATATATATATATATATATATATATATATATATATATTTAGGTTCAAATTACGTGGAACAATTAATTAAAAGTTTTTAACGTGGATTTAAAATCTAAACCTTATTTTTAAGATGTATTTTCATGCAAAATTGGATAAGCTGGTATTCTGATACTGCCCTTTTATCACACTAAACATAAATAGATAAACTTTTCCTTTATCATTAGGAAAACATTTTCTCTAGAAGTTTTAATTGATGTGTTTTTTGTATCTAATCTATTATAATTTTGAACGTCTATAATTATCACTATTAACTTTTCATACCCACGTTGTATACCAACTCCGTGCAATTTGCCTACATCAGGCAGACCCAGTAATATCGGCTTGCGTCGCCCCCCCGTAGCCCACTGAAAAGGAAACCAAATATGGCGGCCGGTTGCATAACGATTTTAGTTTTAAACTTATTATGCGCAATCCTAAGTGTATAGAGGATTGGCACCCATGGTGCTATCTATTGACAACCATGGCAAGTTTCAAACGGTGAAAGTAGTTTTAGTAGAGAAGTTTGAATTTGTTTATTTTATACATATGAATTTTTGAATACATATGAACATTGAATTTTTGAAGTTTCGTTAAAACAGTAACTCTTGTGGCGCAAGCTGTTATTCATCTAAAGGACAGTCGGTTCCCTCGCATAACTAAAATACTGTCGAACAGATTATGCTAAAATACCGAATGTATATGTAAAATTAACTGAGAAATTTTGAAAAAAATTATCCACCAATATATTTTTTCTTAAAATATATGAATCATAAAATAAGTTTCCTTGGAAATACACAAGTGAATCGCACGCATATTGTTGGACTGCATTTCAAAAACTGGGATTCATTCTAAAAAACAAACATATGCCCATGTCCTTAAAAAGAAAATTGTACGAGAGCTACATACTTCTAGTATGGGCTGGAAACCATGACCCTTACAAAAAATAGTCTTTGTAGACGCCAACGTACTCCACGGGTCATGGAAAGACAGATGTTAGGTGTTAGTTTACGAGAACACATTAAAAGCGAGGATATTAGACGAACACCAAGAATTACAGATATCAGTGAAACAGTAGCAAACATAAACAGTGGCAATGGGCGGGGTATGTTGCTAGAACGAATGATGGTACATGGACAACAAAATTACTTAAATGGAGACCTTGGGAGAGCAGACGAAGTGTCGGAAGACCAATGAAAAGATGGACTGATAATATCGGGTTGATAGCGGGCAGCGGATGGCTCGATCTTGCACAGGACAGAAAAACAATTGAAAGAAACTTGTAGAAGCCTATCTCCTGCAGTCAAGAAGCAGTGACTTACAAAGGAGAAGATTGTTGGAGTTAAAAAGTATATACCCTGTGAACAAGAATAACTGATGGAAAAATAAAAAAATGAAGTATATTAAATCTAATATACAGAAAAATATTTTTATTCATTAGAATACAAATCTTAGATATTAAAAAATGTCTTGTTTCAAATATACGAGGATGAATCAAATATAAACGAGAATTTGTTAATATTTTTTTCTATACATAACTTAATAATACAAAATAATCACACTATTTTTTCATATATCAATGACCTTTAGAATCGCATTTTTTCACACACGACAGTTTATCCCGTCATTGTAGAAAGAACGGGAATGTATCATGAGACACTCAACACACGACGTTTCCTTTAGTAATCTAGATATATGGAAGTCACATGAACTTAAGTCAGGACTGTAGCGATAGTGTTCAAGTGTTACCCAGAAAATTGCTCAGGTTCGCCATGTGTGACCTTGCATTATTTTGCAACAAACTGACATCCCTAACCGATAGGCTTCGTTTTTTGGTGCGATAAACAATCTTCACTTCAAAAAACTGTGGATAAAACCTTCCCAGCTGGCAAGCGGCTGGGCTTTTATCAGCGCTGACTCTCCTTTCTTTTCACAATTCTACATTTGCTTGCTTTTTGAGGTGCAATGATGGGCTCTGATCTCATCACAAGTGACTATACGGTCCAAAAAAGACCTCAGTCTTATAATTCCTTCGTTCATAGCTAGTTTTATGGCAATGAAAAACACTGACTAGCCGACCCAGTAGTGTTCTCTGGTTGCGTATCCCTCCACACATTCATTACTACGCCATCAAGCTCGCATCCTCCAGCTCCGCCACATCCCAGTTGTAGAGCGAAGGTCTCATATATTTTATTCACTCTCGTATATATTTTCGTTTGCAAAGTCGGCACAGTGGCAAATTTATGACAGAATTATCCAGTAAAAATTTAATCAGGACAAGTGTCTCTTCTAATCTTTTCCATGCTTGTATGTCTTTTGTTACCTTTAACCACTACTTGCCCGCCACTACTCTTATATCATCGACCCATCGTTTCTGTGGACGTCCAATGCCTCTTCCTGTTTCTCTGGGTCTCCATTCCGTGATCCTGTACACCCAACTGTCTCCGGATGATCTAGCCACATGACCCGCCCATCGCCACTACATCCTTGCCGCCTCCAGAGTTATGTCAGTGACTATGTCTGCTCCTAGCTTCCCAAAAGCTACCCATGCCAGCCATATTCGTCTGGTAATTTCTGCATGCTGGTTCTCCTTTCCGATCTTAATAGTGTGACCTAACTACATATATAGGTACTCGTCTACGCATTCTATGGAGTTATTTCCTATTTGTATATTGGTATCTTCAGGGCTCATTAATTTAGTTTTTTTTATTATTTCATTTTAAGACCTACAATTGCAGAAACCACATTCAGCTGGTTTAACATTTCCTGTAGCTCATAGGTGTTATTAGTTATCACTACTACGTCGTCTGCAAACCTAAGGTGACTCAGTCTAGTGCCGTCGAGGTTGTTGCCCTTCCCATCCCAATTTAACTTCTTAAAAACGTCTTCAAGGGCCATGTTAAATAATTTAGGAGAGATAGTATCTCCTTGTCGCACTCCTCTTTTTAATGGTATGTTGTTAGTGATAGTTGTTTCGTCAATTTTAATATGTATAAATGCTTCTTTATAGATGTTTTCTATTATTTTTATATATCAGGAATCTCTTCGTGCATTTGCTAGGGGTTTTAGAACTGACCAGATTTCAACAGTATGAAATGCCTTATGAAAATCAATGAAGGCCAAATGTACTGGTACCTTATACTGGTCCACGGGTTTGCTGTTAGACAATCGGTTAAGATTTTCGTGAACAGCTTATATAATTGCAACAGAAGAGATATGGATCAGTAATCGATATCGATATTATCGCCTTTCCTAAAGGGAAGTATAACCTCCGAATTACACCATTTTGTGGGTGTTTTTCCCTCATAGAGACATTTATTTAATAGGATTTTAATGCATCTTTCAGAGATTTACCGCCCAGTCTTAGCACTTCTACAGTGAGTTAATCTTCTCCAGGGCATCTATTGTTTTTCATCAAGCAGCTTGTATTTCCTACTTTGTAATATTTGGGAGTTATTCAGATACTAGTTCATAATATTTATGTTTTCTTGCCGTCGATCTGACTGGGATGGATATAATCTTGTGTAGAAGACTTCAACAGCTCCAATTATATCATTCTTATTATTTACTATTATATGGTAATCTCGTAGTTTTGTAATATCTGGGAGTTATTCAGATCCTACCTTCATAATATTTATGTTTTCTTGTCATCTATCTGACTGGGATGGGTATAATCTTGTGTAGAAGACTTCAACAGCTCCAATTATATCAGTGTTATTATTTACTATTATATGGTCTTCATCTTGTAGTTTTGTTATATCTGGGAGTTATTCAGATCCTACCTTCATAATGTTTATGTTTTCTTGTCATCTGTCTGACTGGGATGGGTATAACCTTGTGTAGAAGACTACAACAGCTCCAATTATATCATTCTTATTACTATTACATTGTCTTCATCTAGTAGTTTGAAATATCTCTAGTGGTATTTATTATTTAAAATGTGGAGTTTTAAGTTATTTTTTGGTGTGAGAAGGTCAAATTCAGTTTTTATTCTAGAATTGCATTTTTGCGAGGGTTGTTCTGAGTAAATTACTTTACTAATTTTTCGAAACTTATATGTAAATTCTCAAGTAGACAATCAAACTGTCAGTAAATAGTACACACATTTTGCAAATAAAAAATACTTTTTAGCACCTGCATTAAGGTCATGTATCATGGAGGAAAAAAAGTTTTCATAGAAATTGACCATATCTAAATAATACGCATTGGTTTTTAACAAATTTGGCAAGTAAAATAACTTTACATAATTATTAAAAGCGTGTTAATAATATTCCAAAAAATTCCTTGAACAACCCGTATAATATTTGCCAACTAAAACAATAATTATTTTGCAACATTTCAGACCGAAATATCATAGAGTGGGTGTCCATGGACGCCATCTTCTAAGTGGGTCTAGTGTACTGGGTATCTAGGTCGAGAATAGTCATAATAAACACATAAAATAGTTTTACTAATTTTTAATGTGCTATTTTACAAGATCCATTTTTGCATTGCTAAATTTACGAATTTACATATTTAACGTCGAGGTCGAACCACTAAAAATATATGTCAATTTCTTAAAACGGGGTGGTTTAAAAAATTAAATATTAGAAGACAAGACGATATTATTTCCTTTTTCGATATTAATCTACTGTGTGTGGGAGGCATGAATATGTGTGCTAAAATATTATCAGTTTTTTTAGGACAGGAAATGTGATTCAAAGCAAAAAAATGAAACAAAAATTTACAAAACTTTCCCACGCGTTACGTAGTATCACATGTCTTAAAGCTCTGACTTTTATGACATTTATTTAAACGGTTTATTTCTCATTTTTGAAAAAATAAAATCATCTAAATCAACACAATTATGAGAAATATATATACAGTTATAACGAACCCGTTTATAGCGAATTTCCGGTTAAAACGAACTATTTTATAATACTACTTGTTTCTGCCGCGTCGCTAGTTCGAGCAGTACTATTTTCAATTCACTTTTTGTGTTATGCGGTTCTAATGCATATTTCATCAAAGTAGTAAAGTGAATGTTTAAGTTTTTAATTTAGAATGAGTACAGAAAAAACGTAAAGCGTTTACTTGAAAAGACAAACACGATATTATAACGAAAATAGAAAATGGAGTTAAACAAAGTGATGTTTGCAAACAGTTGAATGTTACTAAATCCACGATTTCTACCATATGGAAGAGAAGGCAAGAAATCTTATTAATCTATGATAAAAGAAACTTTAGTTGTAAAAAAGTAAGAAAATCTACACATGACCAACTCGATAAAGGAATCCTTAAATGGTTTAGTCAAAAACGTCATGAACATGTTCATATTACCGGCTGTACTTTACAAGAGAAAGCTAGTGAATTGGGAAGCAAAATAGAGAACACCGAGTTTACCTGTTCTAGAAGTTGGATTGAACGATTTAAAAATCGACATAATCTTAGTGGGGGTAAGATAGTAGGAGAAACTGCAGGAGTGGATATGACTGTTGTTGATTAGTAGTTGGCCAATGTATGGCCGGAAATTCGAGAAAGTTATGAATATGTGAACATTTTTAATGCGGATGAAACGGATTTGTTTTACAAGATGACGCCTGATAAGACATTAAAGTTTGTCGGAGAGAACTGCGCTGATGAAAAAATTATCAAAAGCAAGGATTACTGTGTTGGTAACTGCAAATATGTCTGGAACAGAGAAAAAAAATTGTTGGTGATAGGAAAGTCCGTCAATCCCAGGTGTTTTAAAAACAATTATTTACCAGTAAAGTACAAATCAAACAGTAAAGCTTGGATGATATCAGAAAATTTTAAAAACGAACTGATAGAATTGGACAATTAAAATTCACAAACAGAAAAATATTACTTTTCATTCACAACTGTCCAGCGCACCCTGAAGTTGATCTACAGCAAATAAAATTGATTTTTATGCCTCCAAACACAAGCGCAAAGCTCTAGCCTATGGATCAAGGTGTGATACATTCTTTAAAATGTCATTATAGAAAGATTTTACTTATAAAAATGTTAAAGACGATCGATAAAGGTAACATTTTTTCTGTAACTCTCTTGGACGCCATAAATTTCATCCATATGGCTTGGCAAAGAGTTAGTAGACAAACCATTGCAAACTGTTTTAAGCATGGCGGATTTTTAAGGAATGAATGTAGATATAACTCAGATGATGAACTACCGTTGACTTAGTGGATTGAAAAACATCGAGAAGATCCTACTGATTCTCTAGAATTTGTTTACGATGCTGACATTCAACAAAGTACAGTGGATATCGAGATTAAAAAGATGTTTAATCACTTTAATCTTGAAGAATATGTATGTGCTGATAAGGAATTAATGACGAGAGAAATATTAATTGATGATCGAATTGTGACATCAGTGATTTCTGGAAAGATTTTAAGCGATAAGGACGACGAAGACGAGCTTGGACAAGGAGATAATATTTATGTTCCATCCATTTCAGAAATGATTAAGAAAATGACTGAAACTCGCAATTTTTTGGAATCTCGTGAAGTTTCTGAACTTATATGGAGTAGTTTTTGTGACCTTGACAATTATATAAACACCATTTCTTTTTCAAGTAAAACTGTACAAATGAAAATTAATGATTTTATTGTATAAACTACGTATTTTAATGTTTTTGTTTATACTTGTATATGTACCAACATACAAAATAATAACTTTAGTGTGACTTGTTTCATTTTCCTTTGAACATTTTCTTTTAATTTAATAATTACTATTATTCATTTTTCTAAGCATTAGCGGCTAATCTAAATAAAAAAGTAGTGAAAAATGATATTAGATTTTGTTTACTGTTTGTAACGAACCTCAAATATAGCGAATCATTTTTAGTGATTTTTTGGAGTTCGTTATAAACGTTATAGCAAGTCTTAATCTGAATAGTTATGTATGGGATGCAACCAATTAACGTCTTCAATATTTACACCCTTTAATTGGAGATCTAGTCATTCCAAGTAAAATGTGTTTTATATAGTCTCTCCTGCAACGTATACCATGTATATTTGAAGCAGTGGCTACACTGTGCTATGTGGGCGTCCGAAGTAAGTGATACGACAAAACCTAAATAAAATATTTTAATTATTAGTGGATAACATCTTTAGCATAAATGTAACTGTAAGATAGTCGGTATGATGACGACAAACAGGATATGATTTTTTTTCAACGTTTTCGATCCTTTATTTGATATTTTTCAAACTTCCAAACATTACATCTATCGCCATTTTATGGCATGGACTTAACTATAAATTTTGTTACTTGCAAGTTTCAAAACTAACAGAAAAAATTAAAGGAAACAAGATAATCATCACCTGACACTTTAAATTCGTAGCTATCAGTTTAATCGGAAACAAACTCGATAGCTATGAATGTTTTATTGTGTGAGTAATGAGTTTCTTTTCTCCTTCAATTTTTAATTGAATATATCTACAGGTAATAAATGTTTTATAATGTTCAGCACACCATATCATTGATGTTATATTTTGGATTTTCAAAAAGATCAAATAAAGGATAGAAAAGTTCCACAGCACATAAACCTTTTATTTGTCGTTTTCATGGCCACTATTCTCTATCAATACCTTATGTGTGTCGGTAGAATCGACTTGAGCAACACAAGTTAAAAAATACACATTTTAAGTGTCGTTTTGCTTTGTCGCTTTAGTCGGGTCATTCGACGACGTAGGACACGTCATAAAGGTGGTAATTTGCCTCTCTATAGATGACCCAAATGTATATATAAACAAATGAAAATAGGAATGAAAGAAGAAAAACAACGTATAACCAAATTAATAAACGATAAAGGACAGGAACTAACACAAATAAATGAAATAACAGAAACAGTAGAAAGATATTATAAAACCCTCTATGAATCAAGAAAAATACCTCCGAGCAAAGAGGAAGAGGACAGAATAATAGTTAGAAATGTAAGCTCTGAGGATTTTCCTGACATCATAGCTGCAGAAATAAAAATCTAATAAGAAGGTACCAGAAGAGGACAAAATCATTGTAGAAATGATAAAATACGGGCGTCAATCTGCTATTGTACAACTTCAAAGACTATATAACAAGTCTAATCGAGTTGAAAATCCCAGTTGCCTCACTAAATGCCATAATAGTGTTTATTAATATAAACTAGAATATTATCGACCTACCAGCTTGTTATCAATATTATACAAATAGTCTACGAGAATTATTACATATATAACAACAAGCAGCGAGAACAAGCTGGATTTAGACGAGGTTAGGGAACTATGGATCATTTACAAACAATGAACACACTAGCAGAAATGACAAGCGAAGATAACATAACACTTTGGTTCGCAATGGTGGACTACGAAAAGGCCTTTGACTCGATAGAAATATGGGCAATCTTGAACGTTTTAAGTAATTGCAGAGTTGATGACCGATACCCAAACATCATTAAGTATATATATATATATATATATATATATATATATATATATATATATATATATATATATATATATATATATATATATATTATATATATGCACATCACAAGTAACAACACTAGAAAAAAACAAACAAAATAAAAACTCAGCGTGAAGTAAGACAGAGAGATTCTCTCCTAAAATAGGGCCAATAATTCTGTTATTAAAAATACCGCGCCAAACGTTAGTTTTAAAGGAATATTGATCTCTTGTATCTATTGTAAAATTTGGATTGCTATACTCCCACCATCTACAATTTTATGACGAGACAACACCATTAGAACTAAAAGTACATTCATCACTGAACAAAATATACTTTGTAAATGACGGGTCTTCTTCAGGTTTACTTTGCAGCGAGAAAGAAAAATACATGCGCCTATCATAATCTTGTTTTTTGAGAGTGTGGACAAACTTTCGTTTCTAAGGTTTAAACCTATTTTTCTTAAGCACTCTTTGAACTAATAAACCTACATTGTGCGATATTTTGGCAATTGAAGTTCTAGGCGTTTCAATCACACTGCATAATTGCAAACTCAGCATCCTTATTAGTAACCCAATGTTCATGTTGACGTTTAAAATTATTCTCCACACATCCAGTATTTTTAAAGTTGGTAAGAATTCTTCCTACTGTTGTATGCGTTATAACTTTTTCCGGATGTCGTTGGTTAAAAATGACGGCAGCTTCTCTTTGAGTTTTGTAGTTATTACGATCACCCACGATCAAAACTATTTCTATTTTATCTTGCTTAGTCAATTTAATTGGCATTTTTATTAAAGGAGAAAATTTAGAAAACTGTTATTATTGCATTAATAATTGTGAACAAACTAATGCCAATTTGATGTTTTATATGACAAAGGAACAAAACACGAAATCCATGGAACTGCGACAAAGATACGTGAAAGCCTATCATATTATAATTTTGTTTGACTTAATAGCAAAACATGAATGTATATTCTTTCCACCAATATTGCGTTGCAAAGCGTTGTAACAATTTTTAAAAATCTTGGTTTTGACCTTTTAAAAATATGTTAAAAAATATTTGGAATAAACTATCCCCCAAAATCTGTATAAAAAATTAAGAAAGAGCATCTCGCGAATGTTCGCCATATAATTTATAAAAGAACTATTTTGTGCATTGAAGAAAGAATTAAGAAACTTAAAAAACTACAAATTTGCTCAAAATTTATTACATAACATTAATATTTATTATATTAGCCCTTAGAAGTTGAGCTGTCATAATTATGCAGCTTTGCACCAAGATTACATTGTTAAACTACGACTTTTTGACAGAACTCATTTTTCAGCTTAATTTTAAGGCCTAATTATCCTTTTTTCTTAACATTTAGTGAAACATTAACTAATAAATAAGTACATAAGATAATTTATGTGGAAAAACAGTTGATTGTCATTTTAGGGGACAATAATTGAAAAACGTCAATTTCAACAAATCTTTTCGAACATTGGTAGATAAATGTAAAACTGCAATACAATCATTTTCTCTTTATAACTTTTTTCGATATTTTCTATAAAAATACGATTTTTTCACATTTTAAAATTTAAATGTCAAATTTGACAGGTAAGACATGTGATGTCATGACCTAATTTGGGTGTAATCCTAAACATAAAACATGCACTAAACATATTCCGAAGTTAAATTTTAGAAAACTCTTATAGTAAAATTTTTCCCATATGGTGCAAACTTTATAAATGGCACTACATATATATATATATATATATATATATATATATATATATATATATATATATATATATATATATATATATAGAGGGTGGCCCAAAATTACCGAAGGGGTTTGAATTCCGTATAACTTTTTTATTATAATTTTGTTTTTTATTTCTTTTCAGTATTTTGTAAAGAAGACTTGGGGAATTTAAAATGGAACAGTACACAATTGAACAACGTGCCCAAATCGTTGAACTTTATTTCTCAAATCAACGGTCCATTGTTTTGACTCAGCGTGCATATCGTCGTTATTTTAATGTGCGGGTTGGACCCTCAGAGTCAACAATAAATTGTCTAGTTGCAAATTTTCGACAACAAGGGGTAGTAAGGAACCTTCCTGGTGCCGGCAGACGACGAACGGTGCACACGGATGACAATATTGAACGGGTACAGGGTAAGATGGAGAAACATCAACCAGGAGACGTTCGACATAACTTGGCCTCTCACGAGGGTCGCTGCAGAGAATTTTGCATACAATAGAGATGTTTCCATACAAAATTCAGCTTGTCCAGCAACGACTTGATTATGCAATTTATTCCCGGCAAAAGCAGAAGAAAATCATGATTTTATTCATAATTTAATTATGAGCGACGAAGCCCATTTCCAATTAAATGGGTTCGTTAATAGGCAAAACTGCAGGATATGGGCTACGGAAAATCCAAGAGTAGTTTAACAGCGACAATTACACCCACTTAAGTGTACTGTTTGATGCGGTGTTTCGTCGGAAAGGGTAATTGGCCCATATTTTTTTGAAAATGAACACGGTGTCGCCGTTTCCATCACTGGTGTTCGATATCGGACAATGTTGGAAAAATTTTTTAAGGCCAGCCGTGGAAAACCATACGCAAGTATGGTTCCAACAGGATGGAGTCACAGCGCACACTGCGAGGGACACAATGGCTCTTTTACGCGACATCTTTGGTGAACGAATTATTTCGCGTACAAGCGATTTTTATTGGCCTCCGCGTTCACCGGATTTAACCGCTCCAGACTTTTTCCTTTGGGGTTATTTGAAAGGAAAAGTCTATATTCATAAGCCTAGAACCATCTAGCAATCAAAAAACAATATACGCGACGAAATCAACAACATAACACCTGAAGTTTTGCGAAAGGTTATGGAAAATGTTTTGGAAAGAGCACGAATATGCGAAGCAGAAAATGGCCACCACTTGCGAGATATAATTTTTCATAATTAAATTAAAAATATTCTCCATTAATATACTGTATTTAAAAAAAAATATATATAATTATGTCTTAAATAAAAAGTTATAATGAACTCAAAACCCCTTCGGTAATTTTGGGCCACTCTGTATGTGTATATATATATATATATATATATATATATATATATATATATATATATATATATATATATATATATATATGATCTAATTCCAAGAACACGTAAAATATTATATATATATATATATATATATATATATATATATATATATATATATATATATATATATATATATATATATACCAAGATCAAAGAACCTTACACTCAACAAAAAAATATATACAGCATGGATGAAAAAATATGCTAAACCATAAAATACTTAAAGATCAATATGGAGAAGAAATGATCAAACATATAAAGAAAGCAAATTTTGAAGAAGACCTCTTCCGAGGGTCGAAACGTCAATAGATATATAACAGATCCAAGAATAGTTTTAATGATCTAATTCCAAGAACACGTTATATATATATATATATATATATATATATATATATATATATATATATATATATATATACCAAGATCAAAGAACCTTACACTCAACAAAAAAAAAAAAAAAAAAAAAAATATATATATATATATATATATAATATATATATATATATATATATATATATATATATGAAGTTAAATGATTTTACACATATGCATCACGGTGTTTACAAGAGTATGATTCTTATGGCGCCAGCGTATGTACCAGAGTATTCGAACTTGTTCACGTTGCCCAGTATATAATATTTCAATAAAATAAAAACGTTCTGCTTAATAAAACAATTTCAATAAAATTAAGGCCATTGCATGCAAAACAAGTAATACCGTTTCAATTTTCAACGCAACTTAATGATAACAAACATAAATGTAAATTTTCCTCAGCATTATACAAGCAAACAACCCAGCAAAGCGAGTTAGCTGTAAAATTAGCGCGAGAAAATGGGTCAATGCGATCTACTAACCCATTAAACTAGACCCACTTAAAAAAATTACTTTATACGACATTTTATCGAATGTTTAGCAACAAATAACGTATTATCGATGATTATGATTCTAATTATCACGCAACGCTGCGTAGTCGGTTAGTTTCAATGTTGCCAATTTCATTTACATATTTTATGAAAATAATTATAACGTTGTTTACAAAACGATGTTTATTTGGTTCTAACATAAGGTTATTGTTTATTGGTAATGATAGTGGGAAGTACCTAGTTCATCCTTTAAAATAGGTTAAATTCAGGAAATACATCACGTCAAAATTGGTTCTTTTTAGTGTTCCGTACGGAAGACTTATGGGATCACATCGGGATCCGTCTGAGTATCACACCCGATTTTCTCCGAAAGTATTTCACATAGAAAATTAAAATTTGGTACAAATATAGGAATTGATGGCCCAGTCGGAGCCGTGTAGTTTGAACGCTAAATTTTTACTTAAGGAGTTAGTTTTGGCGGGTGAAATCGGAAGTGAAAAAAAATTACCAGGTGATCGAGTCTGGTGTCAAATGAAAGCTTGTCAAAACACGAGTTCAAAAATATATATAATGTTATACCTGCTCATACTTTTCTCTGTAGTACTTTTAAAAGATTACGAAAAATCGCTGTCACTGCCTTATCTTAAAAAGTGCCGATCAAAAAATTTTGAAAAAATTCAGAAATATTCTCCACAGGGTTAAACAGCACTTAGTGAAAGGTGGTGTATGCGTGTTCTTTTATTAAACATGACCACTAAAACCTAATATTTTTTAGTTTTTATGATTCAGAACATTTAAAGATGTCCGAAATAATAGTTTTATTCCATAATTTTAATGATTAGGCAGTTTTACATTGTCTATTAAAATTAATTTTTTTTAATTTGATAGTTTTCTGGCAACTTTAAGTGAGCTTTCTGAAAAAAAACCTCCCGGTAGATGTCTTTTTTTTATGATTTTTTTTGAATTCACCATAAAAAATACTTGTGTCTCGCTTAAAAGACTAAGAATTATTTTTTTGTATACTTGTGTGATTTATCTGGTATATATACATAAAAAAAATCAAGGTCATCAGTTTTCAGTAAACATAAAAAAAAACTTTGTTGAAAACTCATTTGGGGTGTGTTTTGTGAAGTCATTGATCATTTTATATTTACGTAACAAAAATTTTTATTTTAAAAGCAATCAAGATATGGAACACTAATTCCGCAAGCCGGTTATTTAGTGTTCCATACGGAACACTTATGGGATTACTTCGGGGTCCATCTGGGTGTCACACCCGATTTTCTTCGAAACTATTTGACATAGAAAGTTGAAATTTAGCAAAAAATATAGGAATTGATGGCCCAAGAGTTCAAAAATATATATAGTTTAATATTTGCACACTTTTCTTTGTATTATTTTAAACAATTGGACGACAATCGCTATTCCCTCGCACCTCGAAAAGTACTGCTCAAAAAATTTTGATTTTTGTCTCCATAACGTGTAGAATGAGCGAAAATTATCACGAGTGTATTACGTTTGACAAGTTATCTGATATATAAAAAAAACTATTTGGCTTGACAATATGGTGGAGGATTTTTAATATACTGAGACAAAATAATTTCTATTTTATTTGTTTATAATTAAACAAACATTTATGTAGTAAATATTTATGGAAAAACTCTTTCCTATACCTAAGACAAAAACCAGTACAAATTCTCACAATACTATTAAAACTATAAAATATTTAACAGTGTCTCCGTCCGTTTTAGCCCTCCGCCTTTTTAAAATTGGAAAATATTAAAACAGCCGATAAATAATATTTTGTGTCATAACAAACTCAAATCAAAATTAATGGTATTTTTCATTATATTTCAAGATAGAAAACACTACTAATTTTGATTTGTGTTTATGATATAAATTAAAATATTATTTATCGGCAACGGCCATATCACGTAGCAAAAAATAAGTTCTCGTCCCGGATTCACGTCTGCAACGCCGCGCGCCGGCCGGAGCAGACGTGCCGTAGTTTTTCGTGACGAGAGTACTTCAAGTCCCGAATAACCGCTGGTTAACTTAACAGAGATTAACATTACTACCATTCTTAAAAATATAGACTTTTACACTCTATTACTAGATTCTAGATTGAGCTATATTACTTTACAGGCTATTGGGTATCTAAAATGCTATAACTATTTATACATTACTGGATCTTAAGATATATACATGCCAGGGACCTAATTAACTTGGCCTAGGTAAAGATTTCATTTTATTTTAAACACAATTATCGTACGGAACACTAATTGCGCATGTCCGACTTGTACTTGGCCGGTTTTTATTCATTAAAGTACATATACATGTTTAAAAAATAATATAAAGTGATAAATAATATGGATAACAAGGTACCAACAATTTTTAATGCAAAAGTACAATACATGGGAATTTTAGATAGGAGTTATGTTTGCCATTTTATATTTACTGTGCTTAACTGTAAAATTTCCACCTAATTTATGGTGAAAATTTAACTAGAAAATTGATCCCATATGTCAAATTGCAACAACGATGATAAAAATTCAATAGAAATGGTGTATACAATATTACAACTACATTAGGTGTAATTTTATCTAGCAATTTTGTCCCTTGCAAATTAGGGTTGTTCCATTTCGACAGAATATTGACATTTTCCGAATGGTTTATTTTTGAAAAAGGTGCTTAGTTATTAGGTGAATGAATTAATTCGGTAAATGTAGCTTCAAATTCCAATTGTTTCCCGCCACTTTTATGTGTGGAAATACTAATCCTAAATAAATAAAACCGGCCAAGTGCAAGTCGGACATGTGCAATTAGTATTCCGTAAGTTGATTGCTTTTAAAAAAAAATTTTTGTTACGGAAGAATAAAATGATCAATGATTTCACAAAATACGCCCCAAATGAGTTTTTTTCCGATCCTTACTGAAAACTGATGACCTTGAAATTTTTGTTTTTTTTTTTATATATATCTGATAAATTATTAAAGGTGATAATTTTCGGTCAATCTACACCTTCTGGAGAATATTTCAGATTTTTTTTCAAAATTTTTTAATCATTATTTTTCGTGATAAGAGAGGGCCTGGTAAAAAAATTTTTTTCACTTCCGATTTCACCCCCAAAAACTAACCCCTTAAATCAAAATTTAACTTTTAAAACTACACGGCTCTGATGAGGCCATCAATTCTTATATTAGTGCCAAATTTCAACTTTCTACGTCAAATAGTATGGGGGTATGACAGACGGGCGGACCGACACCGAACTGATCTTATAAGTGTTTCCGTTAAAAAGCAAAAGCACCACTGCATACGATGCTACTATTTACATAACCTCAAAATATAGTAGACTCGAAAGGGATGTCGGTCGGTAAGCAGCAGGTGAGGCAGTGCAGAAAATGCTGTGACGCATCAGACCTGCAAAATATGGTACCAGCGATTTCGAAGTGGTGACTTTGACCTTACAGATCGTGAATGCTTTAGATAACGCCCGGCAACATATGCCAAAAATGATATTAAGATTTTATTTTTTTCTTTGGAATACGAAGTTCTTTTTCACGCGGCGTATTCTGCGGACGAGGCCCTGTCTGATTACTATATATTTCAGTAGCTGCAACATCACTTAGCCGATTCTCACTTCAATTCATTGAAAGAGGTCAAAAATAAACGTACCGAAATTATCGACTCGTAACCACCATAAAGAAGGCAACGGGTATGGAGAATTTTCTCTCCGAAAAAAAGGTATCGAATTAATTTGTACATATGACATTTTTTAGGTCATTCTTGTTTCTTTGGCACTCTTTCGAAGTAGGAAATGAAAATCCAATAACCTTTAAAGGGTTTAATTGTCCCAAACGGTAACCTAAATTTATTTATCTCAGTAGTACAAATTATGTATATATTTATCTTTTTTTAGTACTACTGAATAAATTTTGCATACATATGTATCTTGTAATAAATTCCAAAGTTACACTAAATTCATTAGAATACAACCGATTACACGTATATTATAATGCATATGATTCGTCCAGTGTTTTTTGGATTAACAAAATTTAGTTCAAATATAGGTGATTGCAAAAGTTCGTGCCCGATTTTCATAGATGGCAGGCAGAAGCATGTATTTTTGACTGTGCTGATGTTATCTAAATGCGTCGTGACTTAACATAAACTTTAAAAAAAAAGTTTATTTAAATTGATTTGTGTGCAAGATTAATATTCAAAATGGAAAATGAAAAGTTATATTTTCGTCATGTTATGTTATATGAATTTAAAAAGGGAGTGAGTGTTGGAACTGAAACAAAAAATATTCAAGACGTCTATTTGGATCGTGCACCTGCTCTTAGGACATTGAAAAAGTGGTTTGATCGATTTCGAAATGGTGACTTCAATCTAAACGATAAACTTCGCTCTGGGCGATCTCTCGGCATTTATAATGACTTTATCCGTGACTTAGTAAATAATAATCCACGTATAACCACTGAAGAGATTGCTGAGAGACTAAATATTGATAATATGACTGCATTTCGTCATTTAAAGCAACTTGAATACACTTCGACCCGCAATATCTAGATTCCGCACGTTTTTACAGAAGAGAACAAACTAAACCGTGTTTCCATAGCCATTTCTCTCCTCGCCCATCAACAAAAAGAATCTTTCTTGAATTAAGTTAGAATTGGAGATGAAAAATGGGTTGTATACAACATAATGAGAAAAAGCAGCTGGAAGTATAGAAGTGAAAGAGCAGAATCTATGGCAAAGGCTAAATTGCATCCAATAAAAGTGTTGTGTGGGATTGCAGAGGAATAATTTTTTACGAGCTTCATCCACGTGACCAAACAATAGCGGCGGAAAAGTACTGTGAGCAACTCACCCAACTCAATGTTCAAATCGAAGCAAAAGGTCCAAATTTGGTCAACTGAAAAGGCACCATCTTACACCATGACAACGCCAGACCACATGTCACTCAACAGACACTGCAAAAACTTAGGAAGTTAAAACGGGAAACCCTCCAATTCCCCTGACCTTACCCCTTTAGATTTTCATCTGCAAAATAATTTGAATAGCAAAAAATTTGACTCTAAGAAAGAAGTAAAAAACTACCTTACGACTTTCTTTTTAGAGAAACCACGCAGTTTCTACACAAAAGGAATTCAAAAACTTGTAAAACGATGGGAGATAGTACAGAAAATGATGACAGTGATTAATAAATACTATTTTTCATGAAAATGTGTTTTATTTAATTTGATCAGGCACGAACTTTTGCAATCACCCAATACAAAGGGTAATGTCTGTATTTTAAATGCATTATTGTTGCTCATAATCAAATATAGGCGTAGGCGGGACAGAGGTGGTCTAATTGACAAATTTACTGATTGTAAAATCGCGAAGGTCTATTAGAAATCACAACTAAGTATGGTGTATTTTTGACGCAAAATTACGCAGCATATGTAATTTTCTTGTAAGATTGAAAAGAACATGTATTTTCTTTGTAAAATTATCTGACCTATCTATCTCATATAATTAACATGAAAAATTACAATTTTATTTTAATTAGTGTTCACCAATTTTGTGATGTTACATACCATTGTGAAGTAGTACATATGGATTAAAATTAGGGTACCAACTTAACTAAAAGGTTCCAATTGCAAACAGATTACACTTTTCCGCCAGGTCAATATCCCCACAAGAAAAGATATAACCATTTATATATATATATATATATATATATATATATATATATATATATATATATATATATATATATATATATTATATATATTCATACGCGTGAGGTCGTCTTCCGGTGCCCAATCTCCAAGCCTTTGGATTGTTCCATTTGCCCTCATTAAGGCTTCTTCCTAACATAGCTTTCTTCACTCCCATGATTCAAGTATTTCGGCGTCTCCCTCTACGTTTTCTCTCTGCTAGTGTCTATTGCACAACTTTCTGTGATATTCTACTCTCTTCCATTCTATTTATGTGTCCGTACAATATTCATTGTTTTCGTTGTATGTGTTTTAGAATGGTACTATCTCTGTTCATAGGTCGTCTTATTTCCTCATTCTGTATTCTTTCCCGTCTAAAAACTCTAGCTGCTCTTCGGTAGATAAGTTTTCTAGCCATATTTTGTTGGTCTGCCAGATTTCACTTTGGTAAGCTAAATTACTTTTCACAATGGTATCATACATATATCCTTAATTTGGTTTTCTTTAACATATTATTTTGTTCAGTTAGGCATTCCGAATACCTTTTTTGCAATAGTTACTCTGCTTTGGTTTGTTTCATCATGCTTATCATCCTGTGCTACGTTAACGCCCAGGTATATATACTCATCGCATGCTTTTATCACGCTGCCTGCGTCTATATCTAATTTTCGAACTTCTCCAGCTACACTAGACCCCACTTCTGATATTCTTGTTAAGGGATATTCCCATGAATTTACAACTGTTTTTCCAGTGCTCAAGTACGGTATATAAATAGATATTGAAGAGTAAGGGAGACAGCAGTATGACTGAGGTTTTTACCTAACTTTACTTAAGATTCTGATCGTTTACATAAGTCTTGTATGGCTTTTACTACAGCGGCATCGATGTTGGTTTGCTACAGTGCTTCAAAATATCTATTAATTAATACTGTATCGGACGCCTTTGCCAAATCAATGAAAACTAAGCTGCTACTACTAACTATTAACTGATGTTCTTTTTTCAAGTAGTTACAAAAGATATTATCAATGGTGGATCTTCCAGCTCGAAAGTATGATTGCTCTTATGACTGATAATGCTGATAATCATTTAATACCAACAGATTCAATTTTTTTCCATACAAACGGCTAACTGAGCAGATTACATTACCATTTATCAGTGGAAGTACTCAACCGAACCGATTAATTGCATGGTTGGTTCATATGTCACTTTGGAATTTTTTATCTTACATTTTTGCAGTTATTTATAACATTTAGATATCTGCATCTCTTATTAGAAGATCATATTATCCTAATTTAAAAATTATTTAGGTTATTTTATTTTTTCAATCAATTTCGTTTTCTACGGTAATAGTCAATTGCATAATCGTTGCTACATGAACCACGTGTCGAACCTTAGATGGAGTACTTTGTTTCCATACATACCGAACTCACTCAACCATTTAAATACAACCAATTCTGGCAGGAACTAGATAGCAAAATAGTCAATAACTTTTAAAAATAACAATTTTTAAACCTAATTTCACTTATATTTGCATTTTAATAACCCAGTATTGGTGCAATATCATGTCCCATATCTATCAATCAAATTGATCCTAATATGACAGAAATATGCTGGTCTGTATAAGTAGTGGCAAAATGAACCACTTAATATTTACGCATATATAGATCAACAAAAATATGTTTCTGTACATAAGGAACATACAGGTACGAGGTATGTCTATAAATTTTTCGAAGTTTTCACTAACTTTGGCGGTCTACCTTGGAAATAGTACTTTTATTTACTAAAAACATTTGATTAAACTTTATTTGTGCCGGATCAAATGAGTAATTGGTGGACATTTGTTGTTTTTCCCCCAAAAGATATGTATATTGTCAAAAGACGAAGCAGATCATAATACTCGTATATCAATTTCTTGTAATTTGTAATACATCATCTATTTCTAAACAAATCTATGGCTTAGAAGTCTTTTTAAGCCCTTACATGTTTGAAAATTTTACAAATATGGAATATCTTCTCTCAGCAGCCGGTTTAATAATGCCGAGTTAACAGTTAACTCAAAGCTACAACTGACCATAGTATCAAATACGCTATAGAATGGTTCGGTGCAAGTAAATTACTTAGAGTTAGCACCAACATTGATAAATTCAGCTTCATTGCACCACTTTGACCATTAGCTGCCAAACTAGTGGTAGAGGTGGATAGGGTAGTAAAAAAAACCGTCACCATCAACCGCTAAACTAGTGGTAAAAGTGGATAGGGTAGTAAAAAAGCCGGCTAAGTGCAACTCGGACTTGCGCACTTAGTGTTCCGTATGGTGATTGCTAGTCTAGTTAATCAGGTTCCTGACATGTACATATATTAAGATCCAATATGTATTTTCACTTTTTTCTTATTTAATAATGGATAAGAGTTACTGCTTCGTAGCTACCTAATAGCCAATAAATGAGTCTAGCTCAATCTAGAATCTAGTAATACAAGTTTAAACCAAATATTTACTACCTAAATTTGTTTAATCATAAACAAATTAAATAAAATTATTTTGTTGCATTAGCCACCAGTCATCATTGAAATTTATTTTTTCTGTGATTGGCCAAATGCAATAATGTACTGAAAGGTAAACGAGTATATTACTGATTGCACGGAATACGTATATTGTGTAGCTCCTAGTCCCGATTAAATTCACAACTTTCGACCAAAAAAATCTCCACCATCTTGTCAAGACCAATAGTTTTTCTTTATAGCAGATAAATTAATTATTAAACGTAATGCCCTAGTGATAATTTTCGGTTAATTTACACTTTATGTAGAATATTCCAGAATTTTTTGATCAATTCTTTTCGAGTGCTTTCATTTTTTTTTTAAATCACATGAAGAAAAGTTTATGCGAGTATTACATCATATATACCTGGTAAAAAAAAAATCACTTCTGATTGCACCCTCCAAAACTAAGTCCCTCCTTAAGTCTATATTTAGCTTTCAAAACTACACAGCTCTGGTTGGGCCATCAATTCCTATATTTGTACCTAATTTCAACTTTCTATCTCAAATAGTTTTCGGAGAAAATCGGTTGTCATAGACAGACAGACGAAAATCGGTTGTCATAGACAGACAGACGAAAATCGTTGTCGAAAGCAGTGTCTGCGTTTTTATGACATTTGTTTCATTAGACGCCTAATTATAATAGTAAGAGGGACAGTGTTTTTTGATGAACGGCCAGAAAACTAATTTTAAATAAAGAGCTGCGACTGACTTGCGTGTTAAGCGCGGTTGGATGAGAAAAGTCAGGCCGTCCGAAAACTAGACTAAGCGAAATTAACATTCAAAATGCGCATGTTTTCAACAAAGGAAACCCGAAACTGCCTGTGAGATTGATTGAAGATAAATCGGGGATTCCAAATTGTGCACAATATGCACAATATTTTGACCGAGCGTTTGAGGTCTTCGCAAAGTGAATTTGTGGCTTGTTTTCCACAAGTTCATCGACCATCTAATCGTTTGGCTATTGTGAGATTATTTTTGAGAAAAAAATCACGTTTTTGTTGTGGATTCGCCTGATTTAGAACCCTGTCTGTGATTTCTTTGTCTTCTCCCGATTCCAATTGCCAATGAAAGAAAAGCGATACAACAACACTGAAAAAGTGGCAGTGATCACGAGCCTCAACCGCATCTCAAAAACCTATATAAAAAAATTCATTTAGTGAATTAATTGACCCTGCCAAATACTGTATCGAAGCTAAGCTAATCCAAATAGGATTGAAATACATTATTTGAGCAGTTGTAATTATTCTGCTTTATTTTTTATTAAAAGTGCTACTTATTTTTTTGACAGAGGGTGTATGTATACTACTCTTTTGATCGTATAGATGGCACTAGATCCCAAAAACAAAAAATCGTAATAACATTTGGAAGATCCCAATAATTTTTATTTTCATTGTGACTTTCTTCGTAATCAATTGGACACTTTATAGCCCAATCGCCAGAGGTTTTGAGCTCTCATTAAATTCGGTTTTTCGATAATATTTCGAAAAATAAAAGATATAGAAAAACTAATAGCACCACATGAAGGAGCGGGAAATTTTACAAAAAAAAGGCATATAGATTTTTTTTCAGATTTGCTTATAATTTGTGAAACTTAAAATGAAATTTTTGTTTGCATGATTTTAACGGGCATACAGTAAATTACAAATATTTAGTAAAACATAGTCTTGAAAAAAAATCATTATTATATCATAAGTTTCAATATAAAAGTAATTAAAAATATCCACATTGTCTGTGTTATTTAAAAATTGAGTTTTAAAATATGAAAATTTGCCTGCTGTAGTGCGTCGCCGGCAAATTTACGTTCAAAGCAGTACGAAATAGTCAAAAAAAGGCGGAGAAAATTTTTTAGTTACAGTTAAAAGTATATTTGATATTTGAAAATCATTAAAAACTTTCTCTTTTTTGTAATTTTGCTCTTACTTCTTGCTGTTCATGATAAACGTATTTTTTGCTTATTACACTGGTCAACATGATTTTTTTCACAAGGAAACTGAATAGAGACCCTAATTCAGTTTTTTATGCTTAATTCAAATATGTCATCAGATTTCTTCTATCAGGCACAGTTTTCTTGTAATAGTCATTTTTGTGTAATATACTTCTCTATATTAGGATTTCATCGTTATAATTGTAAATATAGAAGTGGGTATTTGTATTCAGAATAATTTGGCACCAGGCAGACTTATTCATGTTGAAACATGTTTTAACTCTGTCCAGGCTTAATGATGTCCAAACCTGTCCCATCTTGTACAAATATTGCACTTTTTTAGCAAGCAGAGGGCCAGTAGCCAGTATTGTAATTGTAGTTAGTCTAGTAACATGTGTACCTACTTATATTTGTGGTGGTTATTATTTTTATTTGTAGGTTTTTTATAAACGTTTCAAAATGCCAATGCTTGTGTGAATGGGACAGCAGGGATAAGGAGTCTCACTACATAAGGAAACAATGGCCTAAACGTGAATCTCTTATTCTTGGCATAAAAATGTATCAAATAATCCATTAGTGGATCCCGAAAAGGTGTATTTACCTCGTCTGCACATAAAACTGGGGCTTATAAAAAATTTTGTAAAAAAATGGATAAAGGGTTTGCGTTTATGAACTTGAAATCTAAATTTCCTAAAATAAGTGATACAAAATTGAAGGAAGGAATTTTTATAGGGCCCCATTTTGAGGAACTGTTACATCCACCGGAAAAAGCAACGTGGAAATCATTCAAAAATATCTGTTGTGGATTTCTTGGCAATAATAAAGAAGAAAACTATAGTGAAATAGTGAGTGATCTTCTGACTTCATACAAAGAAATGGGCTGCAACATGTCCTTAAAAATTCACTTCTTGGACTCCCACCTAGACTTGGTGCTGTCTCTGATGAGCATGGTGAGCGTTTTCATCAGCAGATTTTTACTATGGAAATGAGGTACAAAGGCAAATGGAGTCCCAGTATGCTGGCCGACTACTGCTGGACCATGAAAAGAGACATCCCGAAGGCAAAATATGACCGAAAATCATCATATAAAACTTTTTAGGTTAAACAAAATTAGCCGTGTATTTATTATACAGTGTTTTGTAAGTACTAATTATTTTAAAACTTTAAACACGTGCCACAAAAAACCCTGCCTGATGGATAAAATCTGAGAACATATTTAAACTCAACATGGAAAAGATAAATATATTCCGTTAACTTAGCCCTTGTGAAATTAAAAAAAATATTTCAAGGTGGGAAATGAAAGATAAAAGTCTAAGCTTTAAGTATCAAGTATTTGTATTATATTTAAACATCCAGGTACAAAGAAAACAGTTACTGAAAACACGAAAATTCTAAATTACTCGAAGGAATTAAATGAATGACGTACTCTCTGGCCGTCATATTGGATTGGATTGAATTTTTCAAATGTGTCATCGGATTCTTAATCAGCAAACCGAGCAACCCCTTAATTTTAAAATATTTAGCGATGTACAGGAACATCAATTTAATCATAAATGAGGATGGAAGTATGATCCCCACCTACAACTGAAGGGGGCATTTTATTTTAAATAATTTTTTTAAATTGCGGTAGAAATAATTTATGTACAATATTTTTTTTTTGTAAAATTTCCCGTTCTTTCACGTGGTGCTATTAGTTTTTTTTATTTTTCGAGATATTTGCGAAAAACCGAATTTTTTCATTTTATTTTCGATTTTGTAGGCTTAGCGTACACTTTAGAGCAGCACACTGTTTTTTATCGTATTCTACGTCTAAAAAAACGACTGGGTTATTAGTTCAGCAACGGTACACTACAAAAATTGACAGAAAATGTTAAAGGGTATGTACGAGGCTGGTTTGAAAAGTCCGTGCAAAAATAAAAACTACTTATGTGTTTGGGGTAAAACTTTTTTATTTTTCGACATAGTCTCCTTTTAGGCTTATACACTTCATCCAACGATGTTCTAGTTTGTTGATCCCTTCCGAATAATAGGATTTGTCCAAGTCTGCAAAATATCCATTAGTGTCTGCAATCACCTCCTCGTTTGAATAAAATCTTTATCCCGCCACCCATTTCTTCAAATTGGGGAACAAATAGTAGTCCGAGGGAGCCAAGTCTGGAGAATAGGGGGGATGTGAAACGAGTTGGAATCCTATTTCCATTAATTTTGCGACTACAACTGCTGAGGTGTGTGCTGGTGCGTTTTCGTGATGGAAAAGGACTTTCTTGTGGGCCAATCGTGGGCGTTTTTCTTGCAGCTCGGTTTTCAAACGTCCAATAACGATGAATAATATTCACCTGTAATAGTTTTACCCCTTTTCCAGATAGTCGATGAGGATTATCTCTTGCGAATCCCAAAAGACAGTCGCCATAACCTTTCCGGCCGAAGGAACGGTCTTCGCCTTTTTTGGTGCAGATTCCCCCTTGGTAACCCATTATTTAGATTGTTGTTTGGTCTCAGGAGTATAGTAATGTATCCATGTTTCATCCACAGTGACGAAACGACGCTTAAAGTCCTCCGGATTCTTCTGGAACAGCTGCAAACCATCCTTGCAACACTTCACACGATTCCGTTTTTGGTCAAGCGTGAGCAATCGCGGCACCCATCTTGCGGATAGCTTTCTCATGTCCAAATGTTTATGCAAAATATTATGTACCCTTTCAGTCGAGATGCCCACAGCACTAGCAATCTCACGCACCTTAACTCTTCTGTCATCCATCACCATATCATGGATTTGATCAATGATTTCTGGAGTCGTAACCTCCACAGGCCGTCCAGAACGTTCAGCGTCACTTGTGCCCATATGGCCAGTCCGAAAATTTTGAAACCACTTATAAACTGTTCTAATCGAAGGTGCAGAGTCACCATAATGTTTATCAAGCTTCTCTTTAGTCTCCTGAGGCGTTTTGCCTTTCATAAAGTAATGTTTAATCACCACACGAAATTCTTTTTCGTCCATTTCTTGAAAATCACTCGACTTCCTTGATTCACACGAATGCCAAACACAAAGAAATAGACCAATATGGCTGAAACTTGGTGTGCGTTCATTCAAGAGATGCTACTAACTAAACATGATCTCGATACGCGCCGGTGGTGCCATCTCTCGGACTTTGCACGGACTTTTCAAACCAGCCTCGTATGTATCCCTTGATTAATAATTTTTTAATGGTGTTTTATTTTCCCAACTCAGCGAAATTTGTAATCCTTTCATATAAACCCCGTATCCATTTGTCCTTTATTACATTTTTTACATTTTGTCTTTTTGAATAATTTAACTGTCCCCTTTCCCGATCGCAATTAATTGTTTTACTGACAGTATAATGAGTATACAGCTTTGTTTACGTAATTAAGTGCGAATAGAGATTTTTCATGTCACCTAACATGTAAATATTTAACTCTAATTGTATTATATGTCTTTTTTAAAAGTAATAATAGGGCCATGGTTATTTACAACCATGTATTTGTTAATAAAAAATACATCAAACTGATTTGACAGCTACGTACGTACATACTAAACTTACCACGTGACAACTACTTAATTCTGGTACACTTAATTTTGGTTCTGAGGACTGACGTCTTACCTTAAAAGAAAAAAAGTATATTTTTTAAAATATTATCACAGTTGGAAAATTTAAGATGAGAGGATTGGTTTCATCACAATTATAATGTATAAGTTACAGTGTTTCTAGCATTTGAAGGAAGACGTTGAAAGAAAGCTGACAAACTACTTTACCTTTACAGGCCTTGAAATATTAAAAAGAAAAATAAACAATAATTTTTTAAAGTTAGTTTTAATAACAATTTAACAATACTAGGACTGCAATATGGAAAAACTCTTAGTCAAATTTTTGATAAATATATAAATTTCGAACTCATAACAAACATAGTTAAAACTTATATTTTAAATTAAGATATTTCAGTATTTTAAAGAAAGTATTTAAATAGGCGTTCGTAATTAAAAGAAACGTCATTTTACAACACTGTAAACAAGAGAACGCAGGAAAGATTTTTATAGAATTTGGCGGGAATAACAATACCAATCAAAACAGGCCATTAATCTGGCCAAATCCTGGTTGCGATGGGTGACTGAACTTAAGAAACAACGGCATTTTGTAATACTGGAAACAAAAAAAAAACGCAGAGAAGATGTTTACAGATTTGGCGGGATTAATTGTCTGTTTTGGTTTATATTATTAATCCCGCCAAATTTTCGTTGCTAGAAACATCTTCACCGCGCTTTTGTTTACAGTGTTGTAAAATGGTGATTCCTCATAATTGAAACCGGCTATAAGAATTGTGGATGATATTGTTTTAAGTAAACTAATTACTATAATATTATTTGCCATAACACGCATTCATAATAATTGTGTCAGATTTTAATTTCAACAGTGGTCAAAAATACAATCATACATCATCAATATTCAATCAACATAATATGATATAATTAGAGTATAGATGCGAAATCTAACGAACTTGTTTTATACAGAAGGTAATTTTACCACAAAAACATGACTTGTTTATTTAATAGAATTAACACCAGACGTACGAACAGAACAACTTATGCATCAAACTGAGAAATAAAAATATCCCTTTAAATACATTTGTCCAATAATTTTATATATACTACTAGCCGGGCCCGCGGCTCCGCTCGCGTGGACTTTATTCACACTATCGTCACTGCTTATTCCTTATGCCACCTATTGTAATAAAATATAGCCTATAACCTGGTCAGAGAACATATGTATGTTTTAAAAAAAAAGGACGTAAATCGAATAAGTTACCCAACGTAATAAAATATCTCCCATTATTTCCTCTTATCCCCCAATATTTCTCCTTATCTCCCATTATCGAGGCTTATCTCGACTTATCTCCCCATTATTTCTCCTTATCTCCCATTATTTCTCGTTATCTCCCACTATCTCACCTTATTTCCCATTATCTAGGCTTATCTCGGCTTATCTCGCAATATTTCTCCTTATCTCCCATTATCTCACCATAACTCCCATTATCTAGGCTTATCTCGACTTATCTCGCAATATTTCTCCTTATCTCCCATTATCTCACCATAACTCCCATTATCTAGACTTATCTCTGCTTATCTCCCATTATTTCTCCTTATCTACCGTTATTTATACTTATCTCCCATTATCTCACCTTATCTCCCATTATCGAGGCTTATCTCGACTTACCTCCCATTATTTCTCCTTATCTCCCATTATCTCACCTTATCTCCCATTATCTAGGCTTATATCGAATTATATAGAACATATGTATAAATTTATAAACACACGTAAATCAGATAAGTGGTTCTCGAGTGATAAGCGCACTAACGGACAGACAGACAGACAGAGAGACGTTGTATTTTATATTTATATATATACATATATATATATATATATATATATATATATATATATATATATATATATTATATTCTTTGCTACATGATATTGTTCCATATTTAAGGCTTTAGGTAGTGTATTGCAAGAGAACGCACTAGTGGCAAACTTTTCTCCGACTTGATTCACTATTATCGTCACTGCTTATTCCTTATGTCACATAACGTAATAAAATATATCCTATAACCTGGCCAGAGAACATATGTATGTTTAAAAAAAAAACACGTAAATCGGATAAGTGGTTCTCCAGTGATAAGCGCACTAACGGACAGACAGACAGAGAGAGACATTGCATTTTATATATATTATAGATATTCTTTGCTCCATGATATTGTTTTCATATTTAATGGTTTAACATGTTTAAAAAAAAAGAACGTAAAACGGATAATTCTGCAGTGATAAGCGCACAAACGGACAAACAGACAGAGAGACGTTGCAATTTATATATATTATAGATATCCTTTGCTACATAATATTGTTCCATATTTAGTGGTTTAGGCAGTATATTGCAAGAGAACGCGCTAGCGGTAAACTTTTTTTCCGATTTAATTCACTATTATCGTCACTGCTTATTCCTCATGTTACCTAACGTAATAAAATATAGTCTATAACCTGGCCAGAGAACATATGTATGTTTTAAAAAAAAAAAGTACGAAAATCGGATAAGTGGTTCTCCCGTGATAAGAGCACTAACGGACGGACAGACAGACAGAGATATGTTGCATTTTATACATATTATAGATATAAATTATTATTATTATATAACCTGGCCAAAGAAAATATGTATGAATTTAAAAAAAAGATACGTAAATCGGATAAGTAGTTCTCGTGTGATAAACGCACTAATGGACAGACAGAGAGACATTCCATTTTATATATATTATAGATTATAGATATTCTCTGCTACTTAATATTGTTCCATATTTAGTAGTTTAGACTGTGTTTTGCAAGAGAACGCGCTAGCGGCAAACTTTTTTCCGACTTCATTCACTATTATCGTCACTGCTCATTCCTTATCCTACCTATCTAATAAAATATAGCCTATAACCTGGTCGGAGAACATATGTATGTTTTAAAAAAAATAGTACGAAAATCGGATAAGTGGTTCTCCAGTGATAAGCGCACTAATGGACAGACAGACAGACAGAGATACGTTCCCTTTTATATATATTATAGATATAATAAAATATATATCTATAACCTGGTCAGAGAACGTGTATGAATTTAAAAATCACGTAAATCGGATAACTGGTTCTCGAGGGATAAGCGCACTAACGGACAGACAGACAGACAGAGCCGTTGCATTCTTTATATATTATAGATATAGATTATTATTATTATATAACCTGGCCAAAGAATATATGTATGAATTTAAAAAAAGACACGTAAATTGGATAAGTGGTTCTCGCGTGATAAACGCACTAATGGACAGACAGACAGACAGAGAGACATTATATATATATATATATATATATATATATATATATATATATATATATATATATTATAGATTATAGATATTCTCTGCTACATAATATTGTTCCATATTTAATGGTTAGGCTGTGTACTGCAAGCCAACGCGGTAGATGCAAACTTTTTTCCGACTTCAATCACTATTTTACGTCACTGCTCATTCCTTACGCTACCTATCGTAATAAAATATAGCCTATAACCTGGCCAGAGAACATATGTATGTTTTAAAAAAAAAAGTACGTAAATCGGATAAGTGGTTCTCCAGTGATAAGCGCATTAACGGACAGACAGACAGACAGACAGACAGAGAGACGTTGCATTTTATATATATTATAGATAAGGGCTCGGTATGTTTATCCTTTCAGCAGGCAGGAGTGAATAGCCACAGCCATAAGTATCCAAATGGTGATAGTAGGAAGGCTGCCGTTTAACTTTTTACAAACGACCACTAGATGGTGCTATTGAGATGTGACATTACCATTGTTGTAAAACTTGACATTTGTTATTGTCAAAACAGTGGCAGTTCAGAAATGGGTCGAGTAGTTTGTTTACAGTGAGCGTTTAAAAAACTAATTTTGTGAACAAATGAAAATTCAAGCCAATGTTTTCGATAGATGATTTTTTTACAATTTTAGTAAAGGCCTAACTCAACAACAGTGCCTCGAAACGCTTCGTTCAACTGTTGGTAATGAGTCATCATAAGAAATGACTGTTTACAATTGGTTCGCAGAATTTCGTCATGGTCGTGCTTCCGTCAGCGATGAATTTCGTGAAGGTCGTCCAAAATCGGTTGTTGTTCCAAAAAACATCGAGGCTGTGCGTAACATGATTGAAGAGGATCGGCATGTGACTTACCGTGAGATAGAGGCATCCTTAGGCATATCGAGGACTACAGTATATTCGATTTTGCATGAACATTTAGCTCAAATAAGATCTGTTCCCGACGCATTCCGCAAAATTTGACCGAAACTTAAAAAGAGGCTCGTGTTAATTGGTGGAAGGAAAGGCTCAAAAAATTTGACCGAGGACATGCAAAATCCGTTTACGATATCATAACAGGAGATGAAACTTAGATTTATTCGTACGAGCCGGAAACTAAGCAACAATCAACTGTTTAGGTGTTCCAAGATGAACCGAATCCAACAAAAGTGGTTCGTTAGCGAAGCACTTCCAAGAAAGTGATCGCTTGTTTCTTTGGTTACACTGGACATGTTGCAACCACTGCTTTAGAGGATCAAAGAACAGTTAATGCTGAATGGTATACAACAAATTGTTTGCCAGCCAGCTATCACACACCAACTGATTATTTGACGAAGAAAAACATCGAATTAATGTCTCATGCCCCATATTCACCTGATTTATCGCCTAACGACTTCTCTTTGTTCCCAAACGTCAAAAAAATGAATGGACAGCAATTTTATTACCTCAAGAACCCGTTGAATCCTTTCAAAACCGTATTTTTGAGGTACCAACCTCAGAGTGAAAAAAATGTGTCGAGAATTGGTTCGAACGCATGCAAAAGTGTATAAATCTTAATGGGCGAATATTTTGAGAAAAAAAATGTTATTCATATATTGTTTTTGTAAAAACTTAAAAAGGTAGCCCTCGTATGAATTACTGTCCCTGGAATTTACTAAAATCACATCTTGTAGCCTGTTCATAATCAATATCCTATGAATTAAATAATGTTAAACTTAATGGAATTTATAGCTGTTTTAAAAGTTTAAAAAAATCTATAACGACACAAATGTGATGGAAAAAAATATATTACTTAGATTTTTTTATTACCAAAAATTTCAGATTGCCCTATGATTTGACTATTCACATTTACTTACACATACATATATATATATATATATATATATATATATATATATATATATATATATATATATATATATATAATTATAAATGTATATATATATATATATATATATATATATATATATATATATATATATATATATATATATATATATATATATATAGGGTGGGCCATTTAAAAGTTTAAATTTAAAAATGCAATAAAACAAAAACGGTTTGGAATTTTGCCAAATTTATTTTTTTGTTGTGAAGTACAATTGTTCCGATTAGAGATGGAATATTATTTCATTCGTATGGCTGCCGCGGCTGGCCTCACAGTACCCCATTCGATCGGACCAATTTTCGAGCACTTTTTCGAGTGTATGGGGTCGTATCTCGGCAATGGCATCACGAATGTTGGCCTTCAAATGCTCAATTGTCTCTGGTTTGTCGGCATAACACTTGTCTTTAACGGCGCCCTACAGAAAATAGTCCAACGGTGTCAAATCGCAGCTTCTTGGCGGCCAATTGACATCACCATTTCGGCTAATTAAACGGCCATCCAACGTTTGACGCAATAAATCGATTGCGGCATGAGATGTGTGGCAAGTTGCACCATCCTGTTGAAACCAAACATCGTTCACATCAATACCATGAAGAGCGGGCACAAAAAAAATCGGTTATCATGGTGCGATAGGTGTCTCCATTGACTGTAATGGTTGCGCCGTCCTCATTTTCAAAGAAATATGGGCCAATGATGCCTCCGCTCCACAAGCCGCACCAAGCAGTCACTCGTAATGGGTGCAGTGGCCACGTGTGGGTTTTCTGAGCCCCAAATACGGCAATTTTGCTTATTAACGTACCCACCAAGATGAAAATGAGCTTCATCCGAAACGATGATTTTTTGGCAAAATCGACATCATCGTGCAGTTTCTCGTTGGCCCATCTAGCGAAGCGAAAACGAAGCGGGATGGTCATGCGGCTTCAACTCTTAAACCAATTGAACTTTGTAAGGCGTCATACCGAGATCTTTTCGCAACATTCGACGTAAACTGGTGCGTGAAATGTTCAATTCTTGAGAACGATGACGAGTTGATGTTGATGGATTCTCACGCACACTCTCAGTCACAGCTTCGATATTTTCGGGTGTACGCACTGTACGAGCACGCTCACATCTTGGCACATCAACAATGGAACCAGTTTCACGAACTTTAGCAATAAACTTGCGTATACCGGGCACTGTTGGTCCTTCTCTGCGACCAAATTTTGTACGACATTTTCGTGCAATTTCCGACCAATTGTCTTTGTTTTGGAAATAAATTTTCAATAAATCCCAACGTTGCTCAAGCGTAAATCGATTCATTTCGTTCAGTGGAGATAATATACTGAATTTTGTGACAGAATAGAATGACATAAGTATTGCCAGATTCGAAATAACCGGTGGTTCAAATTTAAGCCAATAGATGGCCCATCATTTATATATATATATATATATATATATATATATATATATATATATATATATATATATATATATATATATATATATATATATATATACCTCCTACCTATCGAGTTGGCTCAGCTAAATGAAGTACTCAAGTTGTGAGCCTTTCTGCTCTCAATCGAGTAAAATATTGTTACATGGTGTTAACTATTGTGGTAATATTCTCACTTGGACCGTATGACATGGTAAAGAGTTTTCAGAATATGTAGGTGGTCAAAGTACATTAATAAGGAGCAAATACTATTAAAACGCCTGAAGCGATTTAGGAATTTTCATGCAGGGCATGTGCGGTACCCATAAAAAAATAACCTAACCTTGTATAATTGAAATCCATTTTGACCTTTGTTTTATTTGTTAGTTTTGCTGGTTGCCAAATTTAAACTGTGTCCAATCTTTGAACACATTGTATAAATTATGGCAGACGTTAATTATAAAAGAAAATATTTTGGTGATATATTTAAATATTTTATTTAAGCCACGTGGAAATTTATTTCTTTCAAAATAAAATATCATATATACCGGGTAATTCTCAAAAGAAGCTCGTCTCTATAACTTTTTAGCATTTAAATAATACTGCATTTATCGCTCCTATCCAATAGTTTTATAAAATATATATAATTATCACATAATCACTTTCCCAAATATAGCCTAGATAAAAGTTTTTCGTAAATAAAGTGAAAACAGTGGAAGTGCATTGACCTAATAAAGTGGCAGGCAACCGGAGGTTTATTGAAGTTGTAAATTAGAATTTCCAAAATTCTTATATTTATTTCTATTTGACCGCAATTGATCGTTTCAGACCAAATAATTTCAAAAGAGCATCTCCTTTATTATTAAACTATTATATAGGCTGTATTTGACAAAGTGGCTTATTTTGGTAATAAAAATCTGGTAAAATCATTCCCTTTTTCATGGGCACAGAGAAGACTTGAGGCCTTAAATCAAAGATAGTACGTTTGCCATACGTTCCAGTCATTAGACCTGCTGGACGAAAACAAAGCAGAGAACGACAACCACAGAGTTAAATTGGGTGCAAAGGGGCTGTAAGTAGCACCCCCACCGTAGCTACGAAAGTAATTCTAGGATTAATACTCCTAGATATATACACAAATAGCGCCTATCGAATGAGGGCAAATGGGGAAACAACAGCCTATACAATTTGAGCACCCAAGAGTTATGGATTTAATCGACCACAAATCTTGGATATATATATATATATATATATATATATATATATATATATATATATATATATATATATATATATATATATATATATATATATATGAAAACGTTGTATAACTTCGAAAACCCATATAGAATTGAAAGCAATCCAAATGGATGGAGGTGGAGACTCCAAGGAAGGCATTGGGTCTGGTCTATTATACAGACGGATTAAAATCTTAGAGCTGACTGAGATATATACTGGTGTTTTTTTTTTTTTTTTTTTTTTTTTTTTTTTATGGGTCTAGCACACGTGCTGCAGGAAAGTCCCTAAAGCGCTCCAGGAGCGGCACGAGTGCGGAAAAAGCGATTCACGTTGTTCTTGAATCGCTGTAAATTGTACTCGGTGGGAAACACAGCGCTGGGCAAATCATTCCAATGACGTTCTCCATATAAAAGATTGCTTGAAAAGCGTTGTACGCGGAGTAACAAGCGTATTTCTAACATGCACCGCTTTGGGAGGAATTAAGCGGGCTACATCCTTCGAACACTTTCCATGAAAAATACTTGTAGAACAGACTCAAGTCGCCAACCGTTCTTCGATGTTCCAGCGAATCAAGGCCGCCGGTCAATTCCGGGTCCCCAATCAGACGGACCGCTCTTCTCTGAACCGAATCCAACAAATGCAGTGTATGTTTCGGAGCGGAGCCCCAAACGTGGGAGCAGTATTCCATAGTTGGTCGAATTTGGGCTTTGTAAAGAATTAACAGTTGCTGTGGGGTGTAAAGCTTTCTGGTTCTAAATAATATTCCCAACTTTTGAGAAGCTCTCCTTGCTATGCCTGCAACATGTTCATGCCAAGACATATTTGCTCCCAAACTAACGCCCAACAAATTGAGCGACGATGCTAGGGAATGGAGTGCCCCGACATAACTATGTCGGGTTCAGCAACGTTAACTTTTTTAGAAAAAAACTGCCGCTTGGGTTTTTGTAGCGTTAAATTCCACTTGGTTACTGTCACCCCAAGATAGAATTTCTTCCAGGTCTTTGTTAAGTTGAACGACCTCCTGCTGTCTGCGGATATTCGCCTGAGCAGCCGATGTCCGAGCGTTCAAGGTGAATGAAGAAACAAGCGTACTGTCATCTGCAAAGCTATAGATTGGATTCCCGGTCTTTTCCAGCAGATCGTTAATGTAAATGAGAAAGAGAGTAGGAGACAGTATGGAGCCCTGGGGCACACCGGCGTTGATAGTGAGGGTGTTAGAAAGAAATCCGTCGACCGCCACTCGTAAAGAACGCTCTCTAACGCTAACATGAGTAAGTGGAGCTTTAACATTGCACGAGAGACAAGTGCAACAATATTCCAGGCAGAAAGTAACGCAATACAAGCAGGTGTTCACGAGACTATTAGACGGGACTACCGCAACCAACGAATATATATTCTCTCCGACAGTGAAGCTGTCAACTTCAAGATCGCAATGGTGTACACGTGATCTGAACAAAAGAGGCCGGATGGATAAAATATGCCTCCTCGAGTTTCTCAGAAATACCGCGCAAGTTAAAGTTAAGAATAATAATGAAAAATATACGGAGCATATGGAGAAACTTGTCCCACGTACGTATTTCTGTAGTAATAGCTATAACTTTCTGTTATATGCAGATATTTGCATGAAGTAACAATCGTACTGTCATCTATACAATTGATATTTAATTAAAATTAATAATATCTTTTTGGTCAGTTCTTGCACGTAAAAAACCATCATTACTAAGTGAAGATTACGGAAATAAATCCATCAAATGTGACTTGCAAACAAAGATTTCTGAGAAATACATACAGCATAACCGTGCAGCCTAGCCAATAATTCGTCAGGTCCAACACTGAAAAACCCCTGTAATTCCTCAAAAAGTTTATTTACCTTACGAAAAAGCTGTCGGTGTCTGACAATTACTCAGCATATGATCTTTGTCCGATACGGATGACAGAATTAATACCCTACAGACTGCGTCGTAGCCAAGGGGGGGAAATATGTCCTTCCACCCGAAGGATGTAGAAACAGGGTTTTTCTTTGTTGTTTTTTTTTATGAAAAATCGTCACCCCGGACATCCATTTTTAAATTGTTAGTAAGTTTTTATAGTTCCACAGCATTAAAGGGTTCTTTTTTGTAAAAAAAAAACTCCATCTCCCAACTATTCATTTTTAGATTAATATGATGGAAAGGGTCTAAACTTCTAGAGTTCCCGTGCAAAAGGTTTGTTTGTTATTACCAAGAGACTTCGTCCCTGGTTGTCGTTTGGCACGCGCCTCTATAAGCAACATCGATTTTAGTGTTCTCATTTTTAATGTTCTGTACGGAACATTAAAACACACTGTCATACCTGATTTTTTCTGAAGACAGAGAAAGTTGAAATTTTCACTAATATAAGAATTGATAGTGTCATCAAAGCCGTGTAGTTTTGAAAGTTAAATTTTGACTTAAGAAGTTAGATTTGAGGAATGAAATCGGAAGTGAAAAATTTTTTTTTTTTGCAAGGTCATCGAGTGGAAAGTCAAATAAATGCTTGTGAAAACACGAGATTAAAAATATATATATGAAGTAATACTCACGGAAACTTCTTTATATTATGTTAAAACAAAAACCGGTCAAGTGCAAGTGGCACTTGCGCAATTAGTGTTCCGTATGTTGATTGCTTTTAAAATCAAAATTTTTGTTACGGAGGTATAAAATGATCAGTGACCTCACAAAACACATTCTAAATGAGTTTTCAACAAAGTTTGTTGCCAATCTTTACTGAAAATTGATGACTTTGAAATTTTTGTTTTCTTATATACCAGATAAATTATTAAAGGTAATGCACTCGTGATAATTTTTGTTTAATCTACACCCCGTGGAGAATATTTCAGAATTTTTTTCAAAATTTTTTGATAAGTACTTTTCGAGATAAGACGGGTGGACAGCGATTTTTCGCGATTTTTTAAAAAAATACAAAGAAAAGTGCGCGAAAGTATTACATTATATGTATATTTTTTACTCGTGTTTTCACAACCTTTTATTTGATACCACACTCGATGACCTAGTAAAAAAATTTTTTTTTCACTTCCGATTTCACCCCCCAAAACTAACTCCTTAAGTCAAAATTTAACTTTCAAAACTACATGGCTCTGATGAGGCCAGCAATTCCTATATTATTACCAAATTTCAACTTTCTATGACAAAGAGTTTCAGAGAAAATCGGGTGTGACAGACAGACAGACAGAGACCGAAGTGATCTTATAAGTGTTCCGTACGGAACACTAAAAATGGCCAAAAATTGCTGTCCCCCCACCTTATCTCTAAGAGTACTGATCCAAATTTTTGAAAAAATTCTGGAATATTCTCCATAAGGTGTAAATTAAGCGGAAATTATCAAGAGTGCATTAGGTGTGATAATTTACTTGGTACTATTTGACTTAGCAATATGGTGGAGATTTTTTTCGTATGTGAATTTAACCGGGGCTAAGAGCAACAAAATATCAATACGCATTCGGTGCAATCAGTAATATACTCACATTATTGTCAGTACATTACTGCTTTAAGTATTTGGCCAGTCAAAGATAAAATAAATTTCCATGATGACTGATGATCAACGGATAGGTACCGGGACCAAATAATTTTATTTTATTGGTAATAACTAAACAAATATTTAGGAAGTAAATATTTGTTTTAAACTTTTACTACAAAGATACCTAGCTTTTTATATATTCTTGGTAATTCTTATATTGAACATGAATGTATGACTGAATTTCATAGAATATTACAGCAATCACGGTACGGAACACTAATTGCACAAGTCCAACTTGCACTTAATCGGTTTTTTCTCAGAAAAGAAAAAATAAAAATAGGAAAAAAAATAAGAAAAAATCAAAAAAACTTTCGTTCTCGTTTTGATGCAGATTTTTTACAAATTCTAAATTTTCAATTACAGAAAATGATAGTTCGAATTAACGATAAATTTTGGTTTTAAATAGGGATGGGTGATAATTACGAAAATTCTATTACTGCTTAAAACTGATGACGAGGAGGGGAGGTAAGCAATGCCTATAGATATATCGATAATTATTGTTGTATGGCTAATTACAAATAAATCGATAACTACAGATGTATCGGGAATTATTAATGGTTATCGATATATGGAACGAAACCTTTCAAAGTTTTGGTTAGATGAGAAATCAGGGTTCTTGTCATTAGACCGTATCAAATTGGAGTGACTTTCCGATGAACATTTGCAAATAATGATTCAACGTCAACAGGTTATACTATCAATGTAAGAGAAACCAAAGTTCTTGCTTCTATCGAAATTTACGAACACTTTAAGACATTAATAGAAACTCGGATTACGGTGAATGTCGGTAAGGAACAAATACCTTAAAAAATAACGATCTCGTTGAAAATCACTCCAATTTGACAGGAACTAATCCCAAAAATCACGTTTTCTCAACTTTATAAAAAATTCCCATCACTACTTGTTAATGGTTTCTAGCTTCAGGCAGCACTGTCTATGGTATGTTTTCGAATTAGATATAAAATATATCTATTTTTGGACTTTACCGACATAATCAAATTATATGTATGTACAGTGGCGTGCAAAAGTTTCCGGCCAGTGGCATTTCGTACTCTAATTTATTAAAAAAAAAGACTAATGATTTTTAATCATTATGAGATGTAAGTATGAGATATAGGAAACAAAATAATATACTAAAAGAATATCATTTTTGTTTGTGAATATATTTATTATTATTATTCTTATATTTATATGTGCAAAAGTTTCCGGCCACATAATATACATTGACGCAGTAGGACGTTCAAAGACGTATTTACGAATAATAGTTCATAAAAGGTGGTGGGAGCATAAACATGGCTCGGCATATGCAAATCCAAATTCGTGAGAGTAATAAAACTTTTAAAAGAAGGAAAGTCTTCTCGTGAGATTGCTTCATTATTATCGATAGGTAAATCAACCGTGAACGATATTATTGTAAAATACCGTTGTGGATATGGTTTAAAAGATCGTCCGCGTAGTGGAAGACCAAGAAAAAACGTCTAAAAAAGTAGATATATCATTAAACGCAAATCAACTGCGGATGTCAAGAAAACTGCTGCCGAAATTGCACGCGAGCTAAAGGATGAAAACCTAGCTAATGTTAGTCGTAGTACTGTGACACGAAGACTACATGATGTGGGACTTTTTGGCCATATAGGTATTAAAAAACCATTAATCAGTAAAAAGAATAAGAAGGCCCGATTACAATTTGCCAAAAATCACCTAAATTGGAGAATCAAAGAATGGAAAAAAGTAGCTCTCTCAGACGAATCTAAATTTAATCTTTTTGGAAGCGATGGTAGACAACATGTACGACGTCCTATTGGTACGAGAAATGATGTTCGGTACCAAATTCCTACTGTAAAACACGGTGGAGGAAGTGTGATGGTTTGAGGAATTTTCTCTGCACAAGGAGTCGGTCCATTGATCGAGATCAACGGAAATATGAGCGCTGATATTTACAAGGACATTTTAGAAAACAATTTGTTATCATATGCTGAAGAAACATTGCCGCAAAATTGGATATTTCAGCAGGATAATGACCCCAACCATACAACCAAGTTGTTAAAACAGTGGTTTTCTGCTTCAAATGTGAGAGTTTTAAGCTGGCCATCTCAATCACCGGACTTGAACCCAATAGAACACTTATGGGAAACGCTAGATCGTCAAGTTCGAAAGCATACATATTCAAATAAAGCCGCATTATTCAAATCATTGAAGGAAGAATGGGATAAAATTTCACCTGCTTGTATTAATCGATTAATTGAGTCAATGCCACATCGTTGTGCGGCTGTTATCGCTGCAAAGGGTATGGCTACAAAATATTAACATAAAAATATAATTTACGTCTATTATAGAGCATATGGACTAATAATTTTTCTCGTAGTATAAAGAAGCCGGAAACTTTTGCACATATTATAAGAATAATAATAATAAATATATTCACAAACATAAATAATATTATTTTACTATATTATTTTGTTTCCTATATCTCATACTCACATCTCATAATGATTAAAAATCATTAGTCTTTTTTTTTATAAATTAGAGTACGAAATGTCACTGGCCGAAAACTTTTGCACGCCACTGTATGTAATATGTATCAATATCAAATTTTTAAGGGACATTAACATACTAGAAATCTGTCCCCTAAAGGCTTAATCTAAGAAAAGGGACTCTTCTTCCAATAAATATAATGTCTTTTACGAACCTTAAAGAAAAATCTGAAATAAAAATAAATCCACACAATTTTTTCTTTCAGTGTGCATCAAAAGGGTAACCTAGATTTCCTAAAAACGGCTTCGACCGTGACACAGTGACCACTTTTACTTTCGATGGGATATGCTACCATAAAAGATAAGCGCAAACATTCATACCTCATTATTCAATATTCGTTTCAGATACAACATGCACATACATAATTATTATCTGTGTTAATTGCCCACCTAATTTTTGGTAGTCGATTTTATTTTTCGGGTTGCCACCAAGGTTGTTGCCGATGAGAATATCTATTAAACTGTTTTTAGATTACTAATTTATATTAACATAAGCAGTTGTCAAAGTACTTATAATAAATATAATTAGCAAATAATTGGACATTACACCATCTCATATTAACGAATGAATAGAGTTAAAAAAAAAAAATTGATCTGCAGATTAAAGTCTGCCCATTATCTAACGTAAACACCAATATATAATATATTATTCCATAAGCAGTACTACTAGGTATTTTCCTTTACTTTAGCAGTTACCGCAAAATGAATACTACCTTGGTGAAATACAATTCGGCTTAATTAAGGGACTTGGCACCAGGGAAGTTCTTTTTCCATCAAACTGTTGGTACAGAAATGTCTATCATCAAAAGCAAGATGGATCTATGTGCTCTGTCGACGATCACAGAACTTTTGACCACATCAAATACGAACCTCTGCTGGAAAGACCATTGGCATCCCAAGAAATAATATTTGTTATGCCGCTAAAATAAAAATTATGACACTTAGTAGACAACCAGACAATATTTCTGTCAACATCAACGAGGAAATTCAAATATCTCGGCTCTTCTCTTAACGAAATGTAATACTGTGAGGAAGAAATGGTAAGGGAAACTATCCTACAAATTCAACTATTAGACAAAATTGTAATGAGGTTCCATGAGTAGATACTTACTTTATAGACACAGTATCCAAATCCCCAAACAAAATTGTGAAATTACGTCATAAATCCAAGATTCGCACAATTTTTATATAAAGATTTCTTGACAAACCCAGCTGTTCTAGTGTATGTGAGCAAAACTGACACATCCATTTCGACTATAACTATAGAACATGAAAGATGAAGACGTCCCTTACAAACGTAAAAAAGAATGTCACGTATGTCCGTTTTTTTTTACGGACAAAACTGTAGTTCTCAAGGTCGCCCCCTTCGAAAATACCTTCAACATGAAACAAATATTTGTAGGTTAGGAAAATATATGCGAAATCAGACGAATTTGTAATAAAACATCATCAAGATGCCCAAAAATACCCATGAATTACGACATCGCATAATAATAAGTTAGTTTTCGCGATTCTGGTATCTGAATCGAGAGTAAAAGTGGTCAGTGTGTCACGGTCAAGAGTTTTTAGGTCGCAATTGGTAGGGTAGGATTGCGCGCCTCGGTAAACAAGTGAGACGAGACAAACCAAATCTGGTAATCTTGGTGAAACTTATTGCATTTGCTCACTTTCGGTTTCAATATTATTAATACACAAATCTGGTTTTTAGTTTTTTGGTTTTATTTATAGAACGTTGCACAAAGTTGGGCAAGGATTTATGCAGAGTAGGTGGGCGTAAAAACTCAATATATATTATCTTCTGATGTACATTGTCCTTATCTCTAATAAGCAGTAAACCTTCTGTTCAAAGTATTGGAAGCCACTTGAAATTTTGGAAAAAAAGGCTTTTTATCTAGTATTTTGGAAGCAAAAAAATTTTTATGAAATAATTTTAATATGTTAATTTCGATTTAAAAGGAACATATTGTACCGTAGCTTACTTGGCCACGGTTTGGATAGTACAAGGTACTAAAAATTGTATTATTGACATTAATGTCCGGACCTGAAATTGCAAGTATTATCTGCTTGAAGTAATGTATATCGTATATACATGTACAGGGTAGTCCAAACTGGACACTTTTAAAGGTAATCCTCTTTATCTAAAGGAGATAGACGAAAACTGATATCGGTGTCTGAGGCTCAATTTTCATGATAAACTCAATGGTGAAAACGATATCTAGTACCGTTTCAAATATACAATCTGCATTTTGGAAAATTGTTTGTTATTCTTTTCCTACTGAAAATTTTTGATTTCTGTAAAAACATTCTCAAAGCACTTTTTCACGTAGATTTCAACACTAACCCGTGCCGCTCGTCGCTCAAACTTTGAAAAAAATCCAAATTTTTGGCCAAAAAGCTGACATATGGAGCCATAACTCCAGAACGGTAAATAATAGAAACACGCTTAATATCTCAAAAGAAAGCTAATGTTGTTCTTCAAAATTTATATTCTATACATAATTGTTGTTATTTTAAGTCAAACCGAGTTACAACAGCCTTTAGCCCCAAAAACGTTACCTGGTACCACTAGCAGCATACTTCGTATATTTTGTTATTAAGTGATAAATTTTGCTTTTTTTGGTATATTTTTGAGTTTAAAGTAGAAATATAATAATAAAAAAAACAAGTAATACTGATAAGTCTAATGACATTTTTTATTTTAAAATATAAAAATTAGGTATATAATACATACAAAACAGAGACAGAAAAGATACAGACGTAGTACCTACATAAGTTGATAATTTTACATAGTTATCTAATCTATTCTAGAGCTTTTGTTAAAGTAGTTGTTGAAACGTCAGGATATAATGCTCGGCATTTACTTACAACTTGCAGGACATATTGCTTTTGGTCTTCATCTTTTGTCAGAAGGTCGTTAAAGTCGGTTATTAATTTAACACCACGCTCAGCCATATCATTAACTACTTTTAATGTTTTGACAATTTTCAATCCTTCTTGGAAGCCATTATTTTGAGGCCAGGTGTTTGGATGCTGTCTTAGGAAATCTGTTTTTATATTAAATTGGTCAAAGAATGTAAACGTTTCTTTGGTAAGTAAATTTACCAATCCTCCATCAACTACCTCTTTTAAGTTTTCTCTCCTAACTTTTGGATTTACAACCCTAGCGTGCTGTGATGGTTCATCTGTGCTACTGAGCAATTTATTAGCCATTAACAACTTTTCATCGTCTGTAATGGTGGGATCAAAAAACGATAATCCCACCAACTTTGCATTCAAATACCACAAATGGTTCGAAAATTTGGTCAGGGCTATTTCTGCAATGTCGTTGTCACATTCTTTATAGTCTAACAGACTATGCAAAATATCTAAATCTTGCTTTGGTGCAAGATGAGCTTTTGGAGCATTGAACCAAGATTTACAATAAATTTTAACTAGGAAAACAGAAATGGCACGCACAGAACTTTCTTCTTCTTTAGACATCTTAAATTGACGACGAAAAATGAACATTTTTAAGCAGTAAATAGCCTTTGCCATTCACCTAGCGTGATGAATGGCTCCTGGAGTTCTAAAACCCACAACATTGCCATCTAGTGATCCAACAAATACGAGAACCAACTGCAATAGCTCCTTGTAGTCATCTCTGGGGTGGCTTTCAGTTAATTTGGTCTCGAATTCAGCAGTAACATTTGCAATTACTTCTGGAGTTAGCTGCTTTTGTATTAGATTGTCACTGATACCTGTGTCGTATTTTCCTTTGTCTATCTTGGGCCACGCAGTGAGGAATCTCTTGAAAATGTCTGGATGAGGTCCAGTGGTTGATCCCATCTTTGTGTCGAATACGCCTCTTAACAGAATTTCCAAGATATGGTGACGGCAAGCTAGGTATAACAATTCTCTTCCTAACATTTGCTCCAATATGACGCATGCTCCTTTTAGTCTTCCCGTGTTGGATGCTGTAGTGTCGAAGCACATCGCCTTGACGGTGTTGAGAAGACCCCATTCATGTAGGCATTCATATACGGCTACGGCTTGCTCCTCTCCAGAGCTGTTTGCTGTTACAGGAATTCCCAGCAGCTGTTCCTTTTCGCCATATGAAATAGCTATAGCTATTCGCTCACATTGTTCATTTTTTAAAACACCCGGTAAAAGTTTACCGTCCCAATGGACAACCACGGGCTCTTTTTCAGGAATGTTTACTTTATCAAAAATTTTTTTATTATATTGTTCTCTGAACATTTGCCTTCTATCATGTAATAAAGTTTTCGAGACTTTGTACTCAAGAGGGTCAAGGTTTAGTGCTTCTAGAGTAGCTATTAAAATTCTCGCGGCATTTCTGTCGGATACCTTACATCGATCTAATAAAATGGACAATTTCATGTTTAAAATCTCTTTAACGCCACTTGCAAATGAAACTTTCATCCTCTTGCTCTCAGATGGTCCTGGATCTTCTGCAGCTTCTTCAGGGATGTCCATTTCCTCCAAGCTCTCAAGTTCCTGGTAGATGCTGTCCTCTTCAGTGTCTTCTTCTCCTTCTTCGAACTTGTCTTCATCATCCGTCTCTAAGAAGCAACAAAAGAAAGAGAAAAAAAAAAAACTATAAAAACTTGTCGTTTTAGCAGAATAGTAATAATACATAGGTACTAAATTACCTACTTCTAATTATCAAAAGATATTATTCAAAAAATATAAACTCAATCATAAAGATGCCAAATCATGCTCTCATGTACAATTTTCTTTCAATTATAATGAAACTATTTACTTATTTGTTTATCTATTTTTTAAAATACTAATAATAAAAAAAAACTCACCAATATCAAAAGTTGCTTCTTGGATTTGTCGGTTCATTTTTGCAAGTTCCTTTTGCACCTTGATTTCTTCAGCTCGAGACAACTTGAGATCCACTCCAGTCATCGTACCTGGGCGGCCCTTCTGCCTCTGTTTCACGAGAAACGCCTTATCTTCTTCCGATTTCATCAGAGCCAAGGCATCTTATTGAGCAATATCAAAGAGATCGTCCAACTTTTCAACAAACTGTTTAAATTTGTTCTTGTCCGTTTTCGATGTTTTCTTCCGGTCTTTTTGAAGAGTTCTCCACTCGGCCCAAGTTTTTCCAGCTTAGTAATTGCATTTTGCTCATGTTTAGTCGGGATTCGAGCTTTCTCCGAAAAAATGAACACTTCTCGTATTGTAAGTTTTGCTGATTCTCTTACAGTTAATTTCACAGTACGTAAATTATAAAATAAAGCACACAAAACTTGACGATTTGAGGGTAGTTTACAACCGGTGATCTGGTGAATGGGATAGCCCACAAGAAATATTTTATCCTTGGTCCGGCTTTGTACACCTGATGTGGATGCCATTTCAGAGGCCAATAGGTAAATAACAGTTAACTTGGAAAATGAAACAAAATATATTGCAAACTTTAATTTCAATAAAATGTTTTCAAATGTCTTTTAAAATAATACTATAATAGTTATAAAAACAATAACACACACACTTGGAAAATTAAAAAAAAAACGTTAAAATATCTTCACTAGATAATTGTTCGATCTAACCAGCTCAAAGGCACTTTAGAAACTAAACTGAATAAATAAAAGGTCGGTTGTACGCTGAAGTAAAATCACCATCCCTAAAATAGAAATTAGATTCACCCTACTTTTTACCTGTCAAACGGGTCTTTCTTTGGTAAACTAGTCAGGTAATCCCCATATAATAAAGATTAAATTTGAACAAAAGGCTCTTTATGTTTGAAAATTGAGTTCCGAAATACTTTTTAACAAAAAAATGTTAATTCCGAGACACATTATGTAAAAAACCCGTAAAATTCTTAGAATACTCCCAAACTGGCTCCTACTGGTACCAGGTCACGTTTTTGGGGCTAAAGGCTGTTGTAACTCGGTTTGACTTAAAATAACAACAATTATGTATAGAATATAAATTTTGAAGAACAACATTAGCTTTCTTTTGACATTTTAAGCGTGTTTCTATTATTTACTGTTCTGGAGTTATGGCTCCATATGTCAGCTTTTTGGCCAAAAATTTGGATTTTTTCAAACTTAAGAGCGACGTGCGGCACGGGTTAACGTCGTTTAATCGAGCTCAAATTTCGGCTATCTCAATATCTGGAAAGGGGAATCGTTATCGTTTTGTGGGGTCCAGACGAACAAAATTCCGACATCGATTTTTTGCGGTCACCCTAATATATATATATATATATATATATATATATATATATATATATATATATATATATATACATATATATATATATATATATATATATATATATATATATATATATATATATATATATATATATAAAATAACTCTGCCATAGCTTCAATTCCTCTTTCTTATCCCTAACAACGTTTCCTTGATGATCTAGTAATCATCCATTTGATTTCGTTTTCGTTCTCCGTTCACCAGTTAAGTCTTTGATTTTTCGATAGATATTAAAGCTATCATACTTTCCCTGCAACGCCTCTATCTCTTTACATCTTTCACCATTCCACTGTTCGAATTTCTTCCTGTATTTGTGTGTGTAGTCTGCTATATTCTCTTTTGTTATCTCTGTTTTGTGTAATCGTCTTTCCTACATGAGTCATGTCATCTATCATCCATTCTTTCCTCTTATGTGTTTGTTCCATAGTTAGATATTTTTGTTTAGCCCCCTTGTTATTTCATTTAACTTTTCTATATCAAGTTCTATGTCCTCGATTAGCTCCGTTTAGCATAGCATTATATTTATAAGAAACAGCTGGATATTTTCTAAATTTGTACTTTAAGGAGTTACATATAATCGCATATAACTTTCTATTAAAATTGACAAAGACAAGTGACAACACCGGTTAAGATCCATGGCCGGTTTTATTAGAGAACACGTGCGATCATTTGGGTTTTTAACGGCGCTGCATGGACGCGGAATACGGTTATTTTTCTGAATAAGACAGAGTTGGAAATCTGTCTAGTATTTTGTAGTTGTCCTTACAACATTCATTAAGTTTCTTATGGATAATTAATTTGGCAGGAAACAATGTTATAAATTACATCCTCTGTCTATTATTTTCCAATCCTTGATGTTATTTGTTTATTCAAAATATGACCATTAAAGGCATGAGATGCACAAACAGCCTTCAATCCATATACAGGGTCACAGGGAAAGTCGTCCTAGATAATTAAGGACGTTATAGTTTAGGTCGTTTCTGACCGATTTGACTCTATGACATGATGTCCTAAACTTAACCGTTTTCGAGATATTGAAGTTTAAAGATTTTCTACAAAAAAACATGTTTTTTTTGCTTTTATATCGATTTTTTTTTATTAGAGGTTCTCGAGTGCGATATTTTGGTTATTTTTAGTTAGTCTGTATGTCAAGTATCAAAAATCATCAAAAAAATTTGAACTAGTTACTAACAGTTTCAAATGGCGGCTTGTTAATGTTTCTAAATTACGAATTTTTACCAAGTGTTTCCTACTTTAAATCAATAAAGAGAAAAAAAATGTATGGAAGTTATTCTGCAAATTATTTTAAAAACTTTTACGTCTTTTTAGCTATCTAAAACGGTATAATATCTACTGGATCTATTAAAAATTCTAAGAAAATGAGATTTCAATAGGCCCAAATGTAGAGTAACATAATAATAGAATTTAGATACTATCAATTACCGGTTTACTACCTGCACTTTCAAACAATAAAAAGGGTTGGGTAAGCATTTTTTTTCCGGTCGGGGTACTCTCTGTGCGAGTGACATTTTCTGTTCACTAAACATTATTGAATGATTTTTAGTCTGCTCATGCGATTCATCCGTGGTAGATGTGCTATACCGTGCTTTTCAAAAATATCTGTGTTTCATCTTCTGACTGTGTGAATTGGCTCGTAACTGGATTTTGATCTCTGCTTGTGAATATGGCAACGTATACCAACGAGGAATATGCTGAGATCCTAATGTGTTACGGATTTTGCGAAGGAGTGTCGTCGCGCGAACGTGATGAATACATACTGCGATATCCTACTCGTCGTGTACCTGATGTTAGCGTATTTGATGGAACTTATCGAAGACTACGAGAAACTGGTTCCGTACAAAGACGGCGGACTGACATGGGACGACCACGTATCTTTGACGAAGACAACGAAATACGACGTCTCTTTGAGGTGGACCCAACCACATCTACAAATGTTCTCGCACAACAGCTTGGTATTTCGCAGTGGAAGGTATGGTTTGTAATGCATACTGTTGAGCAACACCCTTACCACTATACGCCCGTGCAAGTCATTGAAGAAGAGGATCCGTTGCGACGATTAGAATTCTGCAGATTTATGCTCAATACCGATGTCGAAGATGCATCTTTTTTTAAGAAAATACTATGGACTGACGAGCCTAAATTCGAAAAAGACGGTCTTACAAACTACCACAATGCCCACTATTGGGCTTCTAAAGAGGAAGGCAACCCAAACAAAAAAAGAACGAAAGGATCACAAACAAGATTCAGCTTAAATGTGTGGATGGGTATAATTTCAAATTATTTGGTTGGGCCATTCTTCCTGCCAGATAATTTGAATGGCGAGGAATACGACAATTTTTTGCGGAACGATTTACCTAATTTGATGGAAGACCTACCTATTGGTTGGAGACAAAACATGTACTTTCAACACGATGGCTGCCCAGCTCACTACAGAGGAAGTGTTCGTGCATGGCTCAATGACAATTATCCCAACAAATGGATTGGAAGTGGCGGACCCATACCTTGGCCGGCGAGAAGCCCAGACCTAACACCGATGGATTTTTATGTGTGGGGTCACATGAAAAGTCTCGTATACGACCAGATGACTCCTATCGAAAAGTGGATGTCCTAAGACAAAAAATAATTGATGCGGCTGACGAAATCAGGCGGCACCTCACAACCAACGTTGTGAAAAGTAATTTAAGAAAAAGAATGAGAATTTGTGTTAGAAATAGGGCGACCATATAGAACATGAATTATAATTAATAAAAAATATTAAATTGCAAGGTTTTTTTGTTTTATTTGTGTATTTTTCGTATTTTCACCTAGAACTAAAAATTTACCTTTTGCTACCCGAACCCGCTTTAGGTGTCATTCTGTGTACAGTTTTCCTATTAAACTCCTAGTATTATACCTTTTTTGATAGCAAAAAAGACGTAAAAGTTTTTAAAATAATTTGCAGAATAACTTCCATACATTTATTTTTCTCTTTATTGATTTAAAGTAGGAAACACTTGAAAAAATGTGTAATTTAGAAACATTAACAAGCCGCCATTTGGAACTGTTAGTAACTAGTTCAAATTTTTTTGAAGATTTTTGATACTTGACATACAGACTAACTAAAAATAACCAAAAAATCGCACTCGAGAACCTCTAATAAAAAAAAATCGATATAAAAGCAAAAAAAAAACATGTTTTTTTTTAGAAAATCTTTAAACTTCAATATCTCGAAAACGGTTAAGTTTAGGACATCATGTCATAGAGTCAAATCGGTCAGAAACGACCTAAACTATAACGTCCTTAATTATCTAGGACGACTTTCCCTGTAACCCTGTATAAGAGACAGCGCTGTTTGCGAATATAACTGACCTCGTCTGGGTTCGGGCCCTAAAAGCTAAAAAAAAATAATAGACACAGTTCTCGTTACATATTTATAGTACTATAACCTGAACTAACTAGAATAATGAGCGTACCTCTTTGTAATGTGGCGTAAATGCCCTTTGGAGAGGTTTAGGACCACCGTATTCGTAACCTTTTACAGTACACATGGACTAAAAAATCATCCGTTGCCCACCTCATACCCAACTTACATATACTTTTCCATAAAATCTCAGTTTTGAATATTTCATTCGAAATTTCATTAAAATTTTTACTAAAATAGGTCATATATCAGATTTTTGCAGCTACCACTTTGATTCGATACTCCCAATTCAAAATTAATTAAAATAAATTTATTTTTTTGCGCGTCATCCTTGACATAAATGTCATCAGACATAAAATAGTACGTACCATTGTCAGTAGGTTAGTATGCCAACAAAACACATTTATATGCGCGATTAAAGTTAAGTTATTTTTGTAATTTCAGAAAAATCCCTGATATTTTTAGACAAACGATAATATTACAATCATAGGTCAGTTCTACCATGTTTGAAAAAATTAAATAAAATTATGATAAGTTGATTTACATTTTTTGTGGGTAAAATGATAAGTGATATCCAAAAAAATTATCCAAAATTCCAAAAAAACTGTGATTAAAACAGACGAAACTATTATTAATATGTAGATACAGTCTGTCAAGTAACAATGTGTCCGCGATAATTCATTTTTGGTAGATGCGATTCTAGCGATTCAACAAAAAAATCGGTAGAGGGAACCCTTATCTACGATGCATTTTAATAAAAGTATCAGTTGATTCAGAACTTTCATCGAAATCACGTAAAATCCAAAATTACGCGTCGGTTCGAGGCATTCTTTCTTTGTTGTCACCCACACATGACACATTCTGTGGCCGCTAAATATATTAAAAAATTGGTATCGTCTGTGAAAAAGTGGGTAAATTATTTTAACGAGACGAAAAATGTCGACGACTTGCCGAAACGTGGTTCTGTAGGCAAAGTCACTCCGAAAGTCCGAAAATGAATCGTGTCTTTGTTTTCACGGGACCCGAAATTGACGCTGCGTCAGGGAGCGGCAAAATTAAGAAATTTGGATTTATATGTTCTATGAGACCATTCGACATCTTCGTGCTCATGATGTCAAATTTCGAAGCATGCTGAAGAAACCTTTGCTGGGCGAAAATCACGTCGCGAAGCGGCTCGTTTGTTCCCACGATAAGATACTAGAGTGGCCCTCACAATCGTCGGACGCCAATCCGATTGAAATGGTTTGGTCTCTTGTAAAGAGAAAGCTCAGCGGAAAGACTCTGAGGACTTTGACTGAGTTGTCTTTCGAGATTCGAGAAATTTGCAGAGTATGAAGAGAATCTCGTCGACAGCATGCCTCGAAGATGCCAGGCGATTGTTGATGCAGGAGGCGATTGGACAACTTACTAAAGTAATTGTGCCGTTGTTAGCACTCCAAAGAATACATTGATGGCAAAAAATATTCTCAAAACACACTTTTTCAAGAATACGAGCGGTCACGTTCTTACTTGACAGACTGTAGTGCTACTCAGCTGTACAATATCGAATTCCAGTCTTGTTTCGTATAAAAGGCAAAATGAATTGTATAGTAAGGATTTCTATTTTTTTTATATATATTTATTTATTTAAAAGTTTCTTACATCATTCGAGAGTAAAGGATTGCCATTAAAATGCTAATGATTCAGCAGTTCATCCAGTCCCCATCATCGCCGATGATCATCTGGCATCTTCGGAGCGTACGTTCGACGAGATTTTCCGCGTATTCTCGGGGCAAAGATTTCCAAATTGTCCGAATTTGCCATGATAGCTGCTTTACTGTGTACACCTTTTCAGTACGAAGCTTCTGCTTGATATATGACAACATGTTTTTGAATGGGTTTGCATCGAGCGACTGTGATGACCAATTTAGTGTGACGATACTGGATTTCTCTTTCCACTGACTAAACGTTTTACTTCGAATTTTGGAGTCGTTATTCCCTTCAAGAATCCACTCCTCATCGAGAAACCAGTCCGGATTAGTGCTTTCTTGTAGACCTGGAGCACTTTTCAGAGTTCAAATTGTAGGTAAAGATGAAGAGTTTCCCAAAAACATCCCTAAACATGGATCTTCACAAGGTGTTTCACGATGCGCTGAACCAATCGGTTAATGGAAATTGACCAGGCTCGTAGGACGATAACATAACTCCAAAATGAAGCTCCATCGGAAATTACATTGCTCCAACCTCGATCTATGTTTTCGGCTGCCCACGAGGGTAGTTTCTATTTGTGTTTTACGCTCAGTAATGGTTTCTTGACTGTATTCCGTCACTTCAAATCGCTTTACCTACTTGCTAACGAATGCCCTCGACTTGCCCATATACTTAGCAGCAGCTGTAGGCGTCATTTTCGGACCTTTTGGATGATTACATATAAACCCAGCCGTGAAACGCATACAACACTCATGTTCGATAATGTACTATCTAACCAAAAATAAGGTTAGCAATGGATCTCTTTCCACAAAGCACTGTTTGCAGGGGTGCCAACAATAACCTCCAAAAAAAAGGAATTTCTTTTACCGACTGTAAGTTATAAGCGACACGTTCTTCCTTGACCGATTGTAAAAAAGAATCGTTATATGACAGCATGTTTTGTCTGCTTTATTAAAAGTTTATACTAAAGGGCAATATTAAATTTCGAGATTTTTGCATTTCTTCACGTTTTACGATCGTTCGATCACGAAAAAACATTGCTGCTCATTTGTATGTCTGTCTGTTGGTACGATAACTTTCGAAGATATTACTCTCAAACTTAATACACATGTAACATAATATACCTATTACCTATAGTATAGTTTTTGAGAGAGATACTGCTTTGAAAGAGGGGAGTGAAAGTGAAAGGGGTGGGATTGATAAAATTTCGTATTTTTATAGTATTATAATTTTCCTGGGTTTTGGATGAAATATTAAATGTATTTTAGGCATAACAATTTATAGTCACATATATAAGGGGTTAATGGAGTATGGACGGGGGTTAGGGAGGAGTTGCCTGAAGTATATCGTGTTAAAAGTCCTTGTAGTCGAAGGATCTGAAAATTGTAATAATAACCAGCCTAAACAAGGAAAATTGTTAATTAAATGTATATATAAGTAATATTGTTTAAATGTGATATTTACATGTGTTCGTTTATATACGCTTCGGAACACATACAAAATTTTGCGAATGAATATACGTTTGTATGTTTATCAAATATCTAGAAAACTACTGAACTGATTTTAATGAAATTTTTTGTGTTGCATTAGTTATTTTTAACTTAGGTCACTGTAAATGAATCATTGAAATAGGTTTTAGAATTCAAAAATTATCTTTATAACAGTAATTAACACAATTCTGAGTCTGTTGGACTATATACACTACCGTCAGCAAGTATTTGCCCATCTAGAAGTTTCAATGTAACTGCTAAAATTTAATACCTAATTAAACCCTTTTATTATATTAGGTAAATTTAATTGTTCTTAACAAGCGTCCATCATAAAATTGTTTAGATAAGCCTTTTTAGTGAAATCACAAATTAAAAGCCAATTAGAACAAATTTCCAAGTTTTCCATGAAAATCGATTTGAGGCGATTTCTGATAATTCCAGTTGAAGTAAGAACTCATTTCAAGTTTCTAGGGATTATGGAAATTCCTAGTGATATTTTATGATAAAAACTATGCTATAAATACCATTGCCCTTTTAGAAATTAACCGTTCGCAAAGAGTACTTTGTCATTGATACAGGCTCAATTGTTTTGTGAAAATGCCAAAAACGAAAGAAGTTTCCGTTGAAAATCGGGCTCTGATAATTGCGAGACATCAAATTGGTCACTCGACTCGAAAAATCGCGAGTGATATGCGGATGCCAAGGAGAACGGTAGACTACATCGTAAAAAAATTTTCTGTGGGACATGGAATTACCAACCAAAAACGTTCAGGAAGGCCTCGAAAAACGACTCCCGCAGAAGACAATGTCGAGCAGACGTAATCGCCGCCTAACCGCACCAGAAGTCACGGCTCAAATAAACCTGGAGCGGCCAATCCCCACCAGCGTGACAACCGTGAAGAACAGGTTAGCAGAAGCTGGACTACACGGGAGAGTTGCAGTGAGGAAACCAGTTCTTAGGCAAGTCAATAATAATAAACGATTAGAATGGGCCCGAGAACATGAAAATTGGACATCAGAACAATGGAATTCCGTCCTTTGGAACGACGAATCTAAATTCGAAATTTCCGGTTCAAATCGACGAGTTTACGTGCGGCGATCAGATGGAGAGAGGATGTTAAAAGCCTGTCAGTTTCCTACAGTAAAACATGGTGGAGGTTCAGTAATGGTTTGGGGTTGTTTTGGCAACGGTAAAGTTGGAAAGATCTTTAGGATAGAAGGAATCATGCGAAAAGAACAGTATCAAGAAATTTTGCTAACTCAACTGCTTCCTTCTGGAAGAGATATTTTTCAGGGGAAATTTATTTTTCAGTATGACAAAGACTCTAAACAATCTGCTAAACAAATCAGAGAACTTTTGGACCAATGGAAATCCGATGACGACCTGGAAGTGATGACTTGGCCTCCACAATCACCCGATTTGAACCACATTGAATTGCTGTGGGACCATTTGGACAGGTGTGTTCGAAAACTCAATCGAACATCAGAAAATCATTTGTGGGAACTTTTACAAACAGAATGGGTTAAAATAACCAAAGAAACTCTGAAGAAACTATTGGACAAAATGCCTAAACTCTGTAAAGCGATAATTAAAAACAAAGGTCACATAGATGAGAAAAATCCTGGAAAATCATGAATATTTTTCTGATTTTCTAGACTGTAAATAATTTGAAAATAAATAATAATTCATTAGAATTAAAAAAATATATTTTCTGGGTTTTTGTTGTCTTGGGACTGAAATAACTAGGTGGGCAAATACTTTCTGACGATAGTGTATATACCTAAAGGATTTTCCATCTAATAAAAACTTAAAAGCTGTTAGAACAGAAAAAAATGAAAGATATACATTAAACTGGTATAGTCCCGATCAATGGATCTTTGTAGTCATGTGATCAAAGCGACAAGAATATTCATAGGATTCAATCGACTGTCAATTCAGTGTCGGAGGTCTGAGTTTTAAATGACAATTTCAAAAGTCAAAATAGAATTTAAAATTTTTAATCCGGTTTGGTAATTAACGAAAACTACGGATATATTAAATGTTACTGTATTATATGTTAAAGGTTAATGTATTAAATTAAACATAAAGATGACGTAACCTCAATCCGTCAAAGAATTATCGATTATTTTTATTGCCTATAAACTCGGCGGTACTGGCTTCTAAAACATGAAGCTAAACTCAAATTCTAGGTTGTTCGCTGTCTTTCTTGCATATGTACAAATAACCGAGACAGATAATAGAGCTACACTATATTCAGACATTTATGACGTGCATGCAAAGAATCATTAATCGGACTTTATACTGATTAATTACACAAATTAATATTTACTACAATTTCCATTGGTACCCGCCTGCGGGTCGCTGGGTAGATTAAGTGGCTTAGTAGCCTGTTGCCAATCCCAAGCTCGGGTAAAGGAGAAGGGTTCCCAAATCAGGCTAGCAACCTACCTGGGACAAAAAACCAAGAAAGTTCACAGAATAACAGCCCTGCCTCGGAATAAGACGAATTTAACGATGACGACGCATGCAAGGAGAATGTTAAGAAATTGGAAAGGACGGGATGTAATGAGACTCGGAAGTTGGAATATAAAATCTATAAATGGGAGAGACCAGGAAGTGGAAAAGGAAATCAGAGAACACCAAATAGACATATGCGCCTTACAAGAAATAAAAAGAAGGGGTAAGGACAAATAATATTAGGAGAATATATCCTGCCTTACAGTGGTGTAGCGAAAGATCAGCGGGCAAAGGCCTGATGATTAAGAAGAAATACATAAACTCCATAATGAAGTATCAGTACATATCGGAGAGAATAGTAATGGCTGAACTAAGAATAAACAACAAAAATACAAATGTAGTGGGAATTTATACACCTGAAAATTGTAAACCAGAAAAGACAGGGAATAATTCTATGAAGAACTCCAGAAAATGATAGATGAGATACCCATCAACGAAACAATAATAATAATGGGTGACTATAATGCAAGCGCTGGAAATGAGGTAATACCAGGAGCTAATCAGAGATTTAATGAAAACATAAAAAATGACAACGGTATGATAAATATTTGTGCTACAAAAGAGTTGAGAATAAAAAATATATATTTTGACCATAAGGAGCAATATAAATATACATTCGAGAACACTAGAGGTAACAGATCAATGATAGATTATATCCTAACAAACAGAGAAATACATCCACGCTATATATTAGACGTGAAAAGGTTGGCATCACCAAACGTAGGAAGTGATCATAATTTAGTTATGTGTAAACTAAGGGGGAACATAAAACACACAATGCAACACCAAAATAAGGAACTGGAGACAAAGCTAAGAATAGAAAATCTACAGGAAGAATCACCGAGAGATCTGTACCAGAGAAGACTGAAAGAAAAAATCAGAATAAATCAAATAAATGACCATAATAACATAAATGATGGTTGGTTAAAAATAAAAACAAATGTATTAGAAGCTGCATATGAGGCATTAGGGACTAAAACTGTCGGTAAAAAATGGAGAACAAAAACACCTTAGTTCAGTGCAGAAATCGAAGAGAAATGCCGTGAAAAGAAAGAAAGCTATCTAAAGCACAGGTCAATCAGGACAGATAAAGCCTACCAAAAATATAAAAGAATACGAACAGAAACCCACGAATTAGTAAGAAGAACAAAAACGAAGTACTGGGAGAGATACACAAGAAAATTAGAATCAGACTTTTATGGTCAACAAAAACAAATTTGGAGATTCATAAGACAGCAGAGAACTGAGATGAAAGAACTAATAGAGCATACACACGTGAAGAACATATCTCACACAATTATATAAAAGAGAAGAGAATATCACACTGTCATAAACACCAGAGATAACGATAAACAAAGAAACATATATAACGGAAGAAAACGTAATAGAAGCACTGAAAAAATTAAAAAACCGTAAATCTCCCGGCGAAGACCAAATAGCTAATGAACTACTAAAATATGGGGGAACACTCTCTGGTTAAGCAACTCCAGACACTTATACAGAGGATTATAAGACCGAATAGAATCCCAGATGAATGAAGAACAGCGAGAGTTATATTAATGTACA
>CM032453.1:57259119-57434119 GCA_019049505.1 Pachyrhynchus sulphureomaculatus
TATCTAGTATCGGAAAAATCCAGAAAGAAGTAAAACATCAAGTTAACAAGGCTAATAGGATAGCGGGATGCCCCAATGATACCATATTTAGAAATAAATTCCTCTCCGTGGAGATCAAAACAAGAATATACAAGAGCGTAATACGACCAGTAATGACTTACACTTCTGAAACAAGACCCGATACAAGTATAACACAGAGGTGCTGGAATCAACAGAAATGAGAATACTTAGGAGATGTACAAACAAGACACTGAGGGATAGAGAAAGGAGTGTAGATATAAGATGCACATGTAATATAGACAATATCAACCAGTGGATAAGAGAAAGAAAAGTAGAAATGGGATTAACACATAGGAAGAATGGCAAACAACAGGATAGTATCTATAGAACAGGGAACAAAGAAAACAGGCAATAGTGCCTAGCTATAAGTCGGAAGAAGAATTTCCATTGGCTTTTATATATATATATATATATATATATATATATATATATATATATATATATATATATATATATATATCAATCGGTTTTATAACGTCTTCCGATGCCTAATTTCCACTCCTCCCGGTTTCTCCATCCCTCCTCCTCCAGATCTCTCTGTAGTACTTCCTTGTTGATTCCTGCTCTCCAGCTTTGGCGTGGTCTTCCTCGCTTTCTTTTTCCATGAGGGTTCCAATTTAAAATCTTTTTAGGTAGTCGGTCTTGTGACATTCTCTGTACATGTCCGTACCATACCAACTGTTGGGTTATGATTTCGTCCACTATATCGTGCTTTATTTCTAAAGCTCGTCTTATCGTGTCATTTGGTATGCGGTCTTTTCTGGATTTTCTGGCTGCTCGTCTCCAGAAATCCATTTCTGTAGCTTTTAGTATTTTTTCTGTTCTTTCCTTCAATTGGCTTTTATTACCGTTGCAATTCTTTTTGTTAATCAGGAAATTAACATTTTGTAATTTATTTGGTAAGCAATCAGAATGGGTCCTTTTTTCATCACTTTCTGATTTATCTACTCCAACTTTAGTATATATTGAAATTTACGAAAAACCGGTAAAAAAATTACGCAAACTGTGGTATCAAGTGGAAACCCCACTTTAACTATTTAATTTCGGTATAGGCGACCAAACGTAAAAATATTATAAAGCTTCGATAGAATAAATTTAAAGCATGACACCGACTTGTTTCATAATGAGAGATGTTCAAGGTTGCGCGAGTTACCCTGGCCTACTTGATTATAATTAAAAACTAATTACCATCTATAGCCGTTAAAAAATTCAAAACGTTTTTTATACGAAAACCTGCACAACGAGTAATGTTCTTGGAATTGTTTATCAATATACAGGGTTTAAATTAAATTTTAGTGTAGAAAGTTCAAGGGAAGATATTTGAAGATTGTTTATTATCTTCATAAATTATTTATTTATGTATTGCTAGACTAACAGTTCGTAGAACTTCAGTTAAACAGATAAACGTATCTAAATAGTAAAGTAGTATAGTGGCGTATTTAAGAAAAATAACCGGCCAAGTTTAAGTCGGACTTGCGCAATTAGTGTTCCGTACCATAATTGCTGAAATATTCTAAGAAATTCAGTCACACATTCATCATCAATATAAAAATTACCAAGCATATATAAAAAGCGAGACATCTTTGTAGTAAAAGTTTAAAGCAAATAATTACTAACTAAATATTTGTTTAATTATAAACAAATAAAATAAAATTATTTTGTCTGGGTACCTATCCGTTGATCACCCGCGTTTGTGTACGTATTGATAATTCACATCTGTTAGTCCCACTTAAATTCATAACTTTTACGAAAAAGGTCTCCATCATATTGTAAACCCAAATATATATTTTTTTTTATACCGGATCAATTATCAAAGATAATGCACTCCTGATAATTTTCGCTCAATCTACGCCTTACGGAGAATATTCCAGAATTTGTTCAAAATTTTTTGATCAGCACTTTTCGAGATAGGGGGTGATTGCGATTTTTGGACATTTTTTAAAAGAAATATGAAGAAAAGTTTGCGCGAATATTACATCATATATATTTTTGAATTCGTATTTTCACAAGCTTTAATTTGACATCCCATTATATGACCTATCCCCACAAGCTAACCCCTTAAGTCAAAATTTAACTCTCAAAACTACACGGCTATGATTGGGCCATCAATTTCTATAATTGTGCCAAATTTCAACTTTCTATGTCAAGTGACCCCATAAGTGTGGAAAACTAAAAGCGTTATTTTATAACACAACACCTAAACAGAAGAGCCCGGGGAAGATATTTATAGCAACGGAGGGATTAAAAAATACCAATCAAAACAGACAACTAAACTCGCCAAATTCTGTTTTCATTGGTATTGTTAATCTAGCCAAATTCTCGTGACGATAAATATTATGCCCGCGCTCTTTTGTTTAGAATGTTGTAAAATGGTATGTTTTCTTAATTACATAAGCCATAAACCTGGCTAATATTTTTTAACTCAAAATACAAAGTTACAGTAACAGAATAAATCGCAAAAGATAAAATTGTGTATAGTTCGACAATATGCCTGAAAAAAATTGGTTTTCCAAATACTGTTCAGACTTTACATTACATCTCCTTCGTAAGAAAATTGAAAACTAATAACAGAAAATTTTAAGCAGAATAACAAATAACCGGTCAAATGCAAGTTGAACTTGCGCAATTAGTGTTCCGTACGTTGATTGCTTTTAAAATAAACAATGTTGTAACGGAAGTATAAAATGATCAGTGACTTCACAAATGAGTTTTCAACAAAGTTTATTTCCAATCTTTACTGAAAATTGATGACCTTGAAATTTCTCTTTTTTTTTTTTTATATACCAGATAAATTATTACAGGTAATGCACTCGTGACAATTTTCGTTCAATCTACACCCTGTGGAGAATATTCCAGAATTTTTTCAAAATTTTTTGATAAGTACTTTTCGAGATAAGGCGGGTGGACAGCGATTTTTCGCGATTTTTTAAAAACAATACAAAGAAAAGGGCCCGCAAGTATTACATTATATATATATTTTTTACTCGTGTTTTCACAAGCTTTCATTTGACATCACACTCGATTACCTAGTAAAAATTTTTTTTTTTCACTTCCGATTTCACCCCCCAAAACTAACCCCTTAAGTCAAAGTTTTACTTTCAAAACTACATGGCTCTGATGAGGCCATCAATTCCTATATTATTACCAAATTTCAACTTTCTATGACAAATAGTTTCGAAGTAAATCGGGTGTGACAGACGGACAGACAGACAGACAGATGGACGGACAGACAGACACCGAAGTGATTTTATAAGTATTCCGTACGGAACACTAAAAACGTATATGCCAACATTGATGAAAAGGCATCGGTTTTTAATTTTTTTTTAAATATTCATATTTGTATAAAAAAATGTATAAAAAAGGGTAGCAAATAAAAGAAAGATGCCTGACATGGCAAAGCAAATAGAAATGTGCGTGGCTTAACAATAGGCCTTCAAAAAATTCCCTCATCTGGCTTTTCAGATACGGTTCAGGTTCTTTATAGCATATTAAAATTTAGAACACTAATAATTGGAAATAGTACGAAGAGTAATAATATAATATATTGTGTGTGTACATATATATATATATATATATATATATATATATATATATATATATATATATATATATATATATGTATATATATATATATATATATATATATATATATATATATATATATATATATATATATATAACACATGGGCTGAAAAGTCCCGGGCCTAACACATAGATGGCGCTAGTTTTATTGCAGTCACCTTTTTTTCAGTTAATACTAACCTTCAAAAGACAGCTGTTAAAATTTCATGATATTCTATTCATTAGTTTGTGAGTTATTGTGCTAAGAGTGACGCTACTTTTGTTATTTTCAAAACAATGGATCAAAAACAATTTCGTGTTTTAATTTTACACTGCTTCTTGATGGGAAAAAATACCGTTCAAGCGAAGCAATGGCTTGAAAAGTGTTATGGGGACTCCGCTCCATCAGAAACAACAATAAAACGTTGGTTTGCTGACTTTAAAACGTGGTCGTAGAGACACCGATGATGCAGAACGCAGTGGACGTCCAAATGAGGCGGTAACACCAGAAAACATCAAAAAAATCCATAAAATCGTTTTGAATGATCGAAAAGTGAAGTTGCGTGAGTTAGCTGACATCGTAAAGATATCAAAAGAACGTGTTGGCTTTATATTGCATGAGCATTTGACTATGAGAAAGCTCTGTTCAAAGTGGGTGCCGCGTTTGCTCACTGTTGATCAAAAACAAGAACGTGTTGATGATTCTGAGCAGTGTTTGGTCATGTTTAAACGTAACAAACCGGAATTTTTTGCGTCGATATGTGACAATGGATGAAACATGGATCCATCACTTCACTCCGGAATCAAAACGATCGTCATCTGAGCGGACAGCAACTGGTGAACCTCGTCCAAAGCGCCCGAAAGCACAACAATCGGCTGGAAAGGTTATGGCCTCGGTATTTTGGGATGTGCGTGGTGTAATATTCATCGACTATCTTGAGAAAGGAAATACCATCAACAGTGAATATTATATAGCGTTATTGGAGCGTTTGAAGGCCGAAATTGCAAAGAAACGACCGCATATGGCAAAGAAAAAAATTTTGTTTCATCAAGACAACGCACCGTGTCACAAGTCAATCAAAACAATGGCAAAACTACATGAATTGAACTTCGAATTGCTCCCACATCCACCGTATTCGCCAGATTTGGCTCCCAGCGACTACTGGCTGTTCGCAGACCTGAAAAAAATGCTCGCCGGTAAGAAATTTCGCACGAATGAAGAGGTTATCGCTGAAACCGAGGCCTATTTTGAGGCAAAAGATAAATCGTTCTACAAAAGTGGTATTGAAATGTTAGAGCGGCGCTGGAATGATTGCGTTGCTCTTGATGGAGATTACGTTGATGAATAAAGCTAATTTTGAACCAAAAAAAACCGTGTTTTCTTTGTTAGGCCCGGGACTTTTCAGCCCATGTGTTATACATGTATGTATGTATGTATGTATGTATGTATGTATGTATGTATATATATATATATATATATATATATATATATATATATATATATATATATATATATATATATATATACATATACAGTCAGTCCAAAAAGTCTCCACACACCACCTGCTTTCTATACTATGTTTTTGTTATCTTTAACTAATTAATTGGAACTATAAGAAAACATGTTTAAAGTAATATTTGAAACTTAACCAACGAGGATTAGTATTAAAAACAACTACAGAATATTTTATTTAGAAGTTACATCATTGTTATAAAAATGTAAACAAAATTAATGTCAAAAAAGTCTCCATACACGCAAGAACTATACTGAAAAAAACACGTTATAATCAGCCGCATTTTATCAAGATATGCTCGCTAAACTGAAATTTTCGGCCATACTTTATAATCTGTCACTTGTTGCTAGTAATTCTGCCGTGGGTTTTCAAAGTAGTATTAAAAATGAGCGAGAGAAATTGTGAAATTCCATTTCAAGTTCGAAAGATCATAATTGATTTGTGGAAATATGGAAAACCGTAGAGAAATATAGGAAAAATTGTTAAAAAGTCGCATGCTACTGTTCAGTACATTGTAAACCAGTATAAATCAACGAGTTCCAATAAACCAATCTAGCTCAATCTTGAATCTAGTAATAAAAATGTAAAACAAATATTTATTACCTACATATTTGTTTAATTATAAACAAATAAAATTAAATTATTTTGTCTCGATATAGTCACTTGCCAAGTGGCAGCAGTAATGTAATGAAAAAACTATATTTAAAAAACTTCCACCACATTGTCACGCACTATAGTTTTTTTTATACCAGATAAATTTTCAAACGTAATGCACTCGTCATCATTTTCGTTCAATCAACACTTTGTGAAGGCTATTCCAGATTTTTTTCAAAATTTTTTATCAGTACTTTTCGAGATAAGGTATGAGGGACCACGATTTTTCACCATTTTCCAAAAATAATACAAAGAAAAGTGTGCACAAGTATTACATCATATATATTTTTGAACTCGGGTTTTCACAAACTTTCATTTGACACCCTACTCGATTACCTGTTAAAAAAAATTTTTTCACTTCCGATTTCACCCCCCAAAACCCTTAAGTCAAAATTTAAATTTCGAAAGTACACGGTTCTGATTTAGCCATCAATTCCTATATTTGTGCCAAATTTTAACCTTCTATGTCAAATAGTATCGGAGAAAATCGGGTGTGACAGACACCGAAGTGATCCCACAAGTAAAAAAACACTAAAAATAAAAAAACTGAGACAGTATATTACGATTCTTTCTACCCAGATTCTGAGAAAGTGGAAAATAGAAATCGTAATTTCCTATAGTTTAATATTTTAGGAACCGATCATGACACATTTCCCCTAACTTTATGTACAGAAAAGGTCATCGAAACTGGTGGTACTTCTATCGCCTAAAAAATTTCCGTAGCAGAAGCCATAATATGTTAATTTCGACAAACCAAAAACGTTTTAATTTAGTACACGCTATAGTAAGACTTTTGAAATAAACGCAAACGGGTTATTTATTTTTCCAAATTTATTTCGTCCCCTTCAAAGTAATCCCCCTTGGATACAATGCATTTATGTTAACTTTTTTTCCAGGCTTCGAAACAGTTGTTGAATTCGATTTCTGGAATGGCCTTTAAAGCCTTCTTTGATTTGGTTTTCTCCTTTCCTCAATGGACTCAAAACGATGTCTTCGAAGTGGTTTTTTGAGTTTAGGGAATAGCCAGAAGTCCAACGGAGCTAAATCAGGCTAATAGGGCAATTGCCCAATGATATAAGTTGAATTTTTGATGAAAAAATCGCGAAGAACCAATGCTGTGTGAGAAAGAGCATTATCGTGATGAAAAAACCAAGAGTTATCGGCCTATAATTCCGGCCTCTTGAGACGAATAGCTTCACGCAAACGACGCATAACATTCAAAGAATATTCCTTGTTGACAGTTTGGCCCGGCGGAAGGAATCAACGTTTGGGAAGCCGAACAACCATTTTTAAAACAAAATTTAATGCAACTTCTTTGCTGAATTTTTTCACTCATGCTAAAAATAGAAAAACGCACTTTTGTTGTTGAACGAATGCGAATCTTATTAACTACTGACGCTTTGGTCTTAAAATTTGACACAGATGGTAGTTAAGGTCCTACGAACCTAACGAAAAAAAAATCTTACTATTTTTTGATCATATATTTATTTATATATATATATATATATATATATATATATATATATATATATATATATATATATATATATATATATATATATATATGGTATATTTAATATTAACTTACGCAAAAAACTAATTTCAAAATGTGTATTAAAGTTAGGCTCTATTTTTATAACTATAGTAAAAAGTAGGGATGCGAATACAACACCTTTTGCCCATACTGGTATTTCCGATATGAAAGGTTTACAAGTATGAAAGAAATAACTGATTTTACTAAATGCAATCAGTCGTTATTTTAAAGAGTGAAATAGAAAAAAAAAAACATAACACACAACAAAAAAAAAGTAATTTCCTTTTAATTTCACATAATTCTCAATTCTAGACGAAATGCATAGTGACGTCTGAATTAGTAGTTAGGTTCTTGCTTATTTAAACAGTATGATCTAAGAAAGGACAAGGTGTCCAAAGATTCATTGCTTAATTTTGGACGTAAATGGTTCGATAAGTAACCGGTGGAAAAGGTCAACATTAGTTGATGGAGTGGACAATAAACAATTGTCAATGCAAGAAACTTGCCTCTTGGCTAACACTTTTTAAAAGAGTCATCTATATTTTTATACAGGCATCAAGATTCTTTTGAATTTCGATATCGAATTCTTTCCCTAAACTGAAAATAAGTCATATTCGTGATATTTTGCCTAAGAACCTAAACGTACTAGCGTAACAAAAATGACTCGTTTTTTAAATATGAAAAATTTCATTTTTATAAATTCAAGCTCGGTATTTTGATGTATTGTTTTAAGTCCGGATCCCGGTATTTTCGAGATTCAGAATACTTTGTTATAATTTTAACCTGATTTGAAAATTATAGAAAGTCTGTAAATTCAACCTACAGATGCAAATTGCAAAAGTTAATTCGATAACTTGTATTATTAAAATTATTTGAAAGTAATAACTACCAAAAACTCAACAAAGTCAATTGCCATTTTTATTGCTTGTTAACCTATCGAAACATCTCTGGCTGCGTATTTCATCACATCTTGAATCGTCAGCCAAGCTAGGTACGATAAAGAAAAGAGCAAAAATCAGAAATAAGACACAATAAGCTACATCGATGGCTGATATTCTTCTTCGTCCTTGGAGGAAAACATGATAAATTCTGTCTTTGTTTATTTACTTTATGTAAAAAACAACATAAGGTATCCCGGTATTTTTGAGATTCAGAATCACGGGATTAAACCCTAAATACCGACTTCAATAATCGATCAGATAACCAACGGAAATCATCGCAATCGGAAAATAACTTTTTTAGCAGACCCTGTACAGTATCACATACACGTAAAGTAATTATTAATATATCTGGTTATCTAATTTCACAGTTTATTAAAATATTCAAATGTATAAATAAAGCGTATAAAAAAACAGCATATATTACTATATTTTAAATTAAATTAAAATTATATTAATTTAATTATATTAAAATATTATAGATCGCATTGAATACTTCAAATTCCTTCATGTTCCTAAATCGGGAAAAGCATATTTTCCAATTTCCCGTCGTCGGTTTGTGCGTCAGTATGTTGGCACGCTAAGCCTGGAACAACATGAGATGATATCGATCTCAAATTTAATACTCATATAATACTTACGTTATGCAGAAGAAGTATTAGTGTTAAGTGTCATGTGAATTCCTACTGGTTTTAAGTTGAGATTAATGAACAAATTTTAAACATAATAATCGTTAAAAGATTAAGGGACTGGGGGAGAGGGTCAGAGGAATTGTTGCGAATATTTCGACTTTTATGCCATTTTTACGGTTTTTGGAATCCAGGAATCTGAAAATTATGTTATTTTTTCATTATTTCCAATTTTAACAAAAGTCCCTCCTCTGTTAATGTTCCGTACGAAATACTTATGAGATCACTTCGGTGTCCGTTTGTCCGTCTGTCTGTCACACCCGATTCTCTCCGAAACTATTTGACATAAAAAGTTCAAATTTGACACAAATATAGGAATTGATGGCCCAATCAGAGCCGTGTAGTTTTGAAAGTTAAATTTTGACTTAAGGGGTTAGTTTTGGAGGGGGGGGCGGGTGAAATCGGAAGTGAAAACAACAATTTTTTACCAGGTCATCGAGTGGGGTGTCAAATAAAAGCTTCTAAAAACACGAGTACAAAATTATATATAATGTAATACTGGCGCATACGTTTCTGTGTATTATTTTTAAAAAGATGACCAAAAATCGCTGCCCTCCCCCCCTATCTCGAAAAGAACTGATTAAAAAGTTTTGAAAAAATTCTGGAATATTCTTCATAAAGTGTAGATTGAGACAAAATTATCACGAATGAATTACGTTAGATAATTTATCTGGTATAAAAAAAAATATGAAAACTATGTGCCTCGACAATATGGTGAAGGATTTGTTAATGTACTTTTCAGTACAACACAGCGCGCGCTTTACTCCTGTAGCGAGACAAAAGAGTTTTATTTTATCTGTTTATAATTAAACAAAAATATTTAGGTAATAAATATTTGTTTTACACTTTTATTACTAGATTCTAGATTGAGCTAGATTGATTTATTGGCTATTAGGTAGCTCAGATGCTATAACAATCATATTATTGATTAAGAGAAAACGTGAAAATACATATTGGATCTTAAAATATATACATGTCAGGGACCTAATTGACTTAGCCTGGGTAAGGATTTTATTTTATTTTAGAAAATCACCGTACGGAACACTAATTGCGCAAGTCCGACCCTCACTTGGTCGGTTTTTTTTTGTGATTTTATAATACTTGGATTAAGTTTAGTGTGAGAATATCAAATTCAGTTTTATTTTAGGAATGCATGTCAGAGGGAAATACTGGGTAAGTAACTTTAGCAATTTTGTAATGTTCCATACAGAACATTTATAAGATCACTTCGGTGTCTGTCTGTCCGTCCGTCTGTCTGTCTGTCCGTCTGTCACACCCGATTTTCTCCGAAACTATTTGACGTAGAAAGTTGAAATCTGGTACTAATATAGAAATTAATGGCCTCATCAGAGCCGTGTAGTTTTGAAAGTTAAATTCTGACTTAAGGGATAGTTTTGGGGGGTGAAATCGGAAGTGAAAAAAAAAATTTTTTTTTACTAGGTCATCGAGTGGGATGTCAAATGAAAGCTTGTAAAAACACGAGTTAAAAAATATATATAATGTCTTACAAGCGCACACTTTTCTTTGTATTATTTTGAAAAAATCGCGAAAAAAATCTCTGTCCCCGCCTCTATCTCGAAAAGTACTGATCCAAAAATTTTGAAAAAATTCTGGAATATTCTCCTCGGGGTGGAGATTGAACGAAGTGCATTACCTTTAATAATTTATCTGGCATATAAAGAAAACAAAAATGTCAAGGTCATCAGTTTTCAGTAAAGATCGGAAACAAACCTTGTTGAAAACACAATTGAGGTGTGTTTTGTGAAGTCACTGATCATTTCATACCTCCGTAACAAAAAATTTTATTTCAGAGGCAATGAACATACGGAACACTAACTGCGCAAGATCAACTTGCACTTGACCGGCTATTTATATATCATCTCTACTAGGAAAAAAAATTGGTCATCAACACTAGAATACTACCTGAATCCCTGTATTAATGGATCAGTATCTATCTAATTTTACGAAAAAAATGAAAACCAACCAACCAAAATCAACAAGACGAACTAATTAATCAAAGCCAATTTCGTGGAATCTGGTGACCTTACGATAAGCATATAGTTGTAACATTTATAATTCCAGACCAAGTGACTAGCGAATTATTGGGAGAAAGTAGTGGATTTTCCAGACGCTCACTCACAAAAAGCGTAAACCAAAAATCCAAATAAATTAATTAAATTGAATACTAATTACAGGATGCTCTAAATCATATTTAAAAACAAAAAGTGACGTCATTAGGAAAGGCGAGGGGTGCTACACGTTAAATCAAGGGTAGGGTTAAACCAACAGACTTAAAATTTATATTTTTAGAAGTAGCTTTGTTTTGAAAATTATTAAAAAAAGTTGTTAATATTTTTTTTTTGTAAAAAAAAATCTGGATAGGGGTTTATCATTCTATATAATAGATTTGGTTAATTTTGACGGGCTTTCCCCAAAGGCGTGACCTTCTCTGTCAACTTCAGAATCCAGTGGATATGAAAAAATTACAGTCTCATGCAGTAGCTTCAATATCATTTATTACGCATCTAGAAAAACACATATAACTGACCAAACATCTTAATGATTGATTGTCGAGCTATTTTTACCCTGGACCCTGACTTAAATAACAAATTAATATCCACGGGGTATTTGTAAAATTTTATTGTCGCTTAACGAGTATTTTATTATTTTATTATTGTCTTATTTAACGTGATTGTATTTTTACTTATGCGGTGGAGACGCGCGGCACGGCGTAGATTTACTTTTGCCGTGTCCCACTGACCCACTTACCCAATGACATTGGCACCACTTTTATTTTCGTTTCGTGATTGCACAACTCCGAACCGCGTGCATGATATCATTTAATTCCATTTAGTTACTTAGTATCATTGTCTTGGCGTAATCAGTAATCAGTAGCGTCGAAACTTGAAGGTGAACATCGATAAAAATATGTCTTAATTTTAAAATAAAGTTGAACTGTATACACCCTTCTTTGCAAGACTGAACATCTGTGTTGCATCAATACTTCATAATCATATACATAATTAAAAACTGAAAAGGTCATTCATACTCAGAGTAGCGTCATGTCACACATTTTTGAGACATTACAATTAAACAATATGAAGAATCAACACGTTGTACGAGGCTGGTTTGAAAAGTCCGTGCAAAGTCCGAGAGATGGCACCACCGGCGCGTATCAAGGTCATGTTTAGTTAGTAGCATCTCTTGAATGAACGCACACCAAGTTTCAGCCATATTGGTCTATTTCTTTGTGTTTGGCATTCGTGTGAATCAAGGAAGTCGAGTGATTTTCAAGAAATGGACGAAAAAGAATTTCGTGTGGTGATTAAACATTACTTTATGAAAGGCAAAACGCCTCAGGAGACTAAAGAGAAGCTTGATAAACATTATGGTGACTCTGCACCTTCGATTAGAACAGTTTATAAGTGGTTTCAAAATTTTCGGACTGGCCATATGGGCACAAGTGACGCTGAACGTTCTGGACGGCCTGTGGAGGTTACGACTCCAGAAATCATTAATCAAATCCATGATATGGTGATGGATGACAGAAGAGTTAAGGTGCGTGAGATTGCTAGTGCTGTGGGCATCTCGACTGAACGGGTACATAATATTTTGCATAAACATTTGGACATGAGAAAGCTATCCGCAAGATGGGTGCCGCGATTGCTCACGCTTCACCAAAAACGGAATCGTGTGAAGTGTTGCAAGGATGGTTTGCAGCTGTTCCAGAAGAATCCGGAGGACTTTAAGCGTCGTTTCGTCACTGTGGATGAAACATGGATACATTACTATACTCCTGAGACCAAACAACAATCTAAACAATGGGTTACCAAGGGGGAATCTGCACCAAAAAAGGCGAAGACCGTTCCTTCGGCCGGAAAGGTTATGGCGACTGTCTTTTGGGATTCGCAAGCGATAATCCTCATCGACTATCTGGAAAAGGGTAAAACTATTACAAGTGAATATTATTCATCGTTATTGGACCGTTTGAAAACCGAGCTGCAAGAAAAACGCCCGCGATTGGCCCACAAGAAAGTCCTTTTCCATCACGACAACGCACCAGCACACACCTCAGCAGTTGTGGTCGCAAAATTAATGGAAATAGGATTCCAACTCGTTTCATATCCCCCCTATTCTCCAGACTTGGCTCCCTCGGACTACTATTTGTTCCCCAATTTGAAGAAATGGCTGGCGGGACAAAGATTTTATTTAAACGAGGAGGTGATTGCAGACACTAATGGATATTTTGCAGACTTGGACAAATCCTATTATTCGGAAGGGATAAACAAACTAAAACATCGTTGGACGAAGTGTATAAGCCTAAAAGGAGACTATGTCGAAAAATAAAAAATGTTTACCCCAAACACATAAGTAGTTTTTATTTTTGCACGGACTTTTCAAACCAGCCTCGTAACCATGTTTAGCATGACTGACTCTTGCCTAGGCCTTTCCCTTAATGTATACCAGGGTTTTTTACAAAAAAGATGAAAGAAAAAAAATCGTTTATTGTTTCTCAAAATATTCGCCTTTAAGATTTATACACTTTTGCATGCGTTCGAACCAATTCTCGAACCATTATTTCCACTCTGAAGTTGATCCCTCAAACATATGGTTTTGAAAGGATTCAAGAGCTTCTTGGGTGATGAAAATCGCTGTCCATGCATTTTTTTGACATTCGAGAACAAAAAAAAAAGTCGTTGGGCGACAAATCAGGTGAATATGAGCAATGGGACATTAGTTCGATGTTTTTTTCCGTCGAATAATCAATTGTTTGACATGCTGTGTGAGAGCTGGCATTGTGATGATGAAGAATGATGCGACGTGTTCGGTTGTTTTTCTTGATTTCATCGATGACTTTGTGCAAACAAATTATTGTATATCATTCAGCATTAACTGGTCTTCGATCCTCTAAAGCAATGGCTGCAACATGTCCAATATAACCAAAGAAACAAGCAATCATTTTTTTCGAATAACTTCGCGAACGAACCAGTTTTGTTGGATTTCCGGCTCGTACGAATATATCCAAGTTTCGTCTCCTGGTAGGATGTTATATACGGATTTTTCATGTCCTCGGTCGAATTTTTTGAGTATTTCTTTACACCAGTTGCCACGAGCCTAATTTTGAGTTTCGATCAAACCGATTTTGGTCGACCTTGACGAAATTCATCGCTGACGGAAGTAAGACCATAACGAAATTCTGCAAACCAATTGTAAATTGTGATTCATTACTAAAAATTGAACGAAGCGATTAGAGGCATTGTTGTTAAGTTAGGCCTTTACTAAAATCGTAAAAAATTATCCAACGAAAACCTTCATGTGAAATTTTCATTTGTTCACAAAAATGTTTTTTTATAACGCTCCCTGTAAACAAACTATTCGACCAATTTCTGAGCTGCCACTGTTTTAACAATACTAAATGTCAAATTTTACAACAATGGTAATGTCACATCTCAATACCGCCATCTAGTAGTCGTTTGTAAAAACTTAAAAGGCGGCCCTCGTATCTAAGATAATTCAATTCAAGCTTCGTTACAACTTACTAGGTTTTGGGAGTAAATACGCTACTGTCGGAAAGTTTGCATGCATAGGTATTTACCTCAACTCACGGTGTACGTAATGCAACTAAAATATTTTTGATTGATGATTAACATCTTATAAACGAAATATGTGTTTAATGTGTGTTTGATTTCGCTACATTGCGAGGATGGAAGAAAAATTAGTGGCAGCGGAGTTACAAATACTCTTGTTTAATTTGTTCTTTTTAGTGTTCCGTACGGAACACTTATAAGATCACTTCGGTGTCTATCTGTGTGTCTGTCTGTCACACCCGATTTTCTCCGAAACTATTTGTCATAGAAAGTTGAAATTTGGTAATAATAAAGGAATTGATGGCCTTATCAGAGCCATGTAGTTTTGAAAGTTAAATTTTGACTTAAGGGTAAGGTTTTGGGGGTGAAATCGGAAGTGAAAAAAAAATTTTTTACTAGGTCATCGAGTGTGGTGCCAAATGAAAGGTTCTGAAAACACGAGTAATATATATATATATATATATATATATATATATATATATATATATATATATATATATATATATATATATATATAAAGTAATACTTGCGCGCACTTTTCTTCGTATTATTTTTAAAAAATCGCGAAAAATCGCTGTCCACTCGCCTTATCTCGAAAAGTACTTATCAAAAAATTTTGAAAAAATTCTGGAATATTCTCCACGGGGTGTAGATTGAACGAAAATTATCACAAGTGCATTACCTTTAATAGTTTATCTGCTATATAAAAAAACAAAAATTTCAAGGTCATCAATTTTCAGTAAAGATTGGCAACAAACTTTGTTGAAAACTCATTTAGGGTGTGTTTTGTAAAGTCACTGATCATTTTATACCTCCGTAACAATTTTTTTTATTTTAAAAGCAATCAACGTACGGAACACTAATTGCGCAAGTGCAACTTGCACTTGACCGGTTTTTTACAGTTACCACCACACTGTGTTAACAAAGATGTGTATGAGTTCCCTATTTGTATATGGCGACAGGGGTACAAAATATCATTTTCTCGATCATGAACTTTGCTCTTGGCTCGTTGGCTTTTAGGATATAGTTCTTAAATCTTTACTCCTGTCGTAATTGTGTTCGCGAGATGCTGAAAATTACCATCTTCACCTAAACTAGTTGAAGCGCTCTGTTTATTGATTTATAGCAGGACACATCCGAACTGTGTACTATTCTTGGACTTTCCATACTTTTGATGCAAGAGCAAAACTTACTGACGGTTTTCGTGCGATAATCCACCATATATTTGTCTACGATTAAAATCTTACTTGTTTTGAATTCCAAATTCTACTTTCTGACCTTGTTAAGTTTATCACACAAATTTATCAAGAGAATTCTTGATTATGACAAAGTAGTAAACTAATTTTAAATACCTTTTTCGCACTATAGTTTCAAAAGTGTCCTATTTATTTACTGTTAAAGTCTAATACGTTCAGATGAAAAAAAAAAATAATAAAATGGAAGTAAAATCGAGTATTTTAAGGGAAGATTACCCTACTATGACTACAACAAAGATATCTGATCTTCTCCGATACGACCTGAGAACTTAAAGAAAACAAAGAAAATGTCTATATGTTTGCATTTCTTATTCTGTACTCTAACAGTACCAAAAACTCTATTCTATCTTTCAAATTCTATTTCATTCCCAAAGATTTAATAAAAATGCATAACTATTGTAGATAAAATATCTACTAGGCATACTTTTTTATAATTTTAAACTGGTCTAAAAATTACAGAAAGTCTGCAAAATGAACCCGCAAATGCAAACACAAGTTGAAAAAGCTAATTCAACAACTTGTATTATTAAAATTATTTAAAAATAATAACTACCAAAACTCAACATAGTCAATTACCATTTTGATTGCTTTTTAGTCTATCGAATTAAGATACAATAAGCTGCATCGCTGGCTGATGTCATCAGTAAAAAAACGAGATAGAGATTTTAACAGGTTCTTTTTCGTCCTTGGAGGAATTTTTTTTTTTTTTTTTTTATTGGTCTAGCACACGTGCTGCAGGGAAGTCCCTAAAACGCTCCAGGAGCGGCACGAGTGCGGAAAAAGCGATTCACGTTGTTCTTAAATCGCTGTAAATTGTACTCGGTGGGAAACACAGCGCTGGGCAAATTATTCCAAAGGGATGACGTTCTCCATATAAAAGATTGCTTGAAAAGCGTCGTACGCGGAGTAACAAGCTGAACCTCATACGGATGCGAAGCACCAGCGCGACGTGTATTTCTAACATGCACCGCTTTGGGAGGAATTAAGCGGGCTACATCCTTCGAACACTTTCCATGAAAATACTTGTAGAACAGACTCAAGTCGCCAACCGTTCTTCGATGTTCCAGCGAATCAAGGCCGCCGGTCAATTCCGGGTCCCCAATCAGACGGACCGCTCTTCTCTGAACAGAATCCAACAAATGCAGTGTATGCTTGGGAGCGGAGCCCCAAACGTGGGAGCAGTATTCCATAGTTGGTCGAATTTGGGCTTTGTAAAGAATTAACAGTTGCTGTGGGGTGTAAAGCTTTCTGGTTCTAAATAATATTCCCAATTTTTGAGAAGCTCTCCTTGCTATGCCTGCAACATGTTCATGCCAAGACATATTTGCTCCCAAACTAACGCCCAACAAATTAAGCGACGATGCTAGGGGAATGGAGTGCCCCGACATAACTATGTCGGGTTCAGCAACGTTAACTTTTTTAGAAAAAACTGCCGCTTGGGTTTTTGTAGCGTTAAATTCCACTTGGTTACTGTCACCCCAAGATAGAATTTCTTCCAGGTCTTTGTTAAGTTGAACGACCTCCTGCTGTCTGCGGATATTCGCCTGAGCAGCCGATGTCCGAGCGTTCAAGGCGAATGAAGAGACAAGCGTACTGTCATCTGCAAAGCTATAGATTGGATTCCCAAGGAATGCATGGTACATTCTATCTTTGTGTAAAAAACAACATAATCATACACTTTCACGACAATTGATCGGTGATCAGTTTTTTTTTTTGAAATAGATCGCCTTTCTGCAAAAAGGATGCAACTGTAATTCAGCCATATTTTTGGGAGATCTCCAAAGTCATAGCTGCAGCTGTACTGTAATTCCACCCTAAATTGGTATCACAACCTCATTTTGGAAATGTGTCTACTATGACACTATATGATTTATTAAAAAAAGTCCACATATTTTGAACAAGCCGGCACGAAACAATGCAGTACGAGCCCATTAATAAATATCATTAAAATACAATGATGATAACACAAATAAGAGTGTTTTACTATGGCGACGACCTTGGCACCATTTCTATCCTACTTAAGTCAGATTCGCTCTCGTTGACACACTAACCCACTGACAGTGAATTTAAGATGGTGGTTATAGTTTATACAGTGGCGGATAATTAACTCGAAGATTAAAGACAACAAAAATTATGTAAAAAAAATCTAGACAAATTACGGAAGGTTGTTCACTTGCCAAATTTGGTCCATAAGTTTTATCAATACTCGTTATCATAACAATCAGCTAATCGGTTCCAGGTGGCATTTCTTACGTCCATCGATAACGTTGGCTTTTGTTATGACGATGAAATGATAAACGTATTTTTTCAAGACAAAATTTTCACTTTGCATTAAAATATTTTTACTTCTACTTGGAAAGTACTAGAGACTAACTTCAGACTCATCGTCACCATCTGGCTCGAGTGTGGGGTAGTACTACAACCGCGAAATATCACTCTACTGCATTTCTTTACGGTTAAAGGTCCCTAGATCACAAGGGGCATATTTTTTCTTTTCCGTCTGCTAATATTGCCGACATATAAATATCCAATATATAATAACATACATACATAATAATTAATAACACTACAGTTTTAACCTCGGCATGACTTACTGGTTACTGGTGTTTGTGAATTTTGCACAATTTATATAATATATATATATATATATATATATATATATATATATATATATATATATATATATATATATATATGTATATATATGTATATATATGTATATATATATATATATATATATATATATATATATATATATATATATATATATATATATATATATATTGCTAATGCCATAATAGAGCTTGGTTTGGGGCTGCTAAGTTTGCCGATCTAATACAATCGAAAATGTATAATAACATATTTTCGTTTTTTTTATATTTTGGGTACACAATATTATTTTTCTTTGATTTTACTTTTTTTAAAGCAGATATAATTAATGAACTGACTAATGAATTTTGTAAAAAAAACAAAAGAAAGTAGTTCATAATTATATTTTCTAATTAGATTTTTATTTCCCATTAAAAGTTTAGGTTAAATCGAATTTTGATGATTTATCTGTATTTTTGCTTATATGAATTGAAAAACGTAACTTGATATTGGGATACAAAATATGTTTTTTTTTCAGCGTGTTCCGTTTTTTTAAAAATTATAGAAAACCATGCAACAACCTTTAGGGTATGCTACCGAGACAGATAAACAGAGATTAAAAAAATTATTAAAACGAAAATAGAAGTCACAAATATATGTCAGCAAGTCAAAAAAAAAAGTTTCTGAAAGTCTAAACCTTAAAAAACATAAATAAAGACCTGAGAGATTATTACTAAAGTTAACAACAGTGGTATGTTTTCACATATAGATGTGTCATAATTATAATTCACATGAATTTTAGAGGGACACAAAAAAGGCAGGTGTATTTATACGTAGCAGTAAAGACAGCGAACGAAGCATTTTATGCCGCAACATGTACTGTTATACTATTTCATTCTAGACGATGTGCGATTTCCAAAATAAAATGAAGCACTTGACAAATAAATGAGATGTGTAAATGAATCAAAGCACACGCGCACACACACACACACACACACACACACACACACACACACACACACACACACACACACACACACACACACACACAGGAAAAGTGCGAGATCATTTTCCATTTAATAAATGGATATACATAACTGATATTTATAAAAATATGAACCAAAGCATTAGACAACTTAACGAAATTAATTAGAGAACAATAAAAGTAAATCAATCACCATAAAACAATAAAAATAAATCATCGAAAATTGTCGAAATTTAAATCCTGGACCTGTGAAATCACCTCAGATTTTGCAACGACCTATCTAGGGAGAACTCAGCAAACCATGAGTTTTTACATTACTGCGCAAATTCACAATAGCTAAACAACATCGATAAAGGGGTTATTTTCAATTTAATTTTAAGTACAATTCGTTGTATCTTACCACAATACTGCGCCAGTACCGACATCAGTAACACGTAGGCTGAAAAGTTTTTGGTCTAGCTACTTAAAACACATTTTTTTTGCAAAATTCGACTTTATTTATCAATCCAATGCTTTTCTAACATCTCTATACATTTCTTGTAGAACTTGTCTTTGCCTTCAAAATAGGCCTCAGTCTCGGCGACAACTTCTTCAATGGAGCCAAATCTCTTTACCGCGAGCATTTTTTTGAGGTCTGCAAATAGATAATAGTCGCTGGGGGTCAAATGTGGAGAATACGGTGGATGGGGAAGCAATTCGAACTTTACTTCATACAATTTTGCCATTTTAACCATTGACTTGTCACACAGTGCATTGTCTTGATGAAAGAGCACTTTTCCCAGCCGACTGTTGTGTCTTTGGTCGTTTCAGGCGGCTTTCACCGGCTGCTGTCCACTCAGCTGACTGCCGATTTGATTCCGGTGTGTAGTGGTGGATCCATGTTTCATCTATTGTCAGATATCGCATAAAAAAATCCTTTTTATTGCGCTTAAATAGGTTCAACCATTACACCCAAACAAGAAACAGAGTCAACGCAGAAATTAGAGAAATAAAACGAAACTTTTGGGAAGGATTCACCTCCGAAATGGAACATGACCTATACGGAGCAGAAAAGAAAGTGTGGAGAATGATAAGAAGAAAGAAACTCGAAGTCGTGGAGTACACACAAACACAACAAATCGATGAGACCCGCTGGAAAATCTTCTTTGAGCAGTTGTACGCAGATGCACCCGAAAGAGAAGACGAGGATGAGGAGGAAGATAAGAAAATCGAAGAACCCTTAGAGATACCGGGTGAAATGACAATAGAACACGCAAAAAAGATTAAAAACAGGAAGGCACCCAGGCTAGATAACATACCAAATGAGCTACTGAAATATGGAAGGCAACAATTAATGGCAGAACTTACAAAGCTATTCAATAAAATATTATCAACCAAAGAAGTCCCTAATGAATAGAGAAAAAGCATAACCATTCCTATATTCAAGAAAGGAGACAAGAAATTACCAGAAAACTATACTGTTAAGTTCAATCATGAAGCTCTTTACAAAGATCATAGAAGCAATAATAAGTGAGCATGTAAACATATCGGAAGAACAACAAGGCTTCAGAACAAATAGGTCAACCGTAGATGCCATCTTCATTGTCAGACAAGTAGTAGAGAAGGCCATAGAATACGGAAACTCCGCATTTATGTGCTTTATAGACCTCACTAAAGCATTTGACAGAGTAAGACTAAAACACGTAGTTGATATCCTAAAAAGAAAACATGTGCCAAAAAACATAATAGACATCATAAAATAACTAAACCACAATACAGGCACTCACATCTTAGTTAATCAAAGACTGACAGAGGAAATACAAACGCCAACCGGAATCCGACAGGAGGACTCTTTAAGCCCGCAACTGTTCAACTTAGTAATGGACGAGATAATAACCCATATCAGAGATATGGAGGAAGGATATTCACTTACAACGGGTAAAATCAACATTGTCTGTTATGCAGACGACGCTGTGATCGTGGCAGAGAACGAAGACGACTTACAGCGGCTTCTGCAGTCATTCTACACAAAAGCTAAAGCCGGCAACATGCAGGTATCCAACACAAAAACCAAAACCCTCGTTATATCTAAAGAGCCAATAAGATGCAAACTAACAAGGCGCACTTCGGGACATCATCTGGAAAATTCCTTTATGAATAAAAAGGCAAAAGTAAGGATATACAAAACATGTGTCAGACCCACACTAACATACGCTATGGAAACAAGAGCAGACAATAAAAAAACAAAAAGCATTCTTCGAACAACAGAGATGAAAATACTTAGAAACATTTCAGGATACACACTAAGACATAGGAAAAGAAACACAGACATAAGACATGAAAGCGAAGTGGAAGGCATAATCAGATGGGGACGTAAACGTAGAAGAGCTTGGAGAGATCACGTGGAGAGAATGACTGAGGAGAGACTAGCGAGAATCGCGCGAGATGGTAAACCACGGACACGACGACCCCTGGGAAGACCTCCAAAGAGATGGCTCGAATCATGGACATCAACATCTCAAGAAAACTGATGAGTTGGAAACTACAGGCCTAGACCTACAGTATGTGGAAGAAGAAGAAGAAGAAACAGGTTCAAACAGTGCTCAGACTCATTAACACGTTGCTGTTTTTGGTCCACTGTGAGCAAACGCGGTACCCATTTCGAACAGAGCTTTCTCATGCCAAAATGTTCATGCAAAATATGACCGACATGTTATTTTGATATCTTTAGGGTGTCAGCTATCTCACGCAATTTCACTTTACGGTCATTCAAAACAATTTTGTAGATTTTTTTTATGTTTTCCGGTGTAACCACCTCGTTTGGACGTCCAGATCATTCAGCATCATTTGTATTTAAATTCAGCATACCAGTAAATGATGAGTGTTTTTCCAAGGGCAGAGTCCCCGTAACACCTATCAAGCCATTGCTTTGCTTGAACGGTATTTTTTCCCATCAAAAAATAGTTTTTAATCAACACTCGAAATTCGATTTTCTCCATTGTTTTGAAAATATCAAAAGCAGCGTCACTAAAACCACTGTAACTTATAAACTAATCGTCGAAATGTCATGAAATTTTGACATGTATCATTTGAAGGTTGGTACTTCCATCCAAACAATTTTGTGGTAGCTGTGGCGTCCGAGAAAGCTTGATGTTTTTAATAACCATTCATAATTTCACAACGACAATGATATTGAAACCAAGTGCGGAGACCGCAAGAACCTTCAACGTCGAAAAGGCTCAACTGCTGATTTCTGGACCCAGGGTAATCGGTAACAATGCGTCGAACTGCCAAGGAGGACGGTGGAGTCAAGGCAATGACGTTATGTGTTGGTCCAAGGAATTCTGGCCTCCTAGTAGCCTAGATTTGAACCCTTTAGACTACTACGAAGAGTTGAAAGAGTCACCGACAAGTCCCGGCATCCCATTAAGGACAGGTATTGAAGCAGTATTCTCCTGCATCGACAGCGCAGAGTGTACCTACGACTCCTTCAGACAAAGGATTGAAGTCGTTATTTAAGTTAATGATGGGATATAATGAAAAATTGTGTTCTATAGGGGCCCCCGAAGCGTCATGTGAAGGAATTTTTTGTGATATTTAATTTTTAATCAATAAAATTTTGTTTAAAGAACTCTAACACCCTATATATGTAATACTGCCGCAATCACGCTAGAAAATAAAAGAGAAACCTATAACTTTGCGCTATATCGCTTTAGAGCACGGGGATGAAATGGGTTGATATACTTTGTCGAGATCGACCGACACAGATTTCACAGTAAAAAATTCAAAATTTACTTTTAACAAAAATAAGCAAAAATTACCAAAATTAAGTTACTGGTGCCATCTAGTAATAAGACGAAGTATAATTGCATTCAATATGTTTTAGTTATGATTCATAAATCAACAATACATTTTATTTTTCCTAGCGTCCTTTAAATGATGTTTCTGTAAACATCGTTTAAAGGACGATGCTATATGCGTAATTTTTAGGAACTCATCTCAAATTGTATTACTTCCCACTATCAATACATCCGTATCCTTAACCCAAAAGAAAACGCCAAAAAAAATCGCGTGGGTGTGGGCGTGTCAAAAAAAACCTCGATGTCGTGGAAAACTGGGTCGACGAAGAAAATTACGTCATTGTTCACATAGTGTGCCATGGAATTCAGGTCAGTGGGTCAGAATGAGCGCTCTTTCGAATCGACAAGTGCGCCACCAAAGGGGGTGGCGGGTGGTAAAACGAAGGGGTTACAATTTACAACGGGTTGTTTTTGGCAGGGGATAGTGGAATAATTACTTATTACAAACATTAAAGAATATCTCGGTTACACAAATTTTATATACTTGTATTTCAGTCAAATTCTCCCTGTTGTACTCGTTAGATATTTTATGCTAAAAGAGTGTTTTTCAGTGGAGAGGTTTAGCTCGGTAGTTATACATTCAGCTTCAGATCACCAAAACAAGGAAGATTCATGTTTAAAAGAATTAAGGAACACGAAAAATCCACGAATCCACCGGAAATATCAAGCGTCCTAAAATATTAACATAGTTAGAGTTACATTCTTATAACACAGACAACCGTCAGTTGCACAGTCACGGCCCAGTGATCAGTAATTACCAGTCGGGCATTGTGTAGCTTCGGACTCCCCCAGAATTTTTTTTGCGAGTAACTGATAAACAGCATGTTTGGTCAGAGCACTAGGCCTACAAATACTAAAAAATAAAAAGACGAATTAAATTAGCCTGACTAGCGTTCGGCAAACTGAGCTGCATTTTTAAAAACAAAAACCGGTCAAGTGCAAGTTGTACTTATAAAAATTTTTGCTGCGTAGGTATAAAATGATCAGTGACTTCATAAAACACATCCCAAATGAGTTTTCAATAAGAAAAAAAGTTCTTAACAAGTATATATCTTAAGATCCAATATGTAATTTCATGTTTTTTTAGTCGATAATGTGTAGTCGTTTTAACATCTTAGCTACCTAATAGCCAATAAATCAACCTAGCTCAATCTAGAATCTAGAAATAAAGGTGTAAAACAAATATTTACTACCTAAGTATTTGTTTAATTATAAACAAATAACACAAAATTATTTTGTCTCGGTACTTATTTTGTTCACCAGTGTGTGTACTGACAAGTTTATTAAAACACCTCCACCTTATTGTCAAGGTATATAGTCTTTTTTTATACCAGATAAATTATTAAATGTAATGCACTCGTGATAATTTTCGCTCAATCTACACTTTATGGAGAATATTGTAGAATTTTTTCAAAATTTTTTGAGCAGTACTTTTCGAGGTAGGGGGGGAGACAGACATCATGTATTTCTATGAACTCGTGTTTTTACAAGCTTTCATTTCATACTCCACTCGATGACCTGGTAATTTTTTTTTCACTTCCGATTTCATCCCCCTCCTCAAATTAACCCCTTAAGTCAAAATTTGACGGCTCTGATGAGGCTGTCAATTCCTATATTAGTGCCAAATTTGAACTTTCTATGTCAAATAGTTTCGCAGAAAATCGTGTGGGACAGACAGACAGATGGTTATGTTTTCACATCACATAACCTATTTTTATTTTTGAGTTACCTTTTTGCTCTTTAGTTCGTTGTATAAAGCTGCTCGTTAAAAAATGTAAATCTTGTCTGTTGAGACTTAATTCAATAATTTAATGTTTGCTGCGGCAACATTTCCTTTGATGAATTTTGAGAAGAAAACATATTTATTTTTAGTACGAGAACTATATTTTAGAAATTACGTGAATCTGGTTATTTATTATAAGATTTGTAAGACCTATATCTCAAAACATAAAATGTAAAAAAATGCCAAGTCTCGCAACGCAGTCCTTCCACCACAAAAAGTTGTGAGATCTCATGTAAAACCAAGTCAGTTATTTTAGTTAGTATCTATGGAAGCACCTGTTCAACAACTTTGTCATAAATTGTTATCAAATTAGTTACCTACCCACATTTATAGTGACCGTATCAATATTAGACATCTTTACTTCTATAATAAATATAATGACTTGGCAATTGCACGGCAACATAATCACATAAGAATAATCTACTATTTCGATTGCTAAGTAAGTCTAAACAGTGCACTTAAGAATAAAGTATTTTAAATAGTAGATTATTCTTATGTGATTATGTTGCCGTGCGATTGCCAAGTCATTATATTTATTATAGAAATAAAAATGTCTAATATTGATACGCTCACTATAAATATTGGTAGGTAACTAAATAGATAACAGTTTATGACAAAGTTGTTGAATAGGTGCTTCCATAGATACTAACTAAAATAACTGAGTTGGTTTTACATGAAATCTCACAACTTTTTGTGGTGGAAGAACTGCGTTGCGAGACTTGGCATTTTTTTACATTTTATGTTTTTGATGGGATCTCATTTCTTTTTGTAGGTAGTCCTCTTTTTTTCTTCTCGGGTAATATTTCTTGTACGTCAGCTATGGATTTTCTTAAAGCCCACTCCCTGTCTCTATGGGTTTTTCTCAAAGACTATGATGTAACAATTTTTGACAAGTCTGGACGATAAGTGCTTCTAAGTCGATTATATTTAACGATTGCGGACTCCTGACTTTGATACTATCGAAGTCGACATTAATTAGATGTAATCCGCCCAGACTTGTCACTCTCGAAAGTGCCACGTATACTTGACCGCATGTGAACACTGAAGAGCCGATGGCCATCAGTGCACTGTTTAGACTTAGCCCCTGACTTTTGTGTATAGTAATAGCATAGGCTATACATATCGGAAACTGTTCGCGATGAACATAAGCTCTACTAATAACTTCAAATTTAGTTTTGACTGGACCAAACTCGTAAAGATGTTTATTATTAAATGTAATATGTATTTTTTTTTATTTTATTTGTATTTTTCAGGATCAACCTTTACTCCTTGTACTATACCGATAGAACCGTTGACTAAGCCAAGACTCACATCAATATTTCGTCTTAACATGACCTTTGCTCCTATTTTAATAACTATATTCTCTTCTAGCCCTGCTGTCATGGAAGCCTCATCTTCATACTTTTTTATAATTAAAATATACTTAAAGTATTTCACTTAACAATTTTTTAATTACACGACGTAGGTAAGTATTATTAAACGAATATATTTGATAAATGAAAAATATTATTAAATATAATATATTAATTAATAAATAATACAAATTATTCATAATTATGGGTTTTTTAGTGATTAATTAACTTTATGCGACGTATTATTTACTGGAACTCACGGTTGACCTTGCATTATGCTATGTATGGCTGAGCGCTGCGCGCTCTCTGCGCTCTATCTCAAAAACGGTTAAGCATATAAAAAAATGTTTAGAACAAAATTTGTAGACAATTTTATGCTCTACAATTTTCATAATAGATGCAAATATCATTGAAATCACAGGAAGCGAGATATTTGCGAAAAACCGATTTTTGTGACCTTTGACCTTGAATAACTTAAGACGCGGACATGAGATTTTATGAGGCTTAAGACAACTTTTAGAATGCCAAAATAAAGGTTTATACAAGTTTACAGCTTATTATCTCTCATTCCGAGGTTGACCCTCTTTTTAGTGTTCCGTACGGAACACTTATAAGATCACTTCGGTGTCTGTCTGTCTGTCTGTCTGTCTGTCACACCCGATTTTCTCCGACCGAAACTATTTGACATAGAAGGGTGAAATTTGGTAATAATATAGGAATTGATGGCCTCATCAGAGCCATGTGGTTTTGAGAATTAAATTTTGACTTAAGGGGTTAGTTTTGGGGGGTGAAGTCGGAAGTGAAAAAAAAAATTTTTTACTAGGTCATCGAGTGTGGTGTCAAATGAAAGCTTGTGAAAACACGAGTAAAAAATATATATATAATATTATACTTGCGCGCACTTTTCTTTGTATTATTTTTAAAAATTCGCGAAAAAATCGCTGTCCCGGGCCTTATCTCGGAAAGTACTTATCAAAAAATTTCGAAAAAATTCTGGAATATTCTCCAAGGGGTGTAGATTGAACGAAAATTATCACGAGTGTATTACCTTTAATAAGTTATATGGTATATAAAAAAAAACAAAAATTTCAAGGTCATCAGATTTCAGTAAAGATTGGAAACAAACTTTGTTGAAAACTCATTTGGGGTGTATTTTGTGAAGTCACTGATCATTTTATACCTCTGTGATAAAATTTTTTTATTTTAAAAGCAATCAACGTACGGAACACTAATTGCGCAAGTTCAACTTGCACTTGACCGGTTATTTTTTGGCTTAAGTGACTGTACAATTTAGAAAATGGGACTGAAATTTCGGGATGTTTCAGTTTTTCCTTCCTTTATAGGCTAAACACTAACTAAATTCAAAATTTGAAGTTTGTGTGTCTGCTAGAAGTACCTTAGAATTTTGATGCTCAGTGAGTGTGTCAGTGACAAAATTAAAGAACTTCGACTGGCGATAGTTCGTAAACTATAAGGTATAAATAGTAGGTAATTTAGGAATATAGCTAGTATAGTATGTCCCCTTGGTCACTGAAAATTCAGGCTTCTAGCTTTATCCACAACAAAGTTACAGGGGCTAGGGGAATCCCAGGATTCTCCTAGTACGGGCATTGACGATCCCGAGGTACCTGAGTCATGTTGTGCTGTCTTGTGTTGTCCAGATTATATGTAACAAAAACGCAATCTTAAGGTGTTTACCGTGCCGAGAAGATGAATGGCTCAGCGTTTATGAGTCGCAAACGGTTCCCCCGGATACCGGGCCCCCTCCGGGAGTAAGTAGCCTTGCTGTGGCATCCAGGCTCTGCCGCAGTCGACCATTCTTTCCTAGGATACTCGTGGGAACACTATGTCAAATAATAATAATTATACTAGTGATAATAGCAGGGTGCTGAGGAGGCGGACCCCTGTCGTACAAACAGCTACAGCACCACCACAACAACAACAACGACAAACGATCCAACCAACCCCTCAGCTGAAACTACTCCCGATAGTTTTACCAGATCTCACATTGTAGGTGATGGAAATTGCCTTTTCCGTGCAGTTAGCTTACACTTATATGGCCACCAAAACCATCATGAAAGACTCCGAGAGGCTGCTCTAAGATATATACAACAAAACTGGTCGGAACTTTTTTCATTAATTGGGGACGACAATATGAAAGACTTCAATAACTACTATAACTATATGAGGAAAAATGGCACCTATGGAACGAGCCTAGAGATACTTGCCCTCTCGGAAACCCAGAATAGCAACTTTCATATCTTCTCAAAACAATGAAGAACAAGAGATACAAAAATAACTTTTAGGGACAAGCCAACAATAATAAGCACAAGAAAACACACCGAAACTATTTACCTTCTACTAACAGGCAACCCAATGTCGGGACACTTTGAGCTTCTGACACCACAAAACACTAAAAACATCCCAAACAACAGTAGACCAATAAAAGAAGCATCGGGCGAGCGACGTAACGGTCGAGGACGTCGCGGGAAATGGCAGCTCGACCAAAACGATGAAGACCGGGCAACTGACAATGGACCTGCCAAAAGTGTTGTGCCGGCGAGTAAGCCGACACCCACCAAGGCGGGAAAATCAAGGCAACGCATGAGTTATACTACAGGAACAAACGAACACACCATGCGTTGCTTTGATAAAAGCACAAGTCCTGACAAAGAAACCACTGAGAAGGGAATCACTCGCCGCCTAGACCCACCACCATCAATCCCAAACGCAACCAACGAAGTATTTAATCAAAAACTCCCGCAACGACAAAGAAATCCCAACAGCACAAAACCAAAATTCAAACGGCAAATGTTAGAAATACACGTCGCGCTGGTGCTTCGCATCCGTATGAGGTTCAGCTTGTTACTCCGCGTACAACGCTTTTCAAGCAATCTTTTATATGGAGAACGTCATCCCTTTGGAATAATTTGCCCAGCGCTATGTTTCCCACCGAGTACAATTTACAGCGATTCAAGAACAACGTGAATCGCTTTTTCCGCACTCGTGCCGCTCCTGGAGCGCTTTAGGGACTTCCCTGCAGCACGTGTGCTAGACCAATAAAAAAAAAAAAAGGGGGTCGAAAGTGCCGTGAGTGACTTCGAGAAAACGATAGTATGGCTGTGCTTTCTGCTCGACTTGGGGGATACTAATTTTGGAACACATAATAAAACCCGTACAAACAATTCTTCCTTTTAGCTTATTCTTTTCATTTCAGGTTAGAATTTTATTATCTTCGACAGAAGACACAAGCCTCGACCTTCAGTTATCAATAGTAATACAAATCCGGTCTTGTATCACTAAAATTGATATAACATAACACCTTCCCTCGTATCCATTCTCTCGTGCCGTTATAGATTTGTGTTGCCGTTTATAACACGATACGCCGCAAAAACATTCTTCTAATCTCAAAAAGTAAAAAAGACTTCTTGCACAATCGTACAGACAACGTGAAAGAATAATCCTAATTTGTCTCATCTTAGAATGTCTTAAAGCCGTATTTAGTCGCAAAACCTTGCTAGACACTAAGCAAGAAATATTACAAAAAAGCTTTTCCCTTTTTACTCCTTATCCTTATTATCCCCCCTATCCCCTGGAATTGACGTTTTTTATGATAAACTAAGAGTCGCGCGTGTCATATTAACGTAATTGGGTACTCGAGAAATCCTTGAAAAAACAACTGGATTAATAGGTGGGTAATTCAAGAACGGAGTATGTTAACTACATTGGGGATAAAGTAGCGTTGAAAGGGAATTTACGAGTGTTTATCTCTTAGGAACTTCATCGATAAAGACTGTCGCTCAATTTAGCCAGTTTACTTATGTTGAATTCTTACTACTTTCCTTGCTAAAGGAAAGTATACCCTTTCAGGTTCCTAGATCACAAAAAACATAGCCACTTATTCCCGTCGGTATGTCTGTCTGTCGTGTTGTCATCAATTTCAAACTTGGTACATATAAAACCTACTATTTTTACATTACCTTCGATTTTAACACGGAAAGGGGTGGAAGTAAGAGATTAGAGAGGTTGCTTCATATATAACGCATTACATGTCCTTTTTAGGGTTGTTGGAGACGAGAAAATTAAATTATTTTTTCATTACTTTCAATTTTAAGAGGCATAAGAGGGTAGAAGAGGTGTGGGTCGTTAAATATTGCATAGATTCAATAGTATTATGAGAATTTTTCCAGATTTTTGGTTGGCGTAATGGGCCAATTTTACCGATATTATTTATTCTACTCTGTATATATCACCGCTACACCAAACCCTTTATTTTTGCACTCGACGCGCGTTTTGCTAACCATGTTAGCTTCATCAGGAGCGATGCATGACTCACTTCTAGCTTTATCAGGAGTCAATCATCGCCCCTGATGAAGCTAACATGATTAGCGAAGTGCGCGTCGAGTGCAAAAATAAAGTGTTTGGTGTAGTGATGATATATACAGAGTAGTGTCATTGTGCCAAAGATTCCACATTCCCAACTTAAATATTATTTATGCTAAAATATATAAGGATTAAACGAACGGAGTAGCAAATTAAAGTAGTTGCTTCGTATACATCGTATTATAAGTCCTATTTAGGATTTTTGGAGTTGAAGAATAATAACTTTGAATTTGAGTCGAAAGAAGTAAAAGTTCGAAAATATTGCACAGTCTAAATAGTATTTAGTAATACAAGAATTTTTCTGGGTTTTTGGTTGACTTAATATATTTTTTTTATTAATATCTCAGTATAAAGTAGTGCTTGAATTAACTTATTATTTAGTGTCAGAAAGGTAAAGTCAAAGTTTATTTTAGAGCTGAGTGTTTGCAGGAGAAGTACTGTATAAATCACTTTACGAATTTTTTAACTGTGGCTTATTTGGAAAATTAAATGAAGACAAAACTGTGTATTCTGATCTTTAATGTTTTGCATCCACAAGACGATCTGATTTAATTGTTCGAGACCAATTAATTACTTGGTTCAAACAATTAAGCCCCTTTCCCTCTATGTAGGTTTAATTTATTCAAATACTGAACTGAATAGCAGAGAGAGGCAGGCATCATCTAAGATCAAGTTCAGGTAAAAAAAAAACCTAATATACGTTGAAAAAGGGAAACAAAATGGTATCGAGCAATTAAATCATTAAATTAAAACCATCAAACCAATTTAACCAGAAGAATACTAAGTTTTGTCTTAATTAAATTAACCTTAAGACAAACCCTGGCATTCTATTCCTTAGGTTTTTTTGATTCGTTGTATTATAGGATTGTTAATTCTACTTAAATAGTTGAATCCAGGAATAGAACATTGGTCTATGCAGAAAGTTTCAGTTTTAGTTCGTACGCTGTGTTCTACATGGGTGCCTTGGTGCGAGCGACGGTGATGGCACGACTAGAATGACAAAATCAACACATATTTACATGGGCGGACTGAAAAGTTGTCGGCCTAACAATGAAAAAAAAAAATTCTGACGTGAAATATGTTTTATTTTTCAATATAATTTCCTGAACCTTCAATACATTTACTCCGACGTTCAATAATTCAATACCATCATTAAAGTGTGATTCTGGAAGATCTGCAAAATATCCATCCACGACTGCAATAGCTTCGTCATTTGATGTAAAATGCTTTCCAGCCAGGAATTTTTTCAAGTTTCGAAACAGATAATAGTCAGAGGGAGCCAAATCTGGTGAATACGCTGGATGTTCAAGTAATTCCCATTTTAATTCGTTGAATTTTGCCATCGTCAAAACACTTGTGTGAACACGCACATTGTCTTAATGAAAAATTATTCTTTTCTTCTTTAAAGCAGGGCTTTTCTCACGAATTTTTGCATCGAACTGATCCAAAAGGTTACAATAATATTAACTGTTTTACCTTTCTGAAGATAATCGATCAACAAAACACCTTTGTAATCCCAAAAACCTCCTCTGCCGATTTAACCGTCCTTGCCTTCTTTGGTACACTTCCACCGGCTTCAATCAATTGTTTCGACTGTTCTTTTCGCTCTGAGGTATAGTGATGGCTCCAAGTTTCATCAACACGTATGAAACGAGGCTTAAAATACATTTTATTTTGCTTAAAAAACGATCCAAACACGCTTGAGAAACACGCATTCGAATGTTTGTTTGGTCAATTGTCAGTCAACGCTGCACCCATCTTGCACAAAGGTTTTTCGTACGTAATTCTTCATGAAAAATATTTCCAATTCGTTCTTTTGAAATGCCTATGGCATCAGCTATTTCACGCACTTTCACTCGTCGATCATCTAACACCTTGTTGAATGATTTGTGGTGTTGTAGCAGTTTTTGGACGAACTTCGCGTGGATCATCTTCGAGGCTTGTACAACCAGATTTTAAAAGAGCAGCCCATTTTTTCATAGTGGAAAGTGAAGGTCACGCATCCTTATACATTTTTAACAATTTTGGAAGAATTTATGTTAGTGTTAAACCATCCAAAACAAAGAATTTAATCACTGCACGATATTCAATTTTTTCCATTTAAAAACATCAATGACACGTCAATATTAAACAGCTGCTACTACTCGAATGAATTGACAGATCGAAATAAAAATTTACATGTGTTTATGTAAAGGATGAAACTTTCCAATACAATTATGGTTTCACAGTTTCTAATGCCATCTATGTGTCAGGCCGAGAACTTTTCAGACAGGCTAGATATATGAAAATGTCCTGCGTAAAAGGAAAACACGACTAGCGCGATCTTTCTATACGAATCTTCATTTTTTTTGACGTGTTCGCGCGACTCGCGCTTTTACATAAGTTACAACCTTTCACAGCAAAATGAAGTTTAATTATATAAAAGCATTAATTAGTGCAGTAAAAAAACTGTAGAATTTTATGGGAAAATAAAAGTATCGTAATGGCTTAATAGTTTATAAAGAAGGGACCCGTATTGCAATAAATTTAGAAAAAACAAGATTATACATTAAAAAATTTTCCAAATTAATATTACCTGTATGCCTATTTCAAACTTATAGATGCACTTGGCACACAGATCTGGGACCCGAAATTCATTCCCACATTATCTTAGTCAAAAAATTCGACATTAGAGAGATTTTGCAACGCTTAATTTGGTAGGTTTTTTTGAAGCATGCGCCCACCGTTTGGAGCTTGCGCAGTAGTAAAGGGAAGAAATTAAATTCAAAAGACTCAGCTGTTATCGTTATTTGAAGCATGCGACCACCATTTGGAGGTGGTGCAGTATTGAAACAAAATAAGAAAAACATTTATTAAGGATAACGATTTCCTTTATTGATGAACTTATAAGAGAGGTTATTTGAAGTTCGTTATTCTGATCGCTATTATGGTAGGGCCTTTTTTCCCTACTTAGGTATACAAACCAGTAAGAATATACAGTAAAATTGAAATGATTATCTCTTATTGCAAATAACACTGACAACAGTTAATTAGTGTTCAGATTATGTTGAGATTTTGCAATCTTTGGCACAATGGCATTACAGTGCGTGTAGAGGTAATTTCAAATGAAATTTTATTTATCACATATTAGAAATATTGAAGGAAGTGATAGAAACAGGCAAAATCCAATTTTAATTTAGAAACTTGTGTTGGCCCATCAAATACCAATAACCGGTGTGCTTAACCATGAAATAAATGAAAAAAAAAAATCCCCGAGATTTATAGACGATGAATATTAACCTAACCTTGCCAAAGAATAAATTAAAAAAAAAAAATACAACTTGACGGTCGCCTTTCTCGGGAATGCAATGACAAACTACCCATAGTATCATGCCTAGCACAGCCCTCTCACTTTGGTCGTTCGGAACCGGCATTAAACTGTACATCCCCTTTGTCTGTTGAAACACTTAAGAAAAAGGTACCAACCACAGGCAAAGGCGAGAGGGTCGCCTACGTCCTTATCGGATATGGCACTTCAAGAAGAATCAAAGCAGGTTACAGTGCCAACAAATTCTAGTTGCCATAAACATCTTTTCTGCGCTCTCTAGTTTGCAGTGTTGCAAAATGTTGGTCTCCTTTTATTACAAACGGTCACATCACGAATCAGCAGTCTTATACACAGGACATACGAACGTACCTCTCAGGTCTCTAGAATTAGTTGCTCACGTACGACACAATCCTAATTTGACAGTAAGTTTTTAAAATATGATTGTCTCAATATAGCTCCGTCGCCAGGGCTTTTGAGCTCTCATTAAACGTTAACAGGCTGCATTTTGGCATACAGGTAGTTTTTTGGACGTAGAATACGATAAAAAAAAGTTTGCTAAAGTTTGATGTACGCTAAGCCCACAAAATCCAAAATAAAATAAAAAATTCTGTTCTTCGGTAACATCTCGAAAAATAAAAAAGATATTGAAAAACTAATTGCACACATGAAAGAGCGGGGAATTTTACAAAAAAATAGTATATAGATTTTTTCCAGATTTTTTTTTATTAGTGTTAGAATTTATTAAAAATTCGGATAGATTATTCAAAAAGTGTAGCGCGCCAAACATGTTAATTTGAAAGTCTACGCCAGAGGTGCTCAAACGGTCGATCGCGAGTGCTTTTTGAGTCGATCTCGAGAAAAAAATTCCGATATAGAACTATTCACAGATTTTGTTTTAGGTAACTAAAACAAAATGTAATGAATAAACTACTAAAATTTATTCGATCCACAATTAGGCCAGAATAACCCCTCATCACTTTCTTTTATCGTAATAACCCCCTGCTAGCGGCAAAAGGCGGCTTTATCAAAGGAACGCGCGGTACTTGTCAAAGAAAAGCCGCGTTTTTGATTCCCGCCGATTTTTCTAGAAACTTCGGGAGGCGTGTTTTGACGAGAACATACGAGACTTCGTTCGCGCCGATATAAATGTTGCGCCTGCAGGAATAGGAGTCAGTCTGAGTTGTAACTTGAAGGCGATACATCGATACAAAGTTTATTAATAAATAGACCAAAATGAGTGCGGCGAAGAAAAGTAAAACTCATCATTTTAATAACGATTGGGAGGAAGAATTTTTCTTTTGTATGGTAAAGGATAAGTGCATTTGTCTCATTTGCCGTGCGTCAGTTGCAATACCTAAGCGTGGGAACTTAGAGAAGCATCATAAAACGGTTCATAAAAACTATGAAAAGGATTTTCCGTCACAGAGTGAATTAAGAAAACGAAAAGTACGTGATTTGATAACTTGTTTTGAAAAAAGAACAAACCATGTTCACAAGACCAGCCAAACAATCAAAAGCTGCAACGATCGCGTCATTTAAAATATCTCATATATTGGCGAAACCCAAGAAGAGAGAGATGATGGATTTGGTTGTGAAGGAAGCATTTATTGAAGCGGGTGAGACTTTATTTGGAAATTTTAAAAATAAAACAGAGATTATGTCTGCTATTAGAGAACTTCAGTTATCTCGTCCGACTGTCACAAGGCGTGTTGAACTCATGAGTCAGGACATGGCAGATAAACTAAAACATGACATCATGGAATGTACATACTTTCCTTTACAGTTCGGCGAATTCACCGATATGACAGACACTGCCCAGCTGTGTATTTTTATTCGAATGGTATTCAATGACATGTCGGCTAAGGAAGAGTTTTTGACAATGATTCCTCTGAAAGGAAAGACCCGTGGCGAAGATATATATGACGTTTTCTTCAATTTTGTAACAAACTACAAGCTACCAATATATAAAACTAGTGTGCATTACAACCGATGGAGCACCAGCAATGACTGGAAACAAAACCGGTTTTGTGGCATTGTGTCGAGCTAATGATGAATTCCCTTCATTTTTTCTCCTTCCATTGCATTATACATCAACAAGTTTTGTGTTCAAAAGTTCTAAACATGGAGGAGATTATGGGCATTGCAATACAAATTGTGAATTCTATCCGTGCACGTAGCTTGCAACGACGGCTCTTTAAATTGCAGTTGGAAGATAGTGAGTCAGCTGAACACACTGATTTAGTTCTTCACACGGACGTCAGGTGGTTGAGTCGCGGAAAATTCCTAGAAAGGTTTCAAGAATTATTGCCCGAAATAACAGCTTTTCTGGACGAAAGAGGTGATGACACTCAGATGCTGAAAAACGGAAAATGGCTGACTGATTTGGCATTTTTGACAGACATTACAATGCATTTAAACACCATTAATTTGGAGCTTCAAGGTAAAGGAAAAAACTATTATTGAGATGATTAGCGCAATAAACGCAAAGCAAGGATTCCTCAGTTGAATTATGATATTTATGAGGCAGAATTATCAAATATTTTTGGCCAGTTTAACATGGACTCATGTTCTGCTGAAAATGAGTTAGTGCAGATTATATCAGATATACATCTCAAAGCCACAGCATCTGATACAAAATTCTGGTGTTTTATATCTGAAGATAAATATCCGAATCTAAGGCAAATCGCCCTTCAACTGACGGCAATGTTTGGGTCAACTTACTTGTGCGAGTCTGCATTTTCTGAAATGAAGATAATTAAGTCAAAATATCGCAATCGACTAACTGACGAACATATGTCATCATGCTTGCGATTAGCACTCGGTAATTACGTACCATCTTATGAAAAGTATGCTGAGGACATGCAGTGCCACGCTTCAACATCCAAAGTCACTCTTTAGTTAAGTTTAGACACTAGAACTGTTTTGTAAGAACCAATAAACTCGCAATTTTGAATAATTATGAGTTTTTTCATTGACATTTTAGAGCAGACCTACACTTACCTTGACTAAAAAAATGCATATTGTGCGGAAAACTAATATCTATGCCACGATACCACCCTACCTAGACGACAATCCTGCATCACACTTACTTGCAGCCTCTCAGAGTCGATCGATCGTAGTCTAACAATATTGAGGTAGATCGCCAGGAGTTCAAGTTTGAGCACCCCTGGTCTACGCGCACCGCTCGAAGGTTAATCGATATTAATGTTTTTACAGTGTAAAAAATAATAGCTTTTTGAAGAGCAGACTTTCAGCTTTCCGATGAATTTGTAAAACTTAAAACGCCATTTTTGTTTGTATGATTTTAACGGGCATACAGTAAATTACAAATATTTAATAAAATCCTTGTGCATACATCATCAGTATACGTTAAGTTTCAATATAAGAATAATTAAAAATACCTACATTGTCTGTGTTATTTAAAAATTGAATTTTAAAATATGAAAATTTGCCTGCCGGAGTACGCCGCCGGCAATTTTACGTTCAAAGCAATACGAAATGGTCAAAAAAAAGTCGGACAATTTTTTTTAGTTTCAGTTAAAACTATACTTCATATTAGATAATTATTAAAAACTAAAAAAAACTTTCTCTTTTTTTGTAATCTCGCTCTTAAAAAAGTGTGGCATTGAAGTCGTCGATTATTCTGCTATATCTTGTTTGGTGGTGTAGCAATGCTTTGTTTATATCTTCGTAGAATTGGCCAATTCCTTCTTCCTCGCTATCTGACGTCGGTGCATATATAATATATAAAAAATATAAATAAATCACATGAAGTAACGACAAACGTATCACCATCATTGTGATCCTGTCCAAGGATTTATATTTTTCAGCAATTTTTAATTGATTGCCTAATTATATTACGGAAATAGTGGGGGCCCGTGGCTCCGTGGCGTAGTAACTTGCATGATAAACATATGCTTATTATTAATTATACAACTTAAACTTAAAATAAAAAAAATATTTAAGGATGGGAAATGAAAGATAAAAGTATAAAGTTTTTATATTTCATTTAAACATCCAGGTACAAAGAAAACGGGTACTGAGAACACAAAAATTCTCAATTACTCGAAGAAATTAAATGAATTACCTACTCTCTGGCCATCATATTGGATCCACCATTTAGAATTTTTCAAAACTGTCATCGGATTCTTAATCAGCACCCCGAGAAACCACTTAGTGGCCAATTTCAAAATATTTAGCGGTATACGTTAATTTAATCATAAATGAGGTTGGAAGTATGATTCCTACTACAACTGGAGGGATTAAACCAGCCAATTTATTTTAAATAATTTTTTTTAATTACGGAGAAACTAAAAAAAATAATCTACGAGGCTGGTTTGAAAAGTCCGTGCAAAAATAAAAACTACTTATGTGTTAGGGGTAAACCTTTTTTATTTTTCGACATAGTCCCCTTTTAGGCTTATACACTTCGTCCAACGATGTTCTAGTTTGTTGATCCCTTCCGAATAATAGGATTTGTCCAAGTCTGCAAAATATCCATTAGTGTCTGCAATCACCTCCTCGTTTGAATAAAATCTTTGTCCCGCCAGCCATTTCTTCAAATTGGGGAACAAATAGTAGTCCGAAGGAGCCAAGTCTGGAGAATAGGGGGGATGTGAAATGAGTTGGAATCCTATTTCCATTAATTTTGCGACCACAACTGCTGAGGTGTGTGCTGGTGCGTTGTCGTGATGGAAAAGGACTTTCTTGTGGGCCAATCGCGGGCTTTTTTCTTGCAGCTCGGTTTTCAAACGGTCCAATAACGATGAATAATATTCACCTGTAATAGTTTTACCCTTTTCCAGATAGTCGATGAGGATTATCCCTTGCGAATCCCAAAAGACAGTCGCCATAACCTTTCCGGCCGAAGGAACGGTCTTCGCCTTTTTTGGTGCAGATTCCCCCTTGGTAACCCATTGTTTAGATTGTTGTTTGGTCTCAGGAGTATAGTAATGTATCCATGTTTCATCCACAGTGACGAAACGACGCTTAAAGTCCTCCGGATTCTTCTGGAACAGCTGCAAACCATCCTCGCAACACTTCACACGATTCCGTTTTTGGTCAAGCGTGAGCAATCGCGGCACCCATCTTGGGAATAGCTTTCTCATGACCAAATGTTTATGCAAAATATTATGTACCCGTTCAGTCGAGATGCCCACAGCACTAGCAATCTCACGCACCTTAACTCTTCTGTCATCCATCACCATATCATGGATTTGATCAATGATTTCTGGAGTCGTAACCTCCACAGGCCGTCCAGAACGTTCAGCGTCACTTGTGCCCATATGGCCAGTCCGAAAATTTTGAAACCACTTATAAACTGTTCTAATCGAAGGTGCAGAGTCACCATAATGTTTATCAAGCTTCTCTTTAGTCTCCTGAGGCGTTTTGCCTTTCATAAAGTAATGTTTAATCACCACACGAAATTCTTTTTCGCCCATTTCTTGAAAATCACTCGACTTCCTTGATTCACACGAATGCCAAACACAAAGAAATAGACCAATATGGCTGAAACTTGGTGTGCGTTCATTCAAGAGATGCTACTATCTAAACATGACCTTGATACGCGCCGGTGGTGCCATCTCTCGGACTTTGCACGGACTTTTCAAAACCAGCCTCGTATGTTCTTCTTTTTTTGTAAAATGTCCCATTCTTTCACGTGGTACTATTAGCTTTTTGATATATTTTTTTTATTTTTCGAAATATTTGCGAAAAAACCGAATTTTCCATTTTATTTTCGATTTTGTAGGCTTAGCGTACACTAACTACCTGTATGCCAAAATGCAGCCTGTTAACATTTAATGAGACCTTTTCCACAAAATTTGCCTCTGACGACTGGGCTAATAAGTAACGTAAAAATGTTTAAAAGGAGTAAGATTAAATAAATCACTCATACTTTTTTCTTTCTTGCACACTTCGTATACAAGTACAAAAGAAAAACTAACTACATTTCGCTTTCTTCTCCTCGTAATGCACGACCGACCTGTCTTTGTGTGTGACCCTATTTATAACTCCCCGGTCCCTTGTTCTGTTTTTGAGATACCCGAACAACACAAATGTGCCTGTAAATTTAAAAGGCTGTTACCGGAACAGCCGGGTCATTTAATTTAAATCCGCGGGGAAATGTTAAAATGTGCTACTTTTACAACTCGCGTGTAGATTTATTTTCGGTGGACATGAGGGATTTTTTTGTATTTTGGGATATTTATGACCTGTTTTAATTTATGTTTCGGCCACTTGATCATGTCTGTTTTTAAGTTACGAGAAATAAAAATAATGGCTCGTATCCAGATTGAAGATTATCTATTTTTTGCATTTTACAATGTAGCTTCTTACTCCTGGAAATGTAAGTATTGTAATATCGTGGAGTCAATTGAACGTGAGTATCTGCTATAATTACGAGGCTGGTTTGAAAAGTCCGTGCAAAAATAAAAACTACTTATGTGTTTGGGGTAAACCTTTTTTATTTTTCGACATAGTCTCCTTTTAGGCTTATACACTTCGTCCAACGATGTTCTAGTTTGTTGATCCCTTCCGAATAATAGGATTTGTCCAAGTCTGCAAAATATCCATTAGTGTCTGCAATCACCTCCTCGTTTGAATAAAATCTTTGTCCCGCCAGCCATTTCTTCAAATTGAGGAACAAATAGTAGTCCGAGGAAGCCAAGTCTGGAGAATAGGGGGGATGTGAAACGAGTTGGAATCCTATTTCCATTAATTTTGCGACCACAACTGCTGAGGTGTGTGCTGGTGCGTTGTCGTGATGGAAAAGGACTTTCTTGTGGGCCAATCGCGGGCGTTTTTCTTGCAGCTCGGTTTTCAAACGGTCCAATAACGATGAATAATATTCACCTGTAATAGTTTTACCCTTTTCCAGATAGTCGATGAGGATTATCCCTTGCGAATCCCAAAAGACAGTCGCCATAACCTTTCCGGCCGAAGGTCTTCGCCTTTTTTGGTGCAGATTCCCCCTTGGTAACCCATTGTTTAGATTGTTGTTTGGTCTCAGGAGTATAGTAATGTATCCATGTTTCATCCACAGTGACGAAACGACGCTTAAAATCCTCCGGATTCTTCTGGAACAGCTGCAAACCATCCTTGCAACACTTCACACGATTCCGTTTTTGGTCAAGCGTGAGCAATCGCGGCACCCATCTTGCGGATAGCTTTCTCATGTCCAAATGTTTATGCAAAATATTATGTACCCGTTCAGTCGAGATGCCCACAGCAATAGCAATTTCACGCACCTTAACTCTTCTGTCATCCATCACCATATCATGGATTTGATCAATGATTTCTGGAGTCGTAACCTCCACAGGCCGTCCAGAACGTTCAGCGTCACTTGTGCCCATATGGCCAGTCCGAAAATTTTGAAACCACTTATAAACTGTTCTAATCGAAGGTGCAGAGTCACCACAATGTTTATCAAGCTTCTCTTTAGTCTCCTGAGGCGTTTTGCCTTTCATAAAGTAATGTTTAATCACCACACGAAATTCTTTTTCGTCCATTTCTTGAAAATCACTCGACTTCCTTGATTCACACGAATGCCAAACACAAAGAAATAGACCAATATGGCTGAAACTTGGTGTGCGTTCATTCAAGAGATGCTACTAACTAAACATGACCTCGATACGCGTCGGTGGTGCCATCTCTCGGACTTTGCACGGACTTTTCAAACCAGCCTCGTATAACACGAGTGTACTCGAATACACACATACAAAAATTTTGGCTAAAAGCAAAAAGTTTTTTAAAACCGGTTAGTCTCTTCCTTATTCTAAAACCCAAGAAAATATGTTCTTTCTTAAAAGGGATATGCAATAATAGATGGTACAACATAACTTTGCCAAATCCCGTAATTTTTTAATATTTGCAGAACGCAGTATATATGTGCTACGAGGGCTACCTTTTAAGTTTTTACAAAAACAATGAAAGAAAAAAGTTTCTGGTACAAATCATTTTATTGTTCCTTAAAATATTCGCCTTTAAGATTTATACACTTTTGCATGCGTGCGAACCAATTCTCGAAATATTTTTTCCACTCTCAAGTTGGTACCTCAAAAAAATAGTTTTGGAAGGATTCAACAGCTTCGCTGTCTACGCATTTTTTTTTGGCATTCGGGAACAAAAAGAAGTCGTTAGGCGATAAATCAGGTCAATACGGGCAATGAGACATTAAATCGATGTTTTTCTCTGTCAAATAATTAATTCTTTGACGTGTTTTATGAAAGCTGGTATTGTCATAATGAAGAATGATGCAACGTTTTCGGTTGTTTTTCCTGATTTCTTCGATCCTCCAACGCAATGGTTGCAACATGTCCAGTATCATCGATCATTTTTTTGGAAGTGCTTCGTGAACTTTTGTCGAATTCGGTTCATCTTGGATCACTCAGTTGATTGTCGCTTAGTTTCTGGCTCGTACGAATATATCCGAGGTTTCGTCTTCTGTTACGATGTATACGCATTTTGTATCTCCTCGGTAGAATTTTTTCAGCATTTCCTTATCCCAATTGACACGAGTCTATTTTTGAGTTTCGGTTGAATTATGCGGAATCCATCCGGACCAGATCTTTTTCACAGCTAAATGTTCATGTAAAATCCAATGTACTGCAGTCTTCAATATGCCTAAGGATGCCTCTATCTCACGGTAGGTCACATGCCGATCCTCCTCAATCATGATCCGCCCAGCATCGATGTTTTTTGGAAAACCGATTTTGGTCGACTTTCACGAAATTTATCGCTGATGGAAGTACGACCACGACGAAATTCTGCAAACCAACTGCAAACAGTCTTTTCTGATGGTGATTCATTATCAAAAGTTGAAAGAAGCGATTCGAGGCATTGTTGTTGAATTGGGCCTTTACTAAAATCGTAAAAAATCATCCAACGAAAACCTTCACGTGCCACTGTTATATCAATAACAAATGTTAAATGTTACAACAATGCTAATGTCACATCTAGTGCCCCATCTAGTGGTCACTTGTAAAAACTTAAAAGGCCGTACCACCGAAAAGTTTAGAAACTATGACTATCTTCAATTGAAAAATAAAACTATTGTAAAAATTTAGAAACCAATTACCTGCATCAACCCTTTATTAACTACCACAGCTAACTGATGTAATTACATTACGTATTTATGGGTGTTTTTTAGAATTTTTATTTTTGTCAATTTCCGACTGTATGGTAAACATATTTTATTACATTTATATTAGCAGATCCCAAAAAGGATTGTCTACTTACAATTGAAGAGTTCAATAACTAGTTTCACATTTTAGTAAAATCTTAAAGTTGTACTTATTCAACGTAGGCGCTGCGATTTCTGAATTTATGGTGCTTCAAAGTGTTCATATGGTTGTTTAATCCGAAACTTCCTTTATAAAATGGTGCCAAGATAGCAAATAAGAGGCAGGAAGATCTAAGTGAGTGAAAAATCGCCAAAAAATTCCGTATATCAAATAAAGGTGTATTCTACACCCTTCACAGAAAACAAGTAACAGGGACACATGAAGAATATCTGGTTGATCTAAAATCTCAACAGAATACGAAGATTCACCGTGATGTCTAAACGAAAGCGACGCTTAACTGGTATTCTACACCCTTCACAGAAAACAAGTAACAGGGACACATGAAGAATATCTGGTTGATCTAAAATCTCAACAGAATACGAAGATTCACCGTGATGTCTAAACGAAATCGACGCTTAACTGGTAATAATCAGACACAAACTGGCCTGCCGCTAGTCGTCTGAACGCCCGCGTGCAAAACCTAGTATGCCGCCCCCCTCCAGAAATTTTCTATAGCTGTCCCTATCCTCATCCTATTTTCCGTGACTGTAATTTGTACAAAAGACTTTTAGTTGTGTAAAACAGCAACGAATCACTTTTTAAAGTCAAACAATTTATTTTCATTAATGTTTATGACGTAGAATTTTCAAAAATATTTATCTAATAAAAAATAGGAACAAATAGGTCTTGTCAAACTAGTAATTACTATGATGCGTCATATGTTAGCTTACACTGGAATAGTATAGCCGATGCTGTGCCCGAGTCTACTAAGTATTTTGCCAAAGGCAAGAAAAGTTCAATTGAAATTAATTATATGAATTAATGAATATATGCTAATAGATGTACCTAAACAAATCTGCTATTATTTGTCTGGTATTCATGTTAGCTAAGATTTCGTTTTCTATTGAAACGATAGATAAATTAGTTAGTATCTGCTGGTGCTTTATTGATCTTAAATAATTTAAAGGACCTTTCGCCAGACGCAACTGAAACCAGCAGAGTAAGTCATATTCTTTATGCTATTATTGTAAAAGGATATGTGGATTATTAGACTGATTTTCTAGAAAATGCAGCTTTAAAGCATTAATTTCATTATATAAATCAATACCGTCAATGTCTATTTCATTTCTCGAATCGTCTTTCAGTTTCAGATGTAAATCTTTACAATGTTTTACCAATTCGTCTTTGTGGTAACTAAATAATTTACTTCTGAAAAAGCCAAACACATCGTCAAATGTTTTTAACTTTTCGAATCTATGTTTTGACGAGATCTCTGTATTTGCCGCCCCCCTGGATGTGCCGTCCGCGTGCGATGCCCACCCGCTTACGGCGGGCCTGGACTCAAGTAAAACAGATCGCAATGGGTTAAAACACAAATAGAAACTGGACGATACACCAGTATTTCATTCTCCTTTGGATGGATGAATCGAAATTTGAAATTTTTCGATCTAATAGAAGAATATACACCGTGTGTCCAAAGAGCTTCCGGATTGATTTTTTCCCCGGCCTTTAAACAGCGCCATCTCGTAAACAACAGTAAAAGCTTGAACCCACATCTGTAGGTTGTGATCAGTGTTGTGTAGTAGATGTGCGAACTGTGTGTCATAGAAGTGTGATGGAGCAGCGAGCAGTGATCAAATTTCATGTGACAGCTTATATTTAAAACTTTAAAAAAAGATTACGGTGATGACTCTTTATAGCGTTCGCAAGTGTTTGAATGGTTTAAACGCTTAAGGAAGGACGGGAGTCGCTCGAGGATGATGCAAGGTCAGGACGTCCCAGCACAAGTTCGGCGAACGCAAACGTGAAAATTCATCGTCTTCTGCAAATCGACCGTCATCTTTCAAGCAGACTGGTGGCCCACAGCCTGACACCCGAATAAAAACAGCAACGGGTGGACACCAGTCGAAATTCCATCGGACTAAAGAGTGGACGATTCTTTTTTGCAGAGGATAATCACGGGCTATGGGAGGTGATATTACCAGTACGAGCCTACCACAAAACGGCAAAGTGCGCAATGGCTCGGTAGTTATTCGTCGAGACCGAAGAAAATGCGACTGACAAAGTCAAGAACAAAGGCAATGCTCGTCGCATTTTTTGACGCTCAAGTAATTATCCCCAAAGAATTTGTTCCCGAGGGCACTACAGTAGGTACTACGTGGGTGTCGTGGAGCGACTTTACGAAAAGATTTAGCGGGTTCCGCCAACACGATGGAACGTAAAGGATTTTTTTTTGCTTCATGACAACGCGCCCGCTCACACGGCCGGGATTGTGGTGCAGTTTTTGGTGCGAAAACCTGTGTCTGCCTTCCGCCACCCTCATAATTCGCCTAATTTAGCTACAGATGACTTTTTTATTCCCAAAAATCAAATTCCACATGAAGAATCAACGCTATAAAAATTTGGAGGATATTAAAGCCACTGTGACGGGTGAGTTTAACACTGTCTTAAAAGAAGCTTTTTCTAATAGTTTCACATGGTTGCATGAACGTTATAAACGTTATATTGAGGTCGGAGCGGACTAGGTAGAACATCTGAAGTAATAAAATGTTCGCTTTTAATTTTTCTGTTATTAGTGTTCCCTACGAAACACTTATATGATCACTTCGATGTCTGTCCGTCCGTCTGTCACACACGATTTTCTCCCGAAATTATTTGACATAGAAAGTTGATATTTGGTACTAATATAGGAATTGAAGGCCTCATCAGAGCCATGTAGCTTTGTAAGTTAAATTTTGACCTAAGGGGTTAGTTTTGGGGAGCAAAAAGCAGAAGTAAAAAAAAAATTACCAGGTCATCGAGTGAGGTGTCAAATGAAAGTTTGTAAAAACACAAGTTCAATATATATATATATATATATATATATATATATATATATATATATATATATGTATGTATGTATGTATATATATATATATATATATATATATATATATATATATATATATATATATATATATATATATATATGTATGTATGTATGTATATATATATATATATATATATATATATATATATATATATATATATATATACGTAATACTTGTGCACACTTTTGTTGGTATTATTTTTAAAAAATCGCAAAAAGTCGCTATCCCCCCTCTTTATCTCGAAAAATACTAATCAAAAAATTTTGAAAAAATTCTGGAATCTTCTCCACAGGGTGTGGATTGAACGAAATTATCACGAATACTTTACCTTTAATAATTTATCTGGTATATAGAATAAATTCAAGGTCATCAGTTTTCAGTAAAGATCGGAAAAAAACTTTGTTAAAAACTCATTTGGAGTGTGTTTTGTGAAATCATTGATCATTTTATACCTCCGTAACAACATTTTTTATTTTAAAAGCCATCAACGTACGGAACACGAATTGCGCAAGTTCAACTTGCACTTGACCGGTTATTTTATTGAAGCAGCCCGGGAACTTTTGGACAGACGGTGTATGTCTGTCCAAAAACTCAACTAACGAAAAGTGCTCAGAAATTTGCAGTGTATTAACTATTAAGAACGGAGGTAGTAGCCTTATAGTTTGGGGATGTTTCAGTGGGAGTAAGCCGGCCAGTATGGGGTAAATAGATAGTTAATTAAATAAAAAAGGATGCAAGAGCACGCCACGCAACATAAGCTAAATATTATGAGCCGTAGCTTTATCTTTTAGGAAAATAAAGAGACGAAATATTCTTTAAAGTTATGTCGACGGTATCTTAGAGAGAAGAGAGAGAAAACTATGAGATATGGGATAAATTAAATCAGAGGTTCAAAAATTGATGTCGGTCAAGCTCTGCACACCTTTAATTATACCTAAAAAACGATTAGAGAAAGTTGGACGTGGAGTATAAATACGATGCCGTACATTTATTAATGACAGTATTTAAAAATAATAGTAACATATTTGATGTAAATTCTTTTTGGTAGGTACATTTATGAATGATTTTGCAGACAACACCAATATTATAAAAGTAGTGTTACGATAATAAAAACCTTCTTCTACTTTGTATACTTAGTTTTAATTAAAAATTCATCAGTGCTTTCAAAGTTTTGAACGGTACAGTATGTAGAAATGAGTGTTTTATCAGCTGCCCTAGAAAATCTTTAAAAGATCCCTAAGATATCACCGTTTTGTATGTATTATAATTTGTTTGCCCACATTTTTAAATTAAAATTCGTATTCGTTGCCAAGACCATACTAGAATTAACAAATTGCAAATTTACTATATTACCGGAATTCCTTTCAAACAAAAATTGCCAATTTAAGCTGGTAATTGTGCAATATTTATGTCGTTAATGCATTTTTAAAGTCGTAAAAAGAAACATTAAATCCGGAGTTTTTGTCACGGATCGCTGTCTGAAAATACAGACATGATGTGCAATCACGGAAAATCCAAGAGTTTAACAAACGAGTACACAAGCCTCAGTTTTAAGTTTAATACATTATTTAGCTGCTGTTGATATATACATACATTTCTGCTCTCTCCTTGCAGAATAAACACGCGAAATAAGGAGTGGATTTTAAATCATGATTGTAAATTAGCAACTGAACATAGATTCTGCAATCAAGAATTTCTATTAATTCCAAACCACATACCTCCATTTTTTAACATTTAGGTTTATATATATATATATATATATATATATATATATATATATATATATATATATATATATATATATATACAGTTGTGGTCAAAATAATAGCAGTGCTTTCTAAATTTTTATCAAAACGTATTTTTTAAGTTTTTTTAATAGAACAACTGAAACATAAATATGGTAACTTTGAAGCCCACCTAATATGCATCAAAGTAATATAAGGGTAATTAATTAAATTCTTAAAAATCAAAGAAAAACGACAAATTTCTAAAAATTATGGTGGACAAAATAATAGCAGTGTTTTTACTAAAATTACTGTTAAAAAAAACTGTACAACTAATTAACAATATTTTTCTTTTATGAGCATCAGACACACAGCTTCACAACGTGGCGGCATAGAGTTAACCAAATCTTGACATCTAAAAACAGGAATGCTTTTCCAAGAATCTCTGATTACAGCCCAGAGCTCGTCTTGATTCTTAGGTTTTTCACGTGCTACGCTATCTTTAATATCGCCCCACAGATTTTCTATCGGGTTCAGATCTGGGCTTTGAGCTGGCCAATTTAAGACATTAATTTTTTTCTTTTCTAAAAATTGTTTACATAATCGACTGCTATGTTTTGGGTCATTGTCATGCATAAAAACCCATTTAAATGGCATTTCATATTCTGCATAGGGCAACATAACGTCCTGTAAAATTTCAACATAAACACTGGCGGTCATTGTTTTTAATCCAAAATATAGGAGAAACATGCCCATACCATTATTTTTGAACCTCCATGTTAACTGTCTTAATAGTGTACGGAGGCTGATATGCGGTTCCTAAAGGGCGTCTAACGTAGGTTCTGAGGCCTACATTTCCAAATAATAAAATTTTGCTTTCGTCGGACCACAGTATATTACGCCATTTAAATAGAGGCCATTCAACATGTTCCTTCGCGAACTCTAATCGCCTCTTTCTGTGTCTTTTATTTAACAAGGAGTACCTTACGCGGACTTCTTGCTGGTAACTTTGCTTCTTTAAGTCGTCGTCGTATCGTCCTAGGAGCTACAGCCACTCCCACAATCTCCTGAAGTTGTGTTGACGAAGCAAATGGGTTTGCTTTTGAAGCTCGAACTATAAGTGTGTCCTGTCTGGATGTAGTTTTGCGTTTACGATCGCGAGTTTTAGGTGTAGGTTGCCATCTTAAAGTGTGTGCTACCATTTTAGCTGAGCATCCCAAAATATTTTGAATGTGCATGTAAGATTTTCCATCACGACGCAATTTTCTTATCAATTCACGTTTTTCTTGAGAACAGTGCTTCTTCCTTCCCATAGTTGTATTGAAAACAGAAAAAGTGTTGATGGATCTGACACAAAACTATTCTAAATTTGACGATTTAACCGAACACAAGGAGCAAAAACCATTTAGGTTTGAAACACACCAGTGTTAAGCGAACACTGCTACGAGGCTGGTACGAAAAGTCCGTGCGAAAATAAAAACTACTTATGTGTTTGGGGTAAACCTTTTTTATTTTTCGACATAGTCTCCTTTTAGGCTTATACACTTCGTCCAACGATGTTCTAGTTTGTTGATCCCTTCCGAATAATAGGATTTGTCCAAGTCTACAAAATATCCATTAGTGTCTGCAATCACCTCCTCGTTTGAATAAAATCTTTGTCCCGCCAGCCATTTCTTCAAATTGGGGAACAAATAGTAGTCCGAGGGAGCCAAGTCTGGAGAATAGGGGGGATGTGAAACGAGTTGGACTCCTATTTCCATTAATCTTGCGACCACAACTGCTGAGGTGTGTGCTGGTGCGTTGTCGTGATGGAAAAGGACTTTCTTGTAGGCCAATCGCGGGCGTTTTTCTTGCAGCTCGGTTTTCAGACGGTCCAATAACGATGAATAATATTCACCTGTAATAGTTTTACCCTTTTCCAGATAGTCGATGAGGATTATCCCTTGCGAATCCCAAAAGACAGTCGCCATAACCTTTCCGGCCGAAGGAACGGTCTTCGCCTTTTTTTTTTGGTGCAGATTCCCCCTTGGTAACCCATTGTTTAGATTGTTGTTTGGTCTCAGGAGTATAGTAATGTATCCATGTTTCATCCACAGTGACGAAACGACGCTTAAAGTCCTCCGGATTCTTCTGGAACAGCTGCAAACCATCCTTGCAACACTTCACACGATTCCGTTTTTGGTCAAGCGTGAGCAATCGCGGCACCCATCTTGCGGATAGCTTTCTCATGTCCAAATGTTTATGCAAAATATTATGTACCCGTTCAGTCAAGATGCCCACAGCACTAGCAATCTCACGCACCTTAACTCTTCTGTCATCCATCACACACATATATATATATATATATATATATATATATATATATATATATATATATATATATATATATATATATATATATATATATATATATATATATATATATATATATATATATATATATATATATATATATATATATACATATACGGTGGAGTACGAGAAAGTGATTGACTCCCTTGAAATCTGGGCATTAAATAGTCTAAGTAACTGTAGAAATGACAGCAGATACTCGCAGATTATTCAAAATATATATAAAATTTAAACATTTCAGATATTATTGAAAGAAAACACTAATAATATAGAAATGAAAAGAGGGGTACGTCAAGGGGACACCAACTCGCCGAAATTGTTTACGTACGAGGATGATATTGTGCTTATATCTAACAACAAAGAAGAATTGGAAGAAATGCTGAACGAACTTAACAACAAGAGAGATTGGTCTGAAGATAAACATCGCTAAAACCATGTTCACGACAAATGACGACTGTGATAAAGAAGCCAGTATTGATCATTTAAAACGCAAAAATCACAAGAACGGATTCATACGTATATTTTGGACAAAAATTAGTAATATCCACGAAAAAACTTGAAAGTAGATTTATCAAGGAGAATATAATTGGCTTGAGCGGCATTTGGCAAATTGTGGAACATCTTCCTTTCCAGCGTCTCAAATACACTAAAAGCGAACACATTTGATCAATGCGTGTTGCCAGTATTGACATATGGAACGGAAACGTGGGCTTTGAGTCAAGAAATTATAAATCGCCTACAAGTAGCTCAACGAGCAATGGAAAGGAGGATGTTGAAAATATCGTTGAGGGATAGGAAGACTAATGAAGAAATTCGAGTAAAGTTCCAGATAACTGTAGCTGAGAGGGTGAGCAGGTTGAAGTGGAGATGGATAAAGAGTTCATATCGCAAGGCTCTCTGATAACACAGGTATACAAAAAAATGCCGTCTTTTAAGTGAAACACTTGTTTTCTTAAGCGGAATCTAAAAAAAACACAAAAAAAGACATCCATCGTGAGGTTGTTTCAGAAAACACACTTAAATCTGCCAGAAAACTATTAAATTTTAATAAATACAATGTAAAACTGTATAATCATTAAAATTATGGACTAAAACTATTATTTCGGACATCTTTAAATGTTCTGAATCTACATTTATCATAAAAACTTAAAAATATTAGGTTTTAATATTCATGTTTAACAACAAATCACGCATACAGCCCCTTTAACTAAGCTATCTAAATGTTTAACATAAATATGTGCAACCGGTAAATTAAAAAATTGTTTATATATATATATATATATATATATATATATATATATATATATATATATATATATATATATATATATATATATATATATATATATATATAGTCGACACTGTTTATAGTGAAACTCTATATAGTGAAAAACTCTTTATAGTGCAATTTTTTCAAGACCTAGAATATTTTAATGAAATTTCATGTAAAAAGCCCTGCATATAGTGAATCTGTAAAATAGTAACACTCTATATAATAAAATTTTTACCGGAATTTTATGTATAAATTTTTATGCGCCTAATGGTTGGCAATAAATCAGGTAGATTTCTGTGAGAAACCCGGGGAATAACCCATTTTATAGAAACCCGGGGAAAAACCCATTTTATAGTCGAGGCCTAGTAATTCGCAAATTCAGGTTTAGTTTCTTTTTGTTTAAGAATCAAGTAAGATGTCCAAGCGAGTGTGTTTAAGTTTAACTGAGAAAATTAAAGTTTTGGAGGAAGTTGATAAAGGCTGCAAAAAAATTGATGTTGCTGCAAAATTTGGTGTTTCTCCAAGTTGCGTCTCTCTGATAATAAAAAGTCGCGACAGTATCATCAAGAAACCTAGTGTTCCAAGCAGTCGAAAACGAGTACGGGTGAGTACTTATGAGGATGTAAATGAAGCAGTTTTACGATGGTTTCAAGTAGCCCGTACGCATCAAAACGTACCAATATCGGGAAATTTAATAAAGCAAAAGGCTCTACAATTTGCTAAAGAATTTAACTGCGTTAATTTTCAAGCTAGTGAAGGGTGGTTGAGTGCCTGGAAGACTCGCAATTCAATTGTTTTCAAGACGATCTCTGGCGAGAATGCAAGCGTTAGTCAGGACTGTGACATTTGGACTGAAACTGTTTTAAAAAGTGCATTGAAAAAGTAAGAGCCAAAAAACGTTTTCAATTGTGATAAAACCGGTTTGTTTTGTAAATGTTTGCCAAATAAAACTTTTGCTTTTAAAAGTGATAAATGTTTTGGTGTTAAAACAAGTAAAGAAAGGGTGACACTTATGGTTGGAGCAAACATGGATGGCTCAGAAAAACTGAAATTACTGCTCATAGGTAAAAGCAAAAATCCCCGTTGTTTAAAAGGAGTTAAATCTCTGGAGTTAGATTACGCCAATAATAAAAAGGCATGGATGACTTCTGAGATTTTCGAAAAATGGATCAAAGAACTGGACACGAAAATGAAAAGCCAAAGGCGAAAGATTGTGATGTTTATAGACAATTGTCCTGCACATCCAGTTACTGTAAGTAAAAAAATTAAGGAATATTGAATTGATCTTTTTTCCACCAAACATGACCTCCAAATTGCAACCTATGGACCAGGGTATTATAAAAAACATAAAACATCATTACCGAAACAGAATTGTTCACAAAATTGTTAATGCGATTAATAACAACCTTCCAGTCCAAAAATTGATTACCCTTAAAGAGTGTATAATCGAAGTCGCTAAAGTATGGAGTGAAAATGTTTCTCAGAAAACTATCAAAAATTGCTTTTCTAAAGCAGGTTTTACTGAAAAAATTGACGAATGGGAAGAAGAAGACGAAATGGATCTCGCTACCTTAAAAAGGCAAAGGGGTATTCTACAAAAAACGGCTACCGTCGACGCAGATTTTTTACTTGAAGATTTCTTAGAAATCGACAATGATGTTGGCACGACAGATCTCCTAACTGACCAAGACATAATTGACGATATAAAAAGTATAGAAGATCATGAAGAAGAAACTGAAACCGGGGAATGTCCTGCTAAATTTAGTGAAAATGAAATAAGAAATGCATATGACATTGTGCGAACAACTCTCAGGGGCCAGAAAAGTGTATCTGGTTAAATCTTTATGCATTTGAATAAATGCGAGAATTTTGTTGAGCAACAATTATTTTTCAAAAGTAATGTTTAAAAGAAAATAACTGATTATTTTTCCTAGTACGTATGTACGTAGTATGTACATATGTATTAACAGATTTTGTATTATTCTTTTTATTTCGTATGTAGTACATACATACATAAAGTCCGTACGTTATATCTTTACACGTGCGTCATAGTTTTCAGGCAATATCCCAGACGACTATTATATTTTTTATCTCTTTTTACCAATACCTACGATTTATTGGTGAAAAGAGACAAATAATATAATAGTAGTCTGTTATATGGCCTGAAAACTATGACGCGCGGGTAAAGATATAACGTACGGACTTTATGTATGTATTTAGCCCTGTACATGCTATGTACTATTTAAACTTTCAAATGTTTAATAAAATCTTTTCTAATAATTCAATTTTGCAATTTTTTTTGTTGCTTGTACCTTATAAGATACAAGTAAATGATTACCAATATAAAATACATACATAGCAATATATACGGATTTTTTCTTTATATAGTGAAAAACTTTCTATAGTGAAATTTCGGTCAACATTTTGGCCTTTCACTATATATATATATATATATATATATATATATATATATATATATATATATATATATATATATATATATATATATACATATATATATATATATATATATATATATATATATATATATATATATATATATATATACATATATATATATATATATATATATATATATATATATATATACATACATATATATATATATATATATATATATATATATATATATATACATATATATATATATATATATATATATATATATATATATATATATACATATATATATATATATACATATATATATATATATATATATATATATATATATATATATATATATATATATATATATATTTCAGTCTATGATAGACCGAATGTATTGGTCTTGTTCACTTATTTTCGAGAAATAAAAATTACACCAAAGAAAAATGTTTGAAAATGCCCAAATCCAAGGGCGAAACGTCAAATAAAAAAGGTTTTTAAACAAAAAAAAAAAACCATACATACATATACATATGTATATGTATATGTATATGTATATGTATATGTATACGTATATGTATATATATATGTATATATATATATATATATATATATATATATATATATATATATATATATATATATATATACATATATATATATATATATATATATATATATATATATATATATATATATATATATATATATATATATATCAGCAGATTTCTGGTCTTGATAAATAGATTACGTCAGTCGTACAGCAGATTACAGAGCTTGTTAGCGCCGCTCAACCAATGAAGGGGGATGAAAATTAGAAAAACCACCTGTTGCCGAATTGAACCTTCTAATTACATAATCTGTAAGATAGCGTTGCATTTGTAAAACATAAATTTTTTCAAGAAATATGCCGTTAATTATAATTAAACTTTTCATTTCTAGTTTAAATTTGAAAAATTAAAAAAAAAACAGTATATATATATATATATATATATATATATATATATATATATATAAATATATATACATATACATATATATACATACATATACATATATATATATATATATATATATATATATATATATATATATATATATATATATATATATATATATATATATATACATATATATATATATATATATATATATATATATATATATATATATATATATATATATACATATATATACATATATATACATATACATATATATATATATATATATATATATATATATATATATATATATATATATATATATATATATATATATATATATATACTGGACAAAATATATTCTTTCTTTTGTCCTAAATTAAATCTTATTAGTACTTTTTAAAACACTAATCATACTATACTGAAATTACTAACAGTTCTTGCCAAGAAAAACATTTTCTTGAAAATATTTTTGTATAAAAAGTTGTCTAAATTTCCAAAATATCCTCATTTTTTGTTGACCAGTACATTTTGTTTATACCGAAAAAGTACTGTCAACATAACTGATAAAACGACAAAAAATAGATGATTTGATCTAGTTTGACCAATAATATTCTTTGCGGCCGAAATTAGTTAAACTGACCATCGACTGATGTTCCCCAACTCTACTACTGATTTGGTACTTTTGTAAAGTATTGTGTCAAAATATCTATTAATTTCTTTAATATATCGTTTTGTTTTACAATTATTAACTTCTATATCCCGTACTACTTCTCCTAGACGGTGAACGCCACTACCTGCACTATAACATACAAACTAGTAAAATCAAAAGCGTAGAATAAATTTGTAAATATACTTGTTTATGATGATATTCATGGAAACATCAATGACGGAGTCTAGTAACAGTACACCTTACTTAAAAGCTAGTCTTAACTAGGGATGGCGATGATAGATTTTAACTATCGATAGTTAATGGCAACCTAGTTATCGATAATTTTAACTGATCGATAGTTATCGATATATCGAGAGTTATCAATAACTATTAAGAGTTATCGATAATTATCAATAATTATTATTGAAAAATTGATTATCCAAAAAACCCTTTCCTCTAAAAAAAACATTATCACCTAAAATTGATGACCCAGGGTTAAAAATAAGTAATATCTATCGGTATATCGATAACGTTACTATGTAATTATTTTTTTATTATTATATCACCATAAATTATCTATCATTTAAAATGTCCAGTTGCAATGACTGGGATAAGTTCAAAAAAGTCGAATTCCGCATTGATTCTTCTATTTCTATTGGCAGAGAAAGTATTGGATAAATAAATTTACAAATTTTTAATGTTCCGTACGGAACACTTATGAGATCATTTCGGTGTCCGTCCATCCATCCATCACACCCGATTTTCCCCGAAACTATTTGACATAGAAAGTCGAGTCCTTTTGCCGGCAGAGTTTAACGAAAATAATGAAAACCTACCGTAAGACAATAATATAGGATATTTTCAAAGTTGGTTAAATTTCGCTTGAAAAAGAACTACTTAAATAAGTTCATAAAAACTAAAGCATTTTTTGATATATCCTTAATAAATTTGCCAACCTGAAGGTACGAAGAAGAGATATAATATTCCAGAAAAAATATATATAATTGGTGAGTTTAACCATTTTTTAAAAGCTTTCTTATGTCATTTATATTTTTAGGAGATGGAATCTTGGAGGAGATGTGTAATAAAGTTGCTTCACATATGTTGAAGGTCACGAGCCCCTATAAAACAGTTAACCAAAAGAACATCATTCTGAAAATCACCGCAAATTTCTTCATGTTGTGAACACACCTAGGAAGATTCTAAAGTCTGAAGAAACACATGATGCCGATTAGCAATAAAGAAAACCTCAAAAACCAGTGCTGTCAGATAACGCCCTTAAAAACTAAACAAATAATGAACTCATAATATAACCATATTTATTAATGCAATTAAATTATTTTTCTTCTTGTAGCTCACTAACCTCTCCTGTTACTCGTATGTTTTTAAGAATTTAAAAACTTTTCTTGATGTACAAATCAGTGGCAGTCAGAAAAATTTTAACCTTGCTTGTTATTCTTCCATTTCAAAATATTCACTAAATCACTTCACGCCCTTGAAATATTCTATTTTCTAGACCAAGTGGGCAACCCGAAATTTTGACCTATCGACTAACCGTCTGTCTAGTTGTTCATTCTATCGGACGAGTCGAATAAAAGCCTTTAAGGTTGATTTTGCGGCTCCCGTGCCCTGGAATGCTCAGATAAGGCCCAAAATGCTACATCTAAAAATGGACTGTCGTCTAACCACTTGAATTAAGTACATTTGTGGACACTAAAAAAGTCAAGCGCCCCAAAGGGCAGGCGCCGCCGAGACCGAACCCAGTTATAGGGCGCAAAAAACGTCGATCCATTTAGCCATATAAAATCAATAAATTTTGTTTGTTCTTAATAAAATAAGGGGGAACCTGTAAAAGGTAGACGCCGCCAATACCGGAGGACGAAGTTGGACCAGTTTCTTCCAGCCAAAAACGATCGTTTTTGGAGTTTTTGAATAAATAAGACCGTAAGTACCAAGTTTTGGATCCTACGCGTCTGCTCAAGTTATTTTTGGACAATTTAAGCCCTAATTAATAAAATATCACGAGGGCAGACGCCTCGCTTGTACCTGAACAAGCAAAGGCATTTTCAAGTTCAAAAAAGAAATCGAAATTCTAAAAGTATAGATGCTATTATAGGTTCTACATGAAATTCGTACCAGATGACTGAAATTATTATTATTAGGCTACAATACATCGAAATTTCAAACATTTACTTGATTTTTGAAGCATTAATTTACTTGATTTTTTTGAATTTATACAGAATTTAAAAGCATTTTATTTGAAATTCCTAGTAAACGCTTCAAAAATCTAGCAAATACTTTTTTAAGTAAATACTTTAAAATTCATCCCAAGTTTTTTTTAACAGTGTAGCCTAATACCAGGTGTACAAGTATGAAATGCGGATTTCAGACAACAGATGGTGCACCAATGCAGTTTGTGCTATAAAGATTTGACACTGCGCCATTTTGTTGTGTCATCAACAAATGTCAGACACGCACGAGTGATAAATTGGAAAAGTGTGTGCATAGTGTTGTGTTGTTGTGTTCAATATGTCGAAATTTATACCAAACAAAGAGCATGCGCATATAGCATTAATTTTTTGTTTTCATTTGAAGAAAACTGCTGTTGAATCATACCGTCAAAAAAATACGAAGATGTGGAATTGCAAACATTGTTGGAGGAAGATGATTCGCAAACACAAAAACAACTCGTCGAGCAATTGGGCGTTAGTCAACAAGCTGTTTCCAATCGGCTGGGAAAGATTCAGAAGCCGGTAGATGGGTACTACAGGAGTGAAACGACAGGCAAATGGAAAAGTGCAAAAACACCTGTGACATTTTGCTCACTCGGTACAAAAGGAAGTCGTTTTTGCATCGTATAGTTACAGGGGATGAAAAGTGGATTTATATTGAGAATCCCAAGCGCAAAAAATCATGGGCAGACCAAGGCGAACCACCCACATCGACCGCAAGCCCGAAACGCTTTGGCAGAAAGACAGGCAGCCTGTGTTTGGTGGGACCAGAGGGGCGTGGTCTATTATGAGCTGGTAAAATCTGGGGAAACTGTTAATACTAAACGTTACCAACAACAATTGACCGATTTGAACTGTTCGCTGCTTGAAAAAAGGCCAGAATACCGAAAGAGGCAACACAAAGTCATTTTTCTTCATGACAATGCTCCATCACATACGGCAAAACCAGTTCGAGACACTTTGGAAGCACTCAGCTGGGAAGTTCTACCCCCATGCGGCTTACTCACCACACTTGGCTCCTTCCGATTACCACTTCTTTGCATCGATGGGACACGCACTTGCTGAGCAGCGCTTTGGTTCGTACGAAGATGTGAAAAAATGGCTCGATGAATGGTTCGCAGCAAAAGAGGAAGATTTTTACTGGCGTGGTATTCACAAATTGTTCGAAAGATGGGAAAAATGTATAACAAGCGATGGAGCATACTTTGAATAAAGCACTTTTTATCATTCTTCCGAAATTAACATGTTTTTTTAGAAAAAAATCCGCATTTCATACTTGTACACCTGGTAATAATAATTTCAGTCATCCGGTACGAATTTTATGTAGAACCTATAATACCGTCTACACTATCAGAATTTCGTTTTTTTTTTTTTTAAAATTTAAAAATGCTTTAGCTTGTTCGGGTACAAGCGAGGCGTCTGCCCTCGTGATTAATTAAGGCCTAAATTTTCCAAAAATAGCCTGAGCAGATGAGTAGGGCCCAAAACTTGGGTCTTGGTCTTATTTATTCAAAAACTCGAAAAACGACCGTTATGGTTGGAAAAAGACGATCCAGCTTCGTCCTAGGGTATTGGCGGCGTCTGTCTTTTACAAGTTCCCTCTTATTTTATCAAGAACAAACTAAATTTATCGATTTTATATGGTTAAATGACGTTTTTTGGGCCCTAACGCTGGGTCCGGTCTCGGCGGCGTCTGCCCATTGGGGCGCTCGACTTTTTTAGTGTCAACAAATGTTATGGTACTTGATTCTAGTGGTTAAACAGCCGTCCATTTTTGGATGTAGCATTTTGGGCCTTATTTGGGCATTCCAGGCCAAGGGGGCTGCAAAATCAACGTTAAAGGCTTTCGGGTCGCTCTCTTGGTCTATGACTCTAACAGTTCAAACTTCCCAGCAAAAAAGTGTAATAAAAATTTAGAAAACTAAAATCGAATCTGTTTCCGTCTTCTTGCCAGGATTTAGATTACTTTCAGTAATTACTAGTTATTTAAGTATGTATGTACATAGTGAATACTGCCTTTAAGAAAAAAAAATAGCAATCAGTCACTTAAATGAGAAGCTTTACCAAATCGATCCTTCCCGAAAATGTAAAGGCAATAAACCAGCAGAATGGTAGTAGTAATAGTAGAATATTTTCGAGTTGAACGGCATATTTATTCGCCAAAAATGCACTAAAAGCAAGGACTCGCACATACGGCGATATGCGGTTCGATCCCGTTCCGTAAGAATTTATCCTTGAGTTTAAAAATATATCGACGGTGCGGTATAGGAAAATACAAAGATCGTTGTTACTCGAACGAAATAGGTTGGAGAGGTGTACGGTACAAGTTTCAAACGTGGTGTGTCAGCAAAGACAGAGCCGGATTTAATGTACATACATAACTTTATAGCATAAGTCTATATTCCAAAGTGAAGACTGCATATTAGTTACGAATAATGAATTCCACAGTCCGCACTCAATCCTCAATTATAATCATATTTCGTAGAGGAAATTCCAAGATATATGATCCTGCCTTTTTGCTTCTTCAATGGGGCAATAAACGACCCTATTATGGTTTTGTGCATAGCTGCCAGGTATTACGATAAACGTATTTTTATTTTACCTGCTTTGTATACCTCCCTCACTTGCACCTGCAATCATATTGGATCTATTTTTACCCATATATTTACTATCTGGCAACCTCGTTTCAAGCCCTTTAAGTATTTGATAATATAGGCCTAATGACCACAGGTCCCCATTAAGATTCGAAAGATACTTTATTATACTATTATTTTCATTTTTAGTTTTACTTACAACGTAACGGTTCTATTTTAATTATGTGACGGCCGTGGGAAAATTGCAAAAGTGGCTATCGCAAGAGAAAACATTTATCACTTGACGCTAAACAAATAGTGAAAAATGTTTACAACAGTTTGGTAAAAATAAATTTGAATAAACAAAAGTGCTTTGCAAGAAACAGTGAACTAACAAAAACGCCAATTTCTACGATTAAGGGTAGTGTAGGAAAACCATCACTCAGGAACAGAAAAAAACGAAAAGATTTTCAAATGCATCATGTAGACCAGGGGTGCTCAAACGGACGATCGCGATCGACAAGTCGATCGCGAGTGCTTTTTGAGTCGACCTCGAGAAAAAAATTCCGATAAAGAACTATTCACAGATTTTGTTTTAGGTAACTAAAACAAAATGTAATGAATAAACTACTAAAATTTATTCGATCCACAATTAGGCCAGAATAACCCCCTCATCACTTTCTTTTATCGTAATAACCCCCTGCTAGCGGCAAAAGGCGGCTTTATCAAAGGAACACGCAGTACTTGTCAAAGAAAAGCCGCGTTTTTGATTCCCGCCGATTTTTCTAGAAACTTCGGGCGGCGTGTTTGACGGGAATATTCGAGACTTCGTTCGCGCCGATATAAATGTTGCGCCTGCAGGAATAGGAGTCAGTCTGAGTTGTAACTTGAAGGCGATACATCGATACAAAGTTTATTAATAAATAGTCCAAAATGAGTGCGGCGAAGAAAAAGTAAAACTTATCATTTTAATAACGATTGGGAGGAAGAATTTGTCTTTTGTATGGTAATGGATAAGTGCATCTGTCTCATTTGCCGTGCGTCAGTTGCAATACCTAAGCGTGGGAACTTAGAGAGGCATCATAAAACGGTTCATAAAAACTATGAAAAGGATTTTCCGTCACAGAGTGAATTAAGAAAACGAAAAGTACGTGATTTGATAACTTGTTTGAAAAAAGAACAAACCATGTTCACAAGACCAGCCAAACAATCAAAAGCTGCAACGATCGCGTCATTTAAAATATCTCATATATTGGCGAAACACAAGAAACCATTTGATGATGGATTGGTTGTGAAGGAAGCATTTATTGAAGCGGGTGAGACTTTATTTGGAGATTTTAAAAATAAAACAGAGATTATGTCTGATATTAGAGAACTTCAGTTATCTCGTCCGACTGTCACAAGGCGTGTTGAAGTCATGAGTCAGGACATGGCAGATAAACTAAAACATGACATCATGGAATGTACATACTTTTCTTTACAGTTCGACGAATCCACCGATATGACAGACACTGCCCAGCTGTGTATTTTTATTCGAATGGTATTCAATGACATGTCGGCTAAGGAAGTGTTTTTGACAATGATTCCTCTGAAAGGAAAGACCCGTGGCGAAGATATATATGACGTTTTCTTCAATTTTGTAACAAACTACAAGCTACCAATATATAAACTAGTGTGCATTACAACCGATGGAGCACCAGCAATGACTGGAAACAAAAACGGTTTTGTGGCATTGTGTCGAGCTAATGATGATTTCCCTTCATTTTTCTCCTTCCATTGCATTATACGTCAACAAGTTTTGTGTTCAAAAGTTCTAAACATGGAGGAGATTATGGGCATTGCAATAAAAATTGTGAATTCTATCCGTGCACGTAACTTGCAACGACGGCTCTTTAAATTGCAGTTGGAAGATAGTGAGTCAGCTGAACGCACTGATTTAGTTCTTCACACGGACGTCAGGTGGTTGAGTCGCGGAAAATTCCTAGAAAGGTTTCAAGAATTATTGCCCGAAATAACATCTTTTTCTGGACGAAGGCTGAGACTGAGGTGATGACACTCAGATGCAAAGAAATTATCGACGAAACCAAGGAGGTACACAATCAACGGATTAGAAACAAACTTCTCGCTTGTCCCGGCAATTCCAGGTCCTTTTGGTCAGTCGCTAAGGCAGTTAGTCAGAATTTCACCAAATCCACCATACCGCCACTCACACGGCCAGATAATTCTATTGCAACGACACCTATTGAGAAAGCGAACTTGTTGGCTGAACTCTTTGCTTCACATTCTACTGTCGATTTCCAAGGAAATACACCACCTACTATTCCCATAGTGCAGTCAAGGATGCCCGATATTGTCTTCAGGCAGCGTATCATAAAACGTATTTTGATGAAGCTAAACACCAAAAAGGCTTCTGGCGCTGACGGAATACCTGCCATAGTTCTCAAAAACTGTGCGAGGGAACTAACACCAGTTTTCTGTAGACTTTTCAACCTATCCTACAGAAAGGGAATATTTCCTTCCTGCTGGAAATGTGCCACAGTTCAGCCGATACCTAAAAAAGGCAAGAAGACCTTGCCAAATAACTACCGACCAATCGCACTACTCTCAATAATATCGAAAGTCATGGAAAAGGCTATCAATCAGCATCTTCTAAAATATCTTGAAGGATTCAACATTATTAGTGATCACCAATATGGCTTTCGTAAAAATAGATCAACAGGAGATCTTCTGACTTGTGTAACACATGTTTGGAACAACGCAATTGAACACTTTGGAGAATCTCGAGCGGTTGCTCTTGACATATCCAAGGCATTTGACCGTGTTTGGCACGATGGGCTGTTGGCTAAGCTACGTTCTTATGGTATGTCTGAAAAGTTCTGTTTGTGGCTCTCATGTTTCCTCAGAGAGCGTTCTTTACGAGTGGCGGTTGACGGATTTCTTTCTGACACCTTCACTATCAACGCCGGTGTGCCCCAAGGTTCCATACTGTCTCCTACTCTCTTCCTCATTTATATTAACGATCTGCTGGAAAAGACCGAGAATCCAATCTACAGCTTTGCAGATGACAGTACACTTATCTCTTCATTCACTTTGAACGCTCGGACATCGACTACTCAGACGAATATCCGCAGACAGCAGGAAGTCATTCAACTTAACAAAGACCTGGAAGAAATTCTATCTTGGGGTGACAATAACCAAGTGGAATTTAACGCTACAAAAACTCAGGCAGCAGTTCTTTCTAAAAAAGTTAACGTTGCAGAACCCGACATAGTTATGTCGGGGCACTCCATCCCTCTAACATCGTCACTCAATCTGTTAGGCGTTAATTTGGGAGCAAATATGTCCTGGCATGAACATGTTGCAGGCATAGCCAGAAGAGCTTCTCAAAAGTTGGGAATATTGTTTCGAACCAGAAAGCTTTACACTCCACAACAACTGTTAATTCTTTACAAAGCTCAAATTCGACCAACTATGGAATACTGCTCCCATGTTTGGAGCTCCGCTCCCAAACATACACTGCATTTGTTGGATTCTATCCAGAGAAGAGCTGTTCGTCTGATTGGACACCCGGAACTGACCGACGGCCTTGATTCGCTGGAACATCGAAGAACGGTTGGCGACTTGAGCCTATTCTACAAGTACTTTCATGGAAAGTGTTCGAAAGATGTGACCCGTTTAATTCCTCCCAGAGCGGTGCATATTAGAAGTACACGTCGCGCTAATGCTTCACATCCGTATGAGGTTCAGCTTGTTACTCCTCGTACAACGCTTTTCAAGCAGTCTTATATGGAGAACATCATACCTTTGGAATGGTTTACCCAGGACTGTGTTTCCCATCGAGTACAATCTACAGCGATTCAAGAACAACGTGAATCGCTTTCTCCGCACACGTGTCGCTCCTGTAGCGCTTTAGGGACTTCCCTGTAGCACGTGTGCTAGACCCATAAAAAAAAAAAAAAAAAAAGATGCTGAAAAACGGAAAATGGCTGACCGATTTGGCATTTTTGACAGACATCACAATGCATTTAAACACCATTAATTTGGAGCTTCAAGGTAAAGGAAAAAAAAAAATATTATTGAGATGATTAGCGCAATAAACGCATTCAAAAGTAAATTGCAACTTATGATAGATCAACTGAAAAGAAAGGATCTGAAAAATTTTCCGTCTTTGAAAGCAAGGATTCCTCATTTGAATTATAATATTTATGAGGCAGAATTATCAAATATTTTGGGCCAATTCGAAATATGTTTTTATGATTTCAGTAAATTGGCAAATATCGCATCATTTATGAGTTATCCTTTTTCGTGTAAAAACATTGAGTAATTAGCTACTGAAATAGCAAGTCAGTTTAACATGGACTCATGTTCTGTTGAAAATGAGTTAGTGCAGATTATATCAGATATACATCTCAAAGCCCCAGCATCTGATACAAAATTCTGGTGTTTTATATCTGAAGATAAATATCCGAATCTAAGGCAAATCGTCCTTCAACTGACGGCAATGTTTGGGTCAACTTACTTGTGCGAGTCTGCATTTTCTGAAATGAAGATAATTAAGTCAAAATATCGCAATCGACTAACTGACGAACATCCAAAGTCACTCTTTAGTTAAGTTTAGACACTAGAACTCTGTTTTGTAAGAACCAATAAACTCGCAATTTTGAATAATTATGAGTTTTTTCATTGACATTTTAGAGCAGACCTACACTTACCTTGACTAATAAAATGCATATTGTGCGGAAAAACTAATATCTATGCCACGATACACCCTACCTAGACGACAATCCTGCATCACACTTACTTACAGCCTCTCAGAGTCGATCGATCGTATTCTAACAATATTGAGGTAGATCGCCAGCAGTTCAAGTTTGAGCACCCCTGATGTAGACGATTGTGAAAAAGACGTCATCAGGAGAAAAAAAAAATTCTATGTATGAAGAGCAGTTGGTGCCGATACTAGACCAAATAAAATTAAGACTGGTGCAGGACGGGACCAATATACATTGTGGCCGATCAAATCTTCACAGAATTCTCTTAAGAATGGGATTCACGTTCCGAAAAATCAACAAAAGGCAAGTAGTGATGGAGTCACAAAGATTACGAATCTTGAGACATACTTATTTATAAAAAATTAAAAAAATATCGATCAGAGAATTGGCCAATAATTTACCTTGACGAAATATGGTTCGATACCCATGACACTGTGCAAAAAGAGTAGGTTGACAGCAATACAAAATGTCAGACTAACGCACCTTCAAATAAAGGTAAACGAATAACCATTTTGCATGCTGGATCTGAAAAGGGCTGGGTTTCAAATTGTCTACTATTATCTGCAGAAAACATAAAAGATTCTAGTTTGGACTATCACGAAGACACGACTGCAGAACTTTTTGAAAATTGGTTTCAAAATTCCCTTTTCCCAAATCTTCCCGAACAGATTGTTTTAGTTATGGACAATGCAAGTTACCATAGTCGCCTAGTAAATAAGGTTCCTAATGCAGCCAACACCAAATCAGAAATACAGGAATATATGACATTTATTTTGACTTTAGTTATAAAAAAAGTGATTTTTTGAAGGTTTTGAAAGACTATAATTTGAAAAAGAAATGTTTGGGATAGTATGGCTGAGAAAACGGGACAAACTGTTTTGCGACTTCCTCCGTATTATTGTGTGCTTAATCCAAATGAACATATTTGGCATCAAGTTAAATCAAAAATAAGGGCACAAAATGTTTCTCCTACTTTAAGCGTGTCAGTGGTTGAATTAGTAAAAAACGTTATATATGTGAAAGCTGGAAGAATTCCATTCAGCACATTGTTAAAGTTGAAGATTCATATATTTATGTAAATAATTTAAAACCACTGATAATTACCTCAGCTGATGACAGTGATAGTGAAACCGAATTAGGCTTAAGTTAAAATATGTTTTTATTTATACAATATGTCCCCTCTTGTAAACCTCATTCATTCAAACTGTATACTTGTACTTCTTATTCATTTGTTTTTACATGCATCTATAAATAAGCATCTCCAAAAACACTTATAATTTTATTTGCATTAATGAATAAAAAATTCTTAAGTCCATCTCTGCAACCTATCATAAACAAAAGGTCAGAATTTTTATACTGCCCACTTAAAACGGCAAAAATAAGGATCTTATATTTTGGGATAGGCTATACTGTTCAGCACCTTTTTAATGATATCAACTTTAAAATATGAATTCAAGGCCTATTCTTGTTTTCGCCACTTTGTCCAGAATCCGAATCAAGATTTCCAACTTTCAAAATTGTCAATCAATTTATACTTGCTATTTACTTTCTTCTGACTTTTTACTTATAACCCGATAACCTGGAAGCGGGTTACCACGCGTACCACCATATTATGTTCAAATTATGAATTCTTTGGCACAATGACACTACACTAAACACTTTATTTTTGCACTACAATCGATGATTGATAATTATCAAGTGTTTGATGTAATGATGATAACTGTTGTGTAGTGTACCACTGTGTGCTTAAAAATTAGTTTCTACTACTATTTAAGATCTCAGCGATTTACTAGCTGGAACATAACAGGAATGAGTAACGAGAACGACAGCCTTACTCGACGTCCTGCTGGCTTACCAAATTCCAAACAACGGCAGTCTATGGACGTCAGCGGGGCGCCGCATGCTGAAAAAGGACCGCTGATTTAGGACATATTAAAATTGCCCCCAAAGAAAATGAAGGACCAACAGGGGTTTAATAGTCCATTCTGCGAATATAGAGAGAAACAGAAAAATAAATTAGGTGTGCTTCACTGATGAATGGTATATGACCGACGCTAACTCCTTTCCAGGGACGTAAACTAGCATTAGACAGCAGGTGCAGATAGCCATCAAGCAATGGCCAAATTGGTACTCAAAGGTGTCGTCGAAACCAAAGATACAGACAGGATAAGGATTGACCTGGAAAGATACCACTTGGGACAGGTAGACGTGTCTTAAATTCCCTTATCGGGAAAACAATAAACTGATGTCGGGAAGATATGTCGCTGAACTACTTTTACGCCTGAAGGGTGATGAGAAATCTCAGATACAAGATTTTTAGACCAGCCGTGCTTCAAAAAGATGTCAACACTCTCGCATAAGGTAATACTCTAACCTTCATAGTAAAATCAAAAAAAATTCTCTAAGGACCGCAATGATTAGGCTATTTCATGGAATTTATTCACGGTGGGGCGCAGGAAGACCCCTCTTGGGCTTCTTGCTGGGCACTGAGTCTCCACACGCCCATTGCTACTACCTCCTGCAACTTAAGCTTTTTTATAACATTAAGGTTAGCTAAGTAGTGGACAGTAAGTTCAAACTATTAAGCTTATCCACTGCTCAATCATTTTAAATACTGTTGACTTCAGAAATGTTGAGTCATTTCGGTTAATTGATAATCCATAATTCTGCTTTCCACTTGTGTATCTTAGAGAGTATGTTCAAATCAACAGGAAACTCAAATCAGTTCTATTACTTGCAACGGAATTGTTTTGTGTGTAATTGTTGTAACGTGTTGGTTATATTAGTATTTTCAGCATAAGAACATATTTCTCCTAAGGGGTTTTGAAAAACGATAAAGATCAGACGTCATTCGGTAAAGACTAGCCTATAGTTTGAACTGAGATTTGAATACAGGTCTCCGTGCATTTAAATTACAGTAATGACTGTAATTACCTGCAAAAATGAAAACTGTACTTTCAGAATTGAACTTTTTGGATTTATGATTGATCGATTATTGATTTTTGTGTTCAGTCTTCTCGTGGCGTAAAGATAACTGTTTAGTGGTGTTGGCTGAAATGAAATTTCACCGCTTATCAAAATATGTTACTAAATCTAAGGAGACTTAGCAAAGAGGTTTAAAATTCTTGTTCATATTTACGTTACTTTTTTATAGATGGTGGATTATAGGGCAACTTTACATGTCATAACCGTATCACTGACCCGATTATTAATGACAGTGATGGAAAAGTTCCCATTGCCAGATCGTTTGAAGGTTATTCGCAGATACCACGAAACTCGAGATTGTAGGTCATCTCCAAGCGTCGCTGGAGCACAAAACCAAAGATGAGCTTGCGTATTTTTTTTGAGAGAGATAGAGCCACAAAGAAAGCAAGGTAGAAAAAAAAGAGGAAGGAACCATACCTATAAGGTAAAAAACGAGAGAATCAAAACAATTCTAAACAAGAGAAATGCTACTACGCTTGTTTTTTAAATTCGGACTTACTGGACCATGGACCACCCAAAAAGAACAATCCGAGCACCGCCAAAACATTTGGCGACACATTTATTTCTAAAATAAAGCGGACGCGTTCGTGCTTCTAAAAAAAGCACGTGGCGAATAAAGATTAATTAGTCCGTCGTGGCAGCTTTATGCAAATAATTCTCGTTTTTAATCTGTATATGAGGAAGGAAGTTTTTAGTAGGTAACGAAACTTACAATTTACCATTTTTTAACCGTTGTAGCAACTTCTATAGACGCAGTCTGCATAGTTCCAAGGTGTGTGCTCAACATAATACTCTAGAAATTTGCAATAAATAAAACGAAACCGAGCATCCACCGAGAATAGTAAGTGTTAGTAGATAAATTAAAAACTAGGAAAATAAAATAAGTAAAAAGCTCAGAAAAATTATGCAATTTATTTAAGACACTCCAGATTCCGCTGAAATGGATTTAGACGATTTTTATTGAAATGAGAAAGGACATAAAAAAAAAACCAGGGAAGTCCCATTACGTATCTATATACTAATAACCGACATTAATCTCCCAGCGCTTCACCATTTACATATTCGCAATAAAAGTTGCATGAACAATTGTTTACGGCTGCTTCAAAACTGTTCAAAAAAAATAATTAATACATTTGACATTCTGCCATCTAGATCATACTTACCAGGTGTACAAGTATGAAATGCGGATTTTTTTTCTAAAAAAACATGTTAAATTCGGAAGAATGATAAAAAGTGCTCTATTCAAAGTATGCTCCATCGCTTGTTACACATTTTTCCCATCTTTCGGGAAATTTGTGAATACCACGCCAGTAAAAATCTTCCCCTTTTGCTGCGAAAACCATTCATCGAGCAATTTTTTCACATCTTCGTATGAACCAAAGTGCTGCTCAGCAAGTGCGTGACCCATCGATGCAAACAAGTGGTAACCGGAAAGAGCCAAGTCTGATGAGTAAGCCGCATGGGGTAGAACTTCCCAGCTGAGTGCTTCCAACGTGTCGCGAACTGGTTTTGCCGTATGTGATGGAGAATTGTCATGAAAAAAAATGACTTTGTGTTGCCTCTTTCGGTATTCTGGCCTTTTTTTCAAGCAGCGAACAGTTCAAATCGGTCAATTGTTGTTGGTAACGTTTAGTATTAACCGTTTCCCCAGGTTTTAACAGCTCATAATAGACCACGTCCCTCTGGTCCCACCAAACACAGAGCATCGTCTTTCTGCCAAAACGAATCGGTCTTGCGGTCAATGTGGATGGTGCGCCTGGGTCTACCATTGATTTTTGCGCTTGGGATTCTCAAAATAAATCCATTTTTCATCCCCTGTAACTATACGATGCAAAAACGACTTCCTTTTGTACTGAGCGAGCAAAATGTCACACGTGTTTTTTGCGCTTTTCCATTTGCCTGTCGTTCAACTCATGTGGTACCCATCTACCGGTTTTTTCTGAATCTTTCCCATCTCTCGTAGCCGATTGGAAACAGCTTGTTGACTAACGCCCAATTGCTCGGCGAGTTGTTTTTGTGTTTGCGAATCATCTTCGTCCAACAATGCTTGCAATTCCACATCTTCGTATTTTTTGGCGGTTTTCCACATTCCTTGTCAGCAACATCGAAGTCACCACTTTTGAAATGCCGAAACCATTGTTCACACGTATCTTGCGATGGAGCATGTTCACCATAAGCTTCTCGAATTAATCGGTATGATTCAACAGCAGTTTTTTTCAAATGAAAACAAAAAAATTAATGCTGTCCGCGAATGCTCTTTGTTCGGGATAAATTTCGACATATTGAACACAACACTATGCACACACTTTTCCAATTTATCACTCGTGCGCATCTGACACTTGTTGATGACACAACAAAATGGCGCAGTGTCAAATCTTTAAAGCACAAACTGCACTGGTGCACCATCTGTTGTCTGAAATCCGCATTTCATACTTGTACACCTGGTAATTAACTATATTCGAGATTTATTTAAATTAAATTTTCAAACTAGCTGAATGGATGTTCCAATGTAATTAAAATGTTCTGCATTCCTATTAACCAATTTCAAAACAACTTTCGGTATTCCTAAATGTCAATTTCGAAATGCCTTCATAGATGTCGGAATATATACGAGGTTTCGACGACTTTAAAAAGAAAAATCCTTTTATATTACTATCTTGATATTTCCGTTGTTTCTGAACCAATTTTGATCAAATAGAGCGGAAAACTTGACCCGTTGGGTTGTTCTACGAATTTTGTATATCTAATGTATATTGCACATAATACAGTAATAGTCTCTTACAGTAATAGACCTGTTATGTCCCTCTAACAGAACAACTCCACAGATGATGTCACTACATGTAAAAGAAAACTACATGAAAATAACATTATTCGCACTTCAAATTAGAGAGTACAAGTAGTTTCTAATAATAAAAAAATTTCCAGGGCTTTTTTTTTTAGCGCCAGTAAAATATAGTAAATTTAATGTGAATTAAAAAATAGAACTTTACGGTGATCACGGGTTTGCCAGTGGTTTATGAGAGCATGTGTTTTTTTTAGTGGGCTATTTATTTTACAAGTGCTAAGGTTATGTTTTCTGTTTACTCTATACTGTGCATCATCTAATTGGAATTTGAAAAGGGCTCTCCTAATGATATTTCTAGAGGTGAAATATAAACATTCACATACACAACACATCATGCTGTCTGTTGTATAGATGTTTTTATTGCTATTATTTTTATTATTAATTTATCAATAAATAACCGGCCAAGTGCAAGTCGGACTTGTGCAATTAGTGTTCCGTACGTTGCCTGCTTTTAAAAAAATTAAAAATTTTTGTTACGGAGGTATAAAAGATCAATGACTTCACAAAACACACCTCAAATGAGTTTTCAACTAAGTTTATTTCCCATCTTCGTCGAAAACTGGTGACCTTGAATTTTTTTTTTATATATATACCAAATAAATTATTAAAGGTAATGCACTCGTGATAATTTTCGCTCAATCTACACCCTGTGGAGAATATTCCAAAATTTTTTGAAAATCTTTTAATCAGTACTTTTTGAGATAAGTGGCAGCGATTTTTAGCAATTTTTTAAAAATAATACAAAGAAAAGTGTGCGCAAGTATTACATTATATGTGTTTTTACAAGTTTTCACTCGATGACCAGGTAAAAAAAAAAAATGTCACTTCTGATTTCACCTCCCAAAAACTAACCCTTCTGAGTAAAAAATTTAACTTTCAAAACTACACGGTTCTGATAGGGCATGGGGCCATTAATTCCTATATTAGTGCCAAATTTCAACTCTCTATGTCAACTAGTTTCGGAGAAAATCGGGCCGTGACAGACAGACGGACGGACGGACGGACGGACGGGACGGATAGACAGACGGCCAGACAGTGAAGTGACCTTATACCAGGTGTACAAGTATGAAATGCGGATTTTTTTTCTAAAAAAAACATGTTAAATTCGGAAAAATGATAAAAAGTGCTTTAATTTAAAGTATACTCCATCGCTTGTTATACATTTTTCCCATCTTTCGGGCAATTTGTGAATACCACGCCAGTAAAAATCTTCCCCTTTTGCTGCGAACCATTCATCGAGCCATTTTTTTTCATATCTTCGTACGAACCAAAGCACTGCTCAGCAAGTGCGTGATCCATCGATGCAAACAAGGGGTAATCGGAAGGAGCCAAGTCTGGTGAGTAAGCCGCATGGGTAGAACTTCCCAGCTGAGTGCCTTCAACGTGTCGCGAACTGGTTTTGCAGTATATGATGGAGCATTGTCATGAAGAAAAATGACTTTGTATTGCCTCTTTCGGTATTGTGGCCTTTTTTCAAGCAGCGAACGGTTCAAATCGGTCAATTGTTGTTGGTAACGTTTAGTATTAACCGTTTCCCCAGGTTTTAAGAGCTCTTAATAGACCACGCCCCTCTGGTCCCACCAAACACAGAGCATCGTCTTTCTGCCAAAGCGATTCGGTCTTGCGGTCGATGTGGATGGTGCGCCTGGGTCTACCCATGATTTTTTGCGCTTAGGATTCTCAAAATAAATCCACTTTTCATCCCCCGTAACTATACGATGCAAAAACGACTTCCTTTTGTACCGAGCGAACAAAATGTCACACGTGTTTTTGCGCTTTTCCATTTGCATGTCGTTCAACTCATGTGGTACCCATCTACCGGTCTTCTGAATATTTCCCATCTCTCGTAGCCGATTGGAAACAGCTTGTTGACTAATGCCCAATTGCTCGGCGAGTTGTTTTTGTGTTTGCGAATCATCTTCGTCCAACAATGCTTGCAATTCTACATCTTCGTATTTTTTTGGCGGTTTTCCACGTTCCTTGTCTGCAACATCGAAGTCAGCACTTTTGAAACGCCGAGACCATCGTTCACACGTATCTTGCGATGGAGCATGTTCACCATAAGCTTCTCGAAGTAATCGGTATGATTCAACAGCAGTTTTCTTCAAATGAAAACAAAAAATTAATGCTGTCCGCGAATGCTCTTTGTTCGGTATAAATTTCGACATATTGAACACAACAACACAACAACACAACACTATGCACACACTTTTCCAATTTATCGCTCGTGCACGTCTGACACTTGTTGATGACACAACAAAATGGCGCAGTGTCAAGTCTTCATAGCATAAACTGCATTGGTGCACCATCTGTTGTCTGAAATCCGCATTTCATACTTGTACACCTGGTAAGTGATCCGTATGGACGAGTTGCTTTTTGCATTTTTGTGAGACTTTTTAAATCTAATTCAATTTGAAAAATTAAAAATGTAGATTTTTTGTTCTATCCAAAAGTATTAGAATCAAAATTCAATCAATTTCTGTGAAAATTAATTACCGTAAAATACGACTAGCAACGTAAAGAAACCCTTTCCAATACACATTTTTTTAGGAACTTCTATTTAATATCAAGCGGAATTTTTAACCTTTTACCTATTTCAAAAATAACTCAGAACTGGTAAGCTGCGCCCTAACCTCAAAAAACCAGCAACAGTGGGTTTGACTAGCCCTGTCAGAATAGGGTTGGCTGTAAATAAAATAAAAAGACCAGAGTGCTCCACCAGCCAAACTAAATTGCACATCATAATAGGATGACCTCGTTTTCCCGAATTGTTTTAAATTAGGATTGGCTGAAAATATAATATTAAGATGTAAAATGTTATATTTAATTAAGTAAGCAACCAAGTTGGGAATATGGAATCTTTGGCACAATGATACTACTTAGTATATATCACCACTACACCAAACACTTTATTTTTGCACTCGACGCGCGTTTCGCTAACCATGTTAGCTTCATCAGGAGCGATGATTGACTCAAACCAATCATCAATCATCGCTCCTGATGAAGCTAACATGGTTAGCGAAACGCGCGTCGAGTGCAAAAATAAAGTGTTTGGTGTAGTGGTGATATATACTGAGTAGTAAGTAAGCAACCAATAACAGAACAACTCCTGGCAATCAGTAAAATTCTTATTTTTGTCTGAACTAAATATGTTCCACAAAACTTGTACGTAATACTTAATATACGAAAATTACATGGGAATATTATTGATCTAAACTTACAGAACTGTAGATCGTAGTACTCCGAGATGTAAGTCACTCATGTCTATCCAAGCTATTTTTGTCTACCATTCACAAACTGTATTAACAATACTCTACTCGAAATTGAGCTCCTGGGCAATTTATTGAAAGAGTCAAATTTTAAATAATAAATAATAGGTTTCTTTTATATACTTTTATATATATATGAAACATTGTAAATTTCCATAAATAAACGATAATTAAAATAACTACTTCCTTTTCACAGTGTTCAATTACGATACATTACTTTTATAGCCGGTTGTACATAATCTACCAACGTTCGAGAACATGCGCGCGACCATAAAGGCGTTATAAAACAAAATAGACTATCCTTTTCTAGCCTATTACACCTGTACACTTGAACCTGACCTATTATGCTAGACATGCTTTCCTATTTATCTATTTATTGTCTAGGGTTGCCTAGATATCTTCTTCCTTAAAATAATTTCTGGGTCAAACATTGATTTAATGGGTGTCTAGGGATCTATGTTTGCAACAATGAAATTTTTAGGGTTAAATAGGCAACATAAAAATGACTGTCGCCTTTTTGTATAAAAAATAAAACGGGCGTAACCAAGTAACTTGCATACTTATTGAATCACGTAACGTCACAATTGAATAAAAAAGCAATAAACAAGAGTTAAATAATTTCGCTTTCATTTGTTGCTTTCGCTGCCGACTAGATCATTTCAACAAAAGTGAATCTATGAACTTAATTAGCTTCAAAACTGGTTTATAACATTTTATAACCTGAAAGTGAGTAGGTAAATTTTGTACCTGCATTATTGGTAGGGATTTCTGAAAAAGGCACTGGCATTTCAACAATTTCACTGTCTGTATTTATTTCTAATTCTGCTTCGGAAGTTACCACAGAAAGGGTTGGCGTCGAGCTATTTTCCTCCTGTGCAATTGTAGAAACGGCAACAGAGCCCGGAACGCTTTGCGTCTCGTCGTGCATATTGTTTACCCGATTTCCCACTTATCCCGCAATGATAACCGAAAAAAACACGCCCCAGAGCCTTGAGGAGCTCTGACCTTCAAATTCGCGCCAAGGTTTCACTAATTTCTATTTCTTTAGCGATGCAAAATCACGACGTTTTGGAAAATGTAGGTCTCTAGGCCACTTCTCTTACACTTTTGCAGTCACTTTATGACAGTAGACATGTGTCTTATTAGTCAATGGTCAATGAGCGAACTACATTCATAACCTCAAAAACAACAATTTGTCTAATTTCACATTTTTTGTACAAACACCTAAATCATTTCATTTAAATCTCTCTTAACTACTTAAAGTCAATACAATATATCCAAAAATTTTTTTTATTAATACCAAATTGTTCTCAATCTGAGCTGATTTTACTACTAACCAACTTTCTCATAGAAAAGTAGGTCACGTAGTAAGCGCGTCTAGGCAAAATTGCATAATTAAAATTCACTTTTTAATGGCTCTTGCATTCCAAAATAAATAATATAAATATTTATGTTTTTTGCCAGAGAACTTTAAAACGTTTTGCTAGAGAGTATGTCGCTTTAAATTGTTACAGATTCTCACTTGACTTGTTATGGAAATGCGCAGTTGCCATAATAATTTGAATTTTGGCGCGTTTCGATTCAAGGACGATATAATTTAATTAAGTGGACTAATTAAAAAATAAATAGGTATTTATTATAACCAAATTAAACTTATTATTATTGAGTGGTTGTAAAATCCTATTTAAGAGTAAAGATACGCTGTTAAAATGTTTGTTAATTATTTTAAAAGCTGCTGTAAACATGTGGCCATCTATCATACCATGCTCCGTGAGAGCTCTACCTTACATAGTTTAATATTTTTAATAATAAACTACTTTTCACATGGTAGTCTTTGCGTCACGTTAACAGTCCAGAATCCATAAAGTCTGAACAATCGTGCGTTTTCTTGGCGGATATTGGACGGAAGGTTTTCTTAGATAAAGTAATAATTTGTTTTTGACGGTTTCGAGCCAACTTCTACTGTTTTAGGATCTCCTCCAATAACAAAATGTAATTGTAATTGAATCTACACGTTCCCCGTTTTTGAGACGTTTCAAGCATTTACTTGTGATAAAAACTGAATTGTTTTAATTGATATCCCATAGAAACATAACCTTCAATTCGACACCACGAAATGTCATTTCCCCTTTTCTTGTCCTATGAAGTGGTTCAACATGTCCAATGGTCACTAACCAACGCTATGAGATGCTTACCAAGAAACTAAAAATGTTATAGCTGCTGTCAGTCTCTGTGATTATTGTCACTATTAGTTAATTATAAAGCATGTCGTTTCTTGAGGTGTTCCTTTGACCTTAATATGTTGTTTAATAATAAGGGATCGCCTTCAAAGAACGACTATAAATCGACAATTATTCGATGTTACCTTGGAGTAACAAGCAGGGCGTAACGTTGGTAACGTTACATCTACTATATCATGCCAAAGTAAAGTAAGAATAATGACTACTGAAACCAAATAACCCAAATCATCCTCACTGGTTACAACTTTTAAGTTAAAAGTTCTCTAAAGTGATTAAATTTAATGTCATAGTTTTAACCAAGGATTTTTATTAATTTGTGTTAGCTGACTTTGTTCCCTATGTACATTCATCATTCCTTATTGTATATTCTACTCTTTAGTTGAGGTACTACCTTGTCAAGCAGATATCACTAGGTCGCAGCTCCTACCGTTTTGGTCCATCCAGAGAACCTCTTGGATCACTGGACTGGCATAATGGCAGTGTTGTTTAAAAACTGCTGTTATAGCCTGCCACTAAGCTGTAGTACAATCTGGATACCTAGACCCCAGAACCTCATGTTTTTAACAAACCAAGATGCGTTAGCAACCATTTTGAGGCCGTAGACAGTATTGCTTGCACGAATTCTATATGTTTTACTCACGAGCACCATACCGAGCCCTGAATTGAGAATCGTGTTATATATTGTCAGTTTGGTGCGGCGAGAGCTTCCTAGATCATTCAGCAGTAGATAGAGCGTAGAGATAGGAGGGCTTTAACTGTCGCAGCTGCAGTCTTCTTCTTTTATACGAGTTTTTTGTAATGTGTGACAAACTACTTGCTGCTGTTTCGGCGTGCAATCCCGTTTAGCGGCAAGTGCGAGATGTCCGTGAGGCGGAATTTTAATGGACTTTAAGAAGAGAATCACTTGAGTCTTTATCCGAGTGACTTTAATTCTTCGATGACACAACCAATTCAACAATTTGTTTAGGTGTGCCTAGAATCCATTGGTGATTTTACAGATTTTTAATGCATGTAATGAGTGTCCTCGGCATTCAATGTCGGGTTGGTGGGTTTTGCCTTGGGGATATCTGCTATGTGGTTATTAAATAATAGTGGCGAAAAAAATCCCTTGTGGGACTCCGGCCTCCATGGCCTTTCCTGTCAGGTCACTCCGTCTACTGTGACCATAAGTTTTCTGTTCCACATGAATCACGAAACCAGTTTAGTGATGCGAGAGGGAAAACCAAAACGAATAAATTTGAGCACCAGTCTCTTGTATCACACGCCTTGGAAATATCATTACCGCCTCCAGCTATTACCTCCTCTTAAGAAGTCCACGACTTGTTGGACAAGTCTGGTATAGTGTAGCCCCATGCTCACGCTGGAAGTCATACTATTATATATAACATATTATTTATCGCAGAATTTATCCGGATTTTTAGAGAAACTCTATATGATTATGGGTGAAATAGATATTGCAACGGAATTGTGTGACTACCATGCCAATTTATAAACTTCGGAAATGTTTCAAAGAGTAAATAGGCGCAAATGCTTCCGACATATTGACAAGGATGTAATGCAGCGTTTTGCTTCTTGCAAAATCAATTGTGAAAAAGTATTGCTTATGTCATGTTCTTGTATTTATATATATATATATATATATATATATATATATATATATATATATATATATATATATATATATATATATATATATATATATATATATATATATATATATATATATATATATATATATATATATATATATATCAGATCGAAATTGAAGCTGTAAAAATCGGTGGCGAAGGCTTGTTGAAGGTTCTTTTTAATCTATGCTTAAAAAATAGCATAATCCCAAGCAAATGGAATAACGCAATGATGGTTCTCATTCATAAAAAAGGAGACATAACCGACCTTGAAAATCACATACCGATCAGTTTGCTCCTCCATTTGTATAAACCAAAATCACAACAAAACGCCTAGAGCGAAAACTAGATTTTAATCAACCACGCGAACAGGCTGGCTTTAGAAGTGGATACGATGTTAACGATAATTTACAGACCATCAAAATCCTTATAGAGAAATCTGTAGAATACCACAAACTGCTCGTATTAGTTCTTGTGGATTTTAAAAAAGCTTTTGATACCGTGGAGTTGCCGGCGATACTGTCTGCCCTGCAGCAAATGAGAATAAACTACAGATATACTCAGTTAATTAAATTCATTTATAATAACGCAACAGCAAATGTAAGACTTCATGAATCCACAAGTAAATACCGAGTGGAACGTGGAATCAGACAAGGTGATACGATTTTAACTGGGATGAAAAAGGCATAAACATCGATGGCGAAGACCTAAATAACCTGCGCTTTGCTGATGATATTGTCATAATAGCCGACAATGTAGATAATGCCCAACAAATGCTTTATTACCGAATTGCAAATAACATCAGCAAATTTTGGTCTAAATATTAACTTTCAGAAAACCAAGTTTATGACTAATTTAGTTACGAACAGTAATGTGAAATTGGACGAAAGTGAGATGGAGTACGTCCAAAATTATAAAAGTATTTGGGTCCTGCATTACAAATTGGCAAAGATAACCAAACCCATGAGATACAGTCGTGTGGGTTTGGGATGGACGGCTTTTGGGAAGCTGAGAGATACGCTACAAGGCAATTTTCCAGTGTGCCTAAAAAAGAAAGTTTACGAACAATGCGTTCTGCCGTTAATCACATATAACGCCGAGACACTCACATTAATAAAACAGTCAGTAAACAAAGTGAAAGTATCGCAACGGGCAATTGGGAGAGCTATGCTGGGTATCACCAGGTAGGATAGAATAACACACATAACTATCAGATAACCAACGGAAGTATTAGATATTATCTCAAAAATTACATGTAAATGGAGATGGGCAGGCCATATAGCCAAAAAGGATGATAACCGATGGTGTAGAAGACTAATAGAATGGAGACCCAGACAAGACAAAAGGAACAGAGGTAGACCACCAATAAGATGGAGCGATGACATCAAAAGAGTGGCAGGAAATTGGGTTAACAGAGATCAGAGGATACCTGTATCCAGCAATGAATGAGATATATATATATATATATATATATATATATATATATATATATATATATATATATATATATATATATATATATATATATATATATGTATATATATATATATATATATATATACATATATATATATATATATATATATATATATATATATATATATATATATATATATATATATATATATATATATATATATATGTATATATATATATATATATATATATATATATATATATATATATATATATATATATATAAACAAGCAAAATCATCACTTTATGCTATTCACATAATCTAAAAATACATCAATGTTGCTTCTCACTCTCATTTTTTTGGATATACAGTTTGTATATATATATATATATATATATATATATATATATATATATATATATATATATATATATGTATATATGTATGTATACGTACATAATTTAATAACTGTATATCCAAAAATGAGAGTGAGAAGCAACATTGATGTATTTTTAGATTATGTGAATAGCATAAAGTAATGATTTTGCTTGTTTAGGATTGGTACTTTTACTCACAAAAGTGGCGGGAAATAGTTTAAAATTGAAACTGAATGTTGACATGTTTATTACACCCTAAACAATATCAATTACCAATAAACGATCAATTTATGCTTACAGTTTTCGATGAATCCTCTAAAATACACTGAAAACTGCAATAACATTCATCCAGAATGTATGGATGTCCATTCATATAGAAGCGGCTAGGTTCGTGGATTAATGTTGTACACACCTGAAACATCCACGATATATAAAACAACGAAAACTGGGACTGAAATACCAGTATTTGATCGGATCACACTACCATGCATTCCAAAAATTGACATTATAAAGAATTCGGTAATTGAAAAGCAAAACAAAATAAGAGAAAATTCTGATTGACGCCAATAAGTAGAATTTTTTTCAACAGATGGTTCCAGAATATGTTTCTGTGGCGTAAAAAATATATATGCCATTTTCAATTAAACTGAATCTAAATGTCATGGCATCTAAAACTTCTGGCCAGGCATGTACGCTTTTATTCCACCACATATTACAAATGTCATCCAATAAATATTTATACAAGAACGCTTGAAACAAAAGCCTATAGTTCGTGCCGTGGAATCGGTACCGTAATTTTAACATTTTTGTCGGTTTAATAATAAATTACAACGGTCTTGAGAGCCTTGCGCTTCAAAATTCAATACTTTATTTGACTTACAAAATAAACCCTAATAGTGTAGAAGTTAAAGCTTTTTAGTGGATTAGGACCGCTGATGTTTCAATTATATACAGAAACAGGACATATTGTTACAATTTCCAAAAACATTGCCCCATTTGGAATATTATTACCGGAAAAAGATAATTTTTCGTGTTCCATATGAAACACTTATGGGATCACTTCAGTGTGTCTGTCGGTCTGTCACACCCCATTTTCTCCGAAACTATTTGAGATAGAAAGTTGAAATTTGGGACATATAGAGGAATTGATGACCCAATCAGAGCCGTGTAGTTTTGAAAGTTAAATTTTGACTTAACGAGGTTAGCTTGTAGGTGGAAGTGAAAAAAAATAAAATTTTCTTTCTAAGGTCATCGAGTCAAATAAAAGTTTATGAAAACACGAGTTAAAAAATATATATGATGTAATACTTGCGCACATTTTTCTTTGCATCATTTTTCAAAAATTGCCAAAAAAGGTCTTCCACCGTTATCTCGGTCAACAAAGGTCGATTCATAACGATTTGTTAGAAACGACCATAGTGGATTTGTGAAAAGTACTGATCAAAAAAATTTTGAAAAAATTCTGGAATATGCTCCATAAAGTATACATTGTGCGAAAATTACGTTGTAAAACATACTGTAAAAACTATGTTCCTAGACGTATAGTGGAGGTTTGTGTAATGCACTTTCAAGTGACAGTACTGCAACCGAGTGGCTAGTCGCTCTGGTACCGAGATATAATTATATCTTATTTGTTTATAATTAAACAAATACTTAGGTAGTAAATAATTGTTTTACACTTTTATTACTAGATTATAGAATAAGCTAGATTGATTTATTGGCGATTAGGTAGGTAAGTTGCTATTTATTATCCATTATTGACAAAGAAAAAAACTTGAAAATACATAATGGATTTTAAGATGTCAGAGACCTAATTAACTTGGCCCAGGTAAGGATTTTATTTTATTTTAAAAGCCATCACAGTACGGAACATTAATTGCGCAAGTCCAACTTGCACTTGACCGGTTTATTTATATTATAAAAATGTATCTTTAATTGTATTTTATTCTCTCGTTCTTTTCGAATATTGAATTGTAAACTTATAAAGAGTAAAATTCTTTCTGGTAATTTTTTTAAATGTTTATAAATTTTAACAACAAATCTCTATAGCTTTTAAAAACAAACCTTGAATATATTTTAGTTCAGCAAAACATGCGTTCTCCACTTGATAAGCTAACAGGTACTAAAGAAAGAATATATTCATTCTACACTAGCGCTACCCTGCCTTTTGAATAACTTCACATTAGCGATGGGTGATATCAAGGCTCAGCTTGTTTATACGAAAATCCAACAATAGTGGACTCAAGGAAGGGCAACTGGAAACATAATTATCGTGCATCGTTTTAGGTAATAGAGAACAAAGTAAATACTTTTGCACTTTAATAAGTTAACTATAACCACATATAACAAGCTATTGAAATTAACAAATATAAGTGACAACACCGCTACACATTACCAAGAACCAGACCACGTGCTATCATCAAATTTTTAGCGGTGCTGTACGGTCACAAGATACGGTAATTTTTTTGCATAAGAAAACGTTTAAATTTTGTCCGGTGTTTTCTACTTGTCCTTACCGCACTCATTGCAGTTTCTAATGGATCCTTGATTTGGCAGGAAACCATGTTATGATTGACATACGGTCGGTTATTTTTTTGTGTATGGGTATGATACTTCATTTACAAAACATGTTTTAATCCTTAAAGTAAAAGCGCATATTCGAACTCCTGATCTCGGGTAAGAAATTAAAAACATTTTATGCACAATATCAAAACAATTTAAATCATATTATAATATTATAAAGCAAAAAGAAATAAGTTTACAGTCTTATGTATTAAGAAAAAAACTATTAAAATATACCACCATAACCATTTGCCAACAACATTCATTAGATTTACATATTGACACTCTTAAGATTATAATAAAACAATTATAAAAGCACAGATATAAAAATAGGCGCATCCAAAATGATTTTCACAGGTTTTTGTAGAGGATTGCGTTAAAAGATATTCTGTGCGGCTTGGCTTATCCCTGTTTTTATTAGAATAGGTTTGTTTACCACATCAAAATTTTGAACAATTTATTTTTGAGATTAGTTGAAGATACTATAAATATATTATCCACAAATTTTAATTAGAAGCGTACAAAAACGCTATTAATAACATAACGTTATGGCACGCCTCAGAAAAAAAGCAATGATTTCACGACAACTCATTGAATTCAAAGAACTGGAATTATTGTAAAAATATTTCATAAAAACTAAAAAATAAGCTAGTTTGATTCACCCACAACATCGTACTTTCTTTAGACATATCAAGAAGTACCATTACATCTCGGACATGACCAAGAAAGTCAGAACATGTGATGGTCTTCGCAACTATTTAATGCGATAAGATATACGCGTTTAGTCACATCTAGTAATGATAAGCATTTTGCGGTTGCGCACCATTGCTATGTGCACCTACAGGACATGAAAGGTATCATCCGTCGCTAAATCGTACATAGGAAAGTATTTTCGTTGTTTTCTAGGTGTTTTGTGGGTATGCAGTGAGATGAAAAAAGTTGCAGCAACTAGTTGCTTCGCTGCTTATACTTTTTATATTTAATTAAATTCAAATAAAATTTTTTAAACATTTTGATATAGGTAAACAACCCCATTACATGACATAATAAAAAGAGGAGAATTGTAGCGTTGGCTACAATCACACATCTTGTTAAAGAAAAATTATAAAACTAAAGGTATTAACTAAGACTCTTGGCTCTATCTGCTAAGTGTCTAGAAATGATAATTCTTTGAATCTGGGAAGTACCTTCGTAGATTTGGAAAATTTTGGCATCTCTCATAAGTTTTTCTACGGGATATTCACTGTTGAAGCCATTGCCACCAAATATCTAAAATAAAGGTAGTTATAAAATAATTACTTATACACTTAGTGCGAAAAATAAGTATTTTTCTCATAAGAATGTACATGAGTGGAAATGTCAAATGAAAAAAAAAAAAGTAGTATCGTCTACAACAGAGGTTCCCAACCTTTTCTGGACCATCGCCCCTTTACCAGATAAAAAAAATTCCAATTATAGTTAATTATACCGAATATAAAAATATCGTTGCATATTATCTATACCTATTTTATCTCTCAATCTATCTATTAAGAATCAGAAAGTAGAATTTAATTAAAACGACCATCAAATGTAGTAAAAAACTGTTTATTAAAAATTTAAAAAATAAATACAAAATCAATAAGAAATAAAAAAAATTAACGAGATGGTTGAGGATGGTGGAGTTTTAACAATTTGTTAATGTCGGGTTCTAATTTCATTTCAGTCGCAAATTGCCACGTTCAGTGATGTGCAATCGGTTCCTTTTCTTAGGCAGTAAATTAGCTACTGCATTGAACCTACGTTCAGCCAAATACGATGAAGGAAAAGCAATTAAAAATTTTCTATACTCTTGCCCACAATCCAGGGTAGAGAGCTGGTATTGATTTTTGAAGCCAGAATTCTTGGTATCCATTTCTGAATTTTACTTTTAGTTCCTCGTTAATTGTGAGTTCTACGAATTCCTCTCTAAATTTGATGATTCTGCTGTATCTGCATTTGCGAAAGGATCTAAAACCCAACCCGGTATATTCATATTTAAAATTTCCTGGAATTGCTCCGTAAAATCAGTATGAAGAACGTCCAAGTGTTGGCAGTAAGTAAATCTTCCTGTTTTGCGCTATAAAATCCCTTATGACGCCCGGCCATTGCTGAAGCACCATTAGTAGCAGCTGACAAAATAATACGAATACAGCGAAAAAACTACACATTTTTAGCAAATAATAACTCTTGATAAATTTTTTCTTCTTTGATGAATCGAACGTATGATAAAAGTAGTGTTTCGTTATTTGGTATAATTAATTCATCGAGTTGACTGAAAATTTTCTAAGTAATCACATAATGATATGTTATTTCAACGTCGTTAGCCATTTCATCTATTCTTCTTTGCACCGAACTATTACTCAGAGGAATTTTTCTACTGATATCTAACGGTGTCTTAGGTTGAAGAACAGTTTTTATTACCTCTTTGGCTGCCGGCAAGATTAATTCCTCGCCAATTGTGTGTAATTTTCCCGCTTTTTGCGAATGACAATGAAATATTTTATGAAGCTCGTAGTCCATCATCTTCTTTTTTCGAAGACGACGCAAAAAGGGCTTGATATAGTTGGCTGTTTTAAATATATCTTTTCCAGTTCTTGAAAATAGGATAAATCTTTGTCCTTTTTATTAGCATGCATTTTATTCAAATGCTCTTGTAGCCTAGAAGGCTTCATGGCTTCAGTTGAAAAAACTTTTGGGCAAATTAAACACATACGTAATGACTGGTTTGTAGGAGAGTGCATAAATCCATATTTTAAATACTCAATACTGTACTGCCGGCATTTCTTATTAGATTCAGACATTTTGAAATACAAAATTTGCCACGGTTTAAATAAATTAAACAGATTTATAGATAGTTATAAAGATAATGGCTATAATGACTTCTATCACTTTCACTCACGAATATGGATTATTAGCGAAGCACACAAAAATAATAAAACATTCCTAAAGCTATTCCTGCTTTTTATAGATTTGATTTCGTGCACGCATCAACTTGTATGCCTTTACTTGCTTGCGATGCCGGTGCACTTGCTCCGTAAACAAGTCATTACAAGCTCCCATATTTTTGTCGAAACATGCTTGATTGCCTGAATCGAGTCTTTGCTTACCAACTTGCAGACTTGTCACCGACGATACTAAACCGAATTGGGTATACGTATATCTAATACTAATTTAAATCTTTTAATGCTTATTTACGCGATAACAATAAGATAAAAATTTCAGATAGCTAGATAAAATATTTATTCATGAAAACATTAGGTGTTTTCAGTGTGTTTTAGTACATTAATTTTCTAAATAGGTAGGTAAAGCCACGGCAGCCCCCTTGACTGTCTTAACCCCCCCCCCCCCATTCTGGTCCAGCTATCTTCCCCATGGAAGGCTCCAGCGCCCACTGAGGGGCGGTACCGCCGTCGTTGGGAACCTATGATCTACACTAATTAACTGATTGGCTAAAACACTTTCAACAACCATTATCTGCTGATGACTTAGGTAGTGAACATTCATTTTTTCAAGGACATCTTAACATGATAAAAACAACCGATTTTAAGTTTCCTAACTCAAAATATCCTACTCAATACTGCTAATTTCAAGTGTACTAAGATAATATCTAATATTTAAACAGTTTGAAGCTATCTTACCTGAACAGCATCCGCAGCACATCTATTGGCCATGTCAGCAGCCCAACACTTAGCAATGGCAGCTGAGTAGCTGTTTCTAATTCCATTGTCAGTCTCCCAAGCCGCCTTCATCCACATTAATCTGCCTGTTTCAATACCTACCAAAGAAACAGAAATATATAATACAATTTTTTTTCTATATTACTATCACCTAATACAGTTTTTCTTTGAATCACTTTGAAACACAAACATTCAGGCCTATTTATTATTATGTGTGTTTTAAGGTACCAGTGACATCATTCGTTATGCACTTTGATAGTTCGTGTTATGTTTGTATTAGTGCAATTATTAATATACTTCGGATGTATTTTACATTGATCATACATGAGCTGCAAATCCATAAGTAAAATACAATAACTGCGCTCTCGCCTAGTTTTGAAGGCGTACCTGGCCTTTGCAGGGGCTGTTTAACGCCGCAGACTGATACAGGAACTATTCTGTGAGTTGCTAATAACTACCGCTTGGTAGGGTTTTATGGGGTTTTTACTCTAAGTATATAAAAAATCAATATACCACCACTTAAATTAGACAGAGTCCATTTTTGAGCACTTTTTGACTGTTTTCTCAACATTTAAGTTTTGTTTTCTTTCTTCGTCGCTTCTAGCTCCGTTGAAGAGCCTTGATGAGGAAAAGCCCGTCTCGAGATGGATTGACGATTGATATTAATTTTTAAATAGTAATGCACTAGTTGCGTTAACAAATTTATATCAGCTTTAAAAAGCATCGCTAGAGGCACGTACACGGCTTCTATTTTGTGTGACAACTATATTGATTCAAATTCTTCGATATTTTGCGCAAGAACTCAAGATTAGTTTACAAGGTATCCCATAAAAAAACTACAATTCTTGGAAATTATCATAGTACTCTTCTAAGCAAGTAGAGACATTATTGAATACTGCTTAGCACGTCGGTTTTGGGGGGGGGGGGGGGGGGGGGTTTTTTTAATTCTTAAACGGCGGATTATAATTACTATATATACCTATAAAAAAACGTCCATGGATAAGAAATCAGGTTTACTTCGAGGTCAACTAAAGTCAGCTTTTTTTGGAAATAAATTTACAACCACTAGTATAAATTTGAATTCTGATACCACCTGTATCATATAGGCGTATGGGCATAAATACTTATGAAGAAAGTATTGCAAAGAACTCCACATTACTTGATTTGATCGTGAGCTTATTGAGAGGTCGAGATTGTCGCGAACTGACACAATCGTGTTCCACACTGGTCAATGCCATGGTGTAATAAAAGCCGAATTATTTTTCCAAATTCTGCACTCATTTTTCAGTCAGTTGAATACTCGGAGCTTTGTTAATACTGTAAAATTCTTGTGACGCGGTATTTGCTGATTTTTTGTTTTTTGAAAAATTCTGGCACACAAAAAGCCTCAGTGAAACACTACATAGCAAATAAATCCCCCCTGTCCCTTCCATCCATTGCGATGGCGAAAAAAGCCAAACAAATTTGAACTTATTTACAAGGGCCCATATATTTACTTAAATTTTACAAAGCCACCAGTTTTTTTTAAACATTTTAAGCAATGTAAAAATAAAAGGTTTTGAATTGCACTATTTAAATAAATTTCAAAAAAAAAAAAATCGACTACTTTTTATGCCAGTTAAGTAGAAACTTCCTTGAAAGTACCTTTACTTAATCTCAATAATAGCGGGCAATCAGAATGTACAAGCACACATGAAGTTACTATTAAAACTGACTGTACAGCAGAACAGCCAAACCCAAAAAAACTATTCAACTTTTGAAGTAACTAAATGATACCGATATAATAGATAAAAAATAATTCTTCTATGGTATTTACAGTCTGACAAGTAAGAACGTAACAGCAATAATTCATGTTTGGTAGATCCGATTTTAGCCATTCAACGAAAAAAAAAATCGGTAGAGGGAATCTTTGTCGACGCATTTTAGTAAAAGTATCAGTCAATTCCGAACTTTCGTTGAAATCACATAAAATCCAAAATGAGTCACTTATTTGCGTGTCGGTTTGAGGCAGTCTTTCTTTGTTCCCATCCAAAGGGGCCTAACATAACACATTCCGCGGCCGCTAAATATACTACAAGTCGATGTCGTTTGTGAAGGCGTGAGTTTAACGAGACAGAAAATGTCGACAATTCGCCAAAACGTGGTTCGGTAGGCAAAGTAACTCCGAAAGTCGAAAAATGAATCATGTCGTCATGCAGCGGCAAAATTAACAAAATCGGGTGTGAATGTGTCCCACGAGACCATTCGATAACATCTTTGTGCTCATGATTTGAAATTCCAAAGCACATTGAAGAAACCTTTGTTGGGAGATGATGATGTCAGAAAATTTCGTCGACAGCATACCTCGAAGATGCCAGGCGATTATTGATGCAGGAGGCGATTGGACAACTTACTAAGGTAATTGCACCGTTATTACCACACCAAAGAATACAATGATAGCAAAAAATGTTCTCGAAACATATTTTTTTCAAGAATACGAGCGGTCACGTTCTTACTTGACAGACTGTATGTTAGAATTTTTGAAGAGGGTTTAACTATTTTCATTTCACTCATGCTTCAGCTTTTTACCGAAATTTTATAATCAACCAATTAAAAAATTGAGAAGTGAAATATAACCATTGTAGATTGTTCTCTTCCCCTTATAGGATGCATAATAATGACAACTCTCGTAAACAACATGAGTTGGTAAAGTCTATATTTAAAAATCTAAGTTATTGTTAGATGTAAAACCGACTTGGCAAATTGCCATTAAATAATTAAAAAGAAAACACACATGCACTCTGTATGTGTTTCTTTTTTAATTTTTTTCAATTCTTGAAGGTTACCCACCTATTGCCATGTCAGCAAGCATGAATGCCACAGCTTGATGATGGAAAATAGGCACTCCAAAAGTTTTACGTTCCAATGCATATTTGGATGCTTCGTCCAAACATCTCTGGGCTAAACCGACAGCTGCAGCTCCTACCTACATATAATCAATAAATACATAAATAAACAAATAAATATATAAATATACATACATATATATATATATATATATATATATATATATATATATATATATATATATATATATATATATACGAGGCTGGATTAAAAAAGTTCGCGGCCTCACTAAAAAATAATTATAATATTTTTATTATAGTACCCTCAATAAGCTCATACTTTCTTTGGTTGGCTGTAGAATTTGTGGTTTTTAGGTTAGAACGAGTTTAGTGAGACTAAGTGCAGTGTTTTCGGAAAAATAGAAAAAATTGAACAAGGTGCGGTCATCAAGTACCTGTTTAAAAAAAAACATTAACACCAAAGGAGATCCACATATGAAAACAACACTAGGGGAACCTGCTCAGTCATATACCAGTGTGAAAAAATGGATTGCAGAATTTAAACGCGCACCAGAGAGCATCGAAGATGACACTCGCTCCGGCCTGCCCATGACGTCAACGACTGAAGAAAAGATCGGTAAAGTATGTGATCTCATATTGAAAGACCGTAGATTAACTATCAGGTAGATTGCAGACACTATAGGCATCTCATATGAACAAACACAAAAACATCATTGTCAACGAACGGGTTTTCTAAGATTTCCGCTAGGTGGGTCCCCAGATTGCTTTCAGTTTAACAAAAACGAATTCGACTCACGATTTCTCGCGACTGTTTGGAGATGTTTGAGGCTGATCCGCAAGATTTTCTTAACAGGTTTGTTACAATGGACGAAAACTGGGTTCACCACTATACTCCAAAGTCAAAAAAACAATCCAAGCAGGGGAAAAAAAATCTGGTGAACCCACCCCAAAGAAACGAAGGCAATTCTGTCGACTGGAAAAGTGATGGGGTCAGTTTTTTGGGATGCTAAAGGTATTATTATGGTGGACTACCTTCCGAAAGGCGAGACAATAAACTCAACTTACTATTGCACCCTTTTGCGTCGTTACGTCCAGCAAATAAGGTAAAGGATTAGTTAATGAACTAAAAATTTAGTTAGCGGTAAGTTACCAAAGAAAGTTGGCTTAAATCAGTTGGAGAATTGAAGATTCAAAAAATAGAGGGACATGTGTTTTTCTGTCAAGTTTAAATAGGCCTTTGCAGTGGAAATGCGACATATTGTATATTATATACTGTAAGAGAATACTGAATATAGCTCGGAAGACATAACAATAGCAATTGTGCGAAAATAGCTTTAAGTTTTTAAAAATTAGTATTCTTTACAACTGTTCGGTCAAAAACAATACAATACGAACTAAAAATACGATACATAAGAATGTATAACTTACATTTCAATTAAACTTTAAAATAAACGGACATACTTAAAGGCCCGATTTAGATATTTTGTCAAGAGATTATTTTTTTTTATTGCACATTTTTTAATCTTCAATTTAAATAATCAAGAGACAGACCTTCATAAAGTAGAATAAAAAGTTTTAAAGAAGGCACAATTGATAAATTCGTGTTAGGAAATGGCGATTTTTAAATAGCGAAAAATTGAACCGAACATGTCTTTGTCCTTATCGTTATCTCAAGCATGCGCAGTATTAACACGAAAGAATTGCAAGGTTAGGTTAGTATTCATCTTCTATTTATTTTTTTTTTTTTCATTTATTTCATGGTTAAGCACACCGATTATTAGTATTTGATGGGTCAACACAAGTTTCTAAATTAAAGTTGTGCTCAACAGGTTTCTATCACTTCCTTCAATATTTTCAAGTTAATACGAATGTGCGATGTGTGTTACACTAACTATGTTAGCATCATCAGGAGTGATTAGGTAGTCGACCCCTTTACTATTGCGCATGCTTCAAGCAAAGATAAAGGCAGTGGCCTGCGAAAATAAGCGTTGCAAAATCTCTCTTTTATGCTAAATAGTCAATGTTATACTGGAAAAATTCTGCCTTAAAAATTTTAAAAGAAAGTCAACATGTATACAAATGGTAAATGTCTTCTTTTTTCAGTAAACGTTTCATTTACCACTCATAATTTATAATTTTTTAAATACTTTTCATATTCCACTATTTTAATCGGCACTTACAGGTGGCCTGGTCTTATCAAAAGCGGCCATAGCAATCTTAAATCCAGCACCTTCCCCAGTGAGGACGTTTTCTTTAGGTACACGGACATCTTCAAAGGTGATACCTCTAGTGTCGGAGGCCCTCTGACCCATATTAATTTCCTAATAAAAAAATAACATTATGACCAAATTTGTTCTATAATAAACAATACTTAGATTAATAAAAATGTATATTTTTTTCACAAACATTACGTTGACTAAAAAGTTAAAGTTCAAACATTCATTCATCGTAAACTTTTTTTTATACTACAATGTACTCTGCAAGATTTTAAAAATAGACATCTAAAGCGGAAAAGTAGTAAGCAAATTTATTTTTACAGGGAAGTGTTTAAAATACATCTCTAATTAAACTTGAAAATTACTTATTTCTCACAGCTTTGAATTTTTGACTGATTTTATTACTTTTTATTGTTAGTAACTTGATATTTCAAAATGTTTACATTTTGACAAGATGCCATACGAGAATTTGACACGCACTGCTCATATGCCTGTTCATAAAACTACGAAGTTTGGCACACAATTCTGTTAACTTTCAAACACTTTTCTTTTCTAAACAGAGGCTTGAAAAAACCAATTATTTATTTTATTTATTTAATCCATGTTAGTAAACTACAGAATAATATCATTCTTAATGGTACTACTACTGCAACACAGATTAAACTACCAAAGACAAATAATAAGAAACAAGAAAATTATCCGTTTTGAAGTTCTTCATTCATAAAGTAAGAATTTGCTTAAAAATATCTTAGATAATAAATCTGATAATTTTACACTTAGAAGAATTAGTCTAGCAGACTTGCAATAATTTGCCGATAAATGAACCTCATTATATTTTTTATTTTAATTTTTATGTATTTTTCATTTAGTCAAATTATAAGTATTTCTTAATATCATTCCTTAATACCTTTCTTCCAGGAGTTACTCCGGGCCAGTCCCGTTCCACAATAAAGCCTGTAAAAGCTTTAGCAGCAGGAGCTTTTGGATCTGGATCAGTCCTTGCCAATACATAGTACCTGAAACATCAGGGTTTTCCAAAAATTAGAAAAATCTTCACTAGAAACGGAGAGAGAGCATCGGTATAAGAGGCTCCAAGAAACGTGTTAGCCAAAAAAAGTTATCATTAATATAATCCTTAACATGGTAGTAGACCGTCTAACAAGCAAACTTCTCACTTTTCCTCCCTCGCTAAGAAAAAGTATGGTATTTATGAAAAAAATCACCCTCGCTACATCAGGAAAAACTTAGTCCTCCATTTCCGTTAGTCCGTCGCTCTGTCTGCCTATTGACATGGTAGCTCTCGAACAAAATGAGGTATCGAGTTCTTACAACAGATATTACGTGAAGTAGGAATGGAATATACAATTTTGGGGTGACACCGCTAAAAGGAAAGGGGATGAAATGTTTCGAGGTACATAAATTCAATTAATTTAATATTAGGAGAGTTTTTCTTGGTTTTCCATTGAGATGGATGAATGGGGTTAGTAAGGTTGCTTGTATGTTATATATGGTATTATAGTATACCTCCTTTTCAGAGTTCTTGGAGTCGAGAAATCTGAAAATTCTAGTATTTTTTCATTATTATTAATTTGATGACAAAAAAACTCTTTGAAGATTATAAAAACTGGGGTTTAACAGTTAACTGCAAAAAAAAAAAAATATTTGTGAATAGGAGGAAAACAGGAAATCCTTACTCTAAATACCAGTAATGTCATTGATGCTTGAGAAGAGTATATATATTTCAGAACTAACATAAGTAAAAACGGTAGAACGGAAAAAAGAAGTGGAGAGTAGAATAAGTAAACGAAAGGCGGTCATAATTCTGTTCTGTGGTCTAGAAGAACATAACATCACATAGAAAGCACCTCATTTATAATTCAGTATTTAAGAGCATCGTGTTATACGCTTGTCAAACTTGACAACTGACGAAACGATTGGAACAGAAACTAATGGCACTCGAAATGGCTTATTGGTGAAGGTCGGCTGGAGTGTCAAGAATGGATAGAGTTAGAAATGAAAGAATAAGGGATGTAATGGAAGTAAAAAAATCGCCATTATTGAGAAAATTCAACATCGGCAACTTATGGTACGGACACGTGGAAAGAAGGGAAGAATACCAAAGATTATTCTAAAGTGGATACCGAGCGAAAGGAGAACAAGAGGGAGACCAAGAACGACATGGTTTGGAGGTGTTCAGAGAGTAATGTCAGAGAGAAATCTACGACCCGGAGATTGGGAAGATTGGAGAAGCTGGAAACTGGGAACCGGAAGGCGAAGAACGGATTGATGATGATCCAATTTTAATTGAAATCGTGTGTAAAAAGACATAAAAAGTTTCAGCTAGGACATTTATGAAACTATTCCTCTAATCTACTTTTTCTTGCTGGGACTAATATGAGTATCTTACCATAAAATAATATATGGTAAGGATTAAGTTCTTCTTTAGTATGAGGAACTCAATTTTAGTTCTTATTTTAGTACTGCGTGTTTGCAAGAGACGTACTGGGTAGATCATTTTACTGATTTTATATTAATAAAAGCATTTGATTGGTTTTCGTTCATTTTTACAAACATATCCGAAGTAAAACAGAAAAAGAAAATAATCCTACTCAACTACCTAACCTTTCCATAAACAACCGAGTAGCTAATTTTTTCTAACGTCAATCTTCTTCTGCGAGTAACATGGCCGTTCAACCATCGTTGGTTATCATATTGGCTACTATGTTGATGAAGATCGTTTTGTTGACAACCGCTCAAAAGAGTTGAATCGTAGACTTTTCGTATCACTGTCTCAAATTTTTCAGCCACGATGTTCTTCTTCAGTCAGACGCAACATTTCATATTTTGTGGGACGTCTCATAATATGGCCAAAATATTCTAATTTGCGTCGCTTGATGGTCGTGATCACCGCTAAGTCCTTGTCCATGCGAGTGAGCACCCTGTTGTTACTAATTCTGTCCATCCAACTGATTTTCAGCAGTCGTCGAAACACTCACATCTCGAATGCCTTCAGACGTTTAAGCAATGCTTCAGTTAGCGTCCAGGCTTCCATGCCGTACAAGGGAACCGGAAAGACATTGCAGTCTACCATTTTCATCCGTAGTTTCAATGATAGGTCGTGACTAATTAAGATTTTTTTGTTCTTCATAAACGCGGCTCGGGTCTTCTCTATTCGAATTTTGACTTCCACAGTGGAGTCCTAGTGGTCGTTGATACTGCTTCCGAGATACATCAATTTAACAACTCTCTCTATCTTTGTGCCAACGACTGTAATACCACCATCTTTAATTTTAAATTTTTTGCTTATAATCATACCAGGTGTACAAGTATGAAATGCGGATTTTTTTTCTAAAAAAACATGTTAAATTCGGTGCTTTATTCAAAGTATGCTCCATCGCCTGTTATACATTTTTCCTATCTTTCGGGCAATTTGTGAATACCACGCCAGTAAAAATCTTCCCCTTTTGCTGCGAACCATTCATCAAGCCATTTTTTTCACATTTTCGTACGAACCAAAGCGCCGCTCAGCAAGTGCGTGACCCATCGATGCAAACAAGTGGTAATCGGAAGGAGCCAAGTCTGGTGAGTAAGCCGCATGGGGTAGAACTTCCCAGCTGAGTGCTTCCAACTTGTCGCGAACTGGTTTTGCCGTACGTGATGGAGCATTGTCATGAAGAAAAAATGACTTAAATAGGTCAATTGTTGTTAGTAACGTTTAGTATTAACCGTTTCCCCCCAGGTTTTAACAGCTCATAATAGACCACGCCCCTCTGGTCCCACCAAACACAGAGCATCGTCTTTCTGCTAAAGCGATTCGGTCTTGCGGTCGATGTGGATGGTGCGCCTGGGTCTACCATGATTTTTTGCGCTTGGGATTCTCAAAATAAATCCACTTTTCATCCCATGTAACTATACGATGCAAAAATAACTTTCTTTTGTACGGAGTGAGCAAAATGTCACACGTGTTTTTGCGCTTTGCCATTTGCCTGTCGTTCAACTCATGTGGTACCCATCTACCGGTCTTCTTAATCTTTCCCATCTCTCGTAGCCGATTGAAAACAGTTTGTGGACTAACGCCCAATTGCTCGGCGAGTTGTTTTTGTGTTTGCGAATCATCTTCGTCCAACAATGCTTGCAATTCCACATCTTCGTATTTTTTTTGGCGGTTTTCCACGTCCCTTGTCTGCAACATCGAAGTCACCACTTTTGAAACGCCGAAACCATCGTTCACACGTATCTTGCGATGGAGCATCTTCACCATAAGCTTCTCGAAGTAATCAGTATGATTCAACAGCAGCTTTCTTCAAATGAAAACAAAAAATTATTGCTGGCCGCGAATGCTCTTTGTTCGGAATAAATTTCGACATATTGAACACAACAACACAACACTATGCACACTTTTCCAACTTTTCCAACAAAATGGCGCAGTGTCAAATCTTTATAGCACAAATTGCATTGGTGCACCATTTGTTGTCTGAAATCCGCATTTCATACTTGTACACCTGGTATATTAAAACCAAACTGTGTACAAGTGTTATTTTATCCAGAAGTTTTCGTAGATCTTTTCCGTATTTATGACAATTAATCTATCATCGGTGTATCTGATGTTATTTATGTTAACGCTGTTGATGGTGATTCCTTCAGTGGTACTAGTGAGTGCTTCATTGTATATGACCTCCGAATACAGGTTAGACAATAAAGGCGATAGAATACAGCCATGACGATAGTTAATGTATTTTTTTTGTTTTTGTGGACACAATACTCACATTTATAGAGGCTTGAGCGAATGAGCAATTTTAAATAAGTAGTAGCTGAATAGTAGGCGTAAACTACCTTTAGTTTTAAATACATATATAACGAGGCGTTTATCATTGCAATCGACACAGACAGATAGAGGCATTTTTCAGCTCGGCTGAGAAACCGTGGCACGAAATGGATTGTGAACAGTCAAAAACTGCTGGAAAAAGGACTTTGTAGAAAATAAATTATTTTGCAGAGAACGAAACAGATGAAAATCTGAAGGGGCAAGGTCAGGGGAATACGGCAGGTGTTGAAGGATTTCCGATTTTAACTCCCTAGGTTTTTGCAATATCTGTTGAGCGATATATGGTCTAGCGTTGTCATGGTGAAAGATGCCTTCTCGTTTGACCAAATTTGGACGTTTTACTTGGATTTCGACATTGAGTTGGGTGAGTTGCTCTCAGTACTTCTCCACAGTTATTGATTGGCCACGTGGAAGAAGCTCGTAAAAAATTATTCCTCTGTAATCCCACCAGACACATAATAACACTTTCATTGGATGCATTTCAGCCTTTGCCATAGATTCTGCTTTTTCACTTCCATGCCTCCAGTTCCTTTTTCTTATTATGTTGTTATACACAACCCATTTTTCATCTTCAGTTATGACTTGGTCCAAGAAAGGTTCGTTTTTTTGACGGGGGATGAGAGAAATGGCTATGGAAACACGGTTCAGTTTGTTCTGTTCTGTCAAAACGTGCAGACCCCTATATATCGAGTTTCGATGTGTATCCAAGTTGATTTAAATGATGAAATGCGGCAGAGTATCCAAGTTGGCTTAAATGACGAAATGCGGTCGAATTGTCAATATTTAGTCTCTCAGCAATATCTTCAGTGGTAATCCGTGGATTATATATTCACTGTCAAGTCACGGATAAAGTCATTATCAATGCCGGGAGATCGTCCGGAGTGAAATTTGTCGTTTCGATTGAAGTAACTATTTCGAAATCGACCAAACTACTTTTTAACTGTCCTAAGAGCAAGAGCACGTTCCAAATGAAGGTCTTGATTATTTTTTGTTGCAGTTCCAACACTCATTCCTTTTTTAAATTCATATAATATAACATGACGAAAATTTAACTTTTAATTTTCCATTTTTAGTGTTCCGTACGGAACACTTACAAGATCACTTCGGTGTCTGTCTGTCTGTCACACCCGATTTTCTCTGAAACTATTTGACATAGAAAGTTGATATTTGGTAATAATATAGGAATTGATGGCCTCATCAGAGCCATGTAGTTTTGACAGTTAAATTTTAACTTAAGGGGTTAGTTTTGGGGGGTGAAATCGTAAGTGAAAAAAAAATTTTTTACTAGGTCATCGAATGTGGTGTCAAATAAAAGCTTGTGAAAACACGAGTAAAAAATATACATATATGTAATACTTGCGCGCACTTTTCTTTGTATTATTTTTAAAAAATCGCGAAAAATCGCTGTCCCCCCCGCCTTATCTCGAAAAGTACTTATCAAAAAATTTTGAAAAAATTCTGGAATATTCTCCACGGGGTGTAGATTGAACGAAAATTATCACGAGTACATTACCTTTAATAATTTACCTGGTATTTAAAAAAAAAAACAAAAATTTCAAAGTCATCAGATTTCAGTAAAGATTGGAAACAAACTTTGTTGAAAAGTCATTTGGGGTGTGTTTTGTGAAGTCATTGATCATTTTATACCTCTGTAACAATTTTTTTTATTTTAAAAGCAATCAACGTACGGAACACTAATTGCGCAAGTTCAACTTGCACTTGACCGGTTATTAATATTAACTTTGCGTACAAATGAATTTAAATAAACGCATTTAGATAACTGTCAATAATATGATAAAAGCACAGTCAAAAGTGAATACTTCTGCCATCTATGAAAATCAACCACCCAGTGTATAAAAACCCTGTGGTATCAAGAAAATCAGTTAAAAAAAAACGGCTAAAAGCAAGTCGGAATTACGCAATTAGTGTTCCGTACGGTAATTTCTTTTAAAATGAAATCCTTACCTAGGATAAGTTAATTAGGTCCCTGACGTGTATATATCTTAAGATCCAATATGTATTTTTACATTTTTTCTTAGTCAATAATGTTTATTAGCTACCTAATAGCCAAAAAAATCAATCTAGCTCAATCTAGAATCTAGTGTAAGTAAAAGCGTAAAACAAATATTTACTACCTAAATATTTGTTTAATTATAAACAAATAAAATAAAATAATTTTGTCTCGGTACCTAGCCACCAGTGTGTGTGCACTGAAAAGTGTTTTTAAAAAACCCTCCACCATACTGTCATGCCAAATAATTTTTTTATACCAAATAATTTATCCAACGTAATGCACTCGTGATAATTTTCTCTCAATTTATACTTTATAGAGACTATTCCACATTTTTTTTTTAAATTTTTTGATCAGTATTTTTCGAGATAGGAAGGGGACGGCGATTTTTGGTCACTTTTTAAAAATAATAAAAAGAAAAGTATGTGCAAGTATTACATCATATATATTTTTGAACTTGTGTTTTTCACAAGCTTTCATTTGACACCCCACTCGATGACCTGGTAAAAAAAAAAATTCACTTACGATTTCACCCCCCAAAACAAACGCTGCTCTGACTGGGCTATAAATTGCTATATTTGTGCCAAATTTCAACTTTTGATGTCAAAGAGTTTCAGAGAAAATCGGGTGTGACAGACAGACAGATAGACGGACATCGAAGTGATCCCGTAAGTGTTCCGTACGGAACACTAACAAATACAAAGATAATCAGAGTTAAAGTCAAAAGGATCAATACCTGGGCAGTTCATTTTATACGAAGTTAGTTGTGAGATCTTGCATTTACATCGTCTGAAGTTAGATTTTTCAATTTTCTTTGATAAGTTGGGAATGTGGAATCTTTGGCACAATGACACTACTCAGTATATATCACCACTACACCAAACACTTTATTTTTGCACTCGACGCGCGTTTCACTAACCATGTTAGCTTCATCAGGAGCGATGATGGACTGTTTTGGATAGTCAATCATCGCTCCTGATGAAGCGCGTCGAGTGCAAAAATAAAGTGTTTGGTGTAGTGGTGATAATACTAAGTAGTTTCTTTTTTAATTTATTAAGTGATCTAACAACTTAGTCGGGGATCTTTTAAACTTATTAAGGCTATCATGAAACGGAAACTTTGTGGTTTTTGGTTCGACCATGTCAATTTGGAATAATCGCCTAACGTTTCGCCTACGAGTGTTCAAATCATCTTTGGGTATCTTTACTCTTCGAGATTTTGACACAACATAAAATCGTAATTTATATATATTTTTTTTATGGGTCTAGCACACGTGCTACAGGGAAGTCCCTAAAGAGCTATAGGAGCGACACGTGTGCGGAGAAAGCGATTCACGTTGTTCTTGAATCGCTGTAAATTGTACTCGGTGGGAAACACAGTCCTGGGCAAATCATTCCAAAGGGATGATGTTCTCCATATAAATGACTGCTTGAAAAGCGTTGTACGAGGAGTAACAAGCTGAACCTCACACGGATGTGATGCATTAGCGCGACGTGTATTTCTAACATGCACCGCTCTGGGAGGAATTAAACGGGCCACATCCTTCGAACACTTTCCATAAAAATACTTGTAGAATAGGCTCAAGTCGCCAACCGTTCTTCGATGTTCCAGCGAATCAAGTCCCTCTGTCAGTTTTGGATCTCCAATCAGACGAACAGCTCTTCTCTGTATAGAATCCAACAAATGCAGTGTATGTTTGGGGGCGGAGCCCCAAATATGGGAGCAGTATTCCATAATTGGTCGAATTTGAGCTTTGTAAAGAATTAACAGTTGTTGTGGAGTGTAAAGCTTTCGGGTTCGAAATAATATTCCCAACTTTTGAGAAGCTCTCCTTGCTATGCCTGCAACATGTTCATGCCAGGTCACATTTGCTCCCAAATTAACGCCCAACAAACTGAGTGACGATGTTAGAGGAATGGAGTGTCCCGACATAACTATGTCGGGTTCAGCAACGTTAACTTTTTTAGAAAAAACTACCGCCTGGGTTTTTGTAGCGTTAAATTCCACTTGGTTACTGTCATCCCAAGATAGAATTTCTTCCAGGTCTTTGTTAAGTTGAATGACTTCCTGCTGTCTGCGGATATTAGTCTGAGTAGCCGATATCCGAGCGTTCAAAATGAATGAAGAGGTAAGTGTACTGTCATCTGCAAAGCTGTAGATTGGATTGTCGGTCTTTTCTAGCAGAGCGTTAATATAAATGAGAAAGGAGACAGTATAGAGCCTTGGGGTACACCGGCGTTGATAGTGAAGGTGTTAGAAAGAAATTCGTCGACTGCCACTCGTAAAAAACGCTCTCTGAGGAAGCATGAGAGCCACAAACAGAATTTTTGATGTAAAATTGTTTCAGAGAAAATCGGGTGTGACAGACAGACAGATAGACGGACATCGAAGTGATCCCATAAGTGTTCCGTACGGAACACTCACAAATACAAAAATAATCAGAGTTAAAGTCAAAAGGATCAATACCTGGTCAGTTCATTTTATACGAAGTTAGTTGTGAGATCTTGCATTTACTCGTACATCGTCTGAAGTTAGATTTTTCAATTTTCTTTGATAAGTTGGGAATGTGGAATCTTTGGCACAATGACACTACTCAGTATATATCACCACTACACCAAACACTTTATTTTTCCACTCGACGCGCGTTTCACTAACCATGTTAGCTTCATCAGGAGCGATGATGGACTGTTTTGGATAGTCAATCATCGCTCCTGATGAAGCACGTCGAGTGCAAAATTTTTTTCAGACATACCATAAGAACGTAGCTTAGCCAACAGCCCATAGTGCCAAACACAGTCGAATGCCTTGGATATGTCAAGAGCAATCACTCGAGATTCTCCAAGGTGTTCAATTGCGCTGTTCCAAACATGTGTTACATAAGTCAGGAGATCTACTGTTGATCTATTTTTACGAAGGCCATATTGGTGATCGCTAATAATGTTGAGCCCTTCAAGATATTTTAGAAGATGCTGATTGATAGTCTTTTCCATGACTTTCGATATTATTGAAAGCAGTGCGATTGGTCGGTAGTTATTTGGCAAGGTCTTCTTGCCTTTTTTAGGTATCGGCTGAACTGTGGCACATTTCCAGCAGGAAGGAAATATTCCCTTTCTGTAGGATAGGTTGAGAAGTCTACAGAAAACTGATGTTAGTTCCCTCGCACAGTTCTTGAAAACTATAGCAGGTATTCCGTCAGCGCCAGAAGCCTTTTTGGTGTCTAGCTTCATCAAAATACGTTTTATGAGACGCTGTCTGAAGACAATATCGGGCATCTTTGACTGCACTATGGGAATAGTAGGTGGTGTTTTTCCTTGGAAATCGACAGTAGAATGTGAAGCAAAGAGTTCAGCCAACAAGTTCGCTCTCTCAACAGGTGTGGTTGCAATATAATTATCTGGCCGTGTAGTGGTATGGTGGATTTGGTGAAATTCTGACTAACTGCGTTATTTATACAAATAAACAGTAAGAATTTTAGGTCGTATGAAATGTGTCTTACAACTTTCTCTTCTGTTTAAATTATAAATCAATTTTAAAACGAACTACTTTCCCTAAAGGCAATGTTATAAGAAAAATAACACTAATAAAATATATAAGATTCAACTAACCAATTGGCAACACCTCCTCCAGTAATCCACATTTTTTCTCCATTCAGAATATATTCATCTCCCTTCTTCACAGCCTTGGTCTTAATTCCGTTGACGTCTGACCCGCAACCTGGCTCGGTAACACAATAAGCTGCAATAAGAGGCTCCTCAAGCATCCTACCAAGGTACTTTTTCTGTTGTTCTTTGGTACCAGCTACTAATACAGGCGTTTGCTGTAAAATAATGACCTGTTATACAGTAGCCCAAGAACCGTTGCATAATTTTACGTCATTTGCTTTGCGACCACACTTTTTTATCTTTAATTGATGAACACTGAACAGCTATTTTGCCTACCTATTTCTAGACACAAGCTAGCGTAACTCCTGATTATGTTATCTTTTTAATGTGTCTATTAACGGCAGATGCTTTTGAAATTATACAAATATCATCAGCCTCATATATTATGACAGTATTCCAAAAAAATAACAGTTACCTTCTCCGACCCATTTAGATCCCTTTATTTAGTATTTTTATCATTTATTGTTTATTTTTAGTTAATTTATCAAATGTCAAAGTTGAAAACATATAGAGTTATAAGAAAAGGTTATATTCGTAGATAAACATTCCTGAATGATTTTTAAAAACGACAACAAAATTTTTAAATTAGAGACGTCGAAAGTTAACATAACTTTTAAACGGAAAAATTTTCAAAAAACAAATATTTGAAAAGAATAAATTTTGCCAAGATAGGTTTGCCAAAACTGTGTTTTTTTAGTATGGCTGGGTGAATCTTGGCTTGCTGCGGACAGAGGTTAGCTAAAGCTTCACCTAACCAAACTGACTACGACTAGAGAGGTTCACTCAAGTTTAACCTAAACATTACATAAATAATTAATTCAATTATAGCTAGGTCAAAATAAGTAAAACGGACCACCTGAAAAATTTTTTTCTCGGATTTCAAAAATAACTATATTTCTCGATAGCGGTACTTTTTACCCCTAAATTTTTTTGTAATACTATTTTGCGAATATACGCTAGTTGAATATTTATGTATAGAACTTTTCATTTATTCATATTTCGGAAATGAATAAAGATAATTGAGTTAATTTTTTTTTTAAATAAAGCTAAATGTTTATATTTTTCAATTGAATTCATGCAGTTGTAAAAATTTAATTTATTAAAGTTATAAACAATTTATTTAAACAATTGCGAATTAAATCATGTTCTCGGTTTCACTCGAAAATGAGATCGTAAAACTCGACTTTTTTTTTATGGGCCTAGCACACGTGCTGCAGGGAAGTCCCTAAAGCGCTCCAGGAGCTGCATGTGTGCGAAAAAAGCGATTCACGTTATTCTTGAATCGCTGTAAATTGTACTCGATGGGAAACACAGAGCTGGGCAAATTATTCCAAAGGGATGATGTTCTTCATATAAAAGACTGCTTGAAAAACGTTGTACGGAGAGTAACAAGCTGAACCTCATACGGATCTGAAGTACCAGCGCGACGTGTATTTCTAACATGCACCGCTTTGGAAGGAATTAAGCGGGCTACATGCTTCGAACACTTTTCATGAAAATACTTGTAGAACAGACTCAAATCGCCAACCGTTCTTCGATATTCCAGCGAATCAAGGCTGCCGGTCAGATCCGGGTCTCCAATGAGACTAAAGCTCTTCCCTGAACAGAATCCAACAAATGTAGTGTATGTTTAGGAGGGGAGCCCCAAACATGGGAGCAGTATTCCATAGTTGGTCGAATTTGAGCTTTGTAAAGAATTAACAGTTGTTGTGGAGTGTAAAGCTTTCTGGTTCGAAATAATATTCCCAACTTTTGAGAAGCTCTCCTTGCTATGACTGGACCATGTTCATGCCAGGACATATTTGCTCCCAAACTAACACCAAACAAATTGAACGAATATGCTAGAGGAATAGAGTGCCTATGTCGGGTTCTGCAACGTTAACTTTTTTAGAAAAAACTGACGCCTGGGTTTTTGTAGCGTTAAATTCCACTTGATTACTATCACCTCAAGATAGAATTTCTTCCAGGTCTTTGTTAAGTTGAACGACCTCCTGCTGTCTACGGATATTCGCCTGAACAGCCGATGTCCGAGCGTTCAAAGTGAATGAAGCGTACTATCGTCTGCAAAGCTGTAGATTGGATTCCCGGTCTTTTCCAGCGGATCGTTAATGTAAATGAGAAAGAGAGTAGGAGACAGTATGGAGCGTTGGGGCACACCGTCGTTTATTGTGAAGGTGTCAGAAAGAAATCCGTCGACCGCCACTCGCAAGGAACGCCCTCTGAGGAAACACCAGAACCACAAACAGAACTTTTCAGACATACCACAACAGTCCATCGTGCCAAACACGGTCGAATGCTTTGGATATGTCAAGAGCAAATGCTCGAGATTATCCAAAGTGTTCAATTGCGTTGTTCCAAACATGTGTTACATAAATCAGAAGATCTCCTGTTGATCTATGTTTACGAAAGCCATATTGGTGATAGCTAATAATATTGAATCGTTCAAGATATTTTAGAAGGTGCTGACTTTTCTATGACTTTCGATATTCTTGAAAGCAGTGCGACTGGTCGGTAGTTATTTGGCAAGGTCTTCTTGCCTTTTTTGGTATCGGCTGAACCGTGGCACATTTCCAGCAGGACGGAAATATTCCCTTTCTGTAGGATAGGTTGAAAAGTCTACAGAAAACTGGTGTTAGTTCTCTTGCACAGTTTTTCAGAACTATGGCAGGTATTCCGTCAGCGCCAGAAACCTTTTTGGTGTCTAGCTTCATTAAAAGACGCTTTATGATACGCTGTCTGAAGACAACATCGGGCATCTTTGACTGCAATATGTGAATAGTAGGTGGTGTTTTTTCCTTGGAAATCGACAGTAGAATGTGAAGCAAAGAGTTCAGCCAACAAGTTCGCTCTCTCAACAGGTGTGGTTGCAATTGAATTATCTGGCCGTGTGAGTGGTGGTATGGTGGATTTGGTGAAATTTTGACTAACTGCCTTAGCGACTGACCAAAAGGACCTGGAATTGTTGGGACGAGCGAGAATTTTGTTTCTAATTTGTTGATTGTGTGCCTCTTTGGTTTCGTACTGAGTAAATTAAAAGAAAAAGTTAGTAACCTCTTATATTAAAGAAGTTATTAATATTTTTCTGATGATGCTGGGCCTTCAACGCGCTCGTGGACACAAACGCGCGAACCGCTAATGCTGACGCTTTCGAAAAACTCATTAATTTTTAACGAAGGAATCATAATAGTAATATCAAGACCTTTGTATTTATTATTTAATGAATAATTAACAGGAAAAGCAGACAAACCAGAAGCTAATAAAAATGATACATGGCCTTAACCCGGAATGTAGAACAAATATAAAAGCGGGACATCTACCGAGCAAGAAAGTAATAATAAACGCTGGAGTAAGACGAGGCGATTCACTTAGTCCCTTTATCTTCAACCTTGTCATGGACAGAATAGTGGAGAATCTTCCAAAAACTAGAGGATACAAAATGGGCAACACACATTTCCACACAATCTGCTACGCCGATGATACAGTCCTCATCTCCAATTCTGAGGTCAACCTTCAGAAGATCTTTCATGCTTTCAATTTGGAAGCGAGAAAACTAAACATGATTATCAACACACAACAAAGACAAAATGTACGGTAGCTTCAAAAGAATTATTAAGATGCAAGCTGGAGATCCAAGAAAGTATTATTAAAGCGTATTATACCATCTGACTGCGCCAGGGAGGTTTCCGATGTTATTTTGGCCGGTATGGATGCTTACATCCGTTTTTCGAAGAAATGCCCTTCCAAGGGCAAGCCTTGGTTTGACCTAAAATGCAAAGAAGCTGTTGCTTCTAAACATCTTGCATACCGACAGTGGCGTGAAGATCCTAACACCATAAATCGTAACATCTTTGTTCGTACCAGGAACAGATGCAAAGAAATTATCGACGAAACCAAGGAGGTACACAAATCAACGGATTAGAAACAAACTTCTCGCTTGTCCCGGCAATTCCAGGTCTTTTTGGTCGGTCGCTAAGGCAGTTAGTCAAAATTTCACCAAATCCACCATACCGCCACTCACACGGCCAGATAATTCTATTGCAACGACACCTCTTGAGAAAGCGAACTTGTTGGCTGAACTCTTTGCTTCACATTCTACTGTCGATTTCCAAGGAAAAACACCACCTACAATTCCCATAGTGCAGTCAAGGATGCCCGATATTGTCTTCAGACAGCGTATCATAAAACGTATTTTGATGAAGCTAGACACCAAAAAGGCTTCAGGCGCTGACGGAATACCTGCCATAGTTCTCAAGAACTGTGCGAGGGAACTAACACCAGTTTTCTGTAGACTTTTCAACCTATCCTACAGAAAGGGAATATTTCCTTCCTGCTGGAAATGTGCCACAGTTCAGCCGATACCTAAAAAAGGCAAGAAGACCTTGCCAAATAACTACCGACCAATCGCACTACTCTCAATAATATCGAAAGTCATGGAAAAGGCTATCAATCAGCATCTTCTAAAATATCTTGAAGGATTCAACATTATTAGTGATCACCAATATGGCTTTCGTAAAAATAGATCAACAGGAGATCTTCTGACTTATGTAACACATGTTTGGAACAACGCAATTGAACACTTTGGAGAATCTCGAGCGGTTGCTCTTGACATATCCAAGGCATTTGACCGTGTTTGGCACGATGGGCTGTTGGCTAAGCTACGTTCTTATGGTATGTCTGAAAAGTTCTGTTTGTGGCTCTCATGTTTCCTCAGAGAGCGTTCTTTACGAGTGGCGGTTGACGGATTTCTTTCTAACATCTTCACTATCAACGCCGGTGTGCCCCAAGGTTCCATACTGTCTCCTACTCTCTTCCTCATTTATATTAACGATCTGCTGGAAAAGACCGAGAATCCAATCTACAGCTTTGCAGATGACAGTACACTTATCTCTTCATTCACTTTGAACGCTCGGACATCGACTACTCAGACGAATATCCGCAGACAGCAGGAAGTCATTCAACTTAACAAAGACCTGGAAGAAATTCTATCTTGGGGTGACAGTAACCAAGTGGAATTTAACGCTACAAAAACCCAGGCGGCAGTTTTTTTCTAAAAAAGTTAACGTTGCAGAACCCGACATAGTTATGTCGGGGCACTCCATCCCTCTAACATCGTCACTCAATCTGTTAGGCGTTAATTTGGGAGCAAATATGTCCTGGCATGAACATGTTGCAGGCATAGCAAGAAGAGCTTCTCAAAAGTTGGGAATATTGTTTCGAACCAGAAAGCTCTACACTCCACAACAACTGTTAATTCTTTACAGGGCTCAGGTTCGACCAACTATGGAGTGCTGCTCCCATGTTTGGAGCTCCGCTCCCAAACATACACTGCATTTGTTGGATTCTATCCAGAGAAGAGCTGTTCGTCTGATTGGACACCCGGAACTGACCGACGGCCTTGATTCGCTGGAACATCGAAGAACGGTTGGCGACTTGAGCCTATTCTACAAGTACTCTCATGGAAAGTGTTCGAAAGATGTGGCCCGTTTAATTCCTCCCAGAGCGGTGCATATTAGAAGTACACGTCGCGCTAATGCTTCACATCCGTATGAGGTTCAGCTTGTTACTCCTCGTACAACGCTTTTCAAGCAGTCTTTTATATGGAGAACATCATGCCTTTGGAATGGTTTACTTAGGACTGTGTTTCCCATCGAGTACAATCTACAGCGATTCAAGAACAACGTGAATCGCTTTCTCCGCACACGTGTCGCTCCTGTAGCGCTTTAGGGACTTCCCTGTAGCACGTGTGCTAGACCCATAAAAAAAAAAAAAAAAAAAAAACCGGTTAATAATTTTAAATACCTGGGAACAATGATAACAAGCTACGGAGACTTAAACAGGTTTGACGGATATAGTATGGAAAAATAAATACCTCGCAGTGGAAAGTAAAATAAGAATATACAAGACAATAGTGAGACCGATCCTCACATATGCTGTACAAACAAGAGCTGACACATGTAAAACAGCACAAATGATGAGGACAACAAAAATGGTGATCAGGGACATACATGAAAAAAACTATCCACGAAAGAATCGGCAACAAAGATCTACAAGAACTAAGTAAGATCCAAGAAATATCCAAATGGACTAGAACTAGAAGAAAACCAATGGAATAAAAACACGCAGATCGGATGGACGAAAACAGACTGGTAAAAAGGGCCAAACTCAATAAACCCTGCAGTAGAACTAGGGGTAGACCTCCGAAAAGGTGGAAGGAGTGCTGGACGTCCACATCGGAAGAGGCCTAATGGGGATAAAACAGGCAGTATGCCTACTTATATGACACACCATATAAGAAAGAAGAAGAAAAAGAATAGTTAAGTAAAAATTAAACAATACATATTCAATTATTTTAAACAATATGTTAACTATTACTGCTTCTTCAGAACTAGAAAATATTTTGCACATCAATGGGTTCTTTTCTTTCGGTATAAACGCACGGAATTGGCGAGTCTTAGATATAGCTTTACAAATTCGATGATTCGATTGATAAACGTTTTCGTGAGCCCAACATTCTTGATTTGTACAAAAATCGAAGCTTACATTTTTAAAATAATTAACTGCCCAAACAAGTGTTTGGGAGATGTTAATTGATTTTCACTATTTCTCTGAAGATTTGCAGTTCTCGCCGCACTTTTAACGCATCCACTAATCCCATCGCAAGCCCCTTTTCCATGGGAAGTGGTGAAAGAATGCCACTCTGTACTAATACCACATTCAGATTCATGCGAGAGTAGAGAAGAAAAATTAAGCTTGTTTTTATATTGAGACCCACCTCCGTCAGAAAAATAATAAATTTTTCGAATGGCAGAGGGGTCGAATGTAGCCTTCAAATGTTGAATCAATTTCTTAATATAAAAATCAACTGAAGCCGCTGCATGCTTCACGGTCCCTGATAACGTGCAAAGGTACCTCTATCGAAAAACATAGTTATCTTTGAAATCCAAGAAAAAAAAAGTTCTTATTTTGACCCAGCTTTGTTCGGATTTAATCAATCTACTTTAATTTTAAGCTGGTTTTGTAGTTTGGTTAGGTGGTACTAATTTGGCCTCTGATAATTAAACCATAAAAAACTCTTCAAAATTCGAGTTTTTTTAAAAATTTGCTTTTGAAATTTTCTCAAGGAAATGCCAGATTTTCAGATATTATAGTTTGGGTGTCAAATGATTAATATTACACAAAAATATATATTTAGTAAAAATTATTGCAATTTATATGTTTTTTTAGCGTAAATTAGTTAGCTAACAATATTATAATATTTATACTTTTGTCTCTTTTATTCTATTGAGATCTAGATAAAGCTAGTTTTTACTTTTTGATTAGTTATGTGTTAATTTGTTACAAAATCTTTATAATATTTTTATCCAATTTAAAGTATATAAATTTAAATAACCGGTCAAGTGCAAATTGGACTTGCGCAATTAGTGTTCCGTACGTTGATTGCTTTTAAAATAAAAATTTCTGTTATGGAAGGATACAATTATCAATGACTTCACAAAACCCACTTTAAATGAGTTTTCAACCAAGGTTTTTTGCGATCTTTACTGAAAACTGATGGCTTTGAAATTTTTGTTTTTTTTTGTAAACACCAGACAAATTATTAAAAGTAATGCACCCGTGATAATTTTCGTTCCATCTACACCCTATGGAGAATATTCCAGAATTTTTTAAAATTTTTTGATCAGTACTTTTCGAGATAAGGGGGACAGCGATTTTTCGCTATATTTTAAAAATAATAAAAAGAAAAGTAGTATTACATTATATATATTTTTGAACTCGTGTTTTTACAAGTTTTCATTTGAGAGCAGACTCGATGACCTGGTAAAAAAATTTTCTTTAACTTCCGATTTCACCCTCCAAAACTAACCCCTTAAGTCAAAATTTAACTTTCAAAACCGTACCAGTACCAAATTTCAAGTTTCTATGTCAAATAGTTTCGGAGAAAATCGAATGTGACAGACAGACGGACAGACAGACACCAAAGTGATCTTATAAATGTTCCGTACGGAACCTAAAAAGGACCTCTTCTGCCAATATGTGGTTTTTTTTTGTACATTATACATTTTTTTTTTTGTTTTTAATTATACTAACCCTTAAAATCCGATATTCAAAATAGCAATTTACAGTTGCGTCGCCCCTTATCTACCCCTATAAACAAGTCTCATCGCAAAGCAAATGACGGTAATCGGGCAATTGGTTTCATACTTGTTAGTTTTTGCAATAGAATTAAACTACAGTCGTTATGAAAGTTTTTCTAGTTTTTAAAAGGTATAATATATACATGCTGTATCGTCTGAAAGTTTGGAAGCACTGACTATTGTCAATTGAAAAATAAATCTATTGTAAAAATTTACAAACAAATTACCTACAATATGACTTATTGTATATTAATTACCTCAGCTACATGATGTAATTAAAATTTTTAACAATTTTTATTGTTACCAATTTCCAACTGCACATCTGCTTTATTACATTCATACTATCCGAACCAAAAGAGCGCTGTTTATTTACAATGGATGTGTTTAATAAATAGCTTCACATATAGCAGTGGTACTAAAGCATTTAAAGGGGAGAATTTCTATATACGCAGTTATTATACCTCCGAGAGTTTGGGAGGTTATTTAATATGAAACTACGTTTTTAAAATGATGTCAAAAAAGCAGTTCGGTATCGAACAACAAAGTACCATCTGTACTCTACATTAGGAAGGTTATAGAGAGCGAAAAATGCCAAAAACACTTGGTAATTAAAACAAAAGCGTAAATAATATATACATATATAAAAAACAAATAACAGAAACAAATAATTACAGAAAAAAGTCTCATTTAACATTACAGTGGTGTGTAAATAAAACACTTAGCTGCCCATCCTTCTCTGCTGCTTTAGATAAAACTCACATTGAACCAGACTCGATTACCACTATGAAGATGCGATGGCTATCTACAAGCCTAAATGTGTAGCCAGGCAACTGTAATTAACAATTAGGCGCAAAAAAATAGAATATAATTAGTTAAAACACATAGACGGACAGATATAATCGAGTCCTTTGGATGGATATGCAAATTCTCGGATCTACTAAAAGAATATTGGAATAGTATGTCGCTCAATTAAGGAAAGGGGTCAGAAGCTTGCGCTGTACCAACTATTAAATATATAGGTGGCAGCGTTATTGTCTAAGACTGTCTTGGTGGAAGTAAGTCAGAAAGTTTGGTGACACTGGACAAGAAATTTAATAAAGGATATTTGACAAATCTGAACTAAATATTATTGGACGCAATTTTCTCTTTCACTCACTCTTCTTATGTCAAGGACAAAGAGAAAAAGAAAGAAACACCATCTCTATTTTAATTACTCAAGCTCCCTCCCACTGAACTAGTATGGGATGACACTACTCAGTATATATCACCACTACACCAAACACTTTATCTTTGCACTCTACGGGCGTTTCGCTAACTATGTTAGCTTCATCAAGAGCAATAGTTGACTAAAGCTAAACTACAAATCTACCCTATTTATACTTAGCCTAATACCTGAATTACTCAGGCGGAACTAACGGCTTAAGCGAAGCCATCAGTTCCGGTCAAGTAACCAGCAGAGGGGACTCTAAGGAATAGGCCCTCTGTATAAAAAGTCTAAAAGGTCAATTAAAACACGATTTAAACAACATTTAGCATGTTTAAAAGACAACAGAAAGTCTAGCATTGCCGAATATGCCCTTGAAGCTGATCATACTGTAACATTAGATAATCTAAGATTAATTAAAAATGCATCTGACAGGAGATTGTTGAACACATATGAAAGTATGACAATTATAAAATGTCAAAGTAGTTTAAATAAAGATAGAGGGCCTATTCTTTATAGTCCCCTCTACTGGTTACTTGACAGAAACTAATGGCCTCGCCTAAGCCATTAGTTTCGCCTGAGTAATTCAGGTGTTAGGCTAAGTATAAATAGGGTAGATTTGTAGTTTAGCTTTAGTCAATCATTGCTTCTGATGAAGCTAACATGGTTAGCGAAACGCGCGTCGAGTGCAAAAATAAAGTGTTTGGTGTAGTGGTGATATATACTGCGTAGTGTCATTGTTCCAAATATTCCACATTCCCAACATAGTAGTATGGGATGAGTTAGATCAGAGGATTAAACATGGTTTTCTGTCAAGCTCCGCGCAGCTTTGGGAATATCTCAAAAACGAATGGGCAAGTTGGCGGCCGACTATTTTAATAAATAATAAATATGATGAAGAACATCTCTGAGGCAGTAATTAAGAACTAATGTGGTCATTTATGGCTCATTTTATAGGCAATACTCTGCTGTAAAATTTATTTTACGATCACTAAAACTTTATTTTTCATTTTTAGTTTTAATTAAAGATTTTTTATTGCTTCAAAACTTTAAGACAGACAATTATTAAATAACTAAAGTGAATTCCCTTAAGATACCTGTTTATCGTTTACCCTGTAATGACGAATAGTGTGTTTGAGGATAAGGAGTTTTTCCCTCTTTACATATTTAACGTACAAAACATGAATTTACAATATAGAAAGTGATGATATGATGATAAGAAAGGTTCTTTGTAAAGAGAAAGAAAAAAAAACAAATTGATAAAAAAAATGAGCCAAATTATCTTCTACTAGTTTCTTCAGGCAGCAAAGGAAGGGAAATGTAAAAAGCGTCATTCTATTGTTATCATAGAGTGAAAAGATATATTTTGAATTTAAGTCCTAAGATCAATTCAAGTTTATTCAATAAGTTGGTTTATATTTAAATATTTAGAGGATTAATTACATTTTTACAATTCTTAACTATAAGCATATATCCCTAAAATTTTACCTAAAATAGAGAATCTTGTAATTAATGCTTAGTAATTAATATTGATTTATCATGATAAAATACGTTTTTATGCAGATTCCTTCAGTCGGTTAACGGTAAGGCAACTCCACACCGCGCGCCAGTTCAACGGAGCCACCCCAAATTTTCATTCGTAAAATCACATGTTGTAATCTAAATATGAGCTAAGCTAGAAATTAACGAGGGTGAGAATGAGAAGTACACGACAGAAACAGAATGAAAGAGCTGGGACTCTCGTTACTAGTTTTGTTAGCCATCTCGCCCAACTTTAACTTTAGGCTGTTAAAATGGATTCATTGATGAGATCGTCAATTACTTATCCACAAAAGATTACTGTATTGAATTTATTAATTAATTAAGAATGTGATTTCCAAAAATTTGATTTTTAGGGTTTGGGGCTGGATTATTACTTGGCACAGTTTTTCACATCACTCCTTTTGGTGACTGAAGAAACTGATATTAGAGAACTTGGTTTATATTATTACATTTTGCGTTTTGAGTAGGATGTTAACATATTACTTTATACATTTCGTAATAAATGGTAATTTTTAAGACTCTTCTGATTGGCTTGCTTATAGACTAAACCTTGGCAGGTATTCTGCTAGCTTCTGATATAAGTACGGGCTGAGTCAACGATAGAGTAAAGTTCATTATCTCATTTGTTTTGGGAATGACGAAAAAATGTTAAATACAATAGTTTTAGGGAATGTTAAGGTGCACAGTTTAAAATTATTTTTGAGTATACAGGGCACTTCAAAAAGTGTAGCCGATATAACATCTCTTTTTTTTAAATGGAACATCCTATTTTCTAATTTATTTTTAAATTATACGTAAAATTTTATAACTTTTTTATTAATAATGTTATATATCTAAACCTAGTAGTTTTTATTATTTCAATTTTTTTAAAAAAAATACTAGTTTTCAGTTTTGTAAAAAATTGCCAGTAGCGCCATTATTTCTGAAGGTGGAATACTTATAATTGGTACCAGCGTTCTATAGAGATGAAAAAAAAAAGATATAAGTAAAGAAATTTTAGTTAGATGCTACAGGGTGTTCAAAATAAATTTATGCATTTCGACTATTTTAAATTGAAAAATTTCAAATTTTTTAAAGGGCACACCCTGTATATTATTATTTTTTTCTGATACATTTTACAAAACCCTCCAACTTTTATTAAGTATGTCATATACCTATTTCTAATAGTTTTCGATTTATTTTGAATTTTTCAATTTTTACCCTTGTTACAAACAACATAATTTTAAATTGTGTACCTTAACATTCTCTAAAGCTATTATATTTAACATTTTTCCTTCATTCCAGAAACAAATGAGATAATGAACTTTATTCTATCGTTGACTCACCCTGTACAAATTCTTTCTTGAAGTATCAACAGATGCCTTTGATATAATTTTTCATTACTTACACCTAGACCTGTTCCTTCTAAAGCTGTAGAAATACCAGTACATCCCCTTGCAAACTCTTCAACAATTAGACAACTATCTAAAACCCCTATTCCAGGACCCCCTAAAACAATTAATAGTACTTCATAGTTTAGGGATGTTAAGGTGTGCTCAACGTTTACTTTGTAATTGTTTAGTAGTAACAATGTTGGAATGTTACAGCAACCATGCCGACGATGTTATGCTAGGTCGCGGCCCTTCATATTCAATTCAACAACAAGCGGCAGTATATTCTGTACCGAACTTGATAACTATTGTTTTAACATAATCATATTTTAAAAATTCTGTAAGAAAATTCATAGTATTCACTATTTAAATAAGTATTAAAAAAAATAAATTTATATTAAATATCCTCGCCATAGTAGCCATTAATTTTTTTTGCTTTATTTTTAATAAGTTTGATGGTTTCAAGTCGTTAAATTTGGTTGTCGCAAAATAAGCAGCAATATAAGAATCCACGTTGTTTTGCCGTTTGTGACCTGGCATTGCCTTGAAAATTCACGATCCGAAAGATGAAAGTCACCGCCTCGAAATCGCTGGTACCATACTTTGCACGTTTTGTGGCATCACCGAATCTTCTGCCAGAGTTGAACATTTCAGCAACTTCAGACGCATTTGAAATGCGGTGCGTCAAATGCTGCTTCTCGAACAACATTACTTTCGAGACTATTAGGTACGATTCTGCACATCAAACACTGAACGACGAACTAGATAATTAGCTGGTGTATAATAAATATGCGTTTGCTTTTACCACACCAATATATTATTGTTTAGGTCTGTTACGTGTTGGCGCAGAATAAAAATGTCACCGGCGAGTGCGCCCAGTAGCATGGAGTTGCGTTAATATCCCGAAACCATTACAAAATCAACACAAAAAAGTGGCAGCGATGTGTTTTTATTGAGCTGACGGTATTGCCAACTGATTTAATTTACTAAAATTTAAACAATGAAATAAGTTTTGGAGTAATTGTAGATGACTTTTAAAAACGGCACATCCGTAATTGCGAATAACTATTAAAAAAAATCTTGACTTACAATATTTTGTTTTGACCATTAGAAAAAAAAACACTGAAAAGTATAGATCAAAAGAAAAATAAATGTTTGGAACAGCCAAAACAGAAATCAGAATTATTTTCTTTAACAGGTATAGTGTAAGTTTTTAGTTGAAGAGTTTATTTTTCTCCCTGAAAAAATAAATACACAGGGTATTTTTTACTTCCTTTGATAAAAGGAACTAATATATATATATATATATATATATATATATATATATATATATATATATATATATATATAAACACATGGGCTGAAAAGTCCCGGGCCTAACACATAGATGGCGCTAGTTTTATTGCAGTCACCTTTTTTTCAGTTAATACTAACCTTCAAAAGACAGCTGTTAAAATTTCATGATATTCTATTCATTAGTTTGTGAGTTATTGTGCTAAGAGTGACGCTACTTTTGTTATTTTCAAAACAATGGATCAAAAACAATTTCGTGTTTTAATTTTACACTGCTTCTTGATGGGAAAAAATACCGTTCAAGCGAAGCAATGGCTTGAAAAGTGTTATGGGGACTCCGCTCCATCAGAAACAACAATAAAACGTTGGTTTGCTGACTTCAAACGTGGTCGTAGAGACACCGATGATGCAGAACGCAGTGGACGTCCAAATGAGGCGGTAACACACAGAAATCATCAAAAAAATCCATAAAATCGTTTTGAATGATCGAAAAGTGAAGTTGCGTGAGTTAGCTGACATCGTAAAGATATCAAAAGAACGTGTTGGCTTTATATTGCATGAGCATTTGACTATGAGAAAGCTCTGTTCAAAGTGGGTGCCGCGTTTGCTCACTGTTTATCAAAAACAAGAACGTGTTGATGATTCTGAGCAGTGTTTGGCCATTGTTAGAGCGGCGCTGGAATGATTGCGTTGCTCTTGATGGAGATTACGTTGATGAATAAAGCTAATTTTGAGCCAAAAAAACCGTGTTTTCTTTGTTAGGCCCGGGACTTTTCAGCCCATGTGTTATATATATATATATATATATATATATATATATATATATATATATATATATATGTATACACATATAACAGTCTGTATGTATGTGAATGTATGTATAATGAAAAAAATAATACTTCTTTATAAAGTCGACATGATATTTTACAGTGCGATAAAGTTATTTCCAAAATATATAAAAATCTCGCAAAAGTATGACATAGACGGCGGAAATGCAAATGTATGAACTATCTGTATACAGTGAAGTCCGTTTATAACGAACTCCAAAAAAAACACTAAAAATGGTTCGCTATCTAAATAAAGAAGTAGTGAAAAATGATATTAGATTTTGTTTACTGTTTGTAAGGAACGTCGGATTCCTTACAAACAGTAAAACAAAATCTAATATCATTTTTCACTACATCTTCATTTAGATTAGGCGCTAATGCTTAGAAAAATAAATAATAATGATTATTAAATTAAAAGAAAACGTTCAAAGGAAAATAACACAAGTCACACCAAAGTTATTACTATGTATGTTGGTACATATACGAGTATAAACGAAAACATTAAAATACGTAGTTTATACAATAAAATTAGTAATTTTCGTTTGTACAATTTTACTTGAAAAAGAAATGGTGTTTATATAATTGTGAAGGTCACAAAAACTACTCGATATATGTTCAGGAACTTCACGAGATTCCAAAAAATTACGAGGTTCAGTCATTTTCATAGTCATTTTTGAAATGGATGGAACATAAATATTATCTCCTTCTCCAAGTTCGTCTTCGTCGTCATTATCGCTTAAAATCTTTCCAGAAGTTACTGATGTCACAATTTCATCATCAGTTAATATTTCTCTCGTCATTAATTCATTATCAACACATACATCTTCTTCAAAATTAAAGTGATTAAACATCTTTTTAATCTCGATTTCCATTGCACTTTGTTGAATGTCAGCATCGTAAACAAATTCTAGACAATCAGTACGATCTTCTCGATGTTTTTCAATCCACTGAGTCAACGGTAGCTCATCATCTGAGTCATATCTGCAGTTCTTCCTTAAATATCCGCCATGTTTAAAACAATTTGCAATGGTTTCTCTACTGACTCTTTGCAAAGCCATATGTATAAGGTTTATAGCGTCCAAGAGAGTTACAGAAAAAATGTTACCTTTATCAATCATCTCTAACATTTTCATAAGTAAAATCCCATTGACTCAATGACATTTTAAAGAATGTATCACACATTGATCCATAGGCTGGAGCTTTACACAATTTTATTTGCTCCAGATCAACTTCAGGGTGCGCTGGACAGTTGTCAATCAAAAGTAATATTTTTCTGTTTGGGAATTTTAATTCTTTGTCCCATTCGATCAGTTCGTTTTTAAAAATTTCTGATGTCATCCATGCTTTATTGATTTGTATCTTACTAGTAAATGTTTGTTTTTAAAACACCTGGGATTGGCGGACTTTCCTATCACCAACAATTTTCTTTTCTCTGTTCCAGACATATTTGCAGGTACCAACACAGTAATCCTTTCTTTTGATAATTTTCCACCAGCACAATTCTCTCTGACAAACTTTAATGTCTTATCAGGCGTTATCTTGTAAAACAAACAAACCCGTTGTCCACATATTCATAATTTTCTCGAATTTCCGGCCATACATTTGCCAACCACTGATCAGCAACAGTCATATCCACTCCTGCAGTTTTTCCTGCTATCTTACCCCCACTAATATTATGTCGCTTTTTAAATCGTTCAATCTAACTTCTAGAATAGGCGTTTTCTATTTTCTTTCCCAATTCACTAGCTTTCTCTTGTAAAGTACAGCCGGTTCATGTTGTTTTTGACTACACCATTTAAGGAGTCCTTTATCGACTTGGTAATGTGTAGATCTTCTTACTTTTTCACAACTAAAGTTTCTTTTATCATAAATTGATAAGATTTCTTGTCTCTTCTTCCATATGGTAGAAACCGTAGATTTAGTTGAATTCAACTGTTTGCAAGCATCACTTTGTTTAACTCCATTTTCTATTTTCCTTATAATATAATGTTTGTCTTTTAAAGTTTGTTACGTTTGCGTTTTTGTGTACGCATTTTAAAATAAAAACTTAAATATGCACTTTGCTACTTTGATCAAATATAAATTAGAACGGCATAACACAACAAGTGAATTGAAAATAATACTGCTCGAACTAGCGACGGGACGGAAACAAGTAGAATAGGGGTTCCCGGCGAGATTTGGTGAATTCCCTAGATCAAGTCGCGCGACAGCGAGCACAGGGAGTGGCAAGTTCGTTATAACCGGATACAAAACATCCAAAATTGGTTCGCTTTATCTGGAAGTTTGTTATAACCGGGTTCGCTATAATCGATAAAAAATTGCATTGGTCTTATGGAAGTTTTTTCGTGCATTATAAAATAGTTCGTTTCAATCGGAAATTTGCTATAAACGGGTTCATTATAAGCAGACTTCACTGTATTTAAGAGTTACGACATGGCCGTAAAATCGGTTATACAATTGTTTTTGCAAATACGTATATAATGAACCTTCTGGAAACTAGTTTGGGTTAGTAGTAGATAGACAATTAATGGGACTTCTGTGTGTGAGTATTTTATTACTACAACGATGTAAATCTTGTAAACCACGCGGGCTGAGCCACGAATGCATGTGTAACACATATTTTAAATAACAATATGTATTAAGTTACTCTGCGACAGAGCTCTTCATATGTATTTTTTGATAATTATCAGATATCAGAACAGCCTTCAATTAGTAATTTCAAAGTGCAATTTTCGACTGTATATAATTTAGGAACATTCTGTATACCTTAAATAAAATAACTAATCGTCTTAAGAGAATCACACTGTTAATTGCTAAAATATAAAATACTGCACTGGCATATAATTTCTCCATTTTCTCACTTACACCTAACGACGTTCCTTCAAAGGCGGTGGTTACGCCTGTGCAGCCGTAAGCTGTTTCTTCCAAAACGAGACACGCGTTGAATGTTCCCTCCCCTAAACCACCTATAAAGAGATAAGGTTTTTATAAAATTGGTCTGATTAAAAAGCTGTTAAAAATTTTGCTATTAGTTGATCAGTTGGTTAATTATCTTCAAACCACTACAAATTTGTCATATAATTACGATTCTAATTTGTTATTAAGGACTGTACTGAATATAATTCGTAAGATTCTAAAGGACGTAGTTTTGATTTCACATCAATTTTTATTTTTGAGCACTCATTAAGTAAAGTCTATAAAAAATATATGAGATAAAACAATGTTAATTAGAATTTTTGGTTCACTCCTTACGTAGGGTTTATTCTAAGATCCCTTATGAGATTTTCGACAGAAATATTTGGGATCCTCAAGGTGGCTTTCATTCATTTATATTTAAAATTTTCTATGTTTTCGGCCTTCTCTCTGCTTGTCCGTAACTTTCTTTTAATTAAAACTTTCAATTGAGGAACATTTGATGAATTTGCAGTAGAGATGTAACGGGTAGTACTTTTTAGGATCCGGCAAAACAGGGTACCCGACCCGGGTTGGATTAGGCAATATCATATTAAGCTTCTTGTTTTAAGTTTTATTAACATTTTTTGCCAACGCTACCAACTTGAGCTAGATTTTCATGATTTGGTAATAATATTAAAACGCGATAAATTAGGTAGAGCCTGTCCCAAAATATAAGATCCCGATTTTTGCCCTTTTAAGTGGGCAATATAAAAAGTCTGACCTTTTGTTTATGATAGGTTGCAGAGATGGACTTAAGAATTGTATTCATTAATGCAAATAAATAAAATTATAAGTGTTTTTGGAGATGATGGAGATAAACAAATGGATAAGAAGTACAAATACACAGTTTGAATGAATGGGGTTTGAATTAATGGGTATAAATAAAAATATATTTTAACTTAAGCTTAATTCGGTTTCACCATCACCGTCATCAGCTGAGGTAATTATCAGTGGTTTTATAATATTTACATAAATATATGAATCTTCAACTTTAACAACGTGCTGAATGGAATTCTTTCAGCTTTCACAAGGTATATCATTCATAACGTTTTTTACTAATTCAACCACTGACACGCTTAAAGTAGGAGAAACATTTTGTGCCCTTATTTTTGATTTAACTTGATGCCATATATGTTCAATTGGATTAAACACACAATAATACAGAGGAAGCCGCAAAAGAGTGTGTCCCATTATCTCAGCAATACTATCACAAACATATTTCTTTTTCAATTTATAGTCTTTCAAAACTTCCAGAAGATCACTTTTTTTATAACTAAAGTCAAAATAAATGTCATTTTCTAACATATATTCCTGTATTTCCGATTTGGTGTTGGCTGCATTAGGAACCTTATTTAGTAGGCGACTATGGTAACTTGCATTGTCCATAACTATAACACTGTATTCGAGATCATTTGGCAAAAGGGAATTTTGAAAACAATTTTCAAAAAGTTCTGCGATCGTGTCTTCGTGATAGTCCAAACTAGAATCCTTTATGTTTTTTGCAGATAATAGTAGACAATTTGAAAACCAGCCCTTTTCAGATCCAGCATGCAAAATGATTTTTCGTTTACCTTTATTTAAAGGTGCGTTAATCTGACATTTTGTACTGCTGTCAACCCACCCTTTTTGCACAGTGTCTTGGGTTTCGTCAAGGTTAATTATTGGCCAATTCACTGATCGATATTTTTTAGTTTCTTGTAAATAAGTAGGTCGCAAGATTCGTAATCTTTGTGACTCCATGACTACTTGCCTTTTGTTGATTTTTCGGAACGCGAATCCCATTCTTAAGAGAATTCTGTGAAGGGTTGATCGGCCACAATGTATATTGGTCCCGTCCTGCACCAGTCTTAATTTTATTTTGTCTAGTGTCGGCACCAACTACTCTTCATACATAGGATATATTTTTCTCCTGATGACGTCTTTTTCACGATCGTCTACATGATACATTTTTCCTGTTCCTGAGTGATGATTTTCCTACAATACCCTTAATCGTAGAAATTGGGATTTTTGTTAGTTCACTGGTTTCTTGCAAAGCACTTTGTTTATTCAAATTTCTTTTTACCAAACTGTCGTAAACATTTCTCACGATTTGTTTAGTGTCAAGTAATAAATGTTTTCTCTTGCGATTACATTACATATAATTAAAATAGAACCGTTACGTTGTAAGTTGTAAGTAAAACTAAAAATAAAAATAATGAAAAGTATCTTTCGAATCTTAATGGGGTCTATATTATCAAATACTAAAAGGGCTCCAAACCGGGTTGCCAGGTAGTAAATATATAGGTAAAAATAGATCCAATATGATTGCAGGTGCAAGTGAGGGCGGTATACAAAGCAGGTAAAATAAAAATACGTTTATTGTAATACCTAGCAACTATGCACAAAACCTTAATAGGGTCGTTTATTGCCCCACTGAAAAAGCAAAAAGGCAGGATCTTATATATTGGGATTTACTATAACTAAGCACCTGGTTGCTTTGTCTGAAACTCCGTATTTAGCGGTAATAGGATGAATTCTCGAGCGAAACAAAAATTTTATTCTGATATTTCCTACGGTAGAAGGTTTTTTAAAGATTGCTGAGTTTTAAAAAATCAGAAAAGAGTGAAACTACTTTTTACTGGATGAGGAAGATGAATCAAAAGCAGTATGTGGATTTTGTAGCGTAAAAATCACGCGAGGATTAGGAAAATAAAGCTAGTTCCTTGCTCTTTATGGAAACATTTAAAATTTAAACATTCCACTAGTTTGGTCGATGAAGATAAAAACGAGACAGAACCATCAACCATCTCTGAGAGTTTAAAAAACAAGATAGTATTACAGAATATTTTCGGACCACTAAACAGTAAAATATAAATGATACTAAAGCGACACCTGTGCACACGTCAATAGGAGAGATAATAGCATTGGAAAACCAGCCTTTCTGTTTGTAGAAAATATAGATAAGCGTAAAAATAAAAATGTTATTGTATTAAAGTTATTGTCATTATTTACTTTTGTACAATAAAATGCACCTATAACTTAAAGGATAAAGGTAACAATTAATTATTTTGAAAATAATTTTCTTCCTCTTTCATTATCAAAAAATAAGCAAGCAAAATATTTTTCTAGTTAAAAAATAAAAACCAAAACATTCTAAGTACTTATTTTTTAGGGTTCAAGAGGCTACTTGAGTCGAAATAGAATATTCCAAGCCGACCATTTTTTAGCCAAAGCGATATTCTCGAAATATACGAGAAATGCGAGACACGAATTGCTCATTTACTACCAGCTGTTGATTTCGTGAACGGTGAACCATACGTTAAGGTTCGCAGATGATATCACTCTGATCGCCAACACACAAAAAAAGGATTACAAGAAATGCTGATGGCACTAAATAACAAGCCTCGTGAAATAACTGAAAAAACTTCACCAAAAGCACATATTTCAACAACGAAAGGAAGATAACGGATAACTATTAACAGAAGGCGAAAGAATAGGAAAGGTACAAATATTCAGTTGAGGGGCTTCATGTGGCAGCGACCACTACCTTGTGAAAGGAAATATAACCTCATGAACCACACGGGAAAGCAAACTGGAAGATACAAGTACACAGCACACAACAAATGAAACAACAATAAGATATAATACAGACAGCTTACAAAATGAAAGTATAAGAAATCTATACAAGAGTAGACTGGACCAAAAGATACAACGGACGGGATTTGTTAATATAGAAGAAGAATATAAGTATATAAAGGAATGCCTACACGCAGCCGCATTGGAAGCATTAGGGTACCAAGAGAAAAGAGAGAAAAACAGCAAAAACCATATTGGTGGGATGAAGAAATTGAATACGAAATTGAAGAAAAACAGAAAAGCTATCACAAATACTTAAGTTCAAAGAGCACAAAAACGACAAATTAAAATACAAAGAATCTCAAGCTAGAGTACGCTAAATGATTAGTGACAAAAAGAACAATTAATGGGGAAAGACATGCTCAAGACTCAACACTTACATAGGAGGAAGGAAAAGCACAGAAAGCTGGAGACTTCTTAAAAATATGAGAACAGAACGGAAAAGAGAAATCTTCTCACCAATAACACCAGAAAAAAAAAAACCAATACTTTACAAATATACTAACAGAAGATAGACCAGAGTTTAAAAGTACTCAACATGGAAACTCAAATATAGTTATACGAGGATCCCCAATAAGGATAACAACATCAGAAGTTAAAGAAGTATGTAAAAACGCTAAAAAAATGGTAGGGCTCCAAGACCAGGAAACATCCCAGGAGAGATAGTAAAATACGGAAGCTATTTAGCGCTTTGAGGAACTTATTCCAAAGATGCATTAACACGTCAGAAGTACCTGAGGAATGGAAAACATCATACATATCAACAATTCATAAGAAGGGAGACAAAAATAATTGCGATAACTATCGGGGAATAACGGTTACAGGCAGAATATACGGAAAAATACTTAAAAATAGAATAGAAACGGAATACGCGGACGTAGAAGCTGAAGGCAGGCAGGCTTTAGAGCAGAAAGATCCACAATAGACCATCTCTTCTCACTGACACAAATCCTAGAAAAGAAAATCGCATTTGATCAGGAAGTCCATGTCTTGTTTGTTGATTTAAAAAAGGCCTAAGACGCAAGAAGTACAGTGAAAACCAAATATGGTATAACAACAGGGTTCCAGGTCACAAAGGGTCTCAAACAGGGCTGCTGTATATCCCCAACGCTATTTAAAATCTATTTGGAGAGTGCACTGAAGAACTGGAAAAGGAAATGTAGCAGTATGGGATTACCACTGGATGACGATACTACATTGTACACGCTATCATTCGCGGACGACCAGGTAGTAGTCGCTCAGGACATCGATGATATGGAATACATGACACGAAAACTTATAGAGGAATATGAAAAATGGGGCCTAGAAGTCAATATTAAAAAGACCTAGTACATGTGCGTCGGAGGACAACAGCAGGACTTGCAACTGGCCACAGGACACACCATCAAACACTGTGCCAGTTATAAGTACTTGGGAATGAGAATATCTAGGAACGGAACACTGGAAGAAGTAATATTCGGAGGAATATCCAAGGAAGAAAAGCGAATGCAATGCTTAATATTATACTATGAGACAAAAACATAACCACTGAAAATAAGAAGAGAACTTACAACTCAATAGTGAAAAGTATAATAACTTACAGCTCCCAGGTGTAGCCATTGAAGGAAAGAACAGAAGAAATACTAAAAGCTACAGAAATGGATTTCTGGAGACGAGCAGCCAGAAAATCCAGAAAAGACCGCATACCAAATGATATGATAAGACGAGCCTTAGAAATAAAGCACGATATAGTGGATGAAATCAGAACCCAACAGTTGGTATGGTACGGACATGTACAGAGAATGTCACAAGACCGACTATCTAAAAAGATTTTAAATTGGAACCCTCATGGAAGAAAGAACGCGAGGAAGACCACGCCAAAGCTGGAGAGCAGGAATCAACAAGGAAGTACTAGAGAGAGATCTGGAGGAGGAGGGATGGAGAAGAAACCGGGAGGAGTGGAAATTAGGCATCGGAAGACGGAAGACGTTATAAAACCGATATATATATATATATATATATATATATATATATATATATATATATATATATATATATATATATATATATAAACATTCATATATTTAGGACAAAAAATCTAAATATCAAAAAATAATTTAAAGGCCGACTTGGATAGAAGAATCTCGTTAGCTTGGTCTGCGTTCGGAAGGCTACGATCTACATTTAAATAGGACATTCCAAATACAATAAAAGCCAGAGTGTTCGATTAATATGTACTGCCGCTATTAACAAAAGGCACTGAAACGTGGGCTTTAAATAAAAGTATAATAAATAAACTCCAGGTAACCCAAAGAGCATTAGAGAGAAGAACGTTAAATATTAGACTCCAAAATCGTATTCCTAATATCAAGATATGAATAAGATCAAAAGTGGCAAATGTAATACGACGAATATATATATGGAATTGGGCGGGGCATATCGCAACGATGAATGATAACAAATGGACACGCCGCACAGTGGAGAAAAACGAAAAATTGTGTTTCAAAATTGTCTAGAGCCTTCAATTTTGGTTCGATTTGGACGATTTTTTTTTAAAATTCAAGCTTATTACATTCCGAACAAAGTTGTCGGAGCCGATTTTTCAATTAAACTTTTGTTTCAAAATGGCGGACGTTGGTTTCTGATTATATAGCGACTGAGATACAGAAAACGCTTACAGTTTCAAACCAAGTTGTGCTAAAATGCGTGTATGTATATTTTTTTATGTCGCAGATAATATATCTAATATTACAGTTACAAGATTAATAATAATGAACCCAAAATGGCTGCCATGAACAATAAAAGTATTATAAATATGAATAAACGTACCATTATTATTTTATATCCATAACATTCGCATAAATAATTTCTTTAAGGTTGTTAATTATAAATATGTTTCAACAATTGACTTAAAATGACAAATCAAATATGGCAGATGCCAAAATTGAATCGAGCAAGAAAGTTCCTCTGTGACATTTAGACTGTGGCAGCCAGATCATTCAAGTTATTCAAGTTTAGTTGCGGGATTTAAATTCTCATGCAGATTATTATTACTCTTACAAAGTACACGCAGAGAAATGCTAAAATAGGGACAGTTAAATATTTTGCTGCATTAGCCACTGTTTAGCAATAGCAGCCACTTTTTTGCTACAACAGCAAACAATGTGGCTAGTGCAGCAAAATATTTAGCTGTCCCTATTTTAACAAAACGTTTTAGCTGTTGTAGCCATTTTCTAGCTGTGTGAGCTGTCCTTTTCTGCGTGTATCGCTGTTTTTTGTATCTGCTAGAAAATTGTCTACGATACTTAAAATTTACAGCAGCAATATTCTAACAATAACTGCATGAAAATTTAAATCTCGCAACTAAACTTGAATAACTTGAATGATCTGACTGCCACAGTCTAAATGCCACAGAGAAACTTTCTTGCTCGATTCAATTTTGGCATCCGCCATACTTGATTTGTCATTTTAAGTCAATTGTTGAAACATATTTATAATTAACAACCTTAAAGAAATTATTTATGAAAATGTTATTGATATAAAATAATAATGGTACGTTTATTCATATTTATAATACTTTTATTGTTCATGGCAGCCATTTTGGGTTCATTATTATTAATCTTGTAACTGTGATATTAGATATATTATCTGCGACATAAAAAAACATACATACACGCATTTTAGCACAACTTAGTTTGAAACTGTAAGCGTTTTCTGTGTCTCAGTCGCTATATAATCAGAAACCGCCATTTTGAAGACGTCCGCCATTTTGAAACAAAAGTTTAATTGCAAAATCGGCTCCGACAACTTTGTTCGGAATTTAATAAGCTTCAATTTTTAAAAAAAATCGTCCAAATCGAACCAAAATTGAAGGCTCTAGATAATTTTGAAACACGATTTTTCGTTTTTCCCCACTGTGCGCCGTATGGTTGAATGGAGACCTAAAGAACATAAAAGATACAGAGGTAGACCACGACCGATATAAAAAGACTAGCAGGACACGATTGGATGAAAATATGATGATTTCTTTTCCTTTTCAACAGATTGTTATTAAATAAATATTTAATGAAAATTGAAGTTCTTGGTTTGGGACCTATGCGAGGTGATTTACTTGAACTTTTAAGTCAGAGATTCGCAAATATTGAAACCAATAACAAGTATATAATTGCCAGGTTGAAAAAAACATTTTAAAATACATCAAACAAGCAAGACCGTTAAAAGTAAATATTGACCCCAAGGAAGATGTGGTATCAGTATCGGGATCAGACTTCTCAAACGATGTTTCACTTAGTATTTTAAGAAACTTAACAGTCCCAAAAAACGTAGGAAACAGAAGCGGACATTTTTTGGATGTCTTCTCTCATATGGGCCAAACCGAGATATAAGTTAGCAGGTCTCCCACGGAATAAAAGAGGTAGAAACAGAGTTCAGTTCTTATTTAAGTTGGCCATTGATAGATCGTAAAGCAAGTCCGTTTTTAAGGCGGTAGATTAATTGCAAGAATTTTCCTAGGTTAGAACTTGCCCTTAAGCTTTTTTTAGCACCAGGTTCTTCCATATTTAGTAAAACGTTATTTTCTGAGGTTGGAAATATATATATGAAGAAAAAAGAAACCGATTTTCGTGAGGAAATGGTGAAATACTAACATACCTACAACACAATTTACCTTTGCTCCATTTTAAATATTAAAATATTCTATGTATAAGTTTTGTATTAATATAAGTAACGTAGGTTTGTTGTTGTTATGTTTAAAATGTTTCTGTTATGCATATTTTGAAATAAATGTTACTTTTAATTTGGTTTTATTTTGCCTAAAAAATTTCACGAGTACAAGGCCGGGTAATAGTTTCCGGCCAAATCGGGTACCTAGCGAAATCAGCCAGCGAAATCAGCCGGGTACTCGGTTTTAGCAGGGTAGAGCGGATACCATTACATCTCTAATTTGCAGATTTAGGCACGAAATCCACATTTTACTGTGGCTTAGGCGTAATCAGCCGCTGCGAAATCGCGCCATAATAATGTTGGTTGGTCCATCAGTTTTGTAAAAAGGACAGCGTTCTTTTATTATATATACTCTTTTCTCTACACTTCATATAGTGTATCCGTTATTACGAAAAAGCTGCTTTGGATAGTTCTTGCCACACAAGATGTGGCATTCCAATTTGTCTGTTTCCAATGCGCAAAGAATATCTCCTTTCAACATGTAAAGTATAAAATTGGGTACCGGGTAACGCCAAAAAACCCACCTTTCCATAAATTTCGTCGGTCAAAATAATGCAGGAGTTTTTCTAGTTTTTAAATTGAGTTAATTCACACCTGATAGGGTCAGTACTTCAGGTGTAGGTGTAAACTATTAATTCACCAGTTTAAGCAATGGTGGAACTCCCTGATGCATGTAAGAATCTACCTATATTACAAATAAATAAATTATACAGCATTTTTTTAGTCATGTGCATTGCATAGTATTCTTAACACCAATGCATAAAACAAAGAAAATTATATTTGATTCAGTTTCAATTATCTAACTAGTACATAACTTTTGGCGTGTGAATTAAACAAAAAACTAATTTCCAGTATATTTTATTTGTTCTATACATATATTCATATCGATAATTCATATGCCATTCAGTATATAATTACTGTAGATAAGAATTGTTATTATTATTAATGATCCACAGTTGTACATAGGTTGTTATTATTTTCAACTGTATCATAGATTAGATCATTAGACGAACAAAATAAGCAAGTTTCTTTATTGTCTTTAACAATCATAAATTGAATTAAATTTTATGATTTTTAAACTAAATAACATTTCTGTTTGTTTGCTTGTTATATGTTTATTCACTTGTACAAAATATCAATATTTTTTCTTGAGTTACAATTCAAAATTTAATCGGACATCATAACAACATACAGTATAATTTATTTTGTAACTAACTCAATAATTAATTGTAGGTAGCTATTTATATTAAAATATATGTTGATTCGGCACCTAAACTGTGGGAATTGCTTGTTCAGGGTTTTACTTATGTCAGCGTATTCGCCTGGTGACAATAGAATGGCTGGCGCCGGTTGACCTCTTTGTATAATCGGCACATGTGGGGATTTCTTATATAATAACTCCCCTCATAAAGAAAAAGTTGATTGCCTTGCAACAACTTTGTAATGTTCTTGGATTAGCTGTTCCATTTCCTATTCTTGTAGAATATTACTGGTCTTGTATGAGGGAAGTAAGATGCTTAGAATCATCGAAATGTAAATTAAGAAATTGTTTTATTTCAAGTAATTACTTGGGATTTCTTGAACTTATGAGCTGGACAGTTAAGCTTATTTTTTATGTAAATAACCAATAAAACATTTTGATCGGTAGTTGATATATTATAAGCATGCTCATATGGCTTTAAGAAGGTGCCCAAAAAGATTTGATCCCGTTGGAATTCCGGAATGATGGAGAATATTTCCAAAAATGTATTCAGTTTCGACTTGCATGGCTATGATATGATCAACTTGGTTATTGGTAGCCATTGCTGTTATTGTTTAAATATACACTTAATAAATAAAAACAAAATTTGTGTCAAAAATAAAATGGTAAAGGGAATAAACCTTTAGAAAATCGAGCAATTTCAACAAAACACACACTGTTTAGGAATAATTCAAATATACGAGATGATTCATAAAAGTTACAAGAGACAACATCTGGGTCGTTGTGTTCTTGACTAGTCTAATAGAGGCTTCATCAGGTGTTTCTTTCGCCACCGCCAAGTGAGAGCGGTTGAGATAATTTAGGTTCTTTTCTGTTGGGGAATTGGGGCAGCCGCTACCAGTTTGTATGTGGCAGGTTAGCGTTGACAGATCGTACAGCGACTACGCCATTTTTTAGACCACTAACTTTAAAATTTATTTTTCAAAAATTTATTTTTTACTTATACCAAATTTAATAAAAATATATGTTGATTTGGCACCTGAACTGTAGGAATTGTTTATTCAGGGTTTTACTTATATCAGCATATCCGCTTGGTATCATATATACAACATATATATATGTATATATATATATATATATATACATATATATATATATATATATATATATATATATATATATATATATATATATATATGTATATATATATGTATATATATATATATATATATATATATATATATATATATATATATATATATATATATATATATATATATATACAACCAGGCCTGGTTGAAAAAATTAGGATAGATCGAACGATGCAATATGAGAAGGAGGAAATTAATTATTTATAATTGTTTTCAGGCAGACTGACTTGTTTACATTACTATACTTAAGTTACTGTTATTGATATGTCTCAAATTACCAAACCCTTGAGTTTGTTTCATGTGGCAGGTAGGCCATATCTGTCACACACATTATAAAAAGTGTTTATGTAACCCTAATGAGATTTAGGTAACGGTATACTTTTGGTAGGCACTATGAATTATAGCTTAGAGAGCCGAAGTAGTCGGCCAGCTTTGTTAGATGTCTGATTGCAATTGTTAATAAAAGTTATTGTTGTCGAAATTGCCCAAAAGTGTTTAAATTATTTTTTTTAAAATAAAAGCTAACATATATATATATATATATATATATATATATATATATATATATATATATATATATATATATATATATATATATACATATATATATATATATATATATATATATATATATATATATATATATATATATATATATATATAAAGATAGATCATTTATTGGTTTTAGGCCAATATAGGTATGATTATATCACACGGACCAGAATGGTTACTAAGGTAATCTTATCAAATCAATTTCTGCGAAAATGAAAATTTATTATTACATAAAATAAAAAACTGTTGACCTGACAACAATGCCTGTAGGTACAGAAGTTAATTAACTGTTCTAATAAGTTTGCTATTTCAGCAATAAAATAAGCTTTTCTGGTACCAGGAGAGCAAATAATAACTGTTTTTGGAAAACATTGCCACATTGTTACCAAAACAATTCAGATTTTTCTTGTTTTGTTACCACTGAAATTATGAGATTATATCTTATTAAAAAAATGACTTATAGTTTAGGGGATCCTGCCAAATTTTCATGCTGCAACACTAAAATGGAATTCAATGGTTTAATTGGTTCATCCTAGAGAACCCATAGTCCACCCCTAACATTTAGTGTTGTAAGTGTGAAAAATCTATATAATTTGAGCCCCCTTTTAGCCTACCTCAGACAATAATCTAGTTACATCATTGTATCAGAGTTAATAAAAAAATTTCTGCTGTGACTTGCTGGTTTAAAATCTAACTTCTGATCTGCTAATGAACACAAGCTTTTTACATATGGTACTATGGTACACAAAATCTTCTTTGGTCTTGCAACATAATTTTTTTGGCAGTTTCCTTTGTGAATAATTCGCTTTTACAAATAACTTACCTAACTCTTCAGGTATATGAAGGTTGACCAATCCTACAGAATGAGCCTTCTTGAAAATATCCCATGGATAAGCACCTGTTCTATCTAATTCTGCTGCTGCAGGGATAATTTCGTCTTGAGTAAACTTTCTGGCTGTGGCTTGAAATTCTTTCTGAGTTTCATTAAGTTCTAAAAATAAAAAATGTTTTGTCTAGTCTATCAGGTTTAATTAACAACCCAAACCAGCTGCATGTTTACTGGTATCATTTGCTCTGCGGCGAGACTTTTCTTTTAGTTGGATGTTGATAGCTGCTAAACATTAAATGGTTAGTTTGCCTATTGAATTATGAAACATAAGCACAGATAATTGTTATTTTAAAATAAAAGTGGTTGCCTTCCCCAACAAACTTATACTTTCTGAGAACACACTGTTTTGGAATTTTTATTAGAGCGGTAGATTTTTTTTATGGGTCTAGCACACGTGTTGCAGGAAAGTCCCTAAAGCTCTTCAGGAGCGGCATGTGTGCGGAAAAAAAAAAAAAAAGCGATTCATGCTGTTCTTGAATCGCTGTAAACTGTACTCGGTGGGAAACACAGCGCTGGGCAAATTATTCCAAAGGGATGATGTTCTCCATATAAGAGACTGCTTGAAAAGCGTTGTACGCGGAGTAACAAGCTGAACCTCATACAGATGTGAAGCACCAGCGCGATAGAGATGAGGCTACTGCTTTGATTTTAATAGATTATAATAAGACATTGACAGATTAGATCACAACTTGCTTATCTCAATTTTACACTTTATTGGATTTGAAAACGGTTGCAATTGCATTAATGAGTGAATATTTAATAAACAGCTTGAAGTAGGTAGAGACAAGCAAAGGTGTGTCATCTGTATGAACCCAAAGTTATGGTGTGGGGCCACTTATACGTAGATATAACACAATTGTATGCATCGTTGTTCCCGCATGCTGCCCAAGAAAAAATTAACGAAGATTTGTGCCGGCTAGTAGAGTTCTCCCAGAAACATATGCATAAATGCATCTAAATCAACTTTTATAATGTTCGGAAACAATCATGATTTATTACAACACAGTATTAGAATAAAAACTGGCGCAGATGACGTTTTATCATCTGAATCCTTAGAAATTTAGGATTACCTCTTGATAACATCTTAAGGTTCAAACCACATATAAATAAATGTACTCAAACTGCTTATGCTAAGGAGATTGTTTCCATATAGACACCTTTTATCTAAATCTCAGAAAATAAACCTTGCAAATTCTTTGGTTCTTAGCCATTTTAACTTTTCTGACACGCCTCCAAAAATCCTGTTTAAGATTTATATATAGTCATGGTCGGAATTTCCTACAAATTAAATGAAACAGCATGGCTTTCTATGAAGAAACGCAGAAAACTGCATGTAGCCATCTTGTTTCATTCAATAATACTCTTTAATCGTCCTTCATATCTAACAGCTAAAATTCGCTACAGAACTGATGTTCACGCATTCAGAGTTCGGGGACTCACGTCCAAAATACGACCTCATCGAAGAGATAATAGTATTACTTTGTTAATTATGTCCCCCTTAGTTGGTGGACGAACTCATCGTTGAGTGGCAGATATTCTGAGTATTCTGAGCTTCATTTCTGTGAAATATGACTGAAAAATGAATATCTGCCATGGATATTGGGTCAATGCAAAGTTATAACGGTCCAAAGCTGCAGAAAAATGGGCCCCCCTGAACCCACAGCGGAACGAATGAAATTTGTTTTAATTTGTTCGTTGAGGTTTGTAGATACTAAAAATAACAGTATCTGCCATGGAGTCTGATTCATTATTAAACTAAAATCAATTTTTTGCTGCAATAAAGCATAAGTATTTTTGAAACACCCGCGTCTGTCCTGCAACGCGCGCGCCTGTCCTGTAATTTGTGTGTTATACTCCTATATTACTAGGGTCCTATCCTTGCCTGGTGATAGAGATAGAGAACGGTGAATCGTTGCTTGTGCGCATGCGCAGATTCTATGTAATATATACTGAGTATTATATACATAGCGGCTATTTACTATATACTTCTGCCATTAAAGAAGAAAATGGAATATATTTTTCGTGTACATAAACGGAAAAAAAAAAAGACGAGGCAGTAGAACAGCTGACCTTTACCTAACCACATTTTCTATTTCCTTTCTTATGCATATGCTTATGTACTTCTTATTTTAACGCTTGCGCAAAGAAATCAGTTCATTCGTACTGTGTGACAGAGAAACGATTCGTCTACGCTCTTTTAACGGCGACATACTTCTATCTCATGCTAGCTGTAGGAGTATTACATATATGGTTTTTCTCTCAAATACTAAACACATGCGCCGGTGTCTTGAGAGACTTTCAAATCACCATTGAAAGAGTTACAAGCAAATTCGGAGCGTGGCATCTGATGTGTACGATTAATTTTAAGGTGTTATTACTGGACTTTTGCTTGGGTTTAAATATATAACAATTACTTTATACGATATAGCGTAGTATGCTTATAATTTCATATGATAAAGTAACCCGTAAAATCTTCTGTTTTTTTTTTGGAAAAACTGTACTATGCATATTTTGTAAAAACAAAAATGATAAGATGTAAAGTGTTTTACTGAGGATATTTTAAAAAGATGTTATGAAGTTTTGGAGTTTCGTCAAAACAAATCGTATACAAGAACCTCAAAATAAGTGTAAATTTGCAATTTCAAGTAAATTAGATTGATGGATTTCATTATTTACGCTATAAACATTTTAATGCTGTAATAAAATAACCGGCCAAGTGTAAGTCGGACTTGCGCAATTAGTGTTCCGTACGTTGACTGCTTTAAAAATAAAAATTTATGTTACTGAGGTATAAAATGCTCAGTGACTTCAGAAAACACACCCCAAATGCGTTTTCAATAAAGTTTTTTTTCGTTCTTTACTTGATGACCTTGAAATTTTTGCTTTTTTATATATCAGATAAAATTATAATTATTAAAGGGAATTCACGCATGATAATTTTCGATCAATCTACTAGGCTGGTTTGAAAAGTCCGTGCAAAAATAAAAACTACTTATGTGTTTGGGGTAAACCTTTTTTATTTTTCGACATAGTCTCCTTTTAGGCTTATACACTTCGTCCAACGATGTTCTAGTTTGTTGATCCCTTCCGAATAATAGGATTTGTCCAAGTCTGCAAAATATCCATTAGTGTCTGCAATCACCTCCTCGTTTGAATAAAATCTTTGTCCCGCCAGCCATTTCTTCAAATTGGGGAACAAATAGTAGTCCGAGGGAGCCAAGTCTGGAGAATAGGGGGGATGTGAAACGAGTTGGAATCCTATTTCCATTAATTTTGCGACCACAACTGCTGAGGTGTGTGCTGGTGCGTTGTCGTGATGGAAAAGGACTTTCTTGTGGGCCAATCGCGGGCGTTTTTCTTGCAGCTCGGTTTTCAAACGGTCCAATAACGATGAATAATATTCACCTGTAATAGTTTTACCCTTTTCCAGATAGTCGATGAGGATTATCCCTTGCGAATCCCAAAAGACAGTCGCCATAACCTTTCCGGCCGAAGGAACGGTCTTCGCCTTTTTTGGTGCAGATTCCCCCTTGGTAACACATTGTTTAGATTGTTGTTTGGTCTCAGGAGTATAGTAATATATCCATGTTTCATCCACAGTGACGAAACGACGCTTAAAGTCCTCTTCTGGAACAGCTGCAAAACCATCCTTGCAACACTTCACACGATTCCGTTTTTGGTCAAGCGTGAGCAATCGCGGCACCCACCTTGCGGATAGCTTTCTCATGTCCAAATGTTTATGCAAAATATTATGTACCCGTTCAGTCGAGATTCCCACAGCACTAGCAATCTCACGCACCTTAACTCTTCTGTCATCCATCACCATATCATGGATTTGATCAATGATTTCTGGAGTCGTAACCTCCACAGGCCGTCCAGAACGTTCAGCGTCACTTGTGCCCATATGGCCAGTCCGAAAATTTTGAAACCACTTATAAACTGTTCTAATCGAAGGTGCAGAGTCACCATAATGTTTATCAAGCTTCTCTTTAGTCTCCTGAGGCGTTTTGCCTTTCATAAAGTAATATTTAATCACCACACGAAATTCTTTTTCGTCCATTTCTTGAAAATCACTCGACTTCCTTGTTTCACACGAATGCCAAACACAAAGAAATAGACCAATATGGCTGAAACTTGGTGTGCGTTCATTCAAGAGATGCTACTAACTAAACATGACCTCGATACGCGCCGGTGGTGCCATCTCTCGGACTTTGCACGGACTTTTCAAACCAGCCTCGTACATTCTGTGGAGAATATTCCAGAATTTTTTCAAAATTTTTTGATTAGTACTTTTCGTGATAAAGGGGGGTCACCGATTTTTCATTATATATATTTTTGAACTGTGTTTTTACAAGCTTTCATTTGACACCCTACTCGATGACCGGGTCACTTTTTTTTTCACTTCCGATTTAACCCCCCAAAGCTAACCCCTTGAAACAAAATTTAACATTCAAAACTACACGACTCTGATGAGGCCATCAATTCCTATATTAGTGCCCAATTTCAACTTTCTATATCAAATAGTTTCGGAGAAACTCTGATGTGACAGACGGATAAACAGACACCAAAGTGATCTTATAAGTGTTCCGTACACTAAAAATAGATAACAAAACAGAAACACAGACGAGAGAAAATACTTTGAATAATGAATCACTCAATATAACTCCGGAATTATACAACAGATGATAGTTCTGAAGCAAGTAACTGGTAAAAAACTACATTGTTTACTAGATTCTGTATTAAATTATTCATAATAATGTTTTTGACATTAAAAAATAATAAATGATAAACATATAATGTTTTCTAATACTGCGTATAATATGAAAAAATAAAGTGAGAAGAGAATAAAAAAATACACAAGTAATGATTAATACTCGTTATATCGAATTTTTCTTAATTGTTTTAGTTCCAAAGTTTTGCAAACTGTAGTAGTAAACAGTTTTTATGCCTATTTCTTTTATTGCTACAAACACTTAACGTTATTAATTAAAAAAAAAAAAAAGTTATTAAGGTAATTTGGTAATATATTTTTTTATTTATCCCATAAAATTTTTGCATATTTAATTCTATTATAGTAAACATTTTTATATATTTTTTTTTTAAATTACAACGTTCAAACTTTAATTTCTGGTTACCTGTTGCTTCTTACATGCTACTTGTTACTTGTAAAGTTGTTGCAAGATAGTACTTAATTTTTTTGAGCCAAAAATTACTTTTCTTTGGTTAAAAATAAAATTTGCTTGAAACAAAGAGAAAAATCAATCAAAAAGATTTTTTTTCTCAAATGTTTGACTTAAAGTGGAATTTTTTAGTTTTTCGTATTGAACACTTATAAGATCACTTCGGGGTCTGTCTGTCTGTCACACACAATTTTTCCCGAAACTATTTGACATAGAAAGTTGAAATTTGGCACTAATATAGGAATTGATGGCCTCATCAGAGGTGTAGTTAAATTTTGACTTGAGGGGTTAGTTTTGGGGGGTGAAATCGGAAGTGAAAAAAAAATTTTTTACTAATATTTGCTAACGCTTTTCTTTGTATTATTTTTAAAAAAATTGTGAAAAATCGCTGTCCCTTCCTTATCTCGAAATATACTTATCAAAACTTTGAAAAAATTTTGGAATTTTCTCCACAAGGTATAGATGGAACGAAAATTACCTCGAGTGCATTACCTTTAATAATCTATCAGGTATATAAAGAAAAAAACAAAAATTTTAAGGTCATCAGTTTTCAATAAAGATAGAAAAAAAACCTTGTTGAAAACTCATTTGGGGTGTGTTTTGTGAAGCAATCAACGTACGGAACACTAATTGCGCAAGCCCGACTTGCACTTGGCCGGTTACTTTACGAGGCTGGTTTGAAAAGTCCGTGCAAAGTCCGAGAGATGGCACCACCGGCGCGTATCGAGGTCATGTTTAGTTAGTAGCATCTCTTGAATGAACGCACGCCAACTTTCAGCCATATTGGTCTATTTCTTTGTGTTTGGCATTCGTGTGAATCAAGGAAGTCGAGTGATTTTCAAGAAATGGACGAAAAAGAATTTCGTGTGGTGACTAAACATTACTTTATGAAAAGCAAAACGCCTCAGGAGACTAAAGAGAAGCTTGATAAACATTATGGTGACTCTGCACCTTCGATTAGAACAGTTTATAAGTGGTTTCAAAATTTTCGGACTGGCCATATGGGCACACAAGTGACGCTGAACGTTCTGGACGGCCTGTGGAGGTTACGACTCCAGAAATCATTGATCAAATCCATGATATGGTGATGGATGACAGAAGAGTTAAGGTGCGTGAGATTGCTAGTACTGTGGGCATCTCGACGGAATGGGTACATAATATTTTGCATAAACATTTGGACATGAGAAAGCTATCCGCAAGATGGGTGCCGCGATTGCTCACGCTTGACCAAAAACGGAATCTTGTGAGTGTTGCAAGGATGGTTTGCAGCTGTTCCAGAAGAATCCGGAGGACTTTAAGCGTCGTTTCGTCACTGTGGATGAAACATGGATACGTTACTATACTCCTGAGACCAAACAACAATCTAAACAATGGGTTACCAAGGGGGAATCTGCACCAAAATAGGCGAAGACCGTTCCTTCGGCCGGAAAGGTTATGGCGACTGTCTTTTGGGATTCGCAAGGGATAATCCTCATTGACTATCTGGAAAAGTAAAGTAAAACTATTACAGGTGAATATTATTCATCGTTATTGGACCGTTTGAAAACTGAGCTGCAAGAAAAACGCCCGCGATTGGCCCACAAGAAAGTCCTTTTCCATCACGACAACGCACCAGCACACACCTCAGCAGTTGTGGTCGCAAAATTAATGGAAATAGGATTCCAACTCGTTTCACATCCCCCCTATTCTCCACACTTGGCACCCTCGGACTACTATTTGTTCCCCAATTTGAAGAAATGGCTGGCGGGACAAAGATTTTATTCAAACGACGAGGTGATTGCAGACACTAATGGATATTTTGCAGACTTGGACAAATCCTATTATTCGGAAGGGATCAACAAACTAGAACATCGTTGGACGAAGTGTATAAGCCTAAAAGGAGGCTATGTCGAAAAATAAAAAAGGTTTACCCCAAATACATAAGTAGTTTTTATTTTTGCACGGACTTTTCAAACCAGCCTCGTATATTGTAGTCGCGTTGAAGTGTATATAAGAAATTATTGAATTTTGACTTTAATGGAATCTAATTTATGTCGAGTTATTCATTATTTTTCATTTTTAAAACAATCATTTTTTTCCATTTTTAAAGCAATAAAGTAAAGGACTGTAAACAACCAATCGCCAACAATTCTTACAATGATGATCCCGAAGTCGATGCTGACCAAAATGATGTGGTAGATGCAACATGCTTTTTCTGTAAGAAGTCAACAAAACGTCAACACCAATGGAAAATACCTTTTTCAGTAGGAAGTACTGGAAAAATAGAAGACCTGAAGCATGCCACTGACACCAATAATATTGATTTTTTGGAAGAAATTTCTAAATATAATTTTTTAAATAAATTTTTATATCATAAATGTTGTAGAGACGACTTTTTACGAACTTCATCTACAGAAAAAAATTTTGACAGTCAATGGTATGTAAGTAGACAGTGCCAACGATGACGCTTACAGTAAGCTATGCTCCTTCATCCAACAACACGTAATTGATTATAATGAATGCTTGTTTTGTAATTTTGTAACAGAAAAATCTCTAGATTTATTGCAAAAGCAATATGTTACCGAACCAAACTTTTTAAAACTACACATTTAGAAGCAAAGTTAATGAAAACGTTTCATAAAAAGATAAAAATAATTTTTTCACAAAATAAGAAATTTATTACTCCTTTTGATGGTTCTTTTATTAGTAACCAGGACATGTTCAAAAAGGTGGAAATTAAACAAGCAATGCATAACGTGGCTTCAGCAATAAGAAACTAAATTAAAAGTACGAAAAATAAAAAGTTACCTGAATTAATCACTGCTCAAAATTTGTTAGAAGGTGAATGCGAAGACGTTCCGGAATATTTATCATATCTTTTACAAGGCATCATTTATGGTGATGGCACCGGTGTAAATAGTAAACGCCAACAATGTAAAGTGTCATCAAATGAGCTTAACTTATTTTCATAAGGACAAGATTTATACGCTGTTACTAAAGGAAACGTAAAAACTTCTAAACAGGTTACTTTAGAGTTATCATTAAGGACTTTGTGTAGCAGCAAAAAAATCATTGATTTAGTTCACAAGTATGGACATTGTTGTTCATACACTGTGCTAGAAGAATTAGAAACAGAGGTTACATTTTCAAATACAAATCGAGATCAATTATGCCCAGAAGATGTAATACTTTCAAGTGATTTGTGCACTGGAGTCGCTTTTGATAATTTTGATAGATTTGCTGATACCCACAGTGGCAAAGATACTTTGCATGACACAGTGGGTATAATTTATCAAAATATACCAAAAACTTCAGATTGCAGTACAGCTGGACTTTCAGTGCAGTCTAATGATCTATTATGATCTGGAGCTGAAAACGATGGCGACGATTTAAGTATTTCTGTGAGTGATCAAGAAAGTCCACCTAACAAGCAAAGAAAAAGAAGACCATTTGATCCAATAACCTTTGACTTAGAAGATTATATGAAAAAACCCAAGATACAACATTACATACCAGGAACTAAGGCACAATTAGATATAGTTTCAAAAGAAAAATTTAGATACAGAGTGGATGCTAATACATAAGTATGGGTAAGGTAACATACCTATGTGGACCAGCTTTAATAGTATGATTTTGGAAGACACTTCTCCTGTACAAATAGTGTCTTACTTGACTCCAATAAACGCATCACCCACGGAGAATTCAGTTATCCTTCATACCCTAAAAATGACAAAAAAAAATCCGCTAGGTTCTTCCGACCATAAACTGCTTTCGACATGGAGTATCCTACTGATTAGCAGAGAGGCACCTAAACCGCGCAAGATTTGACACTATAAATCTGCTAAATGGAAAGAACTGATGGATTATTTTCAATCTTTTTCTTGGTTAGACGTTTGTTTTAGACCCCACGACCCATATGACTACGGTATGGAAGCTTACATTCCTTTTTCGAAGAAATATCCTTTCAACAGCAAGCCTTGATTCGACCGAAAATGCAAAGAAGCTATTGCTTTACCTATCGACAACGGCGTCAAAATCCTGACGTTATAAATCGTAACATTTTTATTTCGTGCCTGGAAGACAGGTAAAGAAATTATTGACGAAACCAAAGAAGCACATAGTTAACGAATTAAAACAATTCGGGTCCTTTGTTCAGTCGCTAATGCCATTAGTTAAAATTTCACTAAATTCACTATACCACCACTTACACGGCCAGATAATACTATTTAGACCAAGAGGGCGACCCCAAATTTTGACCTGTCGACTAACCGTCTGCCTAGTTGTTCATTCTATCGGGCGAGTCGAATAAAAGCCTTTAACGTTGATTTTGCGGCCCCCGTGCCCTGGAATGCCCATCTAAAAATGGATTGTCGTTTAGCCACTTGAATCAAGTACCATAACATTTGTTGACACTAAAAAAGTCAAGCGCACCAAAGGGCAGACACCGCCGAGACCAGACCCAGCTTTAGGGCCCAAAAAACATAGATCATTTAACGATATAAAATCAATAAATTTAGTTTGTTCTTGATAAAATCAGAGGGAACCTGCAAAAGGCAGACACCTCCAATATCGAAGGACGAAGCTGGACCCGCTTTTTCCAGCCGTTTTTCGAGTTTTTTATTATATATATATTTATTCAAAATAAGACCGTAAGTCTCAAGTTTTGGGACCTACGGATCTGCCCAAGTTATTTTTGGAAAATTTAGGTCTTAATTAATAAAATATCACGAGAGCAAATGCCTCGCTTGTACCCGAATAAGCCAAAGTATTTTCAAAGTTCAAAAAAAAATCGAAATTCTGACAGTACAGACACTATTATAGGTTCTACATAAAATTGCAACAATACCTGTTGAAAAAGCTCACTTGTTGGCTGAACTCTTTACTTCACATTCTACTGTAGATTTCCAAGGGAAAACACCATCCACTATTACCATCGTGCAGCCAAGCTGTCTTCAGATAGTGTATCATAAAACGTATTTTAATGAAGCTAGACACCAAAAATCTTCTGGCGCTGATGGAATACCTGTCATAGTACTCAAAAAATGCACAAGCGAACTAACTCCCGGTTTTTGTAGACTTTTTAACCTATCCTGGAAATGCGCTACAGTTCCAAACTACCAACCAGATAAGGCGAAATACCGATAAATATGGCGATATAAGCCTAGATAATGGGAGATAGGCGAGATAATGGGAGATAAGTTGCTATAATAGGAGATAAGGCGAAATAATGATAGATAAGGCGATATAAGTCTAGATAATCGGAGATAAGGCGAGATAATGGGAGATAAGGTGCCATAATGGGCGATAAGGCGAAATAAGCCTAGATAATGGGAGATAAGGCGAGATAATAGGAGATAACGTGCCATAATTGGAAATAAGGCGAAATAATAATAGATAAGGCGATATAAGCCTAGATAATGGGAGATAAGGCGAGATAATGGGAGATAAGGTGCCATAATTGGAGATAAGGCAAAATAATGATAGATAAGTCGATATAAGCCTAGATAATGGGAGCTAAGTCGAGATAATGGGAGATAAGTTGCCATAATTGGAGATAAGGCGAAATAATGATAGATAAGGCAATATAAGCCTAGATAATGGGAGATAACGTGCCATAATTTGAGATAACGCGAAATAATGATAGATAAGGAGATATAAGCCTAGATAATGGGGGATAAGGCGAGATAATGGGAGATAAGGTGCCATAGTTGAAGATAAGGCAAAATAATGATAGATAAGGCGATATAAGCCTAGATAATGGGAGATAAGGCAAGATAATGGGAGATAAGGTGCCATAATTGGAAATAAGGCGAAATAAGGCGATATGAGATATAGTAGAAGGATTTACCATTATTAGCGATCATCAATAAGGCCTTCGTAAGCAAAAACGAACAGCAGATCTTTTAATTTATGTAACAGTTTGGAACAACGCAACTGAACATTTTGAGAATCTCGAGCGGATGCACTTGATATATCGAATACATTCGACCGTGTTTGGCATGACGGATTGTTGGCTTAGTTTCTCTCTTATGGTATGTCTGGAAGATTTTGTTTATGGCTCTCAGGTTTCCTCAGAGAGAGCGTTCTTTACAAGGTGGCAGTTGACGGATTTCTTTCTAATACCTTCACTATCACCCAAGGCTCCATACTGTCTCCTACTCTCTGTCTCATTTACATAAACAATCTTCTGAAAAGGACAAGAAATCCAATCTACACCGTTCCAGATGACCTTCATTTACTTTGAACGCTCGAACATCGGCTACTCGTGCAAATACCCGCAGAGAGCAGAAAGCCGTTCAACTTAACAAAGATCTGGAAGAAATTCTATCTTGGAATGATAGTAACCCAGTAGAATTTAACGCTATAAAAACTCAGGCGGTAGTTTTTTCTAAAAAGGTGAACATTGCGGAACCTGACTTAGTTATGTCGGGACACTCCATCCTTTAACATCGTCACTCAAGTTGCTGGACGTCAACTTGGGAGCAAATATGTCTTGGCGTGAACATGTCGTATGCTTGGCAAAAAGAGCTTCTCAATACTATTTCAAAACCCAAAAGCTCCACAACAACTGTTAATTTTGTACAGAAAATGGGAAAAATGTAACTATAAAATTAATAGCTGTAATCCTGTCAGAGAAACTAGAACTAAAAATTGTTATATTCCTTGGCATGATAAGGAAGTGAAAAAGAAGGCAAATGAAAGAGATAGGGCATATAAATTATATCAAAATTATTCTAATACTAGAAAAAGAGAATCACTATGGAATGCTAAGAAAGTGAAAAGAAATATGGTTATTAATGAATTAAAAAACAAAAAGAGTAAATATTTTGAAAGTGTTTAAAAAAACTTGTAGGAAAAAGGTGTGATGATAAACATTTCACTAATATTCATTTTGGTACAAGGGAGACAAGGATAACTGCATTAAATGAGAGTCAAGCTGCCTGTTTGTTTAATGAATTTTTTATTAATAGTGTTAAAGGCATAGCAAATACTATCATTGTTCCATATGAGTGTTCTTCTGAACTTTTACCTGTGATACATAGCAGGCTTGATGAATTCAAGCTAATATTTATAGATCAGTTAAAACAACTAGTTTTTTCTCTAAAGTATTGTAATGATGCTCATAATGTTTTAAACTCAAAATTTTTAAAGGAGACTTTTACAACAATCGGATATACGTTTTTAAATTTTATGAACTCTTCACGGCAAAGTGAGAATTTCCCAAAGAATCTGAAAAACAGTTGTGTAACACCAATTGAAAAAGTTCAAAGTAGTAATAATGCCGTTAACTTTAGGCCAGTGAACTCACTACCATGCATAGAAAAAGTTTTAGAGAAAGCTGCCTATGAACAATTAATTGAATATTTTAATTTTCCTGGGCAATCAGTCCGGATTTCATACAGGGCATTCATGTGAGACTGCAATTCAACTTATAGTTACTAAAGGAAAGATCTAATCGATAAGAATCAATATGTGATAGCAGTGTTTTTAGATTTAAAAAGAGCATTGGAAACAAATGATAGAGGGATACTACTAAAAAAATTGGAATATCATGGTATTAAAAATAAAGCCTTAAACTGGTTCAAAAATTATCTATTAAATGGAATGTGATATGTTAAAGTTGGCAGAAGCTTTTCTACAAATATTGAGAATGGTTATGGTGTTCCGCAAGGTAGCATATTGGGGGCACTGTTGTTTGTAATATATTTATATGATAATAATTATATTGAGGATTTGGAATTCATCATTTTGTTTGCTGACGACACCTTAATTTCATGTAGTGGAGACAACTTGGGAGATCTGGTCTTGGAGATGAATCGGTTGCTTGGAGGAATTGAACAGTTTTTTTTTCATTAATAAGCTTAAATTAAATGCCAGTAAAACTAAAGCAATGATAATAGGAACTCATTACAAAGTTAATAATATCGATAGATTATTGTATAAATTATGTATAGATAATGACTATATAGAATGGGTCGATCAAATAAAATATCTTGGTTTTATGTTGGACAATATATCATCTATGAAAAGGCATTGTGAATATCTCCAGAAAAAAATTAAAAGGTAGCTATTCTTCTTTTCTAGAGTGGCAAAAAGTTTGTCTTTGTTTTCTAGAATGATGGTGCATAAGACTATTATTCAATCACACCTTGATTATTGTGCAACCTTGTTGTTTCTTCTTGATAGTGGATTGATACAAGCACTACAAGTTTTATTTAACAGAGATATGAGAACGATTCTAAGGTGCAACCGATTCACTCCAATAAACCTAATGCTTAGTACTCTGATGGGGCCATCAATTCCTATATTAGTGGCAAATTTTAACAAAATCGGGTGTAACAGACAGACGGACATACAGACAGACGGGCAGTCACCGAAGTGATCTTATAAGTGTTCCATACAGAATAATAATAAACTCTTTAATAACAAAATTTTTGATCAAAAATAGTTTTGTATTCCTATGCAGGGAGTGCAAGTCGTCTTACTGGAGTTGCAGGCACTTTCCTTACGTTTTCATAAAAAATTCTGTAATATAATTATAAAACCTACATTTGGAGCATAATGTTAAAAAATTCTAAGCCAATCCCATTAATTTAATTCGTTAATAGTACCTATCAACTATCACACACACATAAAAAATGTGTATGGGGGGATTTTCGGTTGAACAAAGATTATACTATCTTGCAGTGATATTTATTTTTAAGATGAGCGGGAGAATGCTTCCAAATTATATTAATGAATTTGTTGGACTATGAAGGGAAATACACTCCTACTTCACAAGAAGCGTTAATGATTTTCATACTGTAAGAACGAAACATTTATCCCCAATGATTTCTCTTTTTTATAAGGGATTTAATGCCTATAATGCTTTGCCGACAAATATTAGGAGTGTTGCAATGGTAAATGTTTTTATAAGGGAGTTTATAATCTAGTCAGGAGTGTGTTTCTGCCTCAGTTTAGGTTAATTTCTGTATATGGTTATGTTTAGTGTGAAATGCAGTTTTTCATTATAAAGGGTTGTATCTATTTTTTTTTGGATTTCTTTTTATTGTTAGTAGGTGTATCTATCTATTTGTCAATAAATTTTATTTCATTTCAAATTTAACCAACTGCTCTCAAACATACACTGCATTCTATTCAGAAGAGAGCTGGTTGCCTGAATGGACACATAGAACTCACCAGAAACCTTGTTATCTTGGAACACTGATGAAAACTTGAGTCTATTCTACAAGTATTTTCATGCTCCCAAATCGGTGCATGCTATTAATACATGTTGAGCTAATACATCAAATCTGTATGAGGTTCAGCTTGTTACTCCTTCTATGCTTTTCAAGCAGTCTTTTATATGGAGAACAACATCCCTTTGACTGAGACTGATAAATACCAAATAGAACTAAAAAGAAACCTGTGGTACAGTCACAGTTGATTGTAGAAAACAATATAACTCTCTGGATCACATATACCCCATTCTACATGGAAAGAGCAATCCTTTTTATCCATTAGTATTATAATGGATATAAATCTACAAAATGGATTAGAGAAAGTAACAAAGTGGAAAATATAAAAACCCAATAATAAAGGCAAAATGATGATGAGCCAAATATGTAGCAAAAACAGCAAGGAATAGACAAATCAAATGACAAAATGGAAACCATGGGTTAAAAAAAGAAATCAAAGATGGCCTAGACTAAGATGGTATAATAAATATAGGAAAGTGACTGGGAGCAGATGGACAAATATAGCACAGGACATAAAACAGATGGAGGGTAATGATGGAGACATATGTCAAGTCATGACGATGAATGCTGGACAGAGATAAAGAGAAAATAACAACTAATGACAAACTTAAATTTTTGTCAATATCCAATTTTTAAAAACATTAATAGGCTAAAAATCGACCTCCCTAAAAATTAAGCTGTGAAATAATTAGAAAAATGGACTTTATAATATCCTGTAAGTATTTTTACCTTTATTAAGAACACAGAAACTCAAAAAATCATTTTATTGTTAATATCTCATTTTATTTGTTAAATTATCAAAGTTTTGTGATTTAATTATAATTTTTAGTTTTGAACAAGTACTGTGATACTCTTAATTTGACATACATAAATATTTTTAAAGAAAAAAGAAGGATTTGCAGAACTATTTTGTAATTTTTAAAACAGCTAGAAACGTTAGATCACAAGTTTTAAAATTGAAATAAGACTTTAAGTTTCATTACTTACCAAAATTAAATCCACTGGAATGAACTTTGTTACTGTAACTTCTTGCCGCCAAAGGTCGAATAGTATTTTTCACCAATAATTTGGAAAACTAGAAAAATGCATCAGAATAAAATAACTAGATAATGAATGAAAATATTGGCATTCAAAATCCTTACCTGTGAAAAAGCCATGATATCCCCTAAAGTTACAAACAGTACTGTCCCAATAATAAACTTTGACTGAAGTTTTGCTAATAATGTTATGAACTTTGAGTTCACCACTGCTGATAGCCAACGATTTGCTTTAAAAGTGTTTTTGAAAAAACAAACTAATGAACCTTTGGACTTTAAACTCCACCTGGTATCTTATTTATGTAAGCTTGGTGTTGATTTGTATCGCACTTATCAGTTTACAAATACATAATACAATAAAAATAAAAGATAAAGTTCCTAAAATTATTAACACTTGCAATTCATTAAAAAAATACAAAATATATTGCAAATTAAAAAATAAATAAATAATATTGAACCTTGGACCACGTGCCAAGCTAACGTCAAAATCAGCTGAAAAAACAATTCTAATGCACGTACGTCGTAAATGAACGCATATGTGAAGTTAAATGTCATCCTTGAACGAAAATGCAGAAAGCAATAATTTTTAACAATTTTCTGTTTCCTGGATTAATACACCAATCGTACTGGTAAAGACGAAAATAGTCGAGTTTTTTCTAGATCAGTAAACTGACAAAGCCATCATCAAATAACTTTTATCTCATAATCATCGGGTTATATTTTATTTCGTAAAACAGTGTGGGCGTATGACCTTTTCAATTTACTGGACTAGGTGTAACTTAGAATATTTCTCTCCTATACTACTTCTTTAGGAAACAAAGGATAGGAATAATCTAGGTATTGCTGCAATCAAACATGAAAAGCCATCCAACGTAGTGTGTTCCTTTTTCAATAGATTGAGTGGAATAACTTAATTTTCGACGTACGTGTACTGATGGAGAGATTCTTTTGGGCATTCTTATTTTTAGGGATGGATCCAGTGGTGACATCATTAAATTCTTAAATTTTGTGATGGAGCTTCCCAAAATTAACTGTTAAATCCATTAGGCCACGTATGACAGTTCCCATTCGTTCTAACTGGCTTGAGTGGGTTGAATAATAAAACATAACCTCACAATAGAAACTAGGGGTGAATAAAAATATTTCCGGCCCTTATTTGATTTTTAAGTTTTATTATAAACTTCAGCTTGGATACAGAATATTTTTACGAAATTCATTTGGTGTTAGAGGATACAACATGAAAAAAAAAATTTGGTTCATCAAATATTTTTTCCATCTCTAGCGTTTTTATTTTTCAAGATGAGTTAATGCTGTTGCATCTGCCCATTTACACGCATGTTCTTGTAATGGTTGTTTTATTATTTTTTTTTATTTTCACATTCTAGTAAAAAAGATAACATACACAAAAATTTAAGTTAAAAGCAAAAATTACTTATCAGTGAGGTAGAACTTAACTGAATACTTGTCAAGATTTAGATTCAGCTTGGGTACACTTTTCACTCTGTTCTAAATTTTAAGAAACGAAATCTATCTATTTTCAGGACATATGATCGTTTAGTGTCAACTCACTTATCTATGGGGCTTCTGACTAAAACAAGCGAGAAAGGATGCCGCGAGACCTTAACTAGGGTTAAATAGAATTTATATTGAGCGGTGAATCCAGCAAGTATATTTTACTTCCTTAATTATTCAATGCAAGTAAAAAAAATATCGTTATACACAGTGGTTTCTCCTTTGAATATAAAAATACTATCTGTGCTGCGTTCTTTTTCACGACCAGCTCTTCATTTCTTAAAAATGAATACTATGCGGAACGTAATTTAATGATACAGCACTTAACAGTGGAGACACAATACTTGTTTCTCTCTATTTCTCAATTAAAAACAAATAATAAAATATTTATAGTTTTAGGTTATGCATCTCTAACGGTATCCATCTTACGTATTTAGTTGTAGCACAGAAGAAAATATCCCGAAAAGCTGATTAAAATATTATTCGATTTCGACAAAACTCGATATATCTGGGTTTTCGGGACTGTTCACGAATATGAAGTTCAAATTTCAAACAACAAAATGGTGGCCCCAAAATGGCGGTCTATTTTTGGAAAAACATGAGTTATTTTTATGAAACTCTGTACATGTGTTTTTGGGGTCGCTGCTTACGAATATGAAGTTCAAATTTCAAAAAACAAAATGGAGGCTTCAAAATGGCAGATCGTCCCAACCTAATAAAGGACCCCCTAAGGTGTTCATTCCTGTCGGTTCTGTATTTTCCGTTTCATACTTATTTGTTAACAGCATACAAACGTTGAGCCAATAATCAAACTGTGAAGAATTGCATTTGGATGCTGTGAACTTTTTGCCAATTATTTCGGAATTCTGTCATCAATTTAACAATCGGTTGCTTCAAATTTTCTGGCAAAATATATATAGGTGAAGTTTTTTTTTGTCAGTTCTGCTTCAATAGTGGCAATAATTACATTTATGTTATCATGTAATTCATTTTTAAGAAGTAGGAAAATGTCTTTTCTTGTAAAAATAAAGAAATACATACATTTTAGTTCAATATTTTCCATTAATTTTTAGTAATTGTAAATAGTAAAATGAAACGAAAAATTTGCAATAAGGTACTGAATTTTGAAAGTATTTTTTTCCATTTTGCAACTTTCTCTCGTATTTTTAAACAGTTTTTAACAATTTGGTAACGACTTCTAGAGTTCTTACACAATTTGCTACGTTATGCAAGAATTTCCAAAATTTTAAAATTATTTTTCCCATTTGGGGATTTTGAAATTTTCAAGTTTTTTTTTTTAAATTTAGCAACAATTTACTGCATGTTGCAATATTTTCCAGAACTGCTTAACTAATTTTATAATTTTGCAACAATTTACAGAATTTTTACAGTATTTTTCCTATTTTTGCAACATTTACCCGAATATGTTAACTATTTTTCACATTTTGCAACACTTTTCCAAATTTTCAAACAATTGGTTGAATTTTGTAACATTATCCCGATTTTTTTAACACTTTTTTAAAATTTGCGACACTTCTCTGAATTAAAAAAAAACGCCATGAAAGTAAGATTGACGAATCCATGGCGTCCATGCAAAATTTTGCGCAAAAACTAACACAGATATCAAACTGCGACATCTAACACTCAATTTTTCGATATTTTGGCAAAAAAGTCTAATATACAACCTCCAATTGATTTCACGTTAGAGTTCAATGACGTTTTTAACTTATTGCTTGTTTTTAAAAATTTTTGGGAATACTTTCTTAAAAAAACTCGATAATTGAACAGTTAATTACTTACTTAACGTTAAGTAAACATGAAATTCCAGAGACACAATGAAATTCTAATCATCTTTAGGGACAGAATTCATTTTACACAATTAAAATTCGTTTACTTTTGCGGAGTCTATAATAGTTTAAACTTGATGACGTCTTCATAAGAGATGCTACGTAGCACTGGACGCTTCGAAATTAAATGAAATTTATGAGACAGGTGCAAGTGGAAGGAGCACCTAAGTGATCGTAATCATACTAGAGAAATTGGCAAAAGTATTCAAACACCTAAAAATTCCTAAATAAAACCATTTGTTACTTACATTTTGGCCAGCTCTTCGAGACATTTTTCTTCTGTCCGTAGCTCGCTCGAACGGATCTTTATTTCATTTTGTAATTTATCCGATTATCAATTGATTAATCACTTTTTTTGATGGAGAATTGTCAAAAGTCAATTCTACAATGCATTTGACAGAAAGCCGCATGCCAATAGCCGGAATAGCACGTTTCTTCACAAATTTTTAAGTAATTGATAAAAAATGAACTCGATTTTAAAAGCAACTATCCGCCTAAACGGCTTAAGAAACATTCTAACTCCAGTGAAGAATATGGTATTAATTTCAAATGTGCAAAACCAAAAACAAGTTGCAAGAAATTTGTGGTCTATGAGCAACTGGCATTCACAGAAATTATCCAAAAATCATAGCAATTTGTGTAGTTGTGGATGCGGACGCAAACAAGGAGTACACACCAAAGGTACTGATATTAATATCTCTCAAAAACTTTATTTAAAAAAGATAGGTTAAGTGTTTATGAAATTTATGATTAGAGTAAATTATTTTTCCATGTTACAATAATCTCATATATTTCCGGCATTTCTAGCTGAAAAGGAGCTTGTAGAATTCTTAACAGAAGAAATTTTGGCAGAAAGAAAGGCACAAAAGGTAAAAGCAATCCCTACTGAAATAGGAGGGTTTAAAGCAAGTTTAAATGGAGCAGAAGTAACTTTAACAAAAAAGACTGATACAGAAACGTAAGCGGACTTTTTAAATATTCTTATTATTTTTATAAACACAAAATTTATATGTTTTAAACTATAAATATTTTTTTAAAATCCATGTTACTTTATAATAATATTGAACATGTATATTTAACTTTTGTTATTTTTTGTAGGATTAAAGTAAGCTTCAATGTTAATCACTCAGTAGATACTGATGCTGAACCAGAGATACATGAGAATATGGAAAAGCCAGAAATTGGAGAATTAAAATCAAAACCTACTTTTAAAATTGATATAGTACAAGGAGATACTACTGTCAGTGTAACATGTTCATTTGTCCATTCTAGTGAACAGGATGATGGTTATAGTAAGTATGACTTCTCCAAGGCTTATTTTATTTCTAATATCATATAATAATTTATGTTGATGTCTGTGTCAACGGGCAATATTGAAAATTACATTAACTGTTATATGTCCTTGCTCCAAGGCCATAACTTTTGATTTTTATATTAAATTGCCTTTTAAAATGTTTATTTTATGATATTTATAATACCATACATTATCAAATATAAAAGTCATCTGGACAACTACAGATTTTAAGTTTTAATAATAACCGGTCAAGTGTAAGTTGAACTTGCACAATTAGTGTTTTGTACATTGAATGCTTTTAAAATAAAAAAAATTGTTACGGTGGTATAAAATGATCAGTGACTTCACAAAACACACTCCAAAGGAGTTTTCAACAAAGTTTGTTTCCAATCTTTACTGAATACTGATGACCTTGAAATTTTTGTTTTTTATATACCAAATCGATTATTAAAGGTAATACACTTGTGATAATTTTCATTTAATCTACACCCCGTGGAGAATATTCTAGAATTTTTTCAAAATTTTTTGATCAGTAATTTTTGGAGATAAGGTGAGGGGACAGCGATTGTTCGCGATTTTTTAAAAATAATACAAAGAAAAGTGAACTCAAGTATTACATTATATATATGTAATTTTTACTCGTGTTTTCACAAGCTTTCATTTGACACTACACGAGATGACCTAGTAAAAAATTTTTTTTTTCACTTCTGATTTCACTCTCCAAAACTAACCCCTTAAGTCAAAATTTAACTTTCAAAACTACACGACTCTGATGAGGCCATCAATTCTTATATTATTACCAAATTTCAACTTTCTTTGAGAAATAGTTTCAGAGAAAATTGGGCGTGACAAACAGACAGACACCGAAGTGATCTTATAAGTGTTCTGTACGGAACACTAAAAAAAACAACTAGACTGAATTTAACTTTTAGACCCTTTAAGTGAACTTGGCTGTTAAATTTTTATTTTTAGATGATGGATTTGGTATTGATGAGCTGAGCATCTATACTGGAGACTATAATGAAAATGTCTATGCTGTTTCTGGAGAAGTTTTAGATTCGGTAAGATTAAATTTTTAAGGAGAAAATGACGGTAAAGAGCACATATAAATGTACTAAAAAAGGTTGCTTAATCTTTTTATAGAATTTCAGAATTCTTTAAAATGCTATTAAATATGGAAAGTGTATAATTAAGAGCACAAGTCATATCAAAAACCTAACTGATAACTTTCATTTTAAAATTAGCATTTTCCAGATAAAAGTAAAATAATCATTGTTCTTTTTTTTAGTATCTGTATGATCTAATTCTAAACTACCTAGAAGAAAAAGGGATAACCAATGACTTTGTAGACAAACTCTCAGAATATAGTACAGCATATGAACACTCAGCGTACATAGGTTTGCTAGAGGGACTGTCAAAATTTGTTTCTGGAAAATAATTGTTTAAATAATAGTTATGTAATTCTAAGTCGTGAATCTTTGTTATATTTAGCTTTAAGAATATTTTAATTACTGATAACTTTTAAAAAGTTCCATGTTTTTCATTATTTTTGGAAATTTTCCTGATTTTTTTTTTTATATAAGAAAGGAAAAAAATTAAATAGTATTATTTCATTAAAAAAAAGTGTATTCCCAGACATTTTATAAACTTATCCTAAACTATAAAATAAAAGTTAAATCACAAATATAACTGGTTATAAAAAAATTGCAGAGCAGAATAAATAATATATAAGAATTGGATGCTTGTCCCAAAGAACAGAACAGAAAATGTAGCTATTGCTACAGGAAAACAAACAGGTGCCTCTTCAAGTTACTTAGAGATGATGCGCAAGTAGAAGTTGTACCTATTATATGTAACAAGAATAAGGAAAAATACCTTGAGAAACACAACCAGGGATTCTAGCATGATGTATGTAGCCAGTCGGCTTCGTTTCCAGTCGGCTTCGTTTTGAGGTGACGTTTTATTTCACGTGTTTGTCTCTCTGTAGCGATAGCTATATTTTCTGCGTCAAAGTGCTTTATTGTGGTAATCCATTTTTACACAATTTTATATCTTCGTAAAAAAAAAAACATTCTGTATAAGATTTCATAAGCACACATCCTGGCACTCTAAAGACATACATGTGTAACTTGATAGCTTCAAGCAATAGTTCAGTAATGTGGAAAGTAACTTGTATTCCTACAAATACTTTTAACTTCACAACATGTTGTCTTTAACTGGTGGTTTATGAGCTAAATATAAAGTTACTATGCTGCCTAGAGCACTAACTAGAAAGATTACATCAAACCATCTGTGGTAGAAGTTGAACTGTAGAGCACCTAAAAACAATATAATGATATAGACAAAAATAATTGACATACTGGTGAGCAAAAAAATCGACTCGACGATTTTGCTTCATTTAAAACTGATTCTTGAATTTAATTTTTGAACAGTGGTATTATTTTTGGTATCATTTTCTACTCTTTCCGATAATACCAAAAACATTTGGATTTCCAAAAAGTTTTACTGATTAAAATGGTTTTACTCATTAGAACCTTTTTTGCTCGCTCAGCAACGTACTTGTGCGCTATTCATCCCTATAAAAACACAGGCGGCAGCTGCATTTTCCTATCATTCCTTTATCGAAACTGAACCGTTAACATCTCTGCTATACCTGCTCACTAATTACGTCATCGGAAAATGGAGATACCATCCCGGAAGGAACGGCACAAGTCATTGCCCTATTGCACGAAGGGCATAGTCAATGTGTAGTCGCTGCGCAATTGCACCTGAGCCAGTCAGCTGTCTCTAGAGTTTACAGACGTTACCAAGAGACTGGCGCCTTTACACCGAGACCAGGATCAGGAAGAAGGTATACATTGGAGTGAGAAGACCGCTTTATTGTCAACACAACCCTAAGAAATCGTTACTTGACCGGCGTTGAGGTCCAACAAGGGCTCCAACAAGTTTGTAGTCTGGCTGTCAGTCACTGGATAGTCAGAAAAAGACTTTAAGAAGCTAACCTAACTTCAAAGAGACCAGATAACGGACCCAAATTGACAGAAGCCCATCGACAAGCGCGAGTCAGAGTTGTCCGAGAACATGTCGACTGGACCTTAGAGCAATGGCGCTCCATTTTATTCTCCGACGAGGGTGTGCCTACATGGCAATGATGGAAGAAGACGAGTCTATAGGAGGCCTGGGAAGCCCTATGCACAGTGCTGCATTACTGAAATGGTCGCCTACAGAAGAGGTTCTGTCATGGTGTGGGGAGATATCTAACTGGATGCGAAAACCGATTTGGTTTTCGTGAGTGATGAGACTCGTAGAGGTGGATTAACTGCTCACAAGTACATCGAGGAAATCCTGCAGGAACAAGTCGTTCCTTACGCTGGGTTTGTTGGCGATAGCCTCATGCTAATGCACCATAATGTGGGGCCACATGCTGCTGCATCGGTGCGGCAATACCTAGCGGAAGTGGAAATACCCGCATTAAACTGGCCTGCGCGAAGTGCTGACCTCAATCCAATCGAGGACATGTGGGATGAATTCAAAAGAAGGGTTGGAGCCAGAAATCCAGCCCCTGCATCGCTGAGAAACTTAAAGGTTGCGATGGCGGAAGAGTGGGAAAGAATCCCACAGACAGTGGTGAAAAAGCTCACCCGTTCCATGAAAAACCGGCCGGTAGCAATAATAAAAAAATATTGATTTTGGTTTTTATCAATAAATTTAATTATTAAACTTAAAATTTGTTTAATTTTTCCTTTGTCTTACCCCTATTTTCAATCCTTGTTCTCCTTTTTGCCTTTTAATCAGTAAAAAGCAAGAGGTATGCTATGGGATTTGGTATCATTAGAAAGAGAATAGAATGGGCTTTCACATGATACTAAAATCCGTAAAAATATATGAACACTAAATTCTAGGATCCATGTTAAACAAAGCCAAATAGTATGAGTATATATATATATATATATATATATATATATATATATATATATATATATATATATATATATATATATATATATATTATATATATATATATATATATATATATATATATATATATATATATATATCTATCTATGTATGTACGTATGTACGTAGGTACGTAGGTACGTGTGTACGTAGGTACGTGTGTACGTAGGTACGTAGGTACGTACGTACGTACGTACGTACGTACGTACGTATATATATATATATATATATATATATATATATATATATATATATATATATATATATATATATATATGGATCTTTTTATTTATTCCTTGTAAATTCCATCAAAGGTTCTTAAGCTAAAAAAACCGGTCAAGTGCAAGTTGAACTTGCACAATTAGTGTTCCGTACGTTGATTGTTTTTTAAGATAAAAAATTTTGTTAGGGTGGTATAAAATGGTCAGTGACTTCACAAAACATACCCCAAATGAGTTTTCAACAAAGTTTGTTTTCAATCTTTACTGAAAACTGGTGACCTTGAAATTTTGTTTTTTTTTTATATACCAGATAAATTATTAAAGCTAACGATATTTTTCGTTCAATCTATACCCCGTGGAGAATATTCCAGAATTTTTTCAAAATTTTTTGATCAGTACTTTTCGAGATAAGGTAGGGGACAGCGATTTTTCACGATTTTTTAAAAGTAATACGAAGAAAAGTGTGCGCAAATATTACATTATATATATATTTTTTTACTCGTGTTTTCACAAGCTTTCATTTGACACCACACTCGATGACCCAGTAAAATTTTTTTTTTTTTTTACTTCCGATTTCACCGCTCAAAACGAATCCCTTAAGTCCAAATTTATGTTACGGTGAAATAAAATGATCAGTGACTTCACAAAAGACACCCCAAACAAGTTTTCAACAAAGTTTATTTCCAATCTTTATTGAAAATTGATGACCTTGAAATTTCTGTTTTTTTATATACCAGATAAATTATTACAGGTAATGCACTCGTGATAATTTTCGTTCAATCTATACCCCGTGAAGAATATTCCAGAATTTTTTCAAAATTTTTTGATAAGTACTTTCCGAGATAAGGCGGGTGGACAGCGATTTTTCGCGATTTTTTAAAAATAATACAAAGAAAAGTGCGCGCAAGTATTATGTTATATATATATTTTTTACTCGTATTTTCACAAGCTTTCATTTGACATCACACTCGATTATCTAGTAAAAAAATTTTTTTTTCACTTCCGATTTCACCCCCCAAAACTAACCCCTTAAGTCAAAATTTAACTTTCAAAACTACATGGCTCTGATGAGGCCATCAATTCCTATATTACTACCAAATTTCAACTTTCTATGACAAATAGTTTCGGAGAAAATCGGGTGTGACAGACGGACAGACAGACGGACAGACACCAAAGTGATCTTATAAGTGTTCCGTACGGAACACTAAAAATATTGTATTCCATCAAATATTCTAGTTACACACATAAAAATAGCCGTGATTCATCTGCAAAGAACTTCTCCAAACTATAAAACGCCTTACGGACTAAATAATTCTTAATTACTAGTTTCAGCCAGTTTGTTCCTAAAATTCTAACATGATTTGGAAAACTATTGTACAATCTTATAGGAATATTTACTTTTATTTGGTTTTAAATCATTTTTTAATCTAGTCTTATGTTCATAAACTCTTATGCATTCCTGAAATAGGGTCTTTATTATTATGAACAAATAACACTGCTTCATATATATACAAACTTATTACGGTAAAAATTCTTTTTGAAATAAATACATTTTTACAACTATCCCTTGCCTTCATTCTGTATAGTACTCTTAGACACCTCATTTGCAAAACCAATATTCTGTTTATTTCACAGTAATTCCCCCAAAAGATGATTTCATATCTCATACGAGAATGAATGAGGGCGTAATAAGAAGATAGTGCTGCGTCTTCACAAACATAATCTCAAATAACTCTTAGCACATATTATTGGCCAAAGCACTGACATGACACCTCCAGTCAAGTCTCCTGTCCACAGTTACTCCGAGAAATAAAATCTCATTCCCCGAAACTACATCAATGTTGTCATATGTTACTGTTATACGTTGATAATTCAATCATTTATCATTAGAAAATAGAATGGTTTGTGTTTTTGAAATGTTTAAAAGTAGATCGTTCGAAGTAAAATCCTTATTTATCCTCTTTAAAGATAAGGGTAGTATCATCGGCATACAGCATCATATATTCACGCGACACCTTAGGCAATTCATTAGTATACACTATATATAGCAGGGGCCCTAAAATTGAATCTTGAGGTACACCCTTTTTTATTATGACATTCTCGGAGCAAGCAAGCCTTCTACAAGGGTCTGCTTCAATAACACATTGTGATCTGCTTTTTAAATGCGATTTTATGAGCTGAAGAGCTACACCTCTAATTTCATACTTCTCTAGTTTTAAGCGAAGTATAAGTGACTTACCGAGTCAAATGCTTTTGACAAATCAAGAAGCATGGCCACAGTCACCCTATCATCATTTAAAGAATTAAGAATCTCTGACATGGCTTGATAAATAGCTCTAATAGTAGATTTATGTCGACTGAAATCATTCTGCTGATCAGCCAGGATATTATTTCGTTCAATGAAGAATATCAACCTGGAGTACAATATTTTTTTCAAAAATTTTGTTTACATTTGACAGTAGTGATACCGGCCTATAATTTATTTCTTCAGTTCGGTCGTCTTTTGTATATATGGCTTTTTATATGTGTAAGCTTTAATTGGTCTGGGAAAATTCCTGTCGAGAACATAACATTAATAATATGTTCCAAGGGTATAGATATAATATCTACCGCTCCCTTCAAAAGCTAAACAGGCACCTGGTCTTTTCCTACACCTTTTTGTGTTTTTCAAATTTTTTATGCATCTACAGACATCTTCTGTTCTAAGAATATCTTCCGCTGACACCCCGCTATGAGGAATGCGTCAACTGTCCCACTACCATCAACATCTGGACAAGAATTAATGAAGTAATTATTTTAAGCATTCGGTGCTGTCACTGAATCCCCATATTTCGGCGCAAAAGTGTCGATTATTGAATTTTTTTCAGAATTTTCAGATATCATCCTAGTTTTATTATCAGAATTTAGAATAAATTCAGCATTTGATTTTCTTTTAGCTTCCAATATAACTTTCTTTAAAATTTTATCATATCTCTTGTATTCATCGTTAGAAATTTTACCTTTCTTTTCCTCACAATATAATTTCCTTTTATTTTTACATGAAATTTTTATGCCTTTAGTTATCCAACCATTATGAAATTTACTTAAGCGAGGGATACATATATATATATATATATATATATATATATATATATATATATATATATATATATATATATATATATATAAATGTATATGACATAGGGATACATATACATGGTACACATACTACTGCTATTTTTAAGAGTGTGCGTAATAATGGTTTATGTTGTCGCAAAGTCCGCAAATAAATTTATAAATTATTTATATTTATAAGATAAAAAAGACTTTTAGGATATATTTTTAAAAATAGAAATAGTTTTAACATACCTTTTCTGTGTGATTGTAGGATTATGAATAAATTGTAAATTTTTTTTTAATATGGGTAAATAAAAACTCACCTAATACTTCTGTAATAATTGTTCTATATTGTACTGGCATATTCATTCGTAATAGCAATACAGAAGATACAAAATACATTCCCATTATTTGAGCAAGTACTAATACTATTATATTTGAACTCTTGCTCGATGACATTCTGTTGAAGAACTAAAAAAGAAGTTTCACTCATAATGGTGTATTGTCACCTTTACACCTTCAAATAGATTCACGATTATATACATATCACGAGAATTCAATGAGGTAATATGTGTATACTCTACACCCCTATGGATAGTCACAATAGCGCCCCCTTAGAAACAAGACTTTATTAGGGTTTTTTATGAAAAATTCAGGTATCGATTGTTAAATTGGATGTAAGTTATTAGAGTTTTATTGTATGAAAGGGTTCTTTCTTGCAAAAAGTAGCCGATCTTTAGTTTACTGTGGTGGAAAGCGTCTTACGTTTTTAGAGTTCCAGTACAAGATGGCTTTTTTCCACCAAGGAGCTTCGCCCCCCTGTTGTCGTTTGGCTTCATTCCCTCTAGAAGTACCTCCGCTTTTAGTGTTTTTTCGTTAAGGAAACGACCTTTATGTTTATATGTTGCCCCCGACCCTTGGACCTGACCACGCCCATAACATAGATATAGCACACTATATTATTATTATTATAGATAACGACGAACGATTAAAGAAACGAAAAAAAAGAATTTCTTTAAGTGTATAAAAATGTAAACGTTCCGCCACCTTTGGACCAATTATGCTATATGTTTTTTTCCAATATTTTCTGAATGAAATTATAACCAGCTGATTTGGGGTGTGCTCTGAAAGTAACCACTATCGTGAATTAATGATGGAACAGATATTATGTAATGAAAAATTACAATAGAATACTAATGTATTATTTGTCATTACCATTACTAAACCATAAAATTGATTATTCACTAAGAGTACGGTTTGGATGTAACTAAAAGTGACAGTGATGATATATTATGTGACCCTGCTTAAAACTTTGGTCTACCAAACGGATAAAAAAATTAAAAGTTATAGCCTTTATAGCATACTTTAATTTTATTAATATTAAATATTTTTAATTTTTTAACTTGAAGGTATCCTTCAGGATAGGAATTTCATACAGTTTTATTTTTTTTTCTTAGACTTACCTTTGTTAAAGTAAGAAGTAACCCTCTAATGGAAGTTACTACGATACACCCCACTAGATAAAATGAGATTTGTTGAGACCAAAAGTTAATGTCAAAATCAAAACCCATCCAAAGTACTGCTATTTCTATGCCTCGTGTTACTGGATCTTTCTTTCCTACTCTGTCAAATACTATATTTATCGTACACTGAAAGAAAGATGTACTTATTTATAAAATCATGGAAATAACTCATCCTCTTGGTTATTAGCTTGTTCCCTTGTTATCCTAATACTATCAGATTTATTAGTTTTGTTTGGGAAAACTGGAAATATCACAGAACTATAAACTTTTCAAGAATATAACACAAAATCTTGTAATATTAGAAAAACGAGCTGTTAATTAAACAAAAGTTGATATTTCTGTCTTAACTTAAAGCTCCCTAAGGCGGCAAGTGTAAATTGACATTCTTAATTCCAACAAATGTCGTCAAGGATTATATAAACGGATCCCGGACCAAATATCGAAGGACATAATTTTGAAAGACAAATTATCGAAGAACATATAATTGAACGGACTAATGTTCGAATGGACAATTGTTGGAACGGACAATATTTGAAATGAACAATTATTCGAATGGACAGTTTTTTGAAAACTACTTAAGTTATCCTTCTTTTAGAAAGATAATATTTAAAGTATAATAAATGCAAGAACTAGGTAGGATAAAGTAAAACAGAGGTATAGATATTTATGTTGTATAATAATTATTTGAAGTTATTTAATATGTATTCAATGACATTTAAAAATAGCCACATGTTGCATATTTTGTCAATACTGTAGCACTATATAATATTTACAAAGAAATATTTACAGCTAAATTACTTAAAAACCCTGCAGGATGATCTATACAAAACTGTTCTAAGATATTTTTTATTCTTGGGTCAAGAGCGGCTTATTTCGTTTTCCGAGGAGTCGCGGGCAATCCCAACCGAAGTTGTGCTAATTTCGTTTCTGTCAGTGCCTGTTCTCTTTGGATGACTTCAATAAATTTACAAATACTTGGATGGTAAGCTGATAATTGGCTCTCAAAAGCCATGTGCCATCCTTCTATGTGGGATGTCATCACTAATGATAAATAACAATTCCACATTTCAATAGGAAATATGGGAGGTCTTTGGCGATTTCTTCTGACTCAGCCAATCCATGTTTTCTCAAAGTAATCCACAACCTCATTTGCTTCAGGTACGGTTTCGGCGGCTGTATTAAAAAATAATTGAACATATTTCGGTGGTATAAAGGCTAAAGCTGTCAGAAGTTTCATTTGTTGGGCCAATTCTCTGTCGGTGTCATATTTTTGTTTTAAAACCAGAACTTTCTTCTGTACAGGGCTTGGTAAAAATGAAAAAAAAACATCCTCGAATTATTTCGAAGTCTGTCAGGAATGATTTTGGACGAAGTTCTGGCAGTAAACTCTTTTCACCTTCCAGTAATCTGATGTAGGTCTCCTTGGTCCTGTTTGGAAGCAGTGCATAAATTAAAATGCTTGGTAAAATATTTTAGGGGTTGTCTTGAAAGTGCCATCCATATAGACATTCTCTGCCCTTTGCAACAGGTTAAGGTTCTCTTTGGTGGCAAAAATTATTATTCTGTCTTTGCCAGGTCCTGAATCGAACAAAAGGAAAGGCCTACCTTTGGTCGTTACTTTGTACTTTTCTGGAATATCCAAATCTTCTAGGTTGTTTGGTGTTTTTTGTTCTCTCTCTCTCCGTACTGTTCCTTTCAGACTGTTGACGGTGGGTAAAGCTGTCGCAGTAAAGTGGTTGACATCTGAGGTGACTGCCGAAACTATATAGTGTGGGGTATCTCTGGTTGTTTTGGCTGACTCTTTAATTTTATTTTTGGTTTTTAAGGCTCTCTCCCCTTCGACGGCTTTCCCTTCATGGTCGTGGGCATTTTCTTCAACGATGATTTCTGCTTTTGTGATGGTTCGGCCTCTACATTTTTTCTGGGCAAAGTACTCACATTTCCAGTACTTTCTTACGTTTGTTGATTTATTTTCGATATACATGTAACCGTTTAAAAGCAACTTGATTTGGCCTTTTTGGCTAACTAAATATTCTAAAGCCATTTTCCCTTTCCAAACTCAATCCAACTCTTAAAAGGGAAGAAGATAGAATAATTAATACTTTATCATTTTTTTCGGCTTTTATACCCGCCTGTCGTAAATATCTATACCTGTGTTTTACTCAATCCTTAATTATATTAAAAGATTGAATAACCCAAGTGCACAAGCCGTTCTGCAGCTAAGAGGTATTAAAATAACACGAAACCCTTCTTTTTAATATGGCTTTTACAGGTACCTACTAAAATTCCCTTATTACAGATTATTTTAATAAAATGTTTTGAAAAACAAAGGTCAATATTTCTCTTACATTATATTATTCAGTCAGTGTCATTGTATACGTATTAAATAAAGCAAATAATTTTACATAAATCTATACCTCTGTTTTACTTAATCCTACCTAGTTCTCGCATTTATTATACTTTAAATATTATCTTTCTAAAAGAAGGATAAATCAAGTAGTTTTCGAAAAACTGTCCATTCGAAATATTGTCCGTTCGAACAATTGTCCATTCGAACAATAGTCCGTTCAATTATATGTTCTTCGATAATTTGTCTTTTGATATTTGCTCTGAACCCGATATAGAACAGTGAAGAATTAATTAACATTTATCAATATTAATCACATGTTGACATATATTATAAATTCCATATAATTCTGACAAAAATAATCGTGTGTAGATATACGCACGGTGGTCTAGTACTGTAAACTTACAATGAAAATTTTCCATAGACAGTAACCAGAGAAAATATATCCCAGAAAATTAAAGTATATACCCTTCCAGGTTTTTGACCATTCTATCCTCTCTAACATATTTCGATTTTCATGAACTTCCAAAAACAGTTGTCTGCTTACTTCCTCTAAACCATCTACTTCTAATTTTAATTGATTAATATCTAAAAAAATAAAAAGGTAATCGTTTCCAACTCAATGTTGGTTATGTGAATTATTTCCTAAATTCCAAATGTATGACTCCCCACTCCTACGGATCGAGAAAAAAGGTTTCTTATATATTTTCTTCTTTGGATCCATGATCCTCCTCGCTTTAAGAGCCTAGTTACGTCACTGTTAGTAATATAAAGAACATCCTTTATAATGCAATAACTTACTTTCATTGCTTCTATTCCCAGTGACTGAAGAAATCATGCCCCATATTCCCCTTTTCGAAAAAGAATCGACTTGCTCTAGAGATTGAAACTTTTTAGCTTTTGCTATCCTTTTCTTTCTTATAACTATCATATCCATCGTTTGTAGTAGTCTCTTTTCTATATTTAATACATCCGCCTCTGATACTTCTCTAAAACAAATTTAATTTCTCATTATTGTCTTCCAAATGACAAGAAAAGAAAAAATACATTTTTAATGATACATTAGTAGCACCTTTTCTTTATTAATCTGACTGTTAGATTTGAAGGGTTTTTATGGAACAAAGAAAAAATTAAGTAAAATTTGGAGAAAGTTTCGAAGCAATGCCTAAAGTCTGATGAATAATTTTTTTATATATTTATTGAGAAAATTAATACTTTTTGCTCAATTTTTTTGTCCTGAAAATAATCTTTACAAGTGCAGAAAGTAGGTATCAGATATATTTGTCAATATGAACGAGGGTTGTATGATAAGTACCTGGCCTTGATAAGAAAAAAACATTTTTATGTGTAAAATTAACATAGTCTCCTTTTAGCGCGTTTGTTTCAGCAATCACCTCATCGTCTGAGCCAAATTTTTTTCCTCCGAGTCATTCTTTCATATTTGGAAATAAGAAATAATCGCTTGGGGCTAAATCCGGCGAATATGGTGGCTGCGGAGCAATTCGTACCCTAACTTATGGAATTTTGCCATGGCGATGACACAAATATGCACGCGTGCATTGTCTTGTTCAAAGAGAAATTTTTTCTTATGTAACACATGTTTGGAACAACGCAATTGAGGAGAATCTCGAGCGGTTGCTCTTGATATATCCAAGGCATTCGTCCATGTTTGGCACGATGGATTGTTGGCTAGGTTACGCTCTTCTGGTATGTCTGAAAAGTTCTGTTTGTGGCGCTCATGATTCCTCAGAGAGCGTTCTTTACGAGTAGCAGTAGACGGATTTCTTTCTAACACCTTCACTATCAACACGGCTGTGCCCCAGGGCTCCATACTGTCTCCTACTCTCTTTCTAATTTACATAAACGATCTGCAGGAAAAGATCAGGAATCCAATCTAAAGCTTTACAGATGACAGTACGCTTAACTCTTCATTTACTTTAAACGCTCGGACATCGGCTACTCAGTCTACTAAGTCTTTCAACTTAACAAAGACCTGGAAGAAATTCTATCTTGGGGTGACAGTCACCAAGTGGAACTTAACGCTACAAGAACCCAGGCGGCAGTTTTTTCTAAAAAAAGTAACGTTGTTGAACCCGCCATAGTTATGTCGGGGAACTCCATTCTTCTAGCATCGTCACTCAATTTGTCGGCGTTAATTTAAGAGCAAATATGTCTTGGCATGAACATGTTGCAAGCATAGCAAAAAGAGCCTCTCGAAAGCTGGGAATATTATTTTGAACCAGAAAGCTTTACACTCCACAACAATTGTTACTTCGGTACAAAGCTTAAATTCGACCAACTATGGAATACTGCTCTCATGTTTGGGGCTCTGCTCCCATGTTTGGGGCTCTGCTCCCAAACATACACTCCATTTGTTGGATTCTATTCAGAGAAGAGCTGTTCGCCTGATTGAAGACTCGGAACTGGCCGGTGGCCTTAATTCGTTGGAACGTCGAAGAACGGTTGGCGACTTGAGGCTATTCGACAAGTATTTCCATGGAAATTGTTCGATGGATGTAGCCCCCTTAATTCCTCCCAGAGCGGTGCATACTAGAAATACACGTCGCGCTAATACTTCACGTCCGTATGAGGTTCAGCTTGTTAATCCTCGTACAACTCTTTGTAAGCAGTCTTTAATATGGAGAACCTTTTAGAATAATTTGCCCAGGATTGTGTTTCCCACCGAGTAGAATCTACAGCGATTCAAGACCAACGTGAATTGCTTTTTCCGTACATGTCTCGCTCCTGTAGCGTTTTAGGGATTTCTCTGCAGCACATGTGCTAGACCCATAAAAAAAAATCTCACTCAAGCTCTTCTAGCGTTTCCTTGACGGGTTTTGTAACATGTCACGTTGAAAAATCACTTTGTCGTGTCTTTTGGCATATTGCGGTTGTTTTTTTTCAACGCTCGGTTCATTTGCATCAATTGTTATCGGTAACGTTCCTTAGTAATAGTTTCGATGGGTTGGAGCGGCTCATAATACACTACATCCAGCTAATCCCACTAGGTACACAGCATAAGTTTGGAGTCATGAATATTCGACTTTGGCGGACATGTTGATGGTTCACCGGGTTTCACCCATGATTTTTTTTGAGTTTTGGATTATCGTAGCATATCCATTTTTCATCATCAGTTACGATACGATGCAAAAAACCTTTTCGATTATGCCGTTGAAGCAGTTGTTCGCAGGTGAAAAATCGCCTTTCAACGTCTTTGGGTTTCAATTCGTACGGCATCCAATTTCCTTGCTTTTGAATCATTCTCCGTGCATGTAAGCGCTTGGAAATAGTTGTGCCATCAACTACTAATGATTTTGTAAGTTCTTTTTCCATTTGGCACTGGTCTTCACCGAGTAATGCCTCCAATTCTTGATCTTTAAACTTTTTCGGCTGTTCTAGACGTTCGATTTCTTCCGTATCAAAATCACCACTTTTAAAGCGTCGAAACCAGTACTCACATGGTTTTATTTATGGAATATAATCACCATAGGTTTCCGACAGCAATCGATGACTTTCAGCAGCGCTTTTCTTCGAATTAAACAAGAAAAGTAACGCTTCCCGCAAATAGTGTTTTGTTAGCACGTAATTCGACATATTCAATGCTCAAAAAATATGTTGTTTACACTTCGACAAAATAAGATATACTAAAAATTAAAGTCTAATGATGGTGCTTCACCTGAATATAGTAACAGTATGCCCCGATGCGATATAATACAAATTACGCCCTCTCTTAGAAATCTCTCAAAATTAATTCACACTCCTATTAATTATTATTACAAAAGCTAAGAGCAAAACTAGTACAACTACTGTACCTTCACGTTTATAACCTACTCACAGCAAAATCGAGATCGAGTATTCGATCTTTGATTGGACCAATTGTTAGTTTCATCAATATATCATTCGATTGGTGTTGAAATACAGATAATTGGGATCAATTTATCTGTTATATTATGTCGTTTGATTTTTCAGGTTTTAAGGAAAAACATTAACCTGCAGATTTATCTCTGATATTTAACAATTCAGTCTGTCCAGTAAGAACGTGCCCGCGATAATTCATTTTTGGTAGATGCGATTCTAGCGATTCAACAAAAAATCGGTAGAGGGAACCTTTGTCTACGACGCATTTTGGTAAAAGTATCAGTCGATTCCGAACTTTCATCGAAATCACGTAAAATCCAAAATGAATCACTTGTTTGCGCGTCGGTTCGAAGCAGTCTTTCTTTGTTCTCATTTCGCGGCCGCTAAATATACTAAAAAGTCGATATCGTTTGTGAAGAAGTGGGTAAATCATTTTAACGAGACGAAAAATGTCGACGACTTGCTCCGTAGGCAAAATCACCCCGAAAGTCGAAAATTGACACCAAAAAATATAGATAGCAAAAAACTTTCTCGAAACACATCTTTTCAAGAATACGTGCTTACTTGACAGAATATATATCTTCCCATGTGCATGCTTCTGCTAGGCGTTAACTTGGAAGCAAATAACATGAAAGCTGACAAGTCTTTGGTCTAGCTATTTAAAACACAATTTTTTTTTTTGCAAAATTCGACTTTATTCATCAATATACTCTCCTTCAAGAGCGATACAATCCGTCCAACGCTTTTCTAATATTTCTATTCGTTTTTTGTAGAAGGATTTCTCTTTGCCTTCATGATAGACCGTAGTTTCGGCGATAACTTCTTCACTGGAGCCAAATCTCTTTTCCGCGAGCATTTTTTTGAGGTCTATGAATAGATAATGTCATTGGGGGCCAAATCTTGAGAATACGGTGGAAGTAATTCGAACTTCAATTCATGCAATTTTTCCATCGTAACCATTGACTTGTGACACGGTGCATTGTCTTGTTCATTTGTGGCCGTTTCTTTGCGATTTCTGCCTTCAAACGCAACAATAATTTTATATAATATTCGCTATTGAAGGTTTTTCTCTTCTCAGCATAGTCGATAAAAATTAGGCCCAAACCTTCCCAGCCGACTCTTGTGTCTTTGGTCGCTTCGGGTGGCTTTCACCGGCTGCTGTCCACTCAGCTGACTGCCGATTTGATTCTGGTGTGTAGTGGTGGATCCATGTTTCATCCATTGTCACATATTACATGAAAAAATCCTTTTTTATTGCTCTTAAATAGGTCCAAACAGCGCTTAGAATCATCAACACGTTGTTGTTTTTAGTCCACTGTGAGCAAACGCGGTACCCATTTCGAATAGAGTTTTCTCATGCCCAAATGGTCGTGCAAAATACGACCAACACGTTCTTTTGATATCTGTAGGGTGTCAGCTATCTCACGCAATTTCACTTTACGGTCATCCAAAACAATTTTGTGGATTTTTTTATGTTTTCCGGTGTAACCACATCATTTGGGCGTCCAGAGCGTTCTGTAACATTTGTGTCTGTACGTCCGCGTTTAAATTCAGCGTACCAGTAAATGAGGAGTGATTTTCCAGGGGCAGATTTCCCGCAACACTTATCAAACCATTGTTTTGCTGAAACAGTATTTTTTCATATCAAAAAACAGTGATGTGTGATAATGAACACACGAAATTCGATTATTTCCATTGTTTTGAAAATATTCAAAGTAGCGTCACTAAAACCACTGTAACTTGTAAACTAATCGTCGAAATGTCATGAAATTTTGACACGTATCGTTTGAAGGTTGGTACTTCCTAAAAATCATACGAATTTTTTGAAAACGGCGACATCTATGTGTCAGACCAAAAACTTTTCAGCCTATATGTTATGTCTTGACATGATCATGTATCATGCATAGCAAAGAGAGCTTCTTAATAATCGGAATATTATTCCATACTAAAAAACTCTATACTATACAATTTTTAATGCGGTTCAAAGCTCAAATCAATCAATGGAATATTGTTCCCAAATTTGGGGCTCTACGCCTAAACATACGCTACATTTGTTGAATTCTATTTAGAAGACAGCTATTCGCCTGATTAGGAATCCAGAACTCACCAGAAACCTTGACTTGTTACAAAATAAGGCGGTGCATGCTAATACATCACATCTGCATGAAGTTCAACTTATCACTTTTCGTATTACTCTCTTGGATGCCTCTTTTATATGGAGAACAATCGAGACCCAGAACTGACGAGCAACCATGAATCGTTGGAGCATCTGGAACGATTGGCGACTTGAGTCTATTCTAACACGTAGGTTGAAAAGTTTTTGGTCTGACATATAGATGTCGCCCTTTTCAAAAAATCCATATGATTTTTAGGAAATACGAACCTTCAAATGATACGTGTCAAAATTTCATGGCATTTCGACGATTAGTTTACAAATTACACTGGTTTCAGTGACGCTACTTTTCAAAACAATGGAAAAAATCGAATTTCGTGTGTTGTTTTTTGATGAGAAAAAATACCGTTCAAGCAAAGTAATGGCTTGATAAGTGTTACGGGGACTCTGCCCCTAGTAAATCACTCATCATTTACTGGTATGCTGGATTTTAACGCGGTCGTACAGATACAAATGATGCTGAACGCTCTGGAGGCTCAAATGCGGTGGTTACACCGGAAAACATCAAAAAAATCCACAAATTTGTTGGGATGAAGTGAAATTGCGTGAGATAGCTGACATCCTAAAGATATCAAAAGAATGTGGTCATATTTTGCATGAACATTTACCGCGTTTCCTTCCGTGGACCAAAAACAACAACGTATTGATGATTCTGGGCGCTGTTTGGACTTGTTCAAGCGCAATAAAAAGGATTTTTTCAGGCGATATGTGACAATAGATGAAACATGGATCCACCACTACACACCGGAATCAAATCGGCAGTCAGCTGAGTGGACAGCGGCCGGTGAAAGCCGCCCGAAGCGACCAAAGACACAACAGGCGGCTGGGAAAGTTTTGGCCTCTGTATTTTGGGATACGCATGGAATAATTTTGATCGACTATGCTAAGAAGGGAAAAAACCATCAATAGCGAATATTATATAAAGTTATTGGTGCGTTTGAAGGCAGAAATGGCAAAGAAACGGCCCCAATAAACAAGAAAAAAGTGCTCTTTCATCAAAACAATGCACCGTGTCAGAAGTCACTGGTTACGATGGCAAAATTGCATGAATTGAAGTTTGAATTGCCTCCTCATCACCGTATTTTCCAGATTTGGCCCCCAGCGACTATTATCTATTCGCAGACCTCAAAAAAATGCTGGCGGTAAAGGGATTTGGTTCCATTTAAGAAGTTGTCGCTGAAACTGAGCACCGTATTCTCCAGATTTGGCCCCCAGCGACTATTATCTATTCGCAGACCTCAAAAAAATGCTCGGGGCAGAGATTTGGCTCTATTGAAGAAGTTGTCGCCGAAACTGAGGCCTATTTTGAACGCAAAGACAAATTCTTCTACAAGAAAGGTATATAGATGTTAGAAAAGCGTCGGACTGATGAATAACGTCGAATTTTGCAAACAAAATGTGTTTTAAGTAGCTAGACCAAAAACTTTTCAGCTTACGTGTTACAAGTATTTTCACGAAAAGTATTCGATTGGTGTAGCCCGCTTAACTTCTTTCAAAGCGGTGCATGCTAGGAATACATGTCGCGCTCACACTTCACATCCGTATGAAGTTTGGCACTCCTCGTACAACCCTTTTTAAGCAGTCTTTTATATGGATAATCTTATCTCTTTGGCAAGATTTGTCCAGGACTGTGTTTCCCACCGAGTACAATTTGCAGCGATTCAAGACCAACGTGAATCGCTTTTTCCGTACACGCGTCGCTCCTGTAGCGCTTTAGAGATTTCCTTGCAGCAGGTGTGCTACACCCATAAAAAAATTAATTTCCTTGGAATAAACTGCTCGGGTTTGTGTGACCTATAGAGTACAAACTGCAGCAGTTCAGGATCAATGAGAATCGCTATTTCCGCTCACTTAAGGTATTTCCTGGACGTGTTCATAAAAAAATATTTCATATTGATTTTTTTTTAATCTGTTTTCACAAGTTTAACATCTTTTTTGCAAACCAAGGAGGCAATACCTATTCCTCTTATATTTTTTTCTAATTTAAAAAAGAAATCTATAAAAGCCCTATTGAAATCAATACGTCGGGCCACAAAATATATAGCCTGTCCGGCATAATCTTAAAATTAATGCTAGAAATAACTCTTCATATACACCTAATCCATTTATTTAAAATATTATTTTAAAAATTTTTTTTGCATGTAAAATAAAATTCTTCCAAACGATCAAAATGCGTAGCAAAATTCGCTTTTCGTAACTATCAACCCAACATGACTCACCGTTTTTTGTCACTTTTTTTGAAATTCGACCAATCGTTGAATCCAACGCTGCCTTTGTTCCGTCTTCGCTTGTTCAATCCAGCAAAGTTAGTCATGGGGTTTGGATCGTTTGCGTTTCGCGTAGTTAATTTTTTAAATTTTTTTCGTTTTCTGCAAACGATTTGAACTTGCAACAGGGGTGGCTTTCTGAACTGGCGGTATTACGTATCAACAGTATCGTGGTACTACTAAAACGCCACGCGAACGCGTTTAAACTTAGGAGGAAAGTCGGGCCTTTCCACGGCTAGTGCGTCGAGAATTTTTTAATAAAAACTACGTTTATTCATCCTAAAATAAAGTGCTACTCTGCTCTTCTGTAATGTAAGTATTTTTTACTTTGTTTTTCCATTAGAATCAGATGGTCATTATCTTTCTAGAAAAATTTTTGAATTGTTACGTAAAACTTCCATTTTTCAAGCGTCAAAATGGCGCGCGCCGTTCCATGGCCATCTAAAAATTTTACAGTAGTGTAATAAAATTATTCTCCGCTAGGTGGCGGTAGAACAACTATGGTACAACAGGTGTCTTTAAAATCGATCTAATAGAAACTTGTTTTAAAAACTTTGTTTACATTTTTACGTCAATAGTGTTATTGCTATAAATATTTATCTTTACATTTGGTTCTTGTTGAGTTTTAAAAGGGCAAAATGTAAGTATTTTAAGTCCATTCTTTCTTGAGCTAGCTATTTTTATAAGTATGTCTTGTTACTCTTGTTAGTTTTTCTATAAATGCAGGTATAAATATTTCAAAACCTACACATGGGGAAACACAGTATTATACATTTTGCAGATTTTCACTTATTGCAAACAAAAATATATGTTTATAAACAATTTAAAAAATTACTTTTTCCAAATTTCATTTGTTTTTTCACATTTTATTTATTTTTGCATTATTGTAACTAATAAAATAGTGTTGACATATCTTATTCTGAAAAATAATGACGATTTTGAAACTTCGCATTTTTTATATTATTTCTCATTTGGTCATCTTTATTTGAAAAAATTTAACTCTGCTAAAATTTAATGTCGTTATCTTCTAAGGATTTTTTTTTTTGACTTAAAGCCCTCACATTACACCCGAGAATATCGAAAGTTTATAATAAATAAAAAATTGAAACATCCCTATTCAAAAATGTACTTTCCTCACATATTGTCTATTACAACACATGGAAAAGAATGTTTTTTTTTTATAACTCTGTTAAAATCTGCTAAGAAAATTCTTTTATTTGACTTAAAGCCTTTACATTACACCCGAGAACATCGAAATTTGACAATAAATAAGAAATCCTATTCAAAAACGAACTTTCCTCGCGTATTGTCTATTACAACACATGGTAAAGAATGTTCTTTTTTTATAATCCTGTTAAAATTTGATGTCGGTATCTGCTAAGGAATTTTATTTTTACTTAAAACCTTCACATTACACCCAAGAACATCGAAATTTTACAATCAATTAAAAATTATTTGATTAAGTGGGGCTTTTGGAACATCATCTGTGGTTTCATCACTTTTTAAAATTTAGTTATAAAATTATGTTTAAACAGAAAAAATGTGAAGTATTTTAACTATTTAGTTTGAAATAATTTTATTCTTTCAGATGATTCCTCAAAATATCATTCAATATTTTTTCTTCTATTTATTTTAGTTTTTAAAAATGTCCAAAAATAAGAAGAGTTAATTTTTATTTTTCCCTTGCTAAAGGAAAGTATTGTACGGGGATATTTTTACAAGTTAGCTACCTAGTTATGAAGAAAAACTCACAAACTTAAAATTTTTTTCTCTTCATAACTACCATGTCCACTAATACACTTAGTCGAACATCTCTTAAGTTGTTTTTTTCCATTTAAAAAACGACGCTATGGCAGTTTTCAACTTGTCAACGTGGGGAAAATTTTCTACCCCCAAATTTTTTCTTCAGATGTTTGAACAAAAAGAAGTTGCTGGGCGCTAAATCATGATTATAAAGGGTAAGCTGTAAGTTGGTCACTCCACAGCTTTTTCTAATAGCTTAAACCGTGCGAACCTTCTAGACCCTGCAGTCATTGTGCACCAACCATGCACTTTCCTAAAGACAACTGAGTTTTCGCCTTCTTTGGAGGTGATAAACCCTTATGAACCCATTATATTTAGTCCAGCTTTGTGGGAGGATCATGTTAGAACATCTAGGTCTCATTGCATTGTGACAATTTGTGAGTAATAACTCTCGTCATTCTCTAGTAGGGCCAAATGGTTTTGAGAAATTTCTTTCCTTGCCAGTTTCTGTTCAAATATAAAAAGTTGGGAAATTTATCATGCACAAACTCTTTTCATTTGTATATTACATTTTCGTGCACAGTATTATAGTTTCTGATACTCCAGCTTTAACAAGCACTGGGATCTTCATTTATGTTTCTAACGGCGGCAAATTTTCGATAGGCCTGATGGTTTCTTTATTTCCTCTAACCAGTCTTCCTAATCTGGGGTCATCCTGAATTGAGTTTCGGCCCCATATAAACTAGTTAGTTGAAAAGTTTACTTAAAAATAAGATATGCTGTTATCACCGTACTTCTCGGACATTTCTTCATGAATAACCTTTATTCCTTTTTCCTCTTTACTGAGAAACTTTATCGATGCTCTAAATTACTTTAACTCATTTTTAGGAAGAAACAATTTATAAAAACAGGGACAGTAATTTGACAACCAAGCCATTTTTTTGTATGCCATCATTTTCATGACTAGGTAGTAACTTAAAAATATACCTGTATTTATAAAGAAATTACCCTCTGAGGTTTTTGCATTTATTAGCATTTCAGGGCCTTTAGATTATAAAAAAACTTGGTCTCTGATTTTCATCCATATGATAATTGGCACTGTAACTCTCAAATACAACGGGAAAAAATTACAGTCGGGGAAAATAGGAAGGGGATGGGGGCGGCCACAGAAAATTTCTTGGGGAGTGACATAGTATATTTTAGACGCGGGCGCTCAGGTGGCTAGCGGTGGGCCTGAATGGGAATTTGATTTTAAGTTTGGTACTCATATAGTACTTGGAGTAGGAAAGAAGAGAAATAGTTTTTAACCAATTTTACTTAAGAAGGAGTGGACGCGGGGGTAGGGTTTTTTTTTTTTTGTTTTTTTGGTTACCTAATGGACAAATTTTAAAAATAATTGTTTGTGGTCAAACATAAAGGGTTAAGGAGTGGGGAAGGCGTTTAAATGGAATGCCATGTATATACGGTATCGATGTCAAGGAATCGGAAAATTATGTTATTTTTTTCATTATTTCCAATTTTAAAAAAAATAGTATATAGGGGTTAATGTCATGTTTCAATAGTAAATACTCAATAAGCCTTTACTCAGCTTTTTTTTCTGATTATTATCTTATCATAAAGTACTCATTATTTAAAATGTAGAATTGTAATTCTTAGATTGTTTCTCTTTGGTGGAAAGAACTAAAACTCTGTTTATTTTACACCTTTGTCACAGAAAATATAGCTATGATACAGAAAGGCAAACACACGTATATACACATATAGTATAGGTAACAATAATAGTGAAAAATATGAGCGGAATCTCTAAAAAACTCGACGGGGCACATTTTGAAATGAAATTTATTGACAAATAGATAGGTACACTTATTAACAACAAAAAGAAAAAAAAATCGATACAACCCTTAATAGTGAAAAACTGCATATCATCCCGAAATTAACCTAAACTGAGGCAGGAACACACTCCTGACTAGATTATAAAGTCCTTTAATCTTGCCTTAAAAATATTTACCATTGCAACACACCTAATATTTGTCGGCAAAGCATTATAGGCGTTAAATCTCTTATAAAAAATGGAAATGATTGCGGATGAATGTTTCGTTCTTACAGTATGAAAAGCATTAACGCTTCTTGTAAAGTAGGAATGTATTTCCCTTCGTAATCCAACAAATTCATTAAAATAATTTGGAAGCATTCCCCTGCTCAGCTTAAAAATATCATTGCACGACAGTATAATCTTTGTTCAACCGAAAACCACCCCAGAGTACTAAGCATTAGGTTTATTGGAGTGTATCAGTTGCACCCTCAAAATCGTTCTCATACCTCTGTTAAATAAAACTTGCAGTGATTGTATCGATCCACTATCAAAGAGAAACAATAAGGTTGCACAATAATCAAAGTGTTAACATTCCGGCGTTAGCTAGCCGGCTTCATTTTGCGGCGACGTTTTGTTGCACGTGTTTGTCTTTCTGTAGCGATAGCTATATTTTCTGTGACGTGAGTGTTTGTGAGGTGTGTATATATATATATATATATATATATATATATATATATATATATATATATATATACATATATACAGTGGCGTGCAAAAGTTTCCGGCCAGTG
>CM032453.1:57439119-57479140 GCA_019049505.1 Pachyrhynchus sulphureomaculatus
TTGAAAAAAATGGTTTTCATTGACCTTTCTGTCTTTTATTTTATTATTTTATACTCAAAAATTTTAACATTCGGTTCAAATAGAAAATAAGAAATTAACTTTTTCAGTTAAGTCACTTCAAATTGTTAACAGTAATAAGCTGTCTATTTTGGTCCAAATACCACAGTTTCGTGTTAATACATTTAGGTGTATTGTATATTACACGAAATGGGTTTACAATAAAGGGTTCTGTTATTATGGTAACACGCCCAACAGCTTTTGTATTTAAATTTTTTTCTGTCTGTATTATCGTCTGACGATCTATTAAAGAATTAATAGATGGACACCCTGTATAAAATGCACCTATTTTTTTACTAACAAACTTTCTTTTGTTTCAGGAGACCTCCAGTGTTATTAAAAACCCGCGTCGCGGTTTTTCAGGGTGGCGCAAGATGCAGAACCCACTGCATGCGAGAAACCTATATGAGCTTTTTTAGTCTAACGTACAAAAAGGATTATATAGATTGTCTTCTGTTTTTTCAGATACGTAACTTGACGTAACAATATTTCGCTTATTAAACCAGCTTAATGTCTGTCTAGTCTATCTCGAATTGTTTTTTTTCAAAACAGTATCGACTTAAAAACCTGATATTTGGTCTGTTAGTTAACGAATAAAATAAGGGATTCAAAACACCAAAATTTTAACAACTCGGGTATAAGATTTAATCATTTAATAAAATCTAAAAATTCTAGTCAATCTATGCGCAATGGGAAAAAAAGTTTTACTAAAGCAGTTGGTTTCTGTGTCTGTTTAATTGTGGATTTCTGGGACAAGTTGTTACAAAAGACAGTTTTCTTTTGTATATGCCTTAGAGGTTGCAATTAAGTGCCATCATGAAAACATAAAATAGAGTGTAGTACGGGACACAAGCTTGGATTGAGGCCGTCTACAGGAATTAGCAAGGTAAAATAGTTCTTTTATTTTTAATTTTAGAAAGATTTTTAATAAAGATCCCCATTTCACAGTTTTAAAAACCGGGTGTACACAATAAATACGTTTTTGTTTCTTGTTAATGTCTAACTTTTATTCTGACATTTTTCATAATTTTAGACAAGTGTTCAATGAACCGAATTTTTATGAAGCTACTACTTTAACAAACTAAAATTTCTTTTCGTTGTTTTTAGTGTTCCATACGGTGTCTGTCTGTCTGTCACACTCGATTTTCTTCGAAACTATTTGTTATAGAAAGTTGAAATTTGGTAATAATATAGGAATTGATGGCCTCATCAAAGCCGTGTAGTTTTGAAAGTCAAATTTTGACTTAAGGAGGGTGAAATAGGAAGTGAAAAAACAATTTTTTTAGTAGGTCATCGAGTGTGGATCAAATGAAAGCTTGTGAAAACACGAGTAAAAAATATATATATAATGTAATATTTGCGCATACTTTTCTTTGTATTATTTTTCAAAAATCGCGAAAAATCGCTGTCCCCCCACCTTATCTTGAAAAGTACTGATCAAAAAATTTTGAAAAAATCTGGAATATTCTCCAGGGGGTGTAGATTGAACGAAAATTATCATGAGTGCATTACCTTTAATAATTTATCTGGTATATAAAAAAAAACAAAAATTTCAAGGTCATCAATTTTCAGTAAAGATTGGAAACAAACTTTGTTGAAAACTCATTTGGGGTGTGATTTGTGAAGTCACTGATCATTTTATACCACCGTAACCACATTTTTTATTTTAAAAGCAATCAACGTACGGAACACTAATTGTGCAAGTTCAACTTGCACTTGACCGGTTATTTTCTACAAAAAGAGTTTTAGAAAATATCTTATTACCTTATTAATACGAAACATGAACAAAACTATTCAGTTTTGTCAAATTACAACTAAAATGTTTGCTTGTAGTGAAAAATGTTATGGAATATGGACGGTTGTTGTCAGTTTTTTTGACATACCCTTACAAAAAATGCCCTGTAAGCAAAATTCGTTAAACTTCACATAAACATGACTTATATGGAAGTCTCTAGTTAATTTTCTTTTGACGGTCTCTGGGTGGGAAGGTTTCCTTTTTTAGAGGTGGTATGTTAAAAGTTAAAAACAAAAAATAATTCCTTGTCAAGTTAAACAACTGTCATTTTGACTCGTGCCAGCAGGAAAAAAAAAGTATTTAACATTTATCATTTCTAACTAAATATAGAATACGATAAATATCGTTCCATGTTGACAGATAGCGTGTGTCTGTATTTGATACTTACAACTACCCCTTGTTGGATATTGTTTCTATGTAATTTGAGGATACGGAGTTAAATATTTATATTATTTTTTTGTTGAGTGTCAATCTAAGGAAATATTTTCTTTATTAATTCATTCCAGAACTTTTAGTGTTCCATACAGAACACTTATAAGATCACTTCGATGTCTGTCCTACTCTCTGTCCGTCTGCCTATCCGTCTGTCACACTTGATTTACTCCGAAACTATTTGATATAGAAAGTTGAAATTTGACACTAATATAGGAATTGATGGCCTCATCAGAGTCGTGTAGTTTTGAAAGTCAAATTTTGACTTAAGGGGTTAGTTTTGGGGGTGAAATCGGAAGTGAGAAAAAATTTCTTTAGTAGGTCATCGAGTGTGATGTCAAATGAAAGCTTGTAAAAACACTAGTAAAAAAAATATATATAATGTAATACTTGCGCACACTTTTCTTTGTATTATTTTAAAAAAATCGCGAAAAATCGCTGTCCCCCACCTTATCTCGAAAAGTACTGATCAAAAAATTTTGAAAAAATTCTGGAATATTCTCCACAACGTGTAGATTGAACGAAAATTGTCACTAGTGCATTACCTTTAATAATTTATCTGATATATATAAAAAAAAAACAAGTTTTCAACAAAGACCAGAAACAAACTTTATTGAAAACTTATTTGGGGTGTTTTGTGAAGTCATTGATCATTTTATACCTCCATAACAAAAATTTTTATTTTAAAAGCAATCAACGTACGGAACACTAATTGCGCAAGTCCGACTTGCACTTGTCCGGTTATTTGTACCTAGGATATTACAACAACGTAATTCTTTCTCTAGAAATACTAAAGCCAATGTAATTATTACATTAGGTAATGTAAACAATAGTGTTGACTCTTAGTAATTTTTTTATGGATTCAAATTTTAGTGGAAAAAAACTATTTTGAGTGTTCCGTACTTATGAGATTACTTTAGTGCCTGTCCGTCTGTCTGTCACAAAGGATTTTCTCCGAAACTATTTGACATAGATAGTTGAAATCTGGCACAAATATAGGAATTGATGGCCCAATTAGAGGCGTGTAGTTTTGAAAGTTAAATCTTGACTTAAGGGGTTAGTTTTGGGGGGGTGAAATCGGAAGTGAAAAAAAAATTTATCAGGTCATCGAGTGGAGTGTCAAATAAAAGCTTATGAAAACATGACTTTAAAAATATATATGATCTTTTCTTTGTATTATTTTAAAAAAATGACCCGTCCACCCATCTCGAAAAGTGCTGATCGAGAAATTTGGAAAAAATCCTCTGTAGATTGAGCGAAAATTATCGCAAGTGCACTACGTTTAATTATGTATTGGGTATAAAAAAACTATTTGACTTACAAAATGGTGAAGGTTTATTTCGTCGAAAGTTGTGAATTGAACTAGGACTAATAGCTACTGCTTTAAGTATTAGGTACCGAGGCAAAATTTTATTTTATTTGTTTATAATTAAGCAAATATTCAGGTAGTCAATATTTGTTTTAAACTTTTACCACTAGATTTTAGATTGAATTAAAGTGTTTTATTGGCTATTAGGTAGCTAAGATGCTATAACTATTATACATTATTGTCTCAGAAGAAACGTGAAAATATATATTGAATCTTAAGATATCTAAATGGCAGGCCTTTTTTGTCTTATTCTGGCTGGTCTGATTAGCCGGCTGAGTCAGTATCTGACTAGACACCTTTGTAATCTGGGCTCTTAATTATTGGGGTGTGTTTTGTGAAGTCACTAATCATTTTATACCTCAAATAAAAATGTTTATTTTAAAGGCAATCACAGTACGGAACACTAATTGCGCAAGTCCAACTTGCACTTGACCGGTTTTTTATTACTTTGTATAATTAATAGTCTTCTCTTTTGTTACAGGTAAGTGCCACAAATTACGGGGAGACGCGAGTGAATATCGGTGCCGAGATCGATGACTATTATGAACGGTCAATATTTTTGATCGATTTTTAGACAATGATTCTGTGAGTGAATACAGCGATACTACCCAAGAAGAGTGAAGAAAGAAGAACTAAATAAATATTTAAAGGTAAAATAAGATTTTAAATTTTTAATGGCTAAGGTAAAAAAAGTAAATATAAAATGATTGCCGCCATAAACAAAATTATTTCCAAAGATGCCAATTGAGAAAGTAAACTATAAAAATTATAAGTTATACTATAGGTAATTGTTTTTTAGGAAGAAAGTTATTCGAGCAATGCTGAACATGACTTCACTTTAATTTCCAATTACCCAGTTTGTAGTATGAAGAATAATCGTAATGTTTGGATCCCTATGTTTTGATATATTAAGGAAATTATTTCTTTGTTTTGGGGTAAATTTAATTATTTTCTATTTTTTTTTTATTTATTTCAGGGTATAACTACTCTTTTTTTCAGGATATGTTTATGTTTCGCTAATCCGTTTCATTTTTCAGATTATATTTATTTAATTAATGCATTTTTTTTCAAAGTATTTATAATTAATTGGCCGTAATGGCTATTTATTTGTTTAAGATATATTTAATTATTTATATGTATATATTTTTTATTTTAGCAAATATTTATTTGTTTTTTTTTCAGGATATATTTATTTTTTACTAATTTGTTTAATTTTTCCAGAAATATTTAATTATTTACTAATTTTTATTTGTATTTCAGGATACATTTACCAACTTACTTTTTTCAGGATAGATTTATTTTTTCTAATTTGTTTATTTTTTCAGGTTATAACGCTCTAATATTCATTCATTTTTCCACCACATATGCATATGTGTAATTACTTATTTATTTTCAAATGATAATTATCAGTTTATTAATTTATATATTATTTTTCTTTCAGGTTTTATTGTTATTCATTTAATTAATTAAGAAGACACTAATATATGACATTAGTGTTTTCTTGGCAGCTGCTTACATTTCAGGTTTCTTGGTATGTACAAATACTAACGGGTAAGCAGTTGTCTGTTGTTGCTCTCCAATTGGGAGCCGTACAACACTGATGAGGCCATGGAAGGCTGAAACAGTTGCCGAAGCCTTGGAACATATAAATAAAAGGTAGGTGTGTGTTTTAGCTTCATATTTTCTTAGTATTAATGGGAGGGAGTACGTATAACGCGAATTCTTTTTCTAGAGGTTTTTAATTTTATTTTCAGGAGCTGCCAGCCACATTCACTAACAACAATTGCTTAATCATCAAACGCAATATCACAACCAAAGACTATGACAACAAAATCTGTTCAGTAACAATAATAACATTTCGACAAGAGCAGAGTTACAACAACGTCCCTGTTAGCATAACAACAGAAAAAGGTTCTACAACAACGTCTTCATTTAGGAAATTAGGAAGTAGCTCGGCATCAATAGTCTCACGTCAGTCATAGGTCAGTTTGGCAAAAAGATATGATTAATTCATCTTAGAGAAGTATTTCTTTGCTTAATGAAAAGTGTATATACCTGTTTCTAGACTATAAAAGAAACATTATTTTCTCTCATGGTTCCTTACTAAGACCAGTTCCAGTAGGTTTAGGGACACAACTATGGATATGGATGGAATTCACAAAAAAATAATGTTTTATTCAAGTACCTTTATGACTAAGATTTGTATTGTAATTTCAAATACTTATTGATGCTTAAGGTCTAGCCCTAAATTGGTGGATATTTTTACAAGCTACTGTGAGAAGTAACAAGGTTCTTCATGAATTGCATCCATGGCTTGTGGAATTTGTTACAGGCATATTGATGAAATATAGGTGGTCTCTATAATGTTCAATAAAAACAACTACTAATGTTATATTTGATATACAAATAATACCTATAGAAGATATGAAACCGATAGCTTTTGAGCGATATATCTTAAGGAGAATCGTGTGGAAGGGTTGGTTGTCAATAATTTTTTTATAGATTTAATAGTAATATAGTTCTTATTGTCTTATTGACATAATAAACCAATTTTCTGTGTAATTATTTGTAGTTAAAATTGTAAGGGGTTAAAGGAATAGGGGAGGAAGTTAGAGGGTTTATTTCATATATATATATATATATATATATATATATATATATATATATATATATATATAGTGTTATGTCCTTTTCAGGGTTCTTGTAGTCACAAATTCCAGAAATGCAGTTATTTTTAGTGTTCCGTACGGAACATTTATAAGAGCGTCTGTCTGTCTGCCCGTCTGTCTGCCACACCCGATTTTCTCCGAAACTATTTGACGTAGAAAGTTGGAATTTGGCACTAATATAGGAATTAATAGCCGCAAAAGAGCCATGTAGTTTTAAAAGTTAAATTTTGACTTAAGAGTTATTTTTGGGGAGTGAAATCGGAAGTAAAAAATTTTTTACCCAGATATTGAGTGAGGTGTCGAATGAAAGTTTGTAAAAATACGATTACAAAAATATATATAATGTAATAGTTGCGCACACTTTTCTTTGTATTATTTTTTTAAAAATTGCGAAAAATCGCTGCCCCTTATCTCGAAAAGTATCAAAAAAGTTTGAAAAAATTCTGGAATATTCAACACAGGGTATCGATTGAAAGGAAATTATCACAAGTGCATTACCTTTAATAATTTATCTGGTATATAAAAAAAAACCAAAAATTTATCAGTCAGTTTTCAGTAACGATCGGAAATAAACTTTGTTGAAATCATTTGGGATGTGTTTTGTGAAGTCATTGATTATTTTATACCTCCGTAACAGCAATTTTTATTTTAAAAGCAATCAACGTACGGAACACTAATTGCGCAAGTCCACCTTGCACCTGACCGATTTGTTTATTTCTAATTTTAACATAGTAAGGGGTGACATGGGTGGGTTTCAATAGTATAGATCATGTTATGTTCCAAGATTCTTGAAGTTGAGGAAGGTTAGAATTCTTTTCTCATTACTTTCAATTTTTTTAAAAATATTTCACTATAAAGTAGATTTTATTAAGTTATTCTTTGGCGTGAGATAGTCAAATGTAGTGTTTATCTTAGAACGGCTTATTTGTGAGGAAAGTACATGGGCAAATCACTCTATCAATTTTTTGTGATTTTACCATAAAATACTCATTATTTAATATTCTTAAGTAACGCTTGGATTGTTATTCTTTAATGTGAAATTGAGAATTATGAATTTGACTATTTAGCCTTTATTTGAACAGCGCGACTGCGCAGATAGTACTGAGTAAATCGCTATCATTTTTTTTTTACTAATAGTGGCAAGGTTCAAATAGACTTAAAAGATTGCTAACTCTATTTAGGTGGTCTTTATTTGTTTAAAGTACAATCTGATACAACTCTTCCATCTGTTTGCATAGAGAGAATATATGTATTTAAAAATGTCTGGGTATAAGTCAAACGCAAATAATTCAATTTATAAGCAACTTCTTTTTACATGCAGTTGCTAATATGTTAGTTTCTGTATAATGTCAATAATTAACCCAAACTAAAGACTTCTAACTGGTATTTTGACAGATATTTAGATGATTAGTTTTCTACTTGTATCTAAATATTCCTGAAGAAACGGCCTAAAGTTGCAAATTGCCATTTGACTAAAAATAGACATAAAGCATTATTTTTAAGTACATATTTTATTAAGAATCTGAAGATAACTACTTAATATTAGTTTTATATGTGTGTTCTTTACAAACAAAATTATCATTCTTTGAGTGATTTTTTATGTTTTTCTCAAAACCTTTTAGGAATGTGTAATATAGAACATTGAAAATGAGAATTTGAATGTCTAAAAATTTCGGTAAAGAACGTAATTAAGTACTGTGTGAGAGTTTTTTTTTGTGATCCTACTTTATTTTTTAGATTCTGTAGCAACAACAGGGAATCATTACAGTACACGGATGCCTGCTTCCCGAAAGCCTTTAATCAGTAATGGTAACGTCCAGTGTACAAGAAATCTAGGAATATTCAATAGCCCTGCTAGAATCATTGGGTTATAAAGGTAACTTTTTGAAGGTAGATGCTTTTTATATGAAACACTATCATACTTTTAGTCTTCCATACGGAACACTTATAAGATCACTTCAGTGTCTGTCTGTCTGTTTGTCACACACCCGATTTTCTCAAAAACTATTTGACATAGAAAGTTGAAATTTGGCACTAATATAGGAATTGATGGCCTCATCAGAGCTTTGTAGTTTTGAAAGTTAAATTTTGACTTAAGGGGTTAGTTTTGGGGGGTGAAATCGGAAGTGAAAAAAATTTTTTTTTATTAGGTCATGAGTAGTGTGTTAAATGAAAGCTTGTAAAAACACGAGTTCAAAAATATATATAATGTAATACTTGCGCAAAGTTTCTTCGTATTATTTTTAAAAATAAAAATTGCTTATCTCGAAAAGTACTGATAAAAAATTTTTTAAAAAATTCGGGAAAATTCTCTACAGGTTGAGCGAGTGCATTACCTTTAATAATTTATCTGCTATATAAAAAAAAAACTTCAAGGTCATCAGTTTTCAACAAAGATCGGAAATAAACTTTGTTGAAAACTCACTTGGGGTGTGTTTTGTGAAATCATTGATCATTTTATACCTCCGTAATGAAAATTTTTATTTTAAAAGCAATTAATGTACAGAACACTAATTGCGCAAGTCCGGCTTGCACTTGGCCGGTTATTAAATTTTAAAATATGTCCTTTTCTGTTATCAGGAAATTCCAAGAACATTTTAGCATATTCATGTGAACATATTCAGAAGATTTATTATGACTATTGTAAGACTGCGTTGGGATTTTCGAATCTTTGGTACAATGACAGTATACAACATTTATCGCCACTACACCAAACACTTTATTTTTGCACTCGACGTGCGTTTTGCTAACCGTGTTGGCATCACCAGGAGTGGTGATTGATTATTCCCTGTTATACTAGTTAGTCATCGCTCCTGATGATGCTAACATGGTTAGTGAAACGCGCGTCGAGTGCAAAATAAAGTGTTTGGTGCAGTGGTGATGACTGTTGGTCATTGAAAGTCTGTATAGGTTTGTTTCAACCTTCTCTAGACCATACATTTTACCTAATGATTTCATATATTTTTAAATTGTTAAAAAAGATAAAATTGAAGCCAAAGCAAAGGTTTTTTCTGTTTTTGCTATTTCCATTTCTCATAACATTTCCGTTTTCTGTATTCGGTCAGTTAGAGATATAGGGTTAAATAAATACACAATTACGTGTTAAAAGCATCTGTGCAAATATATAAAAATTGTCCCATATAATAAGTGGTGGCTTATATTTAAATATCACGATCGTTGCTAAATGAATTTTCAAAATGCAGTAAATTTCCAGTAAAACACGTGATCATGAATATTAAACGCTAATAGGATGGCGTGTAACACATATGCCGCGTTGAAACTTAACCGTCGGCTTACCAATAGTGACGTAATTTTGCGATCTTCATGTCTCGCGTCTATCTTTACTTACTACGTCATTATAGGTTTAATTGTAGTTTCGCAAATTCGGCATTTCGTTTTGATCCTTGGATATTTGTTACGTCATATTGCAATTGTTTACCTGTGCTTTTTCATTGCCTTTGCGGTTTGATTTCTTACCCCTGTGTCGCTATTACCAAAACTCGATATATCTATGCCGGGATATTTAAACTTTATTTATTGTATAGTTTTATCGCCAACAGCAACCTTACACTTGCATAATCTTTTGTATGCACCTTATTTTTGCTGCCGATATTGTTATTTCAAATTTTTTGTTTTGTGTAAATGGTAAAGATCGTCTTCATTTGTTGCCGTCAGCATGACGTCATCAGCATAGGATAGTATTTTTGATTACTCATCAGTTTGCCAACATATCTAATTATTTCATCTTCATTAATTTATTGATTAATTCCTCTTTCTATTAATATTGGCTTTGTGAGCTCACCATTAATTTTAGCTTCCAAGTTGTATTTTGAGTAAATATTTCATATGCTGTTCATCTCTATCTTCAGTGCTGCGTGGATAAAGTAGCTTAACAGAGCTGATGTCAGTCTCAGGGGTCTGGCTGAAGAAGAGTTCTTAGGTTCACTTCATCGCGAAATATACTTTGTTATATATTTCAAACTGAAAAATGGTTTATGCGATATTGTTTATAGATCTTTAATTTTAAGAACGCAGCGCCAAAAAGATTTGGATATTCTACGCATAATTATAAGTTTGATAAGAGGTATTTGTATACTGATTTAAAAAAAGCCATATTTATGCTAGTGTTAAATTGATTTCAACTAAATATAATATATTTGCGTACCTCATAAAATACTTCATGGATGTATAAGGGTAATTTACAGCACCAAATCCAGATAATAGCGCCATGACTGTAACTCCAATTACACCGATCCTGGAAACCAAAGACTCCATCGTGAAAAATCCTTGATTTGGATGGTTTATTGGAAAAGGGTCGCCAATTTTCCAAAAAACCGCAAGAAATATTAGCCATGTGAGCACTGTCAGGTGTTTGATGTAATCCGCCCTTACTAAAAATTATATAAAATTAGCAATATATCACTTAAGGCGAAGGGGGTGGAAGGGGTGGGGGTCGATATATTTTGTATGGTTTTAATAGTAATATAATTTTATCCTCATTTTTTGTTGAAATAATAAACAAATATTAGGCGCAAATATTTACAGTATGACATAAAATGAGTGAACGGGGTAGGAATGAAGATTAGGGGGGTTGTTTCGTATATATAGTGGTATTTGCTCTTTTCAAGGTTTTTGGAGTCGAGAAATTGAGGGGGTTAGTTTTGGGGGGGAAAAAAATATTTTACCAGGTCATCGAGTGGGGTGTTAAATGAAAACAAGAGTTCAAAAATATGTATAATGTAATACTTGCGCACACTTTTCTTTGTAATTTTTAAAAAAGTTGCGAAAAATCGCCGTCCTTCCTTATCTCGAAAAGTACTGATCAAAAAATTTTGAAAAAATTCTGGAATATTCTCCAAAGGGTGTAGATTGAACGAAAATTACCACGGGTGCATTACCTTTAATAATTTATCTGGTATATTTTAAAAAAACAAAAATGACTTGAAGTTCATCAGTTTTCAGTAAAGATCGGGAAAAAAAACTTTGTTGAAAACTCATTTGGGGTGTGTTTTGTGAAATCATTGATCCATTTTATATATCCGTAACAAAAATTTTTTATTTTATAAACAATCAACATACAGAAGGCTAATTGCGCAAGTCCGACTTTCACTTGGCCGGTTTTTATTTTACATCTCGGCATGGGAACTGGCGTTTCGCCGAAGAAGGGCTGGAGCAGAAGGACAAATGTACATTGCTGGTCTTTTGAATCGGGTAAATCAATAAAATTTATTTTTGCGATTTTCTCGAAACGTCATTTTTCAATCACTTGTATGAAGTTTCTCTTTTGGGTTTGAATGGATTTGGATGACATACTTATTCTAGATAGTTTAGAGCATGAAATCATGCTTAATGTCTTATTTTTAAGAATATTGGTTATTTTAAGATAGAAAACTCTCAAAATTCATTACAGATCTAGATGTTCATTCTGTAGACGAGTCCTTACTGATTTAATAACCACAGCTGCAGAGCCTTTAACCGTTTCCAGCAAATCATGTACAGGGGTTAAAATTATTTTTGAGTATACAGGGTACTTCAAAAAAGTGTGGCCGATATAACATATGTTTTTTTTAATGGAACATTCTATTTTCTAATTTATTTTTAAATTCTGCGTAAAATTTTATATTTTTTTTATTAATAATGTTATATACCTAAACCTAGTAGTTTTTCTAATATTTCAATTTTTTTTTTAAAAATACTAGTATTCAGTTTTGTAAAAAATTGCCAGTAATGCCATTGTTTTTCTGATGGTGGAATATTTATAATTGGTACGAGCGTTCCGTAGAAATAAAAAAAATATATATGTATATGTAAAGAAATTCGAGTTAGATGCTACAGGGTGTTCAAAATAAATTTATGCATTTCGACTATTTCAGATTGAAAAACCTCAATTTTTTTAAATGGCACACCCTGTATAATATATTCATTTTTTTGATAGATTTTACAAAACCCTCCAACTCTTATTAAGTTTGTTATATACCTATTTCTAATAGTTTTCGATTTATTTTGAACTTTTCAATTTTTACCCTTGTTTTTACACTTGTTGTTACACTAAAGCTATTGTAAAGATAAACAAATAGTTAATAATAATTTTAATATAGTTTAACTTATCTAATAATTAATTATTATGACGTTAATATTCAAAAATATGTAGCAAAACAGTTAAAACCTAAAATGTCAATGATGATACGTGTATTCCCAGTTATACGATTAGCGTTCTGACCAAATCATTAGCAAAATTTTTTTATTTTACCATCGAGTAGTAGACCGGTGTTAACTTAATCCACGAAATATGCAGTAAGATCTGGACAACAGGTGAACGGCCTAAAGAATAGACATGATCAATATATATAAAGATTCACCAGAAAGGCCCACGAGATTTCTGTGAAAATTACCGAACTATCTCTGTCATGCAAGCAAAATTATGCTCCACATCATCCAAGAACGATTGAAACCAATTCTCTGGCGTCAGATTCCCCAAGAACAGGCAGGTTTTGTACCCGGTGGAGGTAAATGATAGAAAAGTTCTACGAATATAATGTTCCTGCCGTGTTCTGTTTCTTTAATTATACAAAGGCCTTCGACACAGTACAGTGGGATCACTTATGGAGAATTCTTCAGAAATGGGCACACCAGACCTTCTTAATCCATAAATTATACAGCAACAACATCGCTTATGTTAGAGCTGAAGGACAGATATTATATACTTAGGTGCCAGAATTTCTAACAAGGGGGGCTGCGAAGAACAAATTAAATAAAGGACAGCGATGTATGGAAAGATCACCAAATAAAATGACCAAAAAAAGACTTGTCAATTCACTAATATTCCCTATAGCCACGTACGGAGCCGAAACGTGGACTATTAATGCAGCATGCCGTAAAAGAATAGAGGCTTTCAAAACTACATGCTATAGGCGGATGCTCAGAATGTCCTGGACAGCTCATCGGACAAATGCGTCTGTTCTGAGCGATCTTAACATCCAAAATAGTGACCGGCTGCTACCATCGATTCAGAAAAAATAGCATCATTTTTTTGTCACACAATAAGGAGGGACGGCATGGAAAAGTTGCTGATCCAGAGGAAAGTCGACAGTAGAAGAAAAAGAGGTAGATCTCCCAACAGATACAACGATAAGATCATGTCTACAATGCATTTGGAGTTACCGGAAATGATGAAAGGTATCGAAGATAGGGAAGCCTGGAGGGCTGTTGTAAATTCTGTGTAACAATACAACAGAGGTCACGACCCTTGGAGCCGAGCAACGATGCGAGGGGGAGTAGTACTAGATCAGTAAAATATGTTCGATATTTAAAAAGGCGGCTAAGTCTGACAGATTTAATTACAGACCAGTCTCATTAATTTGTAGTTCTTTTCAAAATTTTTGAGATGTTACACGATTACTTAATAAGTAGAATTGTAGAATTGAACCGCTTCTTACTTAAAACAAAACGGCTTTTTGAGGGAACAGTCAACTACCATCAATCTGGTATGTTTTGATCAAGTGTTATTGACAATAACGGATAGGTTGATGTGGTTCCCACTGATTTATCTAAAGGTTTTGACAAAATAGACCACAAAGTCATTCTGGCCAAGGTTGAATCCTTCAGTTTGTTTGACAGATCTGTGCATTTTTCCGAGTCATATCTAATACAGCGATCTCAATATACTCAATATAATGGGTTTGAATCTTCTTTTGGAGCCTTCATCTGGAGTGCCTGAGGGTTCCAACTTGGGGCTCCTATTTTTTTAAATTTTTATTAACGACGTCTCCGAAATTTTAGATACCAATTCTTACATATTTACTGATGACTTAAAGCTATATTTACGGCAGTCGGTTGAGTGTTGTGTGTATTTTTAGGCAATAGGTAATGGAGAAATGCAATGCGCCTATGGTAGCACTACCGCCTTGTTTTAAGAGTACGGTGAAATACAAATGTATGTTTCGGCACGTAGGCAGCGTTTGCTGATATTATAACATAACCATCAATATAGCTATTCAGAGATATAGTAAAAAGGGTAATAATCCCTGTAGAGGCGGGGAAGTGGACAATACAAACTGATGCTCCACGCTAGTAAGTGTTCAGTGATGTAATTTACTAAAAACTTATATTCTTTGCTGTTTGATCATCGTATTGATGGAGATCTATTAAACTCTCGAGTTAAGTTTTAGTGCTCACCTAGACAAAATAACAGTGGAAGCAACACAAACATTGAGATTTATCTTGAGAATTTGAAAGTCATTTAAAAATACAGCTGTACTTAAAATTTTGTTTACATCCCTGGTGAGAAGAAAATTGAAATATGGTTCCTGGATATGGTTACTAATTTATAGTAAAAGTATATTAGCATTGGAGCAAGTGCACAGAAAACTTTTAAGATATCTTTCTTTAAAAGAGGATGGAGTGTACCCACAGAGAGGGATAAACAATGCAATAGTATCGCAGCAATTTAATTTTGATAGCCTTCAAAAATGCAGAAAATTTAATTCAATAACATTTTTGTTTAACATCGTTAATGGTAATGCTGTTTGTCCTTTGTTGGAACAACTTGAATTTGTTTCCAGACATCCTGTTAGATCAACGAACGATTTTTATCTACCAAGAGCTTCTATGAATGTTATGTTAGGATTACCAATGTACAAGATATATTCGGTTTATAACTAAATCAATGTGATTTCACATGCTCTTTAAACAATTTCTTTGTAGCCTCGCGGATTCATTATGATTTTATAAACTTATACTATGTTGTTTTGAGTGTATCATATGCACATGCATTTGCTGTGCTGTTTTTTACTTACATTGTTAAGTATAAACTTATTGTTTTATACACCCTATTAATTACGTTGTTTGGGGCTCAGTTATAAATAAATAAATTAATAAAAGAACATAAAAATATTTACTATAATATAGTTACTTACCGTAACGTATATTACTAATGCAGTAGTATCCTATATAAAATGGATTCAACACTATTACCACAAAAAGTAGCAGATATAGCATGAGGTACCAGAAGAAATATCTAGAACTAAGATTAAATTATGGTTAAAAAAAGTTTTTAAAAAAATTTTAAAATCACAAGGACTTCGTAAAAATGAACTAACCATATTAGTACTTATGACACTCTTGCAGTGCTTTAAGAGTATTTTTTAATGTCTCGGTATTTTCAAGTCTACTCAAAAGAGTTTAAAACTAAACGCTGGGGTTTTAAAATTACCGGTAGCATTTAAATTTTGGTACAATTTACAAAAACAAGAAAAACTGGTAAATTGCCCGTCATTATTTTTAATTTAAGCAAAATCCTATGATTTGTAACAATGTATTGTAATATATCGACACCAATTAAGATTTGAAAGTTTAACGTTATTTTGTTTCGTGTGAATTTTCTCGGGTTCTAATTTTAAATTTTAAAAAGGATAACACATAAAAATATAAACGACGGGTACAAATACACTTTAAAAATATAAAATTGAGAATGTTTAAACTCTGGATAGTTTTACCAGTAATTCTGACTCTAGCTTTACCGGAATTAGAGCAGTAATGTTACCGCCTTAAAAACCTTACAGAAAGTGCTTGTTTTAATTTTAACAGTATGTATTACCTTGAGTCAAGAATTCCTAGTATTTCAAATATAATAAGTTCAAACATAGTACATGACAGAGTAAGTGTAATACTGAATATAAGTTGCACCAGAACATGTCGAACCTCATAGTCCTTAAACAGTTGTTTCATGAAAAATATCCAGGCACCAACAAAGAATAGAACCTAGAAAAAAATAATGCAAATTGAATATATATATATATATATATATATATATATATATATATATATATATATATATATATAATATCCATTGTTTCACTTCTTCGGGGTATGTGTATTGTTGGTAACATTCATTGCTTTGTAGAGATCTGACAGTCGACACAGTTGTAAACAATACAAGTTTGCTATAGGGGAAATTTAAAACATCATGGCTTTTGCCTGTATGTGGCTCTCGGTGTAGATTTATTGAGAATTGCAGAATGAAAGATGTGAGACCTTTAAAAAAATCTCTTGTGACAGCTTAGATATGATTACTAATTACATTTAAAAAGAATCCAGATTGGAGATGGTGCTTGGACAAGGAAAACACTTTTTCATCTAATTATGTCATGGCTGACAATCACAAGAGCAAGACAAACTCACCGGGAATGTCCAATAATTTTGAACCAGAACTAGGGGAGTAAATCAGGAAGGCTATTGTCCTTCTTAAGGACTATTGGTTCACCATAACCCCAAAATGAGACAGGTGTGTAGGCATTCAAGCCACCTGTTGTTCCATATATTTATCTATCTAGGTAAACATGTAAGTATTAATTCTTGTGTTGAATAGAATATAAAAATAGAAACCTCTGGTAGAGTTTGTTCCACAGAGTTTGAGTAAGTTTTATTGTTTTCAAGGTTTTCTTTTTAAAAGTTTTTTTAAGAAAATATATCTATTGAAAACCGTCACATATTTTTTTGAGCAAAGTAATCATATTAGGTTTTAAAAATATATCATTATAAACTTATGAACAAAAACTGTACAAGTTAACATTTGTAATTATATTTTCTATGATAGTTGCAGAGACACCAGACTCGCTAGTTGGCTCAAAACATGTAAATGTTATCAGTTATATTTATAGTAATTCCCTTTTTTCCTAATTTAAGCATAACTTTTTTTAACAATATAGTGTAACCATAGAATGGTAAAAAATATATAAAACCTCACTACTAGAAAAAAAAAACAAAGATATACCTACCAACATCTATAATCCCTTTTACATTAAGCCATAATTATGAATATTTTCAGTCATTTTTTGAATTTTTAGGGTTTAAGCTCTGTATCAGTTTTATCAACCAAAAGGTAAATTTAAAGAAGGATTTGTCACATCATAAAGCATAGAAAAAACTTTAAAAATATTATACAATTACATAGATATGTGGAAAATACGATAAAAATACTGGTAAAAACTAATTCAATATTTTGAACTTAAATATTTTATATATATTTAACTGAACTAATTACCTGGGACGAAAAAACTATTATACTGTCGTATAAAAAGGTCATTTTCAAATGATCTACTTCTCATTACTCTCTAAAACGATTTTGTAAGTTAATTTTTTTCAATTCTTGCCCTTTTTAAGGATTTGTTTACGATTAATCCTATTTTAAAATTTGAGGTTAGGTTACACGTCACCGAGTGATATTACGTTGTCAAAAATAAGAGTGCGTTCAGATTGATCACTGGCGTCATACCTTAGTAATAGTGAATGCGTCAGTTACCGAAATTGTAAATGTTTTTGAACTTCATGTTGACTGAGCGAATTTCTCAAACGGCAAAGAGAAACAAGGTTACTAGCAATTGAAAATCATACCTTGTTTCTGATGTGATTTTATTTCATTTGGTGTAATTCATTTTCTATCTTGCCGCATTTTTTTTGGAAAACTGTGGGTCTGGCTGAAGTACACTAATTCTGGCCAAAAATGGAACAAATAGAGAGATCTCTCTTCGAAATTAATATTGGTGCTGTGCAACATCATTGCACCCAACAGAAGAGGATTTAGAAATTCGCATAGGGGGAGGGGTAGTTAGAGACTCATTTACTATTTCACAAAAAGGCTTTTTACTGCTTAAAAATGGTTTTAAATATATCTTCTCAAAAAAGGTCCTGTCTTCACTAAACTTCATAAAAGTTAACCTTTCCCCAAACGATTAAGCAAAATCGATGAGCAGGAGAAATTTTTAAAGAAAAAAAGATCCTTTTTGTCTCCTCACACCACGCAAAAAACTCGATGTCGAGGGAGATCTTCGAGAAACAAGATCGCCTTTCACAATGGCACAATGAAACAAAAAAATCGTTGACCGGGGAGACCACTTCTCGACGATAAATATAAAACTTTCACACTAAAGAAGAGATCAACAACAGGGGGACTTCTTCTCCTTCATAATTCGGTCGTGTTTTAAAGTTTAAAAATTTATTTTTTTGGTATTTTATAATGCTAATCTTAGAAATTTTTGTTCCAAACATTTTTGAATTAATAACAATGCAAGTAGTTGATTAATTTCATCTATGCCCATGAATTTCTTTCTGTACTGATTTTCACCACCTGTAATGATCTTGTTAGTAGGGCTGTAATCAATTTAACAAGGTGAGGATGCAACTTACAGATAATACTGCCAGCTTAATAACCCAATATTTAATTTTAACTATAGGATGTTCACCGAGTCGTCCCCAGACTAGGAAATATGAAGAATCCAGACATTTACTTAAATACCGGAGTATGTAATTGTTTAAATATTAAACCAAAAAAACGTAGGAAAACACTTTTTTTTCATTTTTGGGTGGTGCCCTAATTGTAAATAATTACACACAGAAGTATCGATATACTAGTATTTGAAAATATCGAGGAGTTATTATAACTTTAAAATGTTGGTATCGATACACCCGACAATTTTTGGTACCGCTACTTTTGAATACTAAGTAACGCGTGGGCTGAAAAGTTTTTGGTCTAGCTATTTAAAACACTTTTTTTTTTGCAAAATTCAACTTTATTCATCAACATAGTCTCCTTCAAAAGCGATACAATCAGTTCAACGCTTTTCTAACATTTTTATTCTTTTCTTGTAGAATACGGAGAATATGGTGGATGAGGAAGCAATTCGAACTTCAATTCATGCAATTTTGCCATCATAACCATTGACTTGTTACACGGTGCATAATCGGAGGAGGAGCCTCTTGATGGAAAATACCTCTTTTGCGATGGAACTTTGAGAGCTTAGACCTTTTCTAATGTAGTAATATTGATGTCGTTAACTGCAGGGAGACATTTAAAAAGAATAGAATCCTTTTATATAGTAGAATATTAAAAAACTTGAACCCTTTCCTATTTAATTTTAAAATCAAACATGGAGGGATGGGACTTTCGTAATAAACAACCTTTTATATAGTAGAACTGTAGAAGTTTTAAGTCATTTCCCCAGTAAAAAAAGCCTTCTTTGTAAAAGGACGCCATTCTCTACATCAATAGGAGCGGAGGGACATGTACAATCTGCTCCCCTTCTGGCTACGCCACTGCATGTACGGTAGTATTTTTTGCTCTTAATTTGAACCAGGGTATTAGTAAGGTCTATATCATTGATAGTCTGATCTCCATTTTAACGCTACAGTTCTTCGTGCTTAGGGCTTCTGGTTCGATCGCCAAAAATTCAAGATACTTATTTAACTATATATGGTACTTCTAAGTTGCATATTGCATGACTCTGTTTCGTAGGTGACATCGGAAAACTCTAGCACAATGCTGTAAAGTAATGATCTTAGTTAAGGTTATCTGGTTTGGATCCGTTAAACTACAGCTCCCACCTGTCTGACGTTACACAGACCTCGGAGTTAAAACATGGTTTGCAAATAAGATTTTCTTTGATGATTTATTTGCTTGACTTCCCCAACACATCTACAATACATTCATACTATTACAACTAGGCCTCTATCATAAAAAAAACAATATGTTTTCTAAAAGTTTTTATTTTTTGCAGTATTAAAATAAAATCCTGTTACATCAATTGTCATCGATTGTCTTGAAAACCGTCTTATTGAAAAAAATCTAGTTTCTTTTTAAACACTTGGGATTATTGTATGTATACCTAGGCATGCGCACAGATGGGAGCAGGGTGGCTACACCGCTTTCTTTAACTTCATAAAAAACTATATTATATAATATAATCAGTTAAGCTATAGTTATATTTTAGGTAAACAACATATATTGTATTTTTTTTTAGTTTTTATGCCTTTTATTTATATTACTGTACAATAAGTACTGTCTTTTGTAATATAACATACCTATTGTAATAAAAAAGTCAGCGCATGCTTAGGTGTTTATATGATATATGTCAAATATTTTCGTTATATTTTTTGTATATCACAGATTACAATTTAAACAACATTTACAATACATAGACTCTTTAAATATAATTTATATCGCTCTATATTATATATCTAGGAGTGTGTCTCAAACTACGTGTATATGGAGCACAGTCGTCAATAGTAAAAAAAGAAAACCGGAGATATTTTATAATATATTGTCATTAGAAATATCTCTAGTGCTCGAGTTATTACCGGAAATTTGGCGTTATGAAGTAAATTCCACAAAAAAGGAATCCAAAAAAGTATATCTTGACTACTGGACTAATATGTGCTGTCTGAGAATTTTTCACAAGAGGTATTGTGCGAACTATTTACCTTAAGATAAAATCATGCACACATGTTTTGAGACACCCTGTATATTAAATTTACCTTTCACAGTATAATAAAATATTTAGCATTAAAAATATTTTTATTCATATGTCTACTGTATGGTCCATTTATTTCGTTACATAAATTTTTTTACTTTAAAATACTTTTTTATGCTTAAAATGAAAGTAAAATTAGCCTAATTAACAACAGTTAATTTAAACAAACATGTCTTTATTGGCAGTTTAAGTTAATATACGTAATAAGCATTTTTTTGGAAACAGATTTACAAAATGATAATTTGTGTAAATGTATTTATATTCAGTTAAGGTAGCTCGATATGTGGATAAAATTATGCAAAATTATTCAGCAAGTATGAATACAGGAACGATTTCAAGCTGTTAGTCAGAATTCACATTACATGGTATTGAATTTGGCTTCTTAGACTTACCTTTATTCCTAGTTGCTTGAATCGTGGATCAATATAACTATGTACAACCCCATTTATGCTAAGCGTACAAAGTTAGATACATAATTAAGTAGCTACCAAAATTTCTGTATTAAAAAATATAATACTGTTATTTAATCCTATATATAACTCTAGGCCCATACAGCACAAGAGGTCTGTCTTATGGACCGTTTATTTAGATTCACGATTTGAACATATGTTCAGATTAAATCGTCTTTTTACGCCGTTTTTATTTATTCCTCAGGTGTTGCTAGTTTACCTTTTAAACTATTTTTTTTGTATATTTTATAAATATCCCTTATATGAGAATACTATACAAACTCAGCCCTCGCATATATAATTTGAATGGCTCGACAAAAGCTTAAGTGGTGGATTTTTGGAAAATGGATCAACATAGTCCTCGCATCGCAAAGTTTTGCACGGTTTTTTTACACGTGATTTCGTAAGTACAGTAAATGCAGATTTATGGCAGGACTGTGATTGGTGACGCACATGTGGCAAGTTAAAACAAGTTTTTGAAAATTGACTGTACACTAACAAATGCGACTTGAAGACCTGAAAAAAATTCGAAATATTCCCATTTACGCTGCAACTCCCTAAAAATAATTTTGAAAATTAACCAAACTACAACAGGAGCACCACGATGAAGAAGATTTAAAGGTCCAAAAGATGATAAAAACAGAGAAGAAAGTTCTAAATGTATCGAGACAAACAGAAAAATATCGAACCGAGATATGGCATCGAAAACTGAAACTAGCAGATCAGTGGTGGAAGCCGTTAAAAACAGAAGAAATAGTATAAAAACATACAGAAAACAAAAAAATCTCAAAATGTTCTGCAAAATAAGGAAATATTTCTATAAGCCATCAAAAAACTGTCTGCCCTTTTGTCGGGCCCATCTGATGAGTGCTTAATTACATATGATGAATCGTATTTTAAATACAATTTTAGCACTGTACTAGGGCCAATGAAGAAGGTAGTGAAAATGTACCAAATATTGTAAAATAAATTGCTGTAGAAATTTGCTATTTGCGAATGTTGTCTTCGAAGTAAACCAGCCTTTCTTAAACAATTAATTGTGAAATTTACATCCTTGAATATTTGTAGAAACGATTACTGTCATTTGGCAGAAAGTATGCCAAGTTGGCCAAATGTAACGACACATTATATCAAAGCTACAATACTCGTACAGTGGCTATATACCCTACTCAATTGAGAAGCTTTCAGAAAAAATGTATTCAAGAATTTTCCTCGAACGGGATAGCGGATAGCAGAAAAAGTACAAACTGCAAAAATTAAGGAAGAATGTGAAGAGAAACGTTTGATTATTTAGTAGAAAAAAAAATATAAGAACTAAATGTTGTTAGTGTATATGTAATATATCGGCAATATAATTTTGAAATTTTATATCTTTAGTTTCAGCTTAAAACCTGCAGAGCTTTACAGGACTGCCCTTAATTGCGGTAATAATAAAAAACCTAAAATCCGAATTTCATGTAAACATTGCAATATTTAAAAAACTTTTTTTAATTAGATACAAAATATCTTTCAAACGGCTAGGCTAAACATTCATAAAACATTGTTTTTCGTAACTTCCACCATCTATAAGACGTATGATAGATGCTTGCGTCTGTAAAATGGACCTTCGTAAGATGTCTCGTATGAGGGATTCATTATGAATGTTCTTGACTGTTTTTATGATGTATTTGTGCTGTTTGGAGTATTATCGCAAGATGAGCTAAAATGTTAAAAATTCTTTGCAAGACTGTTTGTCTTGTACGTTGAGATGAGAAAAAATATATCAATATTCCCAAAGTAAAGTACTCTGAGGTTTTTCAGATAGAAAGGGGAACTGAACGTTTTTTGCATAGAGGTGCGTGAATTAAATTGTTTTACCTCGGTTACCACACACGGGACTGATCCGTTAGTAGGGAGAATTAAAAGGTTTGACCAAGGATTTTTGAGTACTGTGTATAATTTGTAAAATTGATTTTTTCATTATATTGTAACCCGTTTAAAGAGGCGGAAGACATTCAAGGGGGTAAGGAAAAAAGAGAGCACTAAAGGCAGAGTTGCTTATAGAGAAGGGAGACAGACTGCATCCGCGCATATTAAAAAGAAACTCTCTTGCACTGTAACTCTTAAAGCTTAAAAGTCTTCCACAACACATTAAACTAAAAATCGATGACGGGGGAGGGGGAGAATTTTCCAGAAAAAAGAACACTCTCGTGCAATAAAATTTTAAAAGCTTCTCCCAACGAAAAAGACCTGTTTTTAAGATGTCCTATTTTCTACAAATATAGGGACGTGGGGCATATGTCCCCTATTGGCTACGTCACAGGTTATAGGAGAGATGACCATTGTGATAGGAAACTTCCGCAGCTTATAGGTATAATTCTTCTGAATTTCTCGCCAAGTGTCTCCGAAGACCACAAGTCAAATAGATCAGCCTCTTGAGATTGTAGTCCTTCCATATATTAAGAATGTCAAAGATCAGATTTCGAAAATACTAGGGAAACATAATTAAAATACGTTTCTCTATGTGCCCTAAGCTCTCAAAATATCTTGAATCTGTTAAAAGATAAGATTGACTTTGACCAATCCTTGCAACAAAATCTTTTTTTATCCTGGAAAATTCGGGAATCCATCTAATATCCCAACCACCTTAACCATGACACTGGTTTTTACCTCTCACCAATCCATGAAGCTCCGTCCACCCCCACCCCAGCTCGGTAATAACAAAAACCCGTGTGCAAGCTAAATTAACTCAGTTCCGTGCTGGTTTCCGAAGGAGTCAGTTCTCGGAACAGGCTTTGAAAAAGCCGGAAGATGATTCACACAGGAGAAATCCAGTACAGTTAAACCTATGCGAGATAATAATTGCCTTGATCACATTTAGGAGCATTAAATCGATAGAAAGTCTGGCCGCTGGCAAAGCATTTTTTTTATTGAATTGGAACCAAAGATTATATTGAATGAATAATCAAATTTTCCCAACGCGGTGCGAATGTTACCATTATTATGGTTTTTTTGTGTTATACAATAAAGCCTGTATTTTACTATTATATAATTTTGACTGTTGGTGCATATTCACACCATATCTTAATTAAAAAAATATTGCTTTAGTTACATTTGTTTATGATGCAGTCTTTGGCCCTTTAAATGTTTATTGTGTAAATACAAAACTGTGCCTACATTTTGACCCTTTATGTATGAAATGATCGGCAAAAATTTAGCTGCGTACAGTCGAAAAATGTTTTAGCGGCAGCATTAGCTTGAAGTCAGCTCAGTTGTAATAAATAAGATACGCTCGGCTTTACATAGCTTAAAATTTTTTGCCTCTAATTCCAAATTTGACATGAGCCTTCATCTCGCTACAACACTACTAAATATCTCAAAATATTCTGGTCGAACATCGAAAGAAAGAATTACAACTAAATATATTGCATAATTTCCTTATATGCTTCATTTACTAATACTTATATATTGGTCATTTACGTTATTGTATTTCCTATAAGATTCTGTTTCTTCTATTTATTTATCTTCGCATATATATTTTTAATTGTTAAGAGCAAGTTTCAAAAACTCTTCTCTTGTCCTTTGATCATCTCTAAACACACCAAGCATCGTCGATGTTACCGTTTTGCTGTTGATTTTTTGGACTCCTCGCATTACCATACACATATGTCTAAAATTAAAAAAAAGAGTTTATTAATTATAAAATAGTCATCATTAAATGTATTTTTTAAAAATTAATTTGGGACGTTGTTTAAAGTTGATAAATAATTCTCATTACTAAACAGTTTTTAGCCAATTTCATTTGCATTATTCAACTCGAGTCACAACTCAATCAACAAATTAAATTTATGACTGAAAACTGTGGTCAAATCTGTCATGTACAACCTTTATCAAAATCACATTTAACGGTACATCTTCAAATATTGATTTATTTAATATATGTAGCAGTAAAAAATAACTATTTTGTACTCCAAAAATGGTGGCAGTGAAGTTGGCATTGCCATAGCAATCCAGAAATAAATACCTAACGTGACGCAACTTCATTTAAATATCTCTGATTACCTAACGTACGAGGTTTTTACGATAAATATCTAGCCTCGGCCAGAGATGGCGCTACTACTATTTAATATTTTTCTTAAACATAACTTTTCACAAGAATCCTGTCAAATTTTCAAGTCGCTGCGTGATTTAGTTTGTGAGTGGCAGCCATTTAAAATGCGCAACTTTTGTGATTTTACAATGGAAAAAATTGAATATCGAGCAGTGATAAAACATTTATTTTTAAAAAAGAAAACGAATGATGAAATGAAAGAGAAACTCAGCAAAGTTTATGAGGACTCTGCACCATTTTTATCGACCGTAAAATATTGGACAGCTAAACTTAACATGGCCGTGGAAGCAAGAACGTCCAGGTCGTCCAAATGAGGTCACCACATCAGAAATGATTGAAAAAATCCATGATATAGTGATAAATGATCGGAAAGTGCAAATGTGTGAGATTGCGGAGACTGTGGGCATCTTAATTAAACTCATTTGGATATGAGAAAACTTTCCGCAAGATGATGCCGCGATTGCTCACACGCACGTGTGTCAACCTCAAAAGAATGTTTGGCGATGTTAAAGCGCAATCGGAATAATTTTTGGCGTCGATTCACAACTGTTGACGAAACATATTTTGAAGAGTTGGAGAAATCGTATTTTTTAGATGGGATACAGAAGGTAGAAAAACGTTGGACTAAGTGAATCAAACTAAAAGGAGACTAAGTTGAAAAATAAAATAAATTTTACACATAAAAAATATTTTTTCTCGTCGAGGCAAGGTACTTATCGTACATCCCTCTTATATCTCTGATTGCCTAACGTAGAACTGTTGTAGCACAATTACTTATACTCACTACAAACCGTTACGGAATTTAACTTTATCCTCGAGGGTGGACATGCATTACTACTACTTAATGAATAATATACTATTAGGATAGTGTCTAATTTTTTACAAGAAGTCTTTACAAGTTAGATGAGAAATGTGATCTCGGAAATATAAGATGTACAAACACTAAATGGGAGGACGTTTTTGAAAATTAGCTTCTATATAAACAACATTAAGATTTTTTTATTTCCTGATATATTTGTAACAAAATAAATGTTTTTAATTTTCGTGACTTCACTTAAAAGTAATTAGTACATTCTACAGACTTTATAGACTATTTCTTAATGTAGATACATCAAGTCCCAATTTTAAAATATGGGTCTGGATATTTGGTACGTTGTTTAAAGTTCGCATTTAATATTTAACTGAATATTAAAGAATTGATAAGTTAAGAGTAAAAGAACACTATGTTTAAATTTAAATTCGCAAATTAATAAAATAGCCCCACTGTGCTACTCAAATTACCAGCAGATCTTAATTTTGAAGTAATCGGAAAGATTTTTTTTTAATTATTCATTTTTTCATAATACAAATCGATCTGCCGAGCTAGATTTTTTCCACAGTTTTCTGGAATTTTCAGAAAATGTATTAATTTTTATGTAAAAAAAAAAGTAAAAAAACGATGTTTTTTTTCGCAGGAAAATTTATCTGTAGATCGTAATTTTCACTTTTTTATTGCCAATCGATCGGTCGAGCTGGATTTTGACTTTTCCCCCGTGTTTTTCAAAAACTGAGAAAAAACTTGTATTTCCATGAAAGTACGGTTTTTTCAGCAAATAGCTATTCATAGATGATTTTCCTTCCATATTCAGGACAGATTTTTCTCAAAAATCAATTCTTTTGATGGACAATCAATCTACAGACCTCAGATTACACAGGTCTGCAACAAAAATGCTGTCTGGATGTTTTCAACTGATTTCTATGTATTTAGGTGTTCTGAAAATTAAAAAAATACTCAAAAAATTCCAAAACGTCAGGTTATTTTGCAAAACGCAAAATTTTATTATAAAAAAAGGTTTTTTTTTTGGGCTAACTTGAAGTCATAAATAAATAGGTACAATTTTATTTTGATTACTGTTTTTAAATGTATACAGGCCATAACTATCATTACTTTCTAAATAAAGAACGCCCTGTGTGGTTTAAATATCGTGGTCTCCTGGTTTAAATATCGTGAGAAGCAGTTCACTTCCTACTTTGCCCAAGAGGACGAGTTGGTTTATTGTACCAATATTGAAGGTTTGATGGATAAATTTAAGATCTCATAGGACCCAGTACAGTGGCGTATTTTCATAGATTCTTCAAAAAGAAGCCTTAAAGCAGTTCTACTTCACAATGGCGGTTTCTATGCTTCCATTCCTGTCGGTCATTCCGTATACCTCAAGGAAACCTACAAGAACTTGGAATTGGTTCTTTGCAAATTAAAATATAAAGACCACGGTTGGCAAGTGTACGGTGATTTAAAAATCTTGGGCATGTTGCTCGGACAACAATCTGGGTTTACCAAATTCCCTTGCTTTTTGTGTCTTTGGGATAGTAGAGACCGAGCAAATCACTGGACCAAAAAGTGTTGGCCTCCGAGGGAGCTTAAAGTTGACGAAAAGAACGTCCTGCATGAAACTTTGGTACATTTTCTTCATTCCCACCTCGACTACTTTCCAGAAAATTTAGGAGATCTGAGTGAAGAGCAAGGTGAACGATTTCACCAAGATATTAAGGAGATGGAAAAAAGATACCAGGGAAGATGGAGCGTCTCAATGATGGCAGACTACTGTTGGACGCTTCAGAGAGACCTTCCAGATGCTTCCTACAAGCGGAAATGTACCAAAAGGAGTCTTACTGGGAAAAAGAAATGTGTTTAGTGCTTACTAATGAATGTATTTTAGATAAAAAAATAAGTTTTGTTACGCAATTATAAATTAAAAAAAATTTTTTTTTTTAGTCTTATCTCTTATTTTAAGATGATAACTTGTTTAACATAGATACCTACATTGTCAGAAAACGTGACGTTCTATGACAAAATGAAAGTCATTTTCGGATTCAGTACACCCAAAAACATAAGAATTACGCAAAAAAAACCAAAACAGCTCTCAATTTTTTTTTTTTGCAGACTGGTGTTATCATTATCAAATCGTACTTCCATGAAAATACAAATTTTTTTTGTCAAATTTTCGACAAACACTGGGGAAAAATAAAAAATCCAGCCCGACCTTAGCAATAAAAAAACGAACATTTAAAAAAAATGTGTCATGATTAAGTGAAAATTACGAACTATAGAGTGATTTTGTCCCGTCCCGTTAAAACGCTGTTACTTCTTTTGAAAATTACGGAAAACTGTGGAAAAAAAACCTAAAATCTAGCTCGATAGATCGATTGGTTATGAAAAAAAAAAAAAAAAAAAAACGGATAATTAAAAAAAAATTACTTCAAAATAAGACCTGTAGGGTAATTTGAGTGGTACAGTGGGGCTTCGCACGTGTTTTGCTAGTAAAACCACTGCAGATACGTACCGGTGTTGTCACTTATATTTGTTAATTTTAATATCAGGTTATATGTATTATTAAAGTGCAAATTTAGAAAATATTCAACTGTTTCTTTTAAATATAATGATATTTACTATCTTGATTGACCTTTTAATGACCTTGAGAAAACCAGTGAATTTTTTAAATTTTGGAAGTATGATAACGCTATACATTTGACCAGTACGTTCGTATCCTATCCAATCAGCTAGTTTTCAGGCCAATTTAGATGTGTGATCGCTTGTTAATGTAAACATGCCGAGCCTTGGTTTTATCTTTTGTTCCATAAAAAGTAGTACATTGTTGTTTAAACTGCCCCCACAAATATCCGAAATATTCCTCAAGTTTATCAAAACGGAACACCTAAATCTTGTGTTTGTATACTAATGTAAACATGACATAAATGTATTTTTTTAAATATTTTATTTATTATGTTTTTTAGAATAACACTGTCTCGTGTTAACGTATTCTTAGTATGTCCAGTGAATTTACTAATGAGTTGGTAAATTCATGGTACTTTCGTTAAAATAATAATGCACTTTGATTAATCCAAAAGATAAAATTGGACAGGACAGATTTATAACTATTTCTAATTATATTTATACTACTGTGGATTTTGCATCACGATAATACACCACCGCACAATACAATAATTAATTTTTTAAGTAAAAATAAAATGATGGAAACGTTTCCCAAGCACTGTATTCACCAGATTTAGAAAATGTGTCTCTTTCCTGTTCCACAACCTGAAATTTCCACTCCGGGGACACCATTTCGAATTTATAGAAGCTATAAAATAAAATTCGCTGGCTGCCTTGAAAGCACGACAGGAAGTCGAAAGTAAGTGTTTAGAAGAGTGGAAGTGGAAGGGAATATTTTAAAGGGAATCGGCTCGTGTTTTATTTAATGTGTTCCTTTATTTATTTTTTGATAAAACACCCTTAAAAATATGCCAATAAAATATGATTAAAATTTTGAGATCGTTCAAAAAAAAAATCCGACACTGCCCTTGAAAACATAGTTCCTAGATAATGAATGATCATTCCCGCCGTCCTGTTTCATTCAAATTTGTCGATAATATTTACCAATATCAACTATTATAGGGACTTGTATTTTTTACTTACGTTCCTTCTATGATAACTGCCACCCCTTGTGGCTGGACAGCCTTTAACACAGCTGCAGCGATCTGCTTAGTTAACCTCTCCTGCACTTGCAATCTTCTAGAATAAATTTCCACTATTCTGGCTAATTTACTTAAACCCAAGACCTTTCCAGAGGGAAGATATCCGATGGAAACCTTTCCATAGAAGGGAACCAAGTGATGTTCACATAAAGAGAACATTTCAATGTCTTTAACGACCACCATTTCGTCGTGGTCTTCGTCAAAGATAGCGTTATTAAGTACCTCTGGAACAAAAGTTAAAATAATAAAACATAATGCAATGCAACGGTAAGCTATGCAGTTGAAGAGTAGAGTGCAATTATCAATTTAGATTATAAACCTAGACTCGTATATTCCCAGCTAGTGTAATTGAAATCGTAACTGAAATTGGCAGTATTACTGAGGTTAAATCAATTTCAATTTGTTCGTCTGTCTGTTCTGATATTGCACAAAAACTGTTGAACGTCACTTATCGGAATTTTTGCATCAAAATGAAATAGATTTAGTGTCAGATTATAGACCCTGTATATATTTTATCGAGAAGAAATATATACAGAGTGTCACAAAAATGGACAGCTATTTTTTTCTTGACGAATTATTTCACCAATAGAAATCTTTTTACTTATAACGAGTTGTGTTAAAACTATTGCGCCTATAACTTGTCACAATAATGACCCGTTATTTTTACTGGACTTAAAAAAACTTTTTTTACAAAAATAATTTTTTACTTATGAACCTAAAATTTGTTACACAAGGGGCTGAAATAGAATACGTTATTTATTTATTATTATGTATCCACCAACGAATATTGCCACAACAAATATTACCTACAAATTCTGTAGGATTTCTATCAATAACCTTCATCGAGCTCTATTTATTAAGATTTCTTAACCATAGGAGAATGACACCGTTCTCGTAGTGATCCCCCGATGATTCATCAGTACACTAAATATAGTTGACAATATATTCAGTTCGTTGTGTGACAATCCTGAGCACATAGTTTTTGCATGGATAAGACACTCAATTTTATGTGTAGTGATGAGTGATGTCTTAGGGATCTTTTAAAGATCTCCTAAGGCAACTTTAATAATATGAGAATCTCGTGACTTCTCCATACTGCCTAAAACATCCTCGTTTTAGATATATTACGTCTGCGCTCTGAAAGTTTTCTGTGTCTACTGTTTCACTTCCTCGGTGTTAGTGTTGTGGTTGTGGCACTTATCACTTATCAGAGATCTGCTGGTGAACTCAGCATTATTGAAAATATAGCAACCCTGCTGCTGAAAAAGGTCAGAACACAGTTCTTGCCTATATGAAGCGTCCAATTTTATATATAGTATGTAGCTTACTTTCTAGAGTAAGATCCTCGGGACCTTTTCAAGATATTCTAGATATATAGGGTGTCTGTTTTCAGCGGTGCAACTATTGCCGTGCGTTTGTAAAATATTAAAGACAGTTTAAAAATCGCCAAAATCGAACTTCCAAAATAAATAAAAAACTATTAGTTATAAAAAACTTTGAATACAAAAATTTCATAATTCACTGTCCTCTTGCAAAGGAGGTCCTCAGATTTTATATCCGACGTTTAGTCTACTGTGACCTATCGTCAACTTTTTTTAATACGGACTTGGAATTTGGATTTCATATGTTTCCCTCGACATGGTATCTCAACGTTTAGGTGCGAAATATCTATCATGGACATAATTTTCTAAATGTGACCCTTATGTTTTAAATGGGAAATGATAAACCATTTGTGAAATGATATTTCAGAGTTAGGAAACAATAAATGTGTATCATAAGCTTAAAAAAATCGGTCAAGTCCAACTTGCGTAATTAGTATTCCGTACTGTGATTGCCTTTAAAATAAAAATTTTTGTTACGGAAATATACCATGATCAGCGACTTCACACACACACACATGTCTAGTCAGAAATTGACTTAGCAGGCTAATCAGATCAACCAGACAACAAAACGTTCCATGTGACATATATATATATATATATATATATATATATATATATATATATATATATATATATATATATATATATATATATATATATATATTTTAAGATTCAGTATGTATTTTCACGTTTTTTTCTTAGTTAATAATGTACCTATATAATAGTTATAGCATATTAGCTACCTAATAACCAATAAATCAATCTACGAGTCACTCAATCTAAAATCTAATGGAAAAATTTTAAAACAAATATTTACTACCTAAATATTGGCTTAATTATAAACAAACAAAATAAAATTATTTTGTCTCGGTACCTAATGCTTAAAGCAGAAGCTACCAGGTGTAAGTATGAAATGAGGATTTCAGACAACAGATGGTGCACCAATGCAGTTTGTGCTATAAAGATTTGACACTGCGCCATTTTGTTGTGTCATCAACAAGTGTCGTTTCAAAAGTGGTGACTTCGATGTTGCAGGCAAGGAACGTGGAAAACCGCCAAAAAAATACGAAGATGTGGAATTGCAAGCATCGTTGGACGAAGATGATTCGCAAACACAAAAACATCTCGCCACATGAGTTGAACGACAGGCAAATGGAAAAGCGCAAAAACACGTGTGACATTTTGCAAGCTTGGTACAAAAGGAAGTCGTTTTTGCATCGTACAGTTACAGGGGATGAAAAGTGGATTTATTTTGAGAATCCCAAGCGCAAAAAAAATCATGGGTAGAACCACGCGCACCACCCACATCGACCGCAAGACCGAATCGCTTTGACAGAAAGACGATGCTCTGTGTTTGGTGGGACCAGAGGGGCGTGGTCTATTATGAGCTGTTAAAACCTGGGGAAACGGTTAATACTAAACGTTATCAACAAGAGTTGACCGATTTGAACCGTTCGCTGCTTGCAAAAGGCCAGAATACCGAAAGAGGCAACACAAAGTCATTTTTCTTCATAACAATGCTCCATCACATACGGCAAAACCAGTTCACGACAAGTTGGAAACACTCAGCTGGGAAATTCTACCCCATGCGGCTTACTCACCAGACTTGGCTCCTTTCGATTACCACTTGTTTGCATCGATGGGTCACGCACTTGCTGAGCAGCGCTTTAGTTTGTACGAAGATGTGAAAAAATGGCTCGATGAATGGTTCGCAGCAAAAGGGGAAGATTTTTACTGGCGTGGTATTCACAAATTGGCCGAAAGATGGGAAAAAATGTATAACAAGCGATGTAGCATACTTTGAATAAAGCACTTTTTTACCATTCTTCCGAATTTAACATATTTTTTTTAGAAAAAAAATCCGCATTTCATACTTGTACACCTGGTATTAATCCCTGTTCAATTCACATCTTTCGACGAAATAAACCTTTACCATTTTACAGGTCAAATAGTTTTTTTTATATATACCAGATAAATTATCAAACGTGCATTCGTGATAATTTTCGCTCAACTTACACTTTATCGAGACTATTCCAGAATTTTTTCAAAATCAGTACTTTTCGAGATAGGGTGGGTGAACAGGGGCTTTTGGCCATTTTTTAAAAAATAAAACGCAGAAAAGCGTGTGCAACTATTATATCAAATATATTTTTGAACTCTTGTTTTTACAAGCTTTCATTTGATACACTACTCGATGACTGGGTATTTTTTTTTTCATTCCCGATTATTACTCCCAAAACTAACCTCTTAAGTCAAAATTAACCTTTAAAACTACATGGCCCTGATTGGGCCATCAATTCCTGTATTTGTGCCAAGTTTCAACTTTCTATGTCAAATAGTTTCGGGGAAAATAGGGTATGGCAGACAGACGGACACCGAAATGATCCCATAAGTGTTCTGTACGGAATACTAAAAATGGTTCCATTTGGGGCAGAAGGTTTTATTTAAATAAATAAGTCAATGGCCTTTTTAGTGTTCCGTACGGAACATTTATAAGATCACTTCGGTGTCTGTCTGTCTGTCACACTCGATTTTCTCCGAAACTATTTAACATAGAAAGTTGAAATTTGGTACTAATATAACACATGGGCTGAAAAGTCCCGGGCCTAATGCATAGATGGCGCTAGTTTTATTGCAGTCACCTTTTTTTTCAGTTAATACTAACCTTCAAAAGACAGCTGTTAAAATTTCATGATATTCTATTCATTAGTTTGTGAGTTATTGTGCTAAGAGTGACGCTACTTTTGTTATTTTCAAAACAATGGATCAAAAACAATTTCGTGTTTTAATTTTACACTGCTTCTTGATGGGAAAAAATACCGTTCAAGCGAAGCAATGGCTTGAAAAGTGTTATGGGGACTCCGCTCCATCAGAAACAACAATAAAACGTTGGTTTGTTGACTTCAAACGTGGTCGTAGAGACACCGATGATGCAGAACGCAGTGGACGTCCAAATGAGGCGGTAACACCAGAAAACATAAAAAAAATCCATAAAATCGTTTTGAATGATCGAAAAGTGAAGTTGCGTGAGTTAGCTGACATCGTAAAGATATCAAAAGAACGTGTTGGCTTTATATTGCATGAGCATTTGACTATGAGAAAGCTCTGTTCAAAGTGGGTGCCGCGTTTGCTCACTGTTGATCAAAAACAAGAACGTGTTGATGATTCTGAGCAGTGTTTGGCCATGTTTAAACGTAACAAACCGGAATTTTTGCGTCGATATGTGACAATGGATGAAACATGGATCCATCACTTCACTCCGGAATCAAAACGATCGTCATCTGAGTGGACAGCAACTGGTGAACCTCGTCCAAAGCGCCCGAAAGCACAACAATCGGCTGGAAAGGTTATGGTCTCGGTATTTTGGGATGTGCGTGGTGTAATATTCATCGACTATCTTGAGAAAGGAAATACCATCAACAGTGAATATTATATAGCGTTATTGGAGCGTTTGAAGGCCGAAATTGCAAAGAAACGACCGCATATGGCAAAGAAAAAAAAATTTTGTTTCATCAAGACAACGCACCGTGTCACAAGTCAATCAAAACAATAGCAAAACTACATGAATTGAACTTCGAATTGCTCCCACATCCACCGTATTCGCCAGATTTGGCTCCCAGCGACTACTGGCTGTTCGCAGACCTGAAAAAAATGCTCGCCGGTAAGAAATTTCGCACGAATGAAGAGGTTATCGCTGAAACTGAGGCCTATTTTGAGGCAAAAGATAAATCGTTCTACAAAAGTGGTATTGAAATGTTAGAGCGGCGCTGGAATGATTGCGTTGCTCTTGATGGAGATTACGTTGATGAAAAAGGCTAATTTTGAACCAAAAAAAAAACCGTGTTTTCTTTGTTAGGCCCGGGACTTTTCAGCCCATGTGTTAGGAATTGATCATTTTATACTACCGTCTCAAAAATTTTTATTTTTAAAAGTAATCAACGTACGGAACACTAATTGCGTAAGTCCAACTTGCACTTGACCGGTTATTTTGTTACCAATAAGTTTTCAAATTTTTTATAATAAAAATAATCCTATATTAAAAAAAAGTTTATGGTTAAGTTTTAAGTGCGGTATGAATTTCTTACTACTGGTTTTGTAAATCTTTTAATTAAAAAAGAATAGTTAACATTATAAATCAAAAAGCAAAAAGGATATTTGACACACTCGATGTTTGAATGAATTTTGTACTGCATATTTGTCAAAATAGAATTTACAAATGATGAGAAAATGAACTTGATTCTAGTTTTTGTATAATGTATGCTTAATTCAAATATGACAAGTCAAAATATAGCGAGCTGTATCCACATAGAAAGACTTGACTTGAAGAAGAATACCAAATTACGGCTCATCAACACACTAATATTTCAAATTGTTACATACGCAGCCGAAACCTGGATCATTAAAAAAAAATAGAAGAAACGAATCAGCATATTTGAGATGTGAGTATACAGAAGGATGTTCCGGATTCTCTGTACAGCGCTCCGCACAAATACCTCCATCCTAGATGAGTTCAACATCAAAACAAGACTGACTACTATAGTCAGTAGAAACATACTGGGATACTTTGGTCTTATAACAAGAGATAAAGACACAGTAGAGTGGTTGATTGTGGAAGGTAATGTCGAGGGTAAAAGACCGAGAGGACGGTCTCCCATACGGTGATTGGACTATATTAAAACAACTATCCTCAGATTGCCGGAAGTATCACATCAAGCCCAAGACAGAGAAACGTGGGCTACAATAGTGACCCAAATACCATGATATCACTACGTCCTTATGTGGGACGACGGTAGAAGAGGAGGATCCACAAAGGGCAGTGCGAACCAAAAGATATTTAAAAAAGCTTAAAATCGACAAAAAATTAAAACTTTAGGAGGTGATGTTAACGAGATTAATGTTACTAATAGTCATAATAATAAACGTCTTTATTTATACATACAATAAATATTACAAAAAATGTATTGGGTAATTTTTTATTTATCAATAATGATTTTTAACAGTACTTTTTTACTTACAAATTTTATGATACGTAAATTATAAGTACAACAATAACAAAATTGAAATGGCAAAGGGAGGAGAAGATTACACAAAAAAAATTTTACACCGAAACAATTTTAAATCCTATCTTTGTCACAAGGTGCAAAATCTACGATGAGAGGAGTATCGGCGAAGGCGCATATTTTGCAGGTGGATTCTTTGTGAAAGAAGACAAGACGAGAACATGTAAAAAGAATATATGGTCAGCCGAGAGCAGGTTTTGTAACAATGGATGGTTTAATAGGAATATCCACTATCGGTGGACCCAAGGTAACCAGTATTTTCATCGGCAGACTGCATTCCAAGAAAGATTTATGGTTAATGTCTGGTTAGGAATTTTCAATTCAAGAATGGTAAGAAGATTTTTTCGATGATATTTTAACTGCACACACATATTTGAACTTTTTAAATAATAATTTACAAGATTTTCTAGAGATCTACAATTCGAAATTATCAGAAATTTCAGATATTTTCAAGATGTAATGTAAACTAAATCATTAAATTAGCACCAATGGGGTTACCTCAAAGATCACGTGTATAAAACTACGCCAAATGACGTTGCGCCAAACGTGATGAAATCGCATGGTTATGTCTAAATAATAATGATTTTTTTATAACTTTAAAGTTTTTGATTTATTCTGGAAATTAGATTTTGATAATTTTTAAACTTTCTTCAATACAGAAACTAAAAAAAAATTGCAAGATTGTAAAGGTATTTTATATTTACAACACCCAACATGTATAGCTTTCTCTAGATGTAGAAACTCGATGGTTTTTCCTTTTGGAAAAATCTCACATCATGTCATAAACAGAAACGGCTTTTCCGTGACGGGGAATTAAGTGCTTTTTATTGTTGGGATTATGTTCTTCGCCACTAATATGGCTCAAAAAAAATATTAAATTTATATTATCATTTATTGGTACTAAGTGTAAATAAATCACATACATAAATAACCGGTTGGACTTGCGCAATTAATGTTCCGTAGGTTGATTGCTGTTACGAAGGTATAAAATGATCAATGACTTGATAAAACACACCCCAAAAGAGTTTTCAACAAAGTTTTTTTTTTCGATCTTTACTGAAAACTGCTGGCCTTGAAATTTTTATTTTTTTTATATACCAGATAAATTATTAAAGGTAATGCACTCGTGGTAATTTTCGTTCAATTTATACCCTGTGGAGAATATTACAGAATTTTTTCAAAACTTTTTAATCGGTACTTTTTGAGATAAGGTGGGGATGGGGGGACCACAAACAAAGAAAAGTATATGTATTTTTGAACTCGTGTTTTTATAAACTTTCATTCGACACCCCACTCGATGGCCTGGTACTTTTTTTTTTACTTCCGTTTTAACCCCTTAAAGCTAACCTCTTAAGACAAAATTTAACTTTAAAAACTACATGGTTCTGATGAGGCCATCAATTCCTATGTTGGTACCAAATTTAAACTTTCTTTGTCAAATAGTTTCGGAGAAAATTGGGTGTAACAGACAGACAGACGAACATACACCGAAGTGATCTTATAAGTGTTTCGTACGGAACACCAAAAAAGATAGTAAAAGTTTACCACTTTAAATTTTTTAGTATTTTTGGAAATAAGCAACCACAAAAGTGTAAGGTGTAATATCATTGCCGAAGAACAGATGTAGCATTTGCATGAACCAAGTTGTAATTCTAAATAAGGTATTTTAGATAAACTAATAAATATTGTATCTATTTTTAAAATTTACTTTAGGCTACAATATATTTTTTCTCTAACCCAACTAATTCTAAAAAAAAGAAATTTGGTGGCATTCAAATTACGTCGATTAAAAATAATGGATCTCCGCTGATGCCCTTATTAACTATATGTCAGTTCAAGTCGTGTTTGGAACTGTTGGTCTTATCAACAAGATTTACGCCACCACTGAAGTCTTATATTCTTATACTTATAGTCTACTATACTACCCTCATTAGACGCTACTAGTGGTAGAAATATTACCGTATACATTCTTCGCTGTCTGACCTTAAGTTACTGAAAAAAAAAAATGAAAATTACTTAAAAACAATTCAATAAAACACCACGTTTTCTCTTTGCGGTTTGGCGGATTCAAAAAAGATGGTAAGATTTCTTTAGGAGGAATGACTTGTGGTCGCTGGGATTTTATGACGCCTTAAAATATTTAGTGTGGTTGCCGCAGAACTCTCGATATTGCTATTCCTGCCTCTAGCTAATTCCTTCCATCGAAACACGTTCTCTACTGGCGCCCATTATTTTTTTCTTTAATGCAGTAAAAAAGTTGCCGAGAATCTTCGTCTGCTAAGCTGCTAAGTCTCTCTCCTTTTTGTCTGTTTACTATGCATACGGTAAGTAATTTTATATCAATGATTTCTCTTGACATTTAATAAAAAATGGTTCAAAGCTTTTCCACTTATTTGGTAGCCTCATCTTCAAATGCTTGTGTAAATATTGGGTTTTATTACTCTAATTTGTAGTTTTGCATATAGCTTCTTTTTAGTGTATCCCTACGGAACACTTAGGGGATCATTTCGGTGTCCGTCTGTCTATTACACGACTTTCTCCGAAACTATTTGACATAGAAAGTAGAAATTTGGCACTAATTAGGAATTGATGACCTCATCAGAGCCGAGTAGTTTTGAAAGTTAAATTTTGACTTAAGGGCTTATTTTTGGCAGGTGAAAAAAATTTTTTTTTACCAGCTCATCGAGTGGGGTGTCAAAAGAAAGCTTGTAAAAACACGAATTCAAAAATATATATAATGTAATACTTGCGCACTCTTTTCTTTGTATTATTTTAAAAAAACTGCGAACAATCGCTGTCCCCCTCCTTATCTCGAAAAGTATTGAACAAAAAATTTTGAAAAAATTCTAGAATATTCTCCACAGGGTGTAGATTGAACGAAAATTATCACGAGTTTACCTTTAATAATAATTTATCTGGTATACAAAAAAGAAACAAAAATTTGAAGTCATCAGTTTTCAGTAACGATCAGAAAAAAAGTTTATTGAAAACTCATTTGGGATGTGTTTTGTGAAGTCACTGATTATTTTATACCTCTGTAATAGAAATTTTTATTTTAAAAGCAATCAACGTACCGAATACTAATTGCGCAAGTCCGAGTTGTACTTGCCGGGTTATTTTTTATTAAGTTAGTTAAATAACCTGAGAGCACAGGGAACTCGTAATAAAAGATTTAAAGCGATCCCCAGTAATAATCAGTTCAGAAAATATTGGCAATTTTGAAGTTAATTAGCGTTATATACCAAATGATTACCTTTAAACCATCAAAAACAACAGCCGATCAGCCATAAAATGTAAAAATATTAGGGACAGTTAATGTGAATTGTTTTGGCTTTTACTTGATGGAAATCCGTAACTAACGTAATGAAAGACGATTTGTCAAAATTTATGCCTTTTATTACAAAATTGCATTAAATTGCAATAAAAAGAGGAAATTTTGATTTTGTCAAATTGTCTTTCATTACGACAGTTAATGTGTTTTTATAGGGATGAATAGCGCGTAACAAGTACGTTGCTAAGAGAGCAAAAACGGTTCTGTTGAGTAAAATGTTTTTGGTATTATTGGGAAGAGTAGAAAATTAGCATTCTAATGATACCAACAATAATACCACTGTTTGAAAATTAAGTTCAAGGATCGGTGTTAAATGAAGCAGAATCCTTTTGAGTCGATTTTTTTGCTCACCAATATGTATATGACACCTGTTAAATAGAGCTGAAAGAGATTGTATTACCGATACCCCTCCATACCTTGTCATTTTTATAATTATTTCATCGTCTCCTGGTTCTTTGTTGTTGTACATATATTGTATGGCGTTTATTATTTCATTCGTTCTTATATCGGGAATTTCTTCAGATTTCACATTTCTTACTATTAGTCTATTTCCTTCTTCTTTCCCAAGC
>CM032453.1:57481740-57634240 GCA_019049505.1 Pachyrhynchus sulphureomaculatus
ACAATACACGTACATTAATAATTAACACTATTGAAGAAAACGAAAATATGAAAACATTGAAATCCAAGATGACACAAGATAGAACTAAAATAATAAAGTTACGAGATAACACAGGTAAAATAGTAACTGACAAGAAGGAAATAAAGGAATTCTACACAAAACTTTATTGCTCGACTATACCTAATCCGAGTCAGCAGCAAACACATACTCTTAATGTTGGCTCGGAAGGAATTCCTGAAGTAAGCCGGAGTGAATTAGAAACTGCTTTGAAACAAATAAAGAATAAGACATCTCCAGGTGAAGATCAAATAACATCTGAAATATTGAAAATGGAAGAAAATGAACACTTTGAAGCGATACGGGTATTACTAAACAAATGTATCGAAGACCAAAGAATACCTGTACATTGGCAAAACAGTAAGGTCATACTTTTGTTCAAGAAAAATGATCAGGAAAACCTTGAAAACTATCGCCCCATCAGCTTGTTATCGCATTTGTACAAGCTTCTTACTAAAATTATCACAAACCATCTAACAAATAAGTTCGATAACTACCAACCAGTCGAACAGACGGGCTTTCGCAAAGAATTTGGAACAATAGGTTATATCCAAATACTCCGCCTTTTAGTAGAAAAAGCGACCGAGTATAATATGAAGATTCACCTAGCTTTCATCGATTTTAAGGTTTACCCTTCGTGTTTTTTTTTTTCACGTTTCGGGGTTCTTAAATCACGAAAAACATAGTCCCTCATTTTTCGTCAGTCTGTCGGTTTGCCTGTTTGTTGATCTATTGTCACAATACCTCTCGAAGGAAGTGAGATATCGATTTCGAAATTTGGTACCGTATAATACTTAAAGTAAGAATGAAACCTATAGTTTTTGGGGAGACAACTCTTACGGGAAAAGGGGTAGGGTGTTTGATAGGTTTTCTTTATTTACCGTATCGTTATGACAATTTAAGGGGTATAGATCGTAATATACGTTCTTTTCAGGAATCCTGTAGCAGAGGAATCACAAAAATTGTGTTATTTTTTCATTATTTTCAATTATTTATGGTCAAACATGTAAGGGTTATTAAGGTGGGAAAGGCGTCTTGTTATACGTCCTTTTTTAGGTTATGGGTCAAGAAATTTGAAAATACCGTTATTGTTTTATTAATTTTAATTTATGTTGCTTGATAGTCTCCATTGCACTATATAAAGACTACTACAACTGTTTGGAGACTGACATAAGACAAATCTAAAATGTTTAACTAAATATTCTTTAAATTAGATTGAAGTGCGTTCTGAGTAATATTTTAAAGTTCAGGAGTTCTTTGAGATCTGCCTAACACACACACACATAGATGTTTTAATGTATTTTTCTTATAGTATGCTGGCGCTTTCTTTTACAATTTGTTTTTAGTGTTCCGTACGGAACACTTATAAGATCACTTCGGTGTCTGTCTGTCACGCTCGATTTTCTCCGAAACTTTCTGTCATAGAAAGTTGAAATTTAGCACTAATGTAGAATTGATGACCCCATCAGAGCAGTGTAGTTTTGAAAGTTAAATTTTGACTTAAAGGGTTAGTTTTTTTACCATCAAGTTGGGTGTCAAATGAAAGCTTGTGAAAACACGAGTTCAAAAATATATAATGTAATATTTACGCACACGTTTCTTCATATTATTAAAAAAAAAAAACAAAATTCGTGGTCCCACCCCTTATCTCGAAAAGTACTGATCAAAAAAATTTTGGAATGTTCTCCACAGGGTGTAGATTGAACGAGTGCATTAACTTTAATAATTTATCTGGGATATAAAAAAAAAACAAAAATTTCGGAAGCAAACTTTGTTGAAAACTTATTTGGGGTGTGTTTTGTGCCGTCATTGATCATTTTATACCTCCGTAACAAAATTTTTTATTTTAAAGCGCTTAATGTACGGAACACTAATCTGACTGCACTTGGCCGGTTATTTGTTTTTAAATTTTCATTATTATTTATATTTTTCTTTATGAAACAATTTTTGACAAACATTTATTAGGATGAATTTTTAATAAAAATATTCTAATTGGTTGGAAGCTTTTTTGACCACTTACAATAACATTTTTTTTTGAGTTATCTACCTAACCATGAAAATAAGGTCATACAAGAAATTGCTGGGTTGCAGATAATTGTCGCCCTTCCATGCATTTTGTCGAAATTTTATTGTTTGTTGCATTGTGTAGTTGTTTACATTTTTTTTTCAAAAAATAACAGCAATTTGGAGAAACGCGCAATGATAAAGTTTTTCACTAAAGGAGTAAATGGAACAAAAGTTATTTATATGTTATCGTATCAGGTGTACTTATTTTCAAGTTTGTGTGGTTCCAACAATTTCGATGAGGCTGAAACTCCATTCAGGATAACTCCAGATTAGGACGACCGGCTGAGGTAATAAATGAAGAAATAGATACTGCAAAACTGAAGTTTCTCAGATTGTGAAGATTTACAGATGAAAAACAGTTCTACACGATGGATCCTTAAAACTCCTTATCCTAGAATAAAAACTGGCGTGAGAGATAATTCTTAAGAACATTTGGCCACTTATGAAAATAGAAAAAGGGTCCATAATTAATCAAGAGGTTTAGGAGAGCACGATTCAAAACGTGAAGCAGGTTAAAAAAGAACTGGCCAAGTGCAAATCGAACTTGCGCAATTAGTGTTCCGTACGTTGATTGCTTTTAAAATAAAAATTTTTGTTACGGAGTTATAAAATGATCAATAACTTCACAAAACACACTCCAAATGAGTTTTCAACAAAGTTTTTTTTCGATCTTTACTAAAAAACTGATGGCCTAGAATTTTTTTTTTACATCAGATAAATTTATTATAGGTAATGTACTCGTAATAATTTTCGTTTAACCTATACCCTGTAGGCAATATTCCAGAGTTTTTTTTAAAATTTTTTAGTCAGTACTTCTCGAGATAAGGGGTGACACAGCGATTTTAAACATAATGCAATGAAAAATGTACGCAAGTATTACATTATATATATATTTTTGAACTCATGTTTTTACAAGCTTTCATTTGACACCTCACTCGATGACCTGGTAATTTTTTTTTTCACCCCCCAAAACTAACCCCTTTTTTTAATTTTCAAAACTACAAGGCTCTGATGAGGCCTTCAATCCCTATATTAGTGCCAAATTTCAACTTTCTGTATCAAATAGTTTCGGAGAAAATTGGGTGTAACAGACGGACAGACGGACGGACAGACAGACAGACAGACACCGAAGGGATCTTATAAGTATTTCGTACGGAACACTAAAAACGTCCGAATTCATGGAGCATCTAATTTTTGCTGTTGATGCATATGAAAGAATTGAAATTATAAATTACAAAAATAGTCTAAATAAGGACCAAGGGCCTATTCCTCAGAGTTCTATGTACAGATTAGTCGGCCACTCCAGTTAATTACAATTTTAGTATAAACAGTTTAGTTTCTGATCTTGAATTTAGTCAATTATCGCCCCTGATGATGACACTCGTCGACTGTTGTATATTGTCAAATCTTGTTTTATTTTTAAGTTATGTTTTGAAAACATGATATCAAATAAAAATGATTTTTAACTGAAAATCGAGTAAATTTATTGGCGTTCGAGCGTACAATATCTCCGTATTTAGCGACTAATTTTCTTCTCGAGATACCAATTACATGACGCTTTTCAGCTTGATCAAATTATACCCTCGGCTTGTAGCTTTAAAAGCTCTTTCAGTCACTGAATTAGCAATGAAAGTTCCTGTCTTTTACTTAAATTTACCCTCAACTCTTTCATTCTTTGTAAAGAATTGAAAAATAAAAGGCTATAACTTAGTTAAAATAAAAAAATGTGACTTGGTCTACAAAGTTTGTATACCTTTATATTTCTAAATTATTCAAATATTGCAAATATAACTCGTGGGCTGAAAAGTTTTTGGCCTGACACATAGATGTCGCCCTTTTCAAAAAAAATCCATATGATTTTTAGGAAGTAACAACCGTCAAACGATACGTCTCAAAATTTCATGACATTTCGATTATTAATTTACAAGTTACAGTAGTTTTAGTGAAGCTACTTTTGATATTTTCAAGACAATGGAAAAAATCGAAGATTGATTGATTAAACACTGTTTTTTAATGGAAAAAAATACCGTTCAAGCAAAGCAATGGCTTGATAAGGGTTACGGAGACTCTGCCCCTGGAAAATCACTCATCATTTACTGGTATGCTGAATTTAAACGCGATCGTACAGATTTTTTTTTTATTATTTTTTTTTTATGGGTCTAGCACACGTGCTTCAGGGAAGTCCCTAAAACGCTCCAGGAGCGGCATGTGTGCGGAAAAAGCGATTCACGTTCTTGAATCGCTGTAAATTGTACTCGGTGGGAAACTCAGCGCTGGGCAAATTATTCCAAAGGGATGATGTTCTCCATATAAAAGACGCTTGAAAAGCATTGTACGCGGAGTAACAAGCTGAACCACATACGGATGTGAAGCACCAGCGCGACGTGTATTTCTAACATGCACCGCTTTGGGAGGAATTAAGCGGGCAACATCCTTCAAACACACTTTCCATGAAAATACTTGTAGAACAGACTCAAATCGCCAACCGTTTTTCGATGTTCCAGCGAATCAAGGCCGCCGGTCAGTTCCGGGTCTCCAATCAGACGAACAGCTCCTCTCTGAACAGAATCCAACAAATGCAGTGTTATGTTTGGGAGCGGAGCCCCAAACATGGGAGCAGTATTCCATAGTTGGTCGAATTTGAGCTTTGTAAAGAATTGACAGTTGTTGTGCAGTGTAAAGCTTTCTGGTTCGGAATAATATCCCAACTTTTGAGAAGCTCTCCTTGCTATGCCTGCAACTTGTTCATGCCAGGACATATTTGCTCCCAAACTAACGCCCAATAAATTGAGCGACGATGCTAGGGGAATGGAATGCCCCGACATAACTACGTCGGGTTCAGCAACATAAACTTTTTTAGAAAAAACTGCCGCCTTGGTTTTTGTTGCGTTAAATTCCACTTGGTTATTACCACCCCAAGATAGAATTTCTTCCAGGTCTTTGTTAAGTTGAACGACCTCCTGCTGTCTGCGGATATTCGCCTGAGCAGCCGATGTCCGAGGGTTCAAAGTGAATAAAGAGACGAGCTTACTGTCGTCTGCAAAGCTGTAGATTGGATTCCCGGTCTTTTCCACCAGATTGTTAATGTAAATGAGAAAGAGAGTAGGAGACAGTATGGAGCCTTGGGCACACCGGCATTGATTGTGAAGGTGTTAGAAAGAAATCCGTCGACCGCCACTCGCAAGGAACGCCCTCTGAGGAAACATGAGAGCCACAAACAGAACTTTTCAGACATACCACAAGAGCGTAGCTTAGCCAACAGTCCATCGTGCCAAACACGATTGAATGCCTTGGATATGTCAAGAGCAACCGCTCGAGATTCTCCAAAGTGTTCAATTGTGTTGTTCCAAACATGTGTTACATAAGTCAGAAGATCTCCTGTTGATCTATGTTTACGAAAGCCATATTGGTGATCGCTAATAATATTGAATCGTTCAAGATATTTTAGAAGATGCTGATTGATAACCTTTTCCATGACTTTCGATATTATTGAAAGCAGTGCGACAGATATGCTGAACGTTCTGGATGCCCAAATGAGGTGCTTACACCAGAAAAAAATTTAAAAATCCACAAAATTGTTTTGGATGACTGTAAAGTAAAATTGCGTGAGATAGCTGACAGCCTAAAGGTATCAAAAGAACGTGTTGGTCATATTTTGCATGAACATTTGGGCATGAGAAAGCTCTATTCGAAATGGCTTCCGCCTTTGTTCATAGTGAACCAAAAACAACAACGTGTTGATGATTCTGAGCGCTTTTTGGACCTGTTTAAAGGAAATAAAAAGGATTTTTTCATGTAGTTTGAGACAATAGATGAAACATGAATCCACCACTACACATCGGAATCATATCAGCAGCCAGCTGAGTGGCAGCAACCGGTGACCGCCGCCCGAAGCGACCAAAGACACAACAGTCGGCTGGGAAAATTTTGGCCTCTGTATTTTGGGATGCGCATGGAATAATTTTTATGGACCATATTAAGAAGGGAAAAATCATCAATAGCGAATATTATATATGTGTCACAAGTCAATGGTTACGATGGCAAAATTGCATGAATTGAAGTTCGAATTGCTTCCTCATCCACCGTATTCTTCAGGTTTGGCCCCAGAGAATATTATCTGTTTACAGACCTCAAAAAATGCTGGCGGAAAAGATGGCTCCAATAAAGAATTTATCGTCAAAACTAAGGTCTATTTTGAAGATATTTCCTTCTACAAGAAACGTATAGAAATGTTAGAAAAGCGTTGGACTGATTGTATCGTTCTTGAAGGAGACTATATTGATGAATAAAGTAGAATTTTGCAAAAAAAATGTGTTTTAAGTACGAGGCTGGTTTAAAAAGTCCGTGCAAAGTCCGAGAGATGGCACCACCGGCGCGTATCGAGGTCATGTTTAGTTAGTAGCATCTCTTGAATGAACGCATACCAAGTTTCACCCATATTGGTCTATTTCTTTGTGTATGGCATTCGTGTGAATCAAGGAAGTCGAGTGATTTTCAAGAAATGGACGAAAAAGAATTCGTGTGGTGATTAAACATTACTTTATGAAAGGCAAAACGCCTCAGGAGACTAAAGAGAAGCTTGATAAACATTATGGTGACTCTGCACCTTCGATTAGAACAGTTTATAAGTGGTTTCAAAATTTTCGGACTGGCCATATGGGCACAAGTGACGCTGAAAGTTCTGGACGGGCCTGTGGAGGTTACGACTCCAGAAATCATTGATCAAATCCATGATATGGTGATGGATGACAGAAGAGTTAAGGTGCGTAAGATTGCTAGTGCTGTGGGCATCTCGACTGAACGGGTACATAATATTTTGCATAAACATTTGGACATGAGAAAGCTATCCGCAAGATGGGTGCCGCGATTGCTCACGCTTGACCAAAAACGGAATCGTGTGAAGTGTTGCAAGGATGGTTTGCAGCTGTTCCTGAAGAATCCAGAGGACTTTAAGCGTCGTTTCGTCACTGTGGATGAAACATGGATACATTACTACTGAGACCAAACAACAATCTAAACAATGGGTTACCAAGGGGGAATCTGCGTTCCTTCGGCCGGAAAGGGTATGGCGACTGTCTTTTGGGATTCGCAAGGGATAATCCTCATCGACTATCTGGAAAAGGGTAAAACTATTACAGGTGAATATTATTCATCGTTATTGGACCGTTTGAAAACCGAGCTGCAAGAAAAACGCCCGCGATTGGCCCACAAGAAAGTCCTTTTCCATCACGACAACGCTCTAGCACACACCTCAGCAGTTGTGGTCGCAGAATTAATGGAAATAGGATTCCAACTGGTTTCACATCCCCCCTATTCTCTAGACTTGGCTCCCTCGGACTACTATTTGTTCCCCAATTTGAAGAAATGGCTGGCGGGACAAAGATTTTATTCAAACGAGGAGGTGATTGCAGACACTAATGGATATTTTGCAGACTTGGACAAATCCTATTATTCGGAAGGGATCAACAAACTAGAACATCGCTGGACGAAGTGTATAAGCCTAAAAGGAGACTATGTCGAAAAATGAAAAAGGTTTACCCCAAACACATAAGTGGTTTTTATTTTTGCACGGACTTTTCAAACCAGCCTCGTAGCTAGACTAAAAACTTTTGTTTTTAGTCTAGTCTATGTTATTGCCACCCTAAAAGCTAATTAACAAATCCAATGTTAGTGAAATTTGAATGTACTCTAAATATAAGTTAAGGAAAAATTCTCATGTAAATTAATTTAACAGGTGAAAATAAGACCGTAAATGATGTAAAATAATAGAGAGATGTTGCAACTCTTATTTTTCACATTCCTTTTTCCTTATTGTTATTTCAAAAATGCGCAGTGTTAACCATAGAGTAGATATATTAGAATAGAGGAGGTAAAGTATACAGCCTGCTGTAAGCGAGACCGTGGCGTCATTAAAAAGAGGAAGAAAAATTATCAGTCATTCTGTCTCTTTTTCTCTTTCTATGAGCGCCACGCTTCTCGCGAGAACTTACCTTAGTCTATTCTAATATCTCTATGGTATTAACGCCTAAGAATTGCAAGATTAGGTGAGTTAGTATTCATCTTCTATAAATGTAGGGGATTTTTTTGAGAGTTTAAAAAACCTGAACAAAGAAATGATGAAGGGAGACATCAAATAATAAAACTTATAATTAACGATAACCAAGAGGGCCCACAAACCCAAGAGATAAAGGACGTTACCGAATAATATTATCAAGCACTATATAACATGAAAGAATTGCCACCACCTGGGAAAGAAGAAGAAATAGAGTAATAGTAGAAAATGTGGGTTCTGTAGACATTCTTGATATAAAAATGTATGAAATAATGAACGCCATACAACAAAGAACCAGGGGATGACGAAATAACTATAGACATGATAAGGTATGGAAGGATATCGCAAATACAGTCTCTTCAAGCTCTATTTAATAGATGTCTTGTAGAAAGTAAAATACCAACACCTTAGGTAAACGTCTTGATTGTGCTTATTTTTAAAGAGGGGAATAAATTTAAATTGGAGAATTACAGACCCATCAGCCTGTTATTAGTACTATACAAAATCCTCACTAGAATCATAACATAACGATGAAATTAAACAATTATCAACGACGTGAACAAGCGGGATTTGGTCGGGGGGGATACAGCATTTTGGACCATTTTCAAACAATTAGGTTACTATTGGAAAAAGCAAATGAATATAAGGTCACTTTATGGGTGGCAATAGTTGACTTCGAAAAAGCATTTGATTCGATAGAGGTGGGGGTAGTCCTTGATGCCTTAAGTAATACCAGAGTCGACAAAAGACAATTTTTCTTGAACACATAATAATCTAAACTAAAAAACAGAAAAGCCCCCCGCATGGACGAAATTAAGAACGAAATGACCAAATATGGAGGTGATAAATTACTAGAAGAATTACAGATTTTCTTTAACAAAATACTCACAGCCAAGATTATACCATCTGAATGGAAAGAAAGCATCTTGATACCAGTTTTCAAAAAAGGAGAAAAGACAGATCCAAAAAACTATCGAGGTATCAGCTTAATGAGTGCGGTACTAAAATTGTTCACTAAAATTTTAGCAGAAGAAATAATGTTAACCGGAATCTATGAAGAACAACAAGGGTTCAGAAAGAACAGGTCTACTATAGACGCCATATTTATAATCCGCCAAATTACCGAAAAAGCCATAGAGTTTAATAAGATAGCCTTTATGTGTTTCATTGATCTTACCCAGGCATTCGATAGAGTACGGTTAACTGATGTCATAACTCTACTACAAAAAAGGGGAATTCACCCGAATATAATAAAAACTATCGAAGAGTTGAACATCAACAACCACATATATGTAAGAGTGGCAAATAAATTAAGCAGTTAAATACCTATGACAACCGGAATCAGACAAGGAGATAGCCTAAGCCCAATCTTATTTAACATCATAATGGATGAAATAATAAACGAAGTAAAGAAAACTGGGAAAGGATATCGACTGGGAGACAAAGAAATAAAAATAATATGCTACGCCGATGATGCAGTAATCATATCAGAAAACGAAGATAACTTACAGAGACTCCTACATAAGTGCCAACAAACAGCAAAAGTGTTTAATATGCAAATATTTGTAAAGAAAACAAAATCCCTTACAATATCTAAAGAACCGAAAAGATGCAAACTCGCGATTTATGATCAGAGTGTAGAACAAGTGATGTCTTTCAGATATCTAGGGGCAAACATAACAAGTTCCAGGAACCTTAAGGAGGAAGTAAAAACTCACACAACAAAGGCATCATTAATACCAGGATACTTAAGAGGTATAATTTGGAGAAACAAATATATGAGCACCAGGAGCAAAGTAAGAATATACAAAACATGCGTAAGACCGATCATGACGTACGCGATAGAAACCATAGCGGAGAACACAATAACAAAACAACTCCTAAGAATAACAGAAATGCGAACACTTAGATCGATAACAGGACATACCTTATTTGACCGGAAGAGATGTGAAGAAATAAGGGAAATGTGCGAAATACAGGATGTGGTGAGATGGGCAAGGAATAGGAGAAGAGAGAGAGAGACCATGTGGACATAATGCCAAATGACCGGTTGGCTAAGGTTGCAATAGAGAAGCGACCAAACACACATCGACCGCTTGGAAGACCACCAATAAGATGGTATGAGAGCTGGTCTTCATCATCGCAATTGTTTCTGGGAAATCTTTGAAGTGAAGAAGAAGAAGAAGAAGATATAATAATCCTTGAAGAAAAAACAAATAAAATCAAAATTAAAAGAGGAATTAGACAAGGCGACTCAGTATTCTGAAATCTGTTCACGTTGACTCTAGAAGACATGTCCATATCGCTAAAGTGGGAAAATAGAGGAATATTAATAGACGGTGAACAATTAAATCACTTAAGGTTCGCAGATGATGTCACATTGATTTCCAACACAAAAGAAGAATTACAGAAATGCTGATGGATTTAAATAACAAATCTCGAGAAATAGGTCTAAAAATAAATTTCACCAAAACTAAATATTTGATCAAGAAACTGAAGATGACACCCAGGAACTATTAATGGAAGGTGAAAGAACAGCAAAGGTACAAACCTTCATATATTTAGGACAACAAATCGAAATATCAAAAATAATTGAAAGGCTGACTTGGATAGAATATTTTAAAGTATCAGGCAAATTTTATACTTTCTTTATTCGTGATTTTCAAAAAAGCAAAGCAAAAAAAATTACATATCTTACATCCTCCATGACGTTCATCCTTATTTGTGGGGGGGGGTTATGGACCCCTCAAGTGCAGTGAAGTGATTATTAGTTCAGGTTATTATAGAGTTCCATAAAAATACTTGATTAAAGTATTTTTTAACAACATTCATTTAATTAAATTACACTTGAATCTTTCCATTATTTAAGGTCATTGTTATCGTACGATAGTTTGATTTTTAAAAAAATATAACTTGTTTGTCTTAAAAACAAAAAACCCAAGTTACGAGAATATTAATTGCAATTTTGAGAAATTGTTTGTGTGTCGATTGTTTACTTTCTTATTCAATTCTCGAGGGTTTTGTACTTGATATAATTTAAGAGCCAGACCACCTTGAGAAAAGAATTGAAAAAAATACCCTTTTTAGAGATAATAGGTGCTTAGGTTTATTACGTTTTACATTGAAATTAGGAATAATACAAGTACAAACTGCAAAACAAAGATTTTGTGGAAATGATTTAAATTATTAATGTTTCTTAGAATATTATTGTTTCCAAACAACTACGTAAGTATCAGTGGATTATAATAATAAAAGTAAATACATATCGAGACTGATATTACAGAAGGGCATATCTGCGAAAAAGTAGCTTTAAAGAAAATGAAAAAACTTAAAATAAAATAGGTTATATTATTATTTTCAACTTATCAATAATGAATTATTATTTTTAGCGTGGTAATAGTTTACTCTAAATAAGGACAATGAAATTTGGAAACTCTTTGCAAGGAAATACGCCTTTATTACACTTAAACAAACATGGTAGAACATTTCTTCCTTCCTGATCGAAGTTCGATTCGGAACGTCGCACAGTGGGGAAAAACGAAAAATCGTGTTTCAAAATTGTCTAGAGCCTTCAATTTTGGTTCGATTTGGACGATTTTTTTTTAAATTGAAACTTATTAAATTCCGAACAAAGTTGTCGGAGCCGATTTTGCAATTAAACTTTTGTTTCAAAATGACGGACGTCTTCAAAATGGCGGTTTCTGATTATATAGCGACTGAGACACAGAAAATGCAGTTTGTATTACGTTAGAACGAACGCCATACGTTGCCATTTCTTATGTAAACCTTACCATTTCTTATATATAGACAACATTTTATGTAAGAGTAAGTTAAGGTTAGACATATTTATTTTCTTATTTTTCTAGTCTATTCCTATAATTCAGTAGTTCTGTATATGTACTAAAGGGTTTTCTCGTTAATAAAGATTATTATTACTCTTACAAAATACACGCAAAGAAATGCTAAAATAGGGACAGTTAAATATTTTGCTGCGTTAGCCACTGTGTAGCAACAGCAGCCACTTTTTTGCTACAACAGCAAAAATGTGGCTAGTGCAGCAAAATATTTAGCTGTCCCTATTTTAACAAAACGTTTTAGCCATTTTCTAGCTGTGTGAGCTGTCCTTTTCTGCGTGTATCGCTGTTTTTTGTATCTGCTAGAAAATTGTCTACGATACTTAAAATTTACAGCAGCAATATTCTAGCAATAACTGCATGAAAATTTAAATCCCGCAACTAAACTTGAATAACTTGAATGATCTGACTGCCACAGTCTAAATGCCACAGAGAAACTTTCTTGCTCGATTCAATTTTGGCATCCGCCATATTTGATTTTTCATTTTAAGTCAATTGTTGAAACATATTTATAATTAACAACCTTAAAGAAATTATTTATGCAAATGTTATGGATATAAAATAATAATGGTACGTTTATTCATATTTATAATACTTTTATTGTTCATGGCAGCCATTTTGGGTTCATTATTATTAATCTTGTAACTGTGATATTAGATATATTATCTGCGACATAAAAAAAACAAACATACACGCATTTTAGCACAACTTGGTTTGAAACTGTAAGCGTTTTCTGTGTCTCAGTCGCTATATAATCAGAAACCAACGTCCGCCATTTTGAAACAAAAGTTTAATTGAAAAATCGGCTCCGACAACTTTGTTCGGAATTTAATAAGCTTCAATTTAAAAAAAAAATCGTCCAAATCGAACCAAAATTGAAGGCTCTAGACAATTTTGAAACACGATTTTTCGTTTTTTTTCCCCACTGTGCGTCGCCTCGTGGCTTCTCATGCACCGTGCTTGTCACGCTCCTCCACTCCTCACGATCCTCCGCCGTGTGCATGCCGTCATTAAGAGACATGTCTGTTAATTTATTTATTTGATCGATATAGCGATTTGGGCATCGACCTCCTCTTCGTTTGTCCTCTACTTTTCCCTGGATGACCAGCTTTTCGATGCCGTCTGGTCTTACAATGTGATAAAAAAATTTAAGAATCTGCCTTTGAACGGTGGAGACCGGACGTTCGTTTACTTTGATCCCTAATTCCCTTATAGAATGGAATCATTTGTTCGTCTTGCTGTCCATCATCATCATCCTTCGGTAGTAGGTCATTTCGTAGGCCTGTATTCTTCGGCGACATGCAGCATTGGAAAGACCAGGGTTTGGACTAACAACCTTTTTGTTTGTTTTCTTGATGTACCGTTCCTTTCATATCCTTGTCGGACTCGATAGTGCAGTCTTGGTCATGCCGATTCTCCTCTTCACTTTTCCTTTATTAGAGATGCGCACCCCAAGATAAATTAGGTCTTCTGTTTCCTCGATGCAGCGTAGGACATGAAAAGGCCGAGCTATTGTTCCCTGTCTGACAATCACCATTTGGCTATTTGTGCGGTTTAGCTTTAAACCGGCCTCCATACTGAATCTCTCCATACGTTGGAGTAGCTTTGCCATCTCTTTTTCTAAAGAAGCCAAAAAAGCAGTGTCGTCGGCGTATCGTAAGTTTGATATTTTTCTACTTACCACCGGACTCCACCATCCCAACCTTCGGTGGCTTTTCTTATAATCCACTCCCCGTAGATGTTGAAGAGGAGGGGTGACTAGACACAACCCTGTCTGACTCCCTTCCTAGCTTGAACAGGTTGACACAAGTCACCGTCGATTCTGACATAAGCTTCATTACTTAAGTATGACAGGAGAACATAAACAGTTAATAATCTGCGCACAAGAGAATGATCCTTAGTTACCAAAATAGTGACTCAATTTTTGGTTGACAAAAAATTTCTAAAAAATCTATAATATATTAAATTTAGATACTATAGATTCATCTCTATTTGAGGATATTAACACGTAGGCTGAATAGTTTTTGGTCTGACACATACCCTTTTCAAAAAATCCATATGATTTTTAGAAAGTACCGACCTTCAAACGATACGTGTCAAAATTTCATGACATTTCGACGATTATTTTACAAGTTACAGTGGTTTTAGTGACGTTACTTTTGATATTTTCGAAACAATGGAAAAAATCGAATTTCGTGTGTTGATTAAACACTGTTTTTTGATGGGAAAAAATACCGTTCAAGCAAAGCAATGGCTTGATAAGTATTACGGGGACTCTGCACCTGGAAAATCACTCCTCATTTACTGGTAATGCTGAATTTAAACGCGGTCGAACAAACACAGATGATGCTGGACGCTCTGGATGCCCAAATGAAGTGGTTACACAGGAAAACATAAAAAAAATCCAGAAAATTGTTTTGGATGACCGTCAAGTGAAATTGCGTGAGATAGCTGACATCCTAAAGATATCAAAAGAACGTGTCGGTCATATTTTGCATGAACATTAGGGCATAAGAAAGCTCTGTTCGAAATGGGTACCGCGTTTGCTCACAGTGGACTAAAAACAACAACGTGTTGATAATTCTGAGCGCTGTTTGGACCTGTTTAAGCGCAATAAAAGGATTTTTTTTCATGCGATATGTAACAATGGATGAAATATGGATCCATCACTACACACCGGTATCAAATCGGCAGTCAGCTGAGTGCACAGCAACCGGTAAAAGCCGCCCGAAGCGACCAAAGACACAACAGTCAGCTGAGAAGGTTTTGGCCTCTGTATTTCGGGATGCGCATAGAATAATTGTCATCGATTAAGCTGAGAAGGGAAAAACCATCAATAGCGAGTATTATATAAAGTTCATGGTCCTCGCGGCAAAGAGATTTTGAAGGCACAGACAAATCCTTCTACAAGAAAGGTATAGAAATGTTAGAAAAGCGTTGGATTGATTGTATTGCTCTTGAAAGATACTATGTTGATGAATAAAGTCAAATTTTGTAAGAAAAATGTGTTTTAAGTAGCTAGATCAAAAACTTTTCAGCCTACGTGCTAAGTACATTGACCGTAAAATATTATAACTGCAAACATCTTAAAATATGAGTAATAGCAATTTTAAAATAAACACGGTATCTACAAAAAAAAATTATAAGACGATAATACTCCGGTGAAATACGACCTAAAAGACCGAAGTAAGGTGATTTTCTTTCTCTTGGCGATGATGCCGATAATACTCTTAGCAAAGAAAGAAAAATGCTCGTTTCTATGGAGGCAGCACGTTCACGAGATGATATAAAGTGGCTAAATAGAGAAGAGAACAGGATTTTAGAAATTAAAGCAATAGTTCGTTTTAAACTCTTGATTTTTTATTTGTTATCGAATATGTCAGTAGTAGTACCCTTGGAAAATAAAACCCATTGTAAAATACACAGGGTCCTATTTGATTCGCTAAACAATCCAAATAGAGTAAATAAAAGTTTATACGGTTACCAAATATATCTTAAAAGGCATTTTAAGGCAACTTTAGCGGGGGCCGCATTGTTTGTTACTATATTTAAAATTGATTTTTTGATTTACATTTTTGTTTGTTGTTATTATTTAATAAAATAAAGTATGTAATGATATCCTCAATGCGGTATTTAAAGTATCAGTGGAATATGAAGTCCCTCCATGGTATAAAAAGACTCACGTCCGAAAAATTGTTTTTTTACTTCCCTTGTTAAACGGAAGTATTGTACTCATGGAAAAAAACACTCTTCGATATTGTTTTTTTTTTCACGCATTAGGGTCCTCAGTATGATAACCCGAACAAAATGAGATATTAATTTTAAATTTGGTACACAAATGTTACTCGAAGTACGGACGAAACCTATAGTTTTTGAGCGATATTTTCTCAAGGGAAGGTGATGAGTGTTGATAAATTTTGTATGGTTTAATGGTATTATAAGAATAAGAGTTAATAAACAAATTTTATGTATAATTATTTATAGTAAAACATATAAGAGGTTGAGGCTAAGGAAGTTTTAAGTTTTTCGCAACAGAGGAACTGAAAATTAAGGTTTTTTTAGTACTTTCAATTTTAATCAAAGAATGACTTAAAAGGAGTGGGGCTCGTTAAATGTTGCATAGTTTCAATAATATTATCAGGCTTTTTACGTGTTTTTGATTTAAATAATAGACACATTTTAAGCATATAGGGATTAAAGCTGTGAGACAGGAAGTAAGTAGGGATAGCTTCGTATTTATAGGATTCTTGGAGTCGAGAAATCTGAACATTTGATTATTTTTTCATTATTTTCAATTCTAACAGAATAATAGTGTGAAGATAAATTTTTCTGGTTGGATATTGAATATAATTTTAGTATAATTATTTATCGTAACAAAAATATAGAGTTAGGTAAGAAGGGTGGTTTCATATATATCGTAAAACACGTCCATTTCGAAGGAATGTGAGAAATATATTATTTTTCATTATTTCCAACATTATTGGAAACTCTTCCTTTGCTTAACTTTTTTTATATTATTATCTCACTACCGCTACCACCAATTAATAATACTGTTAATGAGTGCTAGGTGTCACCAATCATAACACTAACATCGAGAAACAGTAGATCTATACATAGGTTAGAGTTGAAAGGCCGGGCGAGGAGTTGTGTATGTATAGGTATAACACGTAGGCTGAAAAGTTTGGTCTAGCTACTTAAAACACATTTTTTTTTGCAAAATTCGACTTTATTCATCAATATAGTCTCCTTCAAGAGCGATATAATCAGTCTAACGCTTGCCTAACATTTTTATACCTTTCTTGTAGAAGGATTTGTATTTGCCTTCAAAATAGGCCTCAGTTTCGGCGATAACTTCTTCATTGGAGCCAAATCTTTTTCCTACGAGCATTTTTTTGAGGTCTGTGAATAGATAATAGTCGCTCAGGGCCAAATCTGGATGGTGGATGAGAAAGCAATTCGAACTTCAATTCATTCAATTTTGCCATCGTAATCATTGTCTAGTGACACGGTGCTTTGTCTTGATGAAAGAGCACTTTTTTCTTGTTCATTTGGGGCCGTTTCTTTGCAATTTCTGCCTTCAAATGCACCATAATCGATGAAAATTATTCCATGCGCATCCCAAAACATTCCCAGTCGACTGTTGTGTCTTTGGTCTCTTCGGACGGCTTTCACCGGCTGCTGTCCACTCAGCTGAGTGCCGATTTGATTCCGGTGTGTAGTGATGGATCCATGTTTCATCCATTGTCACATATCGCATGAAAAAATCCTTTTTATTGCGCTTAAACAGGTCCAAACAGCGCTCAGAATCATCAATACGTTGTTGTTTTTGGTCTACTGTGACCAAACGCGGTACCCATTTCCAAAAAACCTTTCTCCTGCAAAATATGACCAATACGTTCTTTTGATATCTTTAGGGTGTCAGCTATCTCACGCAATTTCACTTTACGGTCATCCAAAACAATTTTGTGGATATTTTTGTTTTCCGGGGTAACCACCTCATTTCGGCGTCCAAAGCTTTCAGCGTCATTTGTATCTGTACGACCGCGTTTAAATTCAGCATACCAGTAAATGATGAGTGATTTTCCAGGGGCAGAGTCCCCGTAACACTTATCAAGCCATTGCTTTGCTTGAACGGTATTTTTTCCCATAAAAAACAGTGTTTAATCAACACATGAAATTCGATTTTTTCCATTGTTTCGAAAATATCAAAAGTAGCGTCACTAAAACCACTGTAACTTGTAAACTAATCGTCAAAATGTCAGGAAATTTTGACACGTATCATTTGAAGGTTGGTACTTCCTAAAAATCATATATATTTTTTGAAAAGGGCGACATCAGCCTACGTGTTATATATGTATGTATATCATATATATATATATATATATATATATATATATATATATATATATATATATATATATATATATATATATATATATGATAGGTGTATTTGTATATATACAGAGTGTTATCAAAATAGTTTAATATATTGAAGTTAATGATTCCCCTAATACTTATTTTTATTAAATTTGAACATAGTTAAAAGTTTTATAAATTACTCGATAACGTAGTTTTAAAAAATGCGCCGCCATTGATACAGCTGAGGCGAACATTGGAATATGAGAGTGAGGGAGTTTCAAAAGCGAGTTGGAACAATACCTTTTGTATACACCTTGAAACCTACTACAAAAATAAATATTTTTTCATGGAATATTGTACTAAGCGTTTCATGATTGTTGCCGAAGATTAGTGACAATTAGTTTTTGTTACAGCTTACTTAATTAAACAAAAACACTAATATTGCTGTGTTTGTCATATCTAATTTCAGACTTATCTGATGTCTTGAGTACATTTTTTATTAGTTAGAAGAAACAAGTTGTTGCTTATTTATTTGAAGTATGCAAATAGTCAATTATTTATTACAATAGTAAAATAGGCATCGGTCAGTAGTTTTCCATTAACCGTCAGACTGTCAGGGGCAGCGATATTTTGGAATTGGATGTAAATTAGTTTCACCTGTTATTATCAAGGGACACTATTTATAAATATTTTTCTTTAATTGCTTTTGCTAGAAAGATATACCCATTTTAATTTATTATGAGATTTTCATAATATATCCTTTATATATATGTGTGTGTGTGTGTGTCTGTATAGAGAGAGCTTAAACTAAGTTCAAATTTAGCAACAGATAGGCAATCCACATACCTTCTAAACTTTGATCATAGCCTTTAGTAAAAAATAGCATGGCTTTGGCAGCTCTTTCGGGTGTTTTTAGGAGACCTTGTCTATCTGGATTTTCGCCTAGAGAACCCAATAACAGTCGATAGGACCTGGACATTTCTGGTAGTAATGCTTCCCTTGTTGGAGGTTTGTGATCTAATTCTAGGTCATGGTGGAATGTACATTTCTCGTGACCTATATGTAAAAAAAATAATGATTATTTAAATAGCAGACATGTTTCATTAATTGGTTAATTTTTTTCTACTATTCCAGGAAGCGCAGCTCTTATACAATATTATAGTTTTTGTGTCTTGAGAAAGGATAGTACATATTTCACGCAAAAATATTGTATATACAAATACATACATATAATAAATTTTTAATAATTATTTCAGTAACAAATCATAGTCTGATTTCACCCTGAGTTTTTGAATTGAATGTCTTCATGTTTATTTGGTTAATAAGGCCTGGTTAAGGGATTTTGTTGTATACACCACGTATCGAAATTTAAAAATATGTTGTTTGTAATGTCCTTAAAAATTATAATTACAAGTAGTTATTAGTCAGAATATTATTATCTTATCGGCACGTGATAAAGGAAGTAAAATGTTGAAAGTAGAGAAGCATATTGTGTAACATTCAACAATTTTTATAATTTCTGTTAATTTATGTGTCGGTACAATAATAATTTAATACGTATAAATATATTTTATTTATACTTATTATGGTTATGGCTTATGAAGAGCCATAAAATTAACAGTTTTCATTTTTTTACGATTATTACAATATATTTACAATTGTTACAATACGAGTGTGGATTCATACGTCTGGTAAATTTCTACGAAATGGTGGGAAATTTTGTTAAGCAGCATGACTGTTGGTAAGCGTAATTCTTGCAACAGTTTTGTTCAAAGTTTGAAACAAATGCCAAGAGCAGTTGTTTGTTAGCCGCTGCTGTAAGTGATCGATGTTAGATAAGATTCATGGTATTTGTTCGTTAAAGGGCATCAAAGTAAAAAAAAATAAACACATTTTTTAAGATATTTGAAGAACCGATATTCCGATTTGAATGAGATTTAGGGTGCCTATGTTTTGCTAGGCGCTCTAATATTTGACTTTCACAAAAAACCCAAAAGGGTTCGAGAAGGGTGAAAACTACCCTCACCCCTATATAAATTCTAGTAGAAATGTTTTGCAACTTTAACGACGACTCTAAATTTTTTTTCATAAAAAGGTCCTTCTATTTACTTCATTTTTTTGTCTCTTGTATAAAATTATTCTGGCTAATGATTTACGCAAAAATAAAAAGACTAACAAGCATTTTACTTATAATTAAAATTAGTTGGTGAAATTAAACAAGTAAGTATGATATTAATTATTATTATGAGTTTTATTTAACAAAGGTAATAGTATTTTTTACAAAAGTTGTTCAATATGACCACCACCTTCGTTCCTGCACGTAACAATACGGGCCAAAAAATTGAAACTAACTCTCTCTAAAATATCATTATTATTTAATGTATTCGCAGCATTTTGAATCCTATCCCATAGTTGATCGGCGTTGTTTATCTGGACCTCGTATACCTTTATTTTCAACGCTACCCCATATGAAAAAATCGCAAGGATTAAGGTCCTGGGAACGAGGTGGCCATTGAATTGGAGCTTCTTGACCTCTACCAATCCATCTACCACAAAAATTCTCGTTCAGATAATTTCTTACAGCACGCGCAAAGTGGGGTGGCGTTCCATCGTGCATAAAAAACATGTCTCTTCTTACATTCAGAGGCAGTTTTTCTAATAATTTAGGTAAAGAATACTGTAGAAAATGTAGATAGCTATCTCCGTTTAGGTTATCAGGCAACCTATATGGGCCAACTAAAAAGTTACCAACAATCCCCATCCAAACGTTAATTTTAAATTCTCGTTGAAAATGTCTTTCTGTAACTGCATGCGGGTTTTCTTCGGCGTAAAGATGTGTATTATGCAAATTTATCATACCACGACGGGTAAAACATGACTCATCCGTAAACAAAATTTTTTTGTACAAATCTCAGACGTGAGTGATGATCAATGGGCAACAATTCTTGGACGGGCTGAACGTGAAATGAATGAATTCCGGTTAACAGTGTTTTTTTTTACCTCTTTGTTCAAGTTCTAACCTGCGAGTGCTGATACCTGGACTTGCTTCGACTACTTCAAGAACAGCTTCTTTCACTAGAGGTGTTCGAGCTTGCCGCGGTTTTCCAGCATTGACTCTCAAGTGTTGGAATCGTCCAATTTCTCGAAGTCGACGTTCAATGCTGGCAAAAGTCTGGCGATTTGGAATTTGTCGATTCGGATATCTCTCTTGATACACTCGAACACTTTTCCTACAATTACCTTCGCAAAAACCAAGTACTAGCAACATATCAGTCTGTTCATCAAAAGAATATTCCATATTCACAGGAAAAACAAGCAACAACAACAACAAATTATCAATCAAAAATAAACCCAAACCTTAATTAATTTAAAATTTATGAAGCTTATTGACAAAAATCATTTGTGACACTGACATAACATTCCACATTTTCGCCAACTGGATTATTATCGCCTACTAGATTTCAACGGTTGATGTGACAAAACAATTGTTTTGTAGATCAGCATCGGAAAAACATTTTTTTTCTCAAGAACTATGCGAGGTGGCGTTTTTTTACATGAGACAAAAAATGAAGTAAATAAAAGGACCTTTTTATGAAAAAAATTTAGAGTCGTCGTTAAAGTTGCAAAACATTTCTACTAGAATTTATGTAGGGGGGAGGGTAGTTTTCACCCTTCTCGAACCCTTTCGGTTTTTTTGTGAAAGTCAAATATTAGAGCGCCTAGCAAAACATGGGCACCCTAAATCTCATTCAAATCGGAATATCGGTTCTTAAAATATCTTAAAAAATGTGTTTATTATTTTTTACTTTGATGCCCTCTAACGGATAAATGAAGCACTTTTGTATGGAGGTAAATTGTGTCCAATAGACTTATTTTCATTCCAAAAATACGTAGTAGTTCTGTGTCCATGGAATAATGGGACACCCGGTATATATATATATATATATATATATATATATATATATATATATATATATATATATATATATATACTTATATATATATATATATATACTTATATATATACTTATATATATACTATATATATATATATATATATATATATATATATATATATATATATATATATACATATATATATATATATATATATACATATATATATATATATATATATATATATATATATATATATATATATATATATATATATATATATATACACTACCGTCAGAAAGTATTTGTCCACCTAGTTATTTCAGTTCCAAGACAACAAAAACCCAGATAATATATTTTTTTAAATATTAATGAATTATTACTTATTTTCACATTATTTACAGTCTAGAAAATCAGAAAAATATTCATGATTTTCCAGGATTTTTCTCATCTATGTGACCTCCTTTGTTTTTAATTACCGCTTTACAGAGTTTCGGCATTCTGTCTAGTAGTTTCTTCGGTTATTTTAACCCATTCTGCTTGTAAAAGTTCCCATAAGTGATTTTCTGATGTTGGATTGAGTTTTTGAACACACCTGTCCAAATGGTCCCACAGCAGTTCGATGGGATTCAAGTCGGGTGATTGTGGAGGCCAAGTCATCCCTTCCAGGACGTCATCGGATTTCCATTGGTCCAAAAGTTCTCCAATTTGTTTAGCAGAATGTTTATGGTCGTTGTCACGTTGAAAAATAAATTTCCCCTGAAAAATATCTCTTCCAGAAGGAAGCATTTGAGTTAGCAAAATTCTTTGATACTGTTCTTTTCGCATGATTCCTTCTATCTTAAAGATTTTTCCAACTTTATCGTTGCCAAAACAACCCCAAACCATTACTGAACCTCCACCATATTTTACTGTAGGCAACTGACAGGCTTCCAACATCCTCTCTCCGGCTGACCGCCGCACGTAAACTCGTCGATTTGAACCGAAAATTTCGAATTTAGATTCGTCGCTCCAAAGGACGGAATTCCATTGTTCCGATGTCCAATTTTCATGTTCTCGGGCCCATTCTAATCGTTTACGTTTATTCACTTGCGTAAGAAATGGTTTCCTCACTGCAACTCTCCCGTGTAGTCCACCTTCTGCTAACCTGTTCTTCACAATTGTCACGCTGTTGGGGATGGGCCGCTCCAGGTTTACTTGAGCCGTGATTTCTGGTGCGGTTAGGCGGCGATTACGTCTGCTGGATATTTTTGTAGTTCTGTCTTCAGCAGGAGTCGTTTTTCGAGGTCTTCCTGAAGGTTTTTGTTTGAGAATTCCATGTCTCGCAGAAATTTTTTTTTACGATGTAGTCCACCGTTCTCCTTGGCATCCGCATATCACTCGCGATTTGTCGACTCGAGTGACCATTTTGATGTCTCACAATTATCAGAGCCCGATTTTCAACGGAAACTTCTTTCGTTTTTGGCATTTTCACAAAACCGTTGAGCCTGTTTCAGTGACAAAGTACTGTTTGCGAATGGTTAATTTCCAAAAGAGCAATGGTATTTATAGCATAGTTTTTATCATAAAATGTCACTAAGATTTTCTATAATCCCTAGAAATTCGAAATGAGTTCTTCAACTGGAATTCTCAGAAATCGTCTCAAAATGATTATCATGCAAAATTTGGAAATTTGTTCTAATTGGTTTTTAATTTGTAATTTCGCCAAAAAGGCTTATCTAAACAATTTATGATGGATACAGGTTAAGAACAATTAAATTTACCTAATATAATAAAAGGGTAGGTATTAAATTTTGGCAGTCATATTGAAATTTCTAGGTGGGCAAATACTTTCTGACGGTAATATATATATATATATATATATATATATATATATATATATATATATATATATATATATATATATATATATATACATATATATATATATATATATATATATATATATATATATATATATACATATATATATATATATATATATATATATATATATATATATATATATATATATATATATATATTTTACATTACAAGGCTAGAAATTTATCCCTTTAAAAGTTTGACCTTAATTTGCAATATTAAAAAAAAGAACGTATTCATATTTAAACAACATTTATACCCACACTTAATTTTTAAACATTTAGTCAGGCTGAAAATCGGCCCTTAGCACTTACCACTTAAAATACGTAAGTAAATTCTAAAGAATGATTTTGAGATCATTCGGTATCCAGACAAAGCAAACATTTTTTGTAGAACTGTTACTTATTATATTAAAGATAAAAATTTACACATAAGTTAAATGCTTATATATGTTCACTGATATTATTATTCTTCAGTTACAAAAGGTTTCACTACAATCCAAAAAAAGAATTAACCAAGCGGTCACCCTTTCAAGTATTAGCCTAGGATAATGAATGGTAACTCTCAGTAGTGCTGATTAATTGGCTATACGATGAAAGCGGAAATCTCTAAGATGCTCGCTAGAATTTTGGAGATGACCATTGCTATGGGAGGGAGAAACGTCATATGTAAGACGCATTTTAAATTTAAATTATACAGACCGACAAAATTTGGCCAAACATTTTACCTAGAAACCAGAAAATACTTTTCCGAAGGTTTTTAACGCACTGATTTCGAATCCGAGGTCAGAATTTCTATGATGGCTCCGGTTTTCGAGATATTCTAACGTAAAACTGCGAAAATCACGGTTTTTTTTTCGACATATTTGAGGTTACGTTACATCGAAAGGTAATTTTTTTTATCAAACCATTAATGGGGTCCGATAGAATTACTCTTCCTCTTCAAAACGCATTTAGATTTGTCCGGATATCTTTTTTCATCTTTGGGAAATCGTATGTTGAAATTAAGTATTTCAACTTATTTCTCGATTTTTGGAAAATGAAAGGCCTCGAATAAATAAAATTCTTCGACGAATTAACTTTTGTAACGATTGTTAATATATGGTGAAGGATGTTTCAAATTAGACTTATTTTGAGTTTAATAAACAAATAGAAAAGTTAATGTGTCGAAGAATTGTATTTATTCGATGCCTTTCATTTTCCAAAAATCGAGAAATAAGTCTAACTACTTAAATTCAACATACGATTTATCAAAAATAAAAAAAGATATCCATACAAATTCAAATGCGTTTTGAAGAGGAAGAGTAGTTCTTTCGGACCCCATTAATGGTTTAATAAAAAAATACCTTTCGATGTAACATAACCTCAAATATTTCGAAAAACCGTGATTTTCGAATTTTATGTGAGAATATCTCGAAAACCGGAGCCATCGGAGAAATTCTGACCTCGGATTCGAATTTAGCTCGTCAAGAACCTTCGGAAAAGTATATTCTGGTTTCTGGGTAAAAAATTTGTCGGCCTGCGTTATCCTTTATTACAAACATTACGTAGATATTACCTCTTTAAAAAAGAAATGCAGATCTAAAATTAAATAAAATTTTCTTGTTACAGATTTTTTGCAAAAAATCCTCGTATTAATAATTTGGCAAATTATTTTCTCACCGTCCTGTTTTATTAGCAATCTATTTATAATAGTCCATCATACAATATTAAAAAGGTATGTACAAGTACATTTGTTTTTAATAATATGATCAATGTTAATTATAACTAATTTGCAACAAATTAGAGCAGAGAATGGCAATTTCATTTTACATAAATAATAAAAAAGAAGGTTCTCAGATTTTTATCAAGGGTAAACTGAGGAAGGCCAATGTAAATTCCTATATTTACATGTTAATGGTTTTGATTTAAAACTCTGTTGGAATAGAAAAAAATGAAAGACATATAATAAAATAAACGGGTATATTTATTATAAAAATCAATAATTAGTACAATTTCTTTGGCTTTTAGTACCACTGCAGTTGCTTTTGGTAATGAAATAATTAACTTTTTGCATTCTTCTTGAGAAATAGCGTTCCACTTTTCGAACAAGACGCGCTTGGGCTATCTTTTGATGTGATTGAGTATTCCTTGATTCTACGCGTCAACATCGACCACACATGTTTTATAGAGTTGAGATCTGGGGACTGTGGGGGTCAATCCAAAAGCTCCATATTATTCTCCCTGAACCACTTTATTGTCGCTGCCACTTTGTAACACGGTGCGTTATCTTGTTGGAAACGCACATTTTCTAGGTTTGTATAATCGTACAATTTAAAAAATAACATGCACTCCACACAATAATACTGCCGCTTCCGTGTTTTACAGTGGTTTTTACGTACGCTTCTCTCATATTCGGTGCTTTACGTAGCTAGCACCTGGAGTCCTAAAAACCCGAAACAACGGAAAAAACCAAGAAAAAAAAAAAAGTGTCAGGTCACGTATTTACTAAAACAATATCTACACTTAATAAATAATACATACCATAAAGCTACACTCGCCGACCACACGATATTAGATTAATCCTTTGCGTTGAAAGATTTATGCTTCTGGGCCCATTCTAAGCGCATCTTTTTATCCTCCTCGGATAGACAGGGTTTTTCTAGCTCTACAGCCTTTGAGCCCAGTATTTTGGAGCCTTCTTCTTACTGTTCAAGCAGCAATTTTCTTTCTAATGGCTTCAGAGTATCCTGCCAATCAGTGACAGAGAGGCGCCTAGGCCGCGCAAGATTTGGCACTACAAATCTGCTAAATGGGAAGATCTCATGGAATACTTTCGAACTTTCCCTTGGATGGACGTTTGTTTTCGACCCGATAACCCATCTGACTGCGTCAGGGAGGTCTCCGATGTTATTTTGGCTGGTATGGAAGCTTACATCCCTTGTTCGAAGAAATGCTCCTCCAACGGCAAGCCTTGGTTCGACCGAAAATACAAAGAAGCTGTTGCTTCTAAACATATTGCCTACCGACAATGGCGTGAAAATCCTAACACCGTAAATCAAAACATCTTTGTTCATGCCCGGAACAGATGCAAGGGAATTATCGACGAAACCAAGGAGGCACACAATCAACGAATTAGAAACAAACTTCTCGCTTGTCCCAACAATTCCAGGTCCTTTTGGGCAGTCGCTAAGGCAGTTAGTCAAAATTTTACCAAATCCACCATACCACCACTCACACGGCCAGATAATTCCATTGCAACCACACCTGTTGAGAGAGCGAACTTGTTGGCTGAACTCTTTGCTTCACATTCTACTGTCGATTTCCTAAGAAAAATACCACCTACTATTCCCATATTGCAGTCAAGGATGCCCGATGTTGTCTTCACACAGCGCATCATAAAGCGTATTTTAATGAAGCTAGACACCAAGAAGGGTTCTGGCGCTGATGGAATACCTGGCATAGTTCTCAAAAACTGTGCAAGGGAACTAACACCAGTTTTCTGTAGACTTTTTAACCTACAGAAAGGGAATATTTCCGTCCTGCTGGAAATGTGCCACGGTTCAGCCGATACCTAAAAAAGGTAAGAAGACCTTGCCAAATAACTACCGACCAGTTGCACTGCTTTCAATAATATCGAAAGTCATGGAAAAGGTTATCAATGAGCATCTTCTAAAATATCTTGAACGATTCAATATTATTAGCGATCACCAATATGGTTTTTGTAAACATAGATCAACAGGAGATCTTCTGACTTATGTAACACATGTTTGGAACAACGCAATTGAACACTTTGGAGAATCTCGAGCGGTTGCTCTTGACATATCCAAGGCATTCGACCGTGTTTGGCACGATGGACTGTTGGCTAAGTTGCGCTCTTATGGTATGTCTGAAAAGTTCTGTTTGTGGCTCTCATGTTTCCTCAGAGAGCGTTCTTTACGAGTGGCGGTCGACGGATTTCTTTCTAACACCCTCACTATCAACGCCGGTGTGCCCCATACTGTCTCCTACTCTCTTTCTCATTTACATTAACGATCTGCTGGAAAAGACCGGGAATCCAATCTATAGCTTTGCAGATGACAGTACGCTCGTCTCTTCATTCACCTTGAACGCTCGGACATCGGCTGCTCAGGCAAATATCTGCAGGCAGCAGGAGGTCGTTCAACTTAACAAAGACCTGGAAGAAATTCTATCTTAGGGTGACAGTAACCAAGTGGAATTTAACGCTACAAAAACCCAAGCGGCAGTTTTTTCTAAAAAAGTTAACGTTGCTGAACCCGACATAGTTATGTCGGGGCACTCCATTTCCCTAGCATCGTCGCTCAATTTGTTGGGCGTTAGTTTGGGAGAAAATATGTCTTGGGATGAACATGTTGCAAGGAGAGCTTCTCAAAAGTTGGGAATATTATTTAGAACCAGAAAGCTTTACACCCCACAACAACTGTTAATTCTTTACAAAGCCCAAATTCGACCAACTATGGAATACTGCTCCCACGTTTGGGGTCCGCTCCCAAACATACACTGCATTTGTTGGATTCTGTTCAGAGAAGAGCGGTCCGTCTGATTGGGGACCCGGAATTGACCGGCGGCCTTGATTCGCTGGAACATCGAAGAACGGTTGGCGACTTGAGTCTGTTCTACAAGTATTTTCATGGAAAGTGTTCGAAGGATGTAGCCCGCTTAATTCCTCCCAAAGCGGTGCATGTTAGAAATACACGTCGCGCTGGTGCTTCGCATCTGTATGAGGTTCAGCTTGTTACTCCGCGTACAACGCTTTTCAAGCAATCTTTTATATGAAGAACGTCATCCCTTTGGAATAATTTGCCCAGCGCTGTGTTTCCCACCGAGTACAATTTACAGCGATTCAAGAACAACGTGAATCGCTTTTTTTTTCCGCACTCGTGCCGCTCCTGGAGCGCTTTAGGGACTTCCCTGCAGCACGTGTGCTAGAACAATAAAAAAAAAAAAAAAAGAAAAACCAGCACATAGCTCAAAAGATTTTTTTGCGATTTTTCAAAGAAGCACGTATCAGTGCCAGTCTTCGCACGCATTTCTAATGCATTATTGACTGTTTTTATTTAAGTTTTTGTGCATATTTGTCTTTTTAAAACGATTTAGTATATCTCCTCGTACTATGTGAACATTTTATTATTTTTGCAATGTTTGGTTCTTTTTTTTTTTCCACATTCAACAAAATATTGTATTTGTATATTTTTTTTCTAAATCCAATTAACACTTTTTGGCTTTGGAGTTATTTTTTTAACAATAAACATAAACATGGTAGTGGAGTTTCGGAGATTTAAATGAAAACGCCTTCAAAAGGTGTAATTTTATTAATTTTTAAAAGAAAAATGTGAATCTACTATACTAGATAAAAAACATGTAGAACGTATGAATTATCTTACACGTTCACTTTTGATACCAATAATTCTAATTTCTGTATTTCTAACCACTAATTAATATAGGTTAAACATCGTTTCACCTTGGCAATCTAAAAGTTAACTTATTTTTGTTAAGAAATCAAGGTATGTTTACGGAAATATGCGGGCAATTAATAAGTATCTACGAAATCAATAATATTCAAACAGTGGCGTGGGCAAAGTTTAGTGGTGCTTGCAGAGAGGGTTCGCAATCTGGGAAAAGAAAACATTCGTTTATTTAAAGTCGGCAATAAGTGTTATGCATTTATTGTTATTTATTTATGTCAACAAAAGCAGCCTCTTTTTTGGTTGAAGCAGCTGTGCCCTGGCAATACACCCACTAGTTTGGAAAAATCCTGCTGCAGCCAGAAATCGGCAGTAATGTACGAGGCTGGTTTGAAAAGTCAGTGCAAAAATAAAAACTACTTATGTGTTTGGGGTAAACCTTTTTTATTTTTCGACATAGTCTCCTTTTAGGCTTATACACTTCGTCCAACGATGTTCTAGTTTGTTGATCCCTTCCGAATAATAGGATTTGTCCAAGTCTGCAAAATATCCATTAGTGACTGCAATCACCTCCTCGTTTGAATAAAATCTTTGTCCCGCCAGCCATTTCTTCAAATTGGGGAACAAATAGTAGTCCGAGGGAGCCAAGTCTGGAGAATAGGGGGATGTGAAACGAGTTGGAATCCTATTTCCATTAATTTTGCGACCACAACTGCTGAGGTGTGTGCTGGTGCGTTGTCGTGATGAAAAAGGACTTTCTTGTGGGCCAATCGCGGGCGTTTTTCTTGCAGCTCGGTTTTCAAACGGTCCAATAACGATGAATAATATTCACCTGTAATAGTTTTACCCTTTTCCAGATAGTCGATGAGGATTATCCCTTGCGAATCCCAAAAGACAGTCGCCATAACCTTTCCGGCCGAAGGAACGGTCTTCGCCTTTTTTGGTGCAGATTCCCCCTTGGTAACCGATTGTTTAGATTGTTGTTTGGTCTCAGGAGTATAGTAATGTATCCATGTTTCATCCACAGTGACGAAACGACGCTTGAAGTCCTCCGGATTCTTCTGGAACAGCTGCAAACCATCCTTGCAACACTTCACACGATTCCGTTTTTGGTCAAGCGTGAGCAATCGCGGCACCCATCTTGCGGATAGCTTTCTCATGTCCAAATGTTTATGCAAAATATTATGTACCCGTTCAGTCGAGATGCCCACAGTACTAGTAATCTCACGCACCTTAACTCTTCTGTCATCCATCACCATATCATGGATTTGATCAATGATTTCTGTAGTCGTAACCTCCACAGGCCGTCCAGAACGTTCAGCGTCACTTGTGCCCATATGGCCAGTCCGAAAATTTTGAAACCACTTATAAACTGTTCGAATCGAAGGTGCAGAGTCACCATAATGTTTATCAAGCTTCTCTTTAGTCTCCTGAGGCGTTTTGCCTTTCATAAAGTAATGTTTAATCACCACACGAAATTCTTTTTCGTCCATTTCTTGAAAATCACTCGACTTCCTTGATTCACACGAATGCCAAACACAAAGAAATAGACCAATATGGCTGAAACTTGGTGTGCGTTCATTCAAGAGATGCTACTAACTAAACATGACCTCGATACGCGCCGGTGGTGCCATCTCTCGGACTTTGCACGGACTTTTCAAACCAGCCTTGTACAGAATATGGCGAGGCAATGAAACAATTTCTGAAAATTGATTTGGTTAACTGCATACACAACGTTTCTAATACTTTTGCATATAATTAATTTGTTTACTACATATTTATCTCCTATGATATAATATTACACTCCAGTATCTAGCCAGTATAACATAAAAAATACAGCTACATTTTTGTTGTTAGATCCTGGTATCGATTACTTCGATGAAGTAAATTCTAATGTTCCTTCTAAGTTGTTTATTAAGTTCATTCCGATACTAAACTGCAAAATTTATTTTGACCTTAAAAACTCATCGGTGCTTTTTAAAAATTTCTTCATTTTTTCTTCCAATGAAAACATACTGAACCACATATTTTTGATATTTCAAAATAATTGTGCAACTGTCTACTTTTCAAGTTAGTTAGAAAATGATTAATCCTCTGTGCTCAATATACGCATTGAACTATCATCTGCCACTGTTCTCGGTTCTGTGCATGCTCTAATGCTTCCTGCAATGACTTTCCGGTTAACTGTTTCATCTGGTCCACCCCACGTAAAGTTGATCTACCCCTACAGCCCTTGCTTTTAACCTTTCTCTGTATGACCAGTAATTCCAGCTCATGTCTTCTGCTGAGGTGGCCGAAATACCTCAAGTGTGTCTGGTTTATAAGTGAGTTCAGTCTTTTAGTAATTTTTAATTCTTGTAAAATAGACTGGTTAATTCGATGTTCCACCCACGATATACTCAGAATTCGACGATACATCCACATCTCAAAGGCAGCAATTATATTTATTATAACTTAGTCGATCGCGAGATGCTCGAATCTTTCCATATTTTAACTAATTTTGTGGTTGCAGTGCGAGCAATTGAGACTCTCCTATGTATTTCTGAGTGACATTGGCCGGTATTGGTAATTAGAGACCCAAGGTATTGATAGGAATCTACGATTTCATACCCTAGCAGATGTCGAGGGTGATTATCATTCGTTCTACTAATGATCATTATCTTTGTTTTGTTGTTGTTTACTTCCAACCCGTAACTATAATCAAGGTGTCATCTGCATAGCGCAGGTTCTGTATGCGTTTTCCTCCAACGGCGATACCATCATTTCAGTTATTGAAAACTTCGCGCATTATGTACTCCGTATAAATGTTGAGCAGTAGTGACGAAAGAATGCATCCTTGCCGGACACCAGTTTTCGTGGTGAAGCTTTTTGTGTACATGTTACTGATATGCACTTTGGCTATGTTTAATTCATAAAGCGATTGTATTAGCTTTAATGGCGATGTTCCCATTTCTTTCAGAATCGACCATAGTTCTCACCTTGTCAAATGCTTTCTGATATAGTCGATGAAGCACAGATAAATTTTGACGTTATATTCTCTTCTTTTCTCTATCAGTTGGCGTACATCCAAAATTTGCTCCCGTGTTGCCTTTCCTGGTATAAATCTTCTTTGTTTTTCTGATATTTGTGGCATTAGATAAGACTTAAGACGCTCATTCAGTATGGTTAGAAAAACCCTGCTAGCGTAGGAAATAAAGGATAGTTCTATAGTTGGTATATTTTGTGGGGGAGCCCTTTTTGTATATCGGTTTAGCTTTAAGGACTTCGGCTGTTATGGTATCTGGGCCTGGTGCCTTTCGATTTTTGAGTTTTGCAATGGCATTTTTCAGAATACTTGGTTCATAATGGTTTACTTGATGGGGAGGGGGGCATGGAAATGGTCAGTTGATAAGAAAATGATTAGTAAACGACACCAAATAATTTACTTGTAAACTTGTACAAACTCACTAGTTATAAGTCTACAATTGCACATTTGTGAAATGTTAATAATCCCATATTTTGCCAGTCTTATAAATAATTACTTGTTACCTACAAAACTTGTAACTTGGTAAAATAGACCCCAGATGATTGTCCTTTAAAACGATGTCTAACTCACCTGGTGTTGTAGATGTTCTAGGCGTTTTCGGTGTACCAGGTGCTTCTACATCTTCCAAAAAGTCCCATGTTCTTACTAATACTTGACTACATTTATTCTTTTTGGTACTTTGGTTTGGACAATCAGTGCAGCTCGACCCATTCGTGGTAGCCATACTAGTATAGAAAAAAAACATTATAACGCTAAAATTATAAGGATAATAAGCAAAAAACAAGAATAGAAATATTAAAAAAAAAAACGATCAAAACTTAAAGACACTAGTTAAACTATTCAATGAAATGTATCAATCAGTGAATCAACTTTACGTATACAACAAAATAATAAAGAAGATGTGCCATCTCACCGACCTCAGTTGCTCATTAAATGAAAAATGGGAGGGATCATTCAAAAGAAATTCGATAAAAAATCGAAAAAGCTAGAGCTACCTTCCTCAAGATGAAAAATGTACACTGGTGAACAAAAAAATCGTCTCAAACGATTTTGCTTCATTTAATACCGATCCTTGAATTTAATTTTCAAACAGTGATTTTTGGTATCATTTTCTACTCTTTCCAATAATGCCAAAAACATTTGGATTTCCAAAATGTTTTACTGGTTAAAACGGTTTAACTGATTAGAACCATTTTTGCTCGCTCAGCAACGTATTCGTTGCACGTTGTATGCAACTGCATTTTCCTATCATTCCTTTATCGGAACTTGAACTGTTAACATCTCTGCTATACCTGCTCACTAATTACGTCATCGGAAAATGGATACCACCCCGGAAGAAACGGCACAAGTGATTGCCCTATTGAAAGAAGGGCATAGTCAACGTGTAGTCGCTGAAGAACTGCATCTGAGCCACTCAGCTTCCTCCAGAGTCTACAGACGTTACCAAGAGACTGGAGTTGAGGTCCAGCAGGAGCTCCGATAAGTTCGTGGTCGGGCTGTCAGTCATTGGAGAGTCAGAAAAAGACTTAAAGAAGCTAACCTAACTCCGAAGATACCAACTAACGGACCCAAATTGACAGCAGCCCATCAACAAGCCCGAGAACGTGTCGACTGGACCTTAGAGCAATGGCGTTCCGTTTCATTCTCCGAGTCCCGAATGGGCCTACATGGCAATGATGGAAGAAGACGAGTCTATAGGAGGCCTCGGGAGCGCTATATGCAGTGCTGCATTACTGAAAGGGTCGCCAACGGAGGAAGTTCTGTAATGGTATGGGGACGCATCTCACTGGATGCGAAAACCGATTTAGTTTTCGTGACTGATGAGACTCGTAGCGATGGATTAACTGCTCACTGGTACATCGAGGAGATCCTGCAGGAATACGTCGTTCCTTACGCTAGGTTTGTTGGCGATAGCTTCGTGCTAATGCGTGACAATGCGAGGCCACATGCTACTGCATCGGTGCGGCAATACCTGGTGGTGGGAATACCCAGATTAGACTGTCCTGCGCGGACTGCTGACCTCAATCCAATCGAGCACATGTGGTGAGCTCAAAAGAAGGGCTCGAGCTAGAAATCCAACCCCTGCATCGCTAAGGGAGTTAAAAGGTTGCGATGGCGGAAGAATGGAGAAGAATCCCACAAAAAGCTCACCCGCTCCATGAAAAACCGGCTGGAAGCAGTAATAAGGGTTAGGGGGGTAATACAAAATATGGATTTTAATTGATGGCTTTCAAGTGATGCTAAAATCCGTAAAAATACCATATATGAACACTCAATTCTAGGATCCGTGCTAAATGAAGTCAAACAGTTTGAGTCGATTTTTTTGCTCACTAGTGTATATTATGTTTTTTATCTGTTTTGCGAATATGTATCCATCTCAGAGTCGAGGAATCTGAATGATGTTATTTGTTTCATTGTTTCCAGTCTTCATAAAAAGGGGATGTATGAAGTTTTGTAAATATAGAAGTTAGTTGTGTGTCCGAAGGCGCATCGATATTGCAGATTATTTAGCAGTGATTTCCTTAGGGCTATGGCAGAATTGAAAATTCATAATTAGAAATAAAAGATATTCATTTAATATGTTTTTTACTCCACGTTCGTATTCGTGAAAAAATAATTCTCCAAAATTTTCACATTTCTTCAGGTTTTAGAATCCAATTGGTGTATCGAACTATCTGTTGGCAAGATGACTCTCAAACAAAATTTGATTTTAAATTTTATACAAGTACATATAACATTTGAACTAGGAGAATTAACAGATGGGATGGTGTATTTGTTTCATGGGAATTTTTCTTGGTTTTCATCAACATAATGAACAAATCTGGAGCATAATTATTTACAGTATATATATATATATATATATATATATATATATATATATATATATATATATATATATATATATATATATATATATCAAGGATTTTCTACAGCTGATGCTGTCTTCCTTCTTTCAGCCTTTGATTCCATCCGTTTCTATCTTCCCAGTCTCCATCTGTTAGACCCCTGTCCTCCATAGCCTCGTCCACATCGTCTCTCGACGATCGTCTGGGTCTTCCTCTTTTTCTTTTCCCTATAGGGCTCCACTCCGTTATTTCCTTTATCCACCTATTATCTTCGCTCCGTCTTATATGTCCATACCATTTTAATCGTTTTTCTTCAATGGTGTTTATTGCGTTCTCTTTGATGTTCATTCAGCTTCTTATTTCTTCATTTGTTATTCTCTCCATACGTGTCACTCTACAACATCTTCTCCAATACTCCATCTCTACCGCGTTAATTTTAGATTTATTTCTTTTGTTGATCGTCCATGTTTCTGACCCGTATGTCATTATGCTTTGTATTATTGATTTGTATATGCGTGTTTTGTTTCTCTTTGTAATGTGCTTGTCCCACAGGATCGAATTTAATTGTCTTATGCATGTCCGCGTTTGTCCTAATCTAGCTTTAATCTGGTTCCTAAATATTTAAATCTATCGGTTCCTTTGATTATTGTTTCGTTATCGACTTCTAGATTTTCTACGTTTCCCTCCTTTGTTGTTAGATATTCCGTTTTATCAAAGTTTATTGCTAATCCTTCTTTAGTGTATTCTTCTTTCAGCTTTCTTACTATATAACTGAGGTCTTCCTCATCTTGCGCTATGATTACTTGGTCGTCTGCGAAACTTAAAGTATATAAGTAATCTTCTCGTATTGGGACTCCCATTCCACTACATTTTTGCTTCCATTTTTTTAATGTTTGTTCGAGGTATATTTTGAATAGTGTTGGGGATGTAGAGCATCCTTGTAATAGGCCTTTTGATGTTTGGAGTCTCTTCCCTATTTTATTGTCCTATTTTTATGTTCACTGTGTTGTTTTCGTAGAGGGCTTTTACTGCGTATATTAGTTCTTTGTCAATGCCTATTTCTTTCATTGCGTTTGTCTTGGTAGTGAGTCATAGGCCTTTCTTTCTATAAAGGCTAGATGAACTTCTCTATTCTTTGCCAGTTTTTTTTTTCCATTGTTTGTTTTATAGTGTATATATGGTCTATACATGATTTTCCGGCCGTAAAGCCTGCTTGGTCTTCTCCAATTTTTCCTTTTATATTTTCCTCCATGATATTTTTAATAATTTTTCCATTCAAACGTCCCATACTCGATATTATGCTTAGGCCTCTATAGTTGGTGCATTTTCTGCGGTCTCCCTTTTTAAATATAGATACTATCTATATAAGCTTTTGACCATTCCTCTGGTATTTTTGTCCATTTATCGCTCTGTGGAACATGTTTCTCAGCATTCGATGTAATTTATTAGGCCCGTACTTAATCATTTCATTTACCACACCCCCAGGCCCTGCAGATTTATTATTTTTGAGTGTTTTTATTGTCTTCTTTACTTCTTCATAACTTAGTTCTATTTCTTTTATTTCCTTATTCTGTTCTTCTTCAGTGTTCTCTTCTTGGAATTCTTGTCTGTCTTCTGTTAGCAGTTTCTTATAATATTCTTCCCACTCGCTTTCTGGGATGTACTCTATATACGTCTTCTCTCTATTGTTAGTCCTTAATGCTTTAATTATTCTCCATGACTCTGTGCTTCTAGTTCCTCCTATATACTGTTCTACATGTTCGCACGATTTTTCCCATCTCTCGTTCTTTTCTTTGTTTATCATCCTCCTCGTTTCTGCATTTTTCTCTTTATATTTCTGTAGATCTTCTTCTGATTTTGCATTCAGCCATTTTTCGTATAGTCTTTTTTTCTCCTTTATAGATTCTTTGGTTTTTTTTACAGATTCTAATTTTATGTTTCTCATTCTCGTTGTCTTCTTTACCTAATGCTTCTAGGGCCGCCTGTTTGATGCATTCTTGCATGTGGTCATACATCTGTTGGAGGTTGTCGTAGTTAAATTCATTTAATTTTTGATCTAATCGTCGTCTATATAGGTCTCTTATCGTTTTGTCTTGCAGTAAGTGTATTTTGTATGTTATTTCTTTGTCTGCTTCTTCTGTTATCTCATTAGTATTTCTGTTTTCTTTATCTATTGTTCCTTTTTGCTTTATTGTCTTGTACCACGGTACTTTTATATTTGCTATTAATAATAGTCTATGGTCTGTTCCACAATCTGCCCCTCTCTTTACTCTTACGTCTTTTATTTTGATAGTGGTATCGTTTTTAATTATAATGTAGTCTATTATTGATTTTAAGTTTCGTGTTTCTTGCATCCAAGTATATTTGTGGATACAGTATATAAGGGTTTAAAGGAGGGAGTAAGGGTGTTAGAAGGAGTTGGTTTCATTATTTCTTGTAATATATCATTTTTAGGGTTCTTCAATTTGAGGAATCTGAAAATTATATTATTTTTCATTGTTTACAATGAGAGGAGAAACAGTATACGAGGGTGGATAGAAAAGTCTTGTAAACAACAAGGTATATAATATTTTTTTGTAAAAACAAAAATTTATTTTTGAACATAATCTTCATTGAGCTCAATACATTTGATCCAGTGAGATTTCAATTTTTTTATTCTCTCAGAAAAGAAAAAGTTTCGAATTATGCATAATACTCATTTACAGCACTGATAACCTCTTCGTTCGATGCATATTTCTTTCCCGCAAGCCGGGTTAGGAAACAAAAAAGTCACTTGGTGCCAAATCTGGGGAATAGTGTGGGCGGGGAACTATTTCGAAACCCAGCTTGTGTACTTTTGCCACTGCAACGGCTGATGTGAGAGCAGGCGCAATGTCCGGGTGAAGCAGCACATTTTTGCTCGCTAGTCTTGGTCGCTTTTGCTTTAACTCGTTACCAACAGTCCAGTAATGTTGTGTAATAAGAGTCAGTCACTGTTTTACCCTTTTTCAAGAAGTCAATCATGATGATTCCCTGTGAATCCCAAAAAATAGTTGCCATCACTTTTCCCGCCGATAAAACTGTTTTCACTTTTTTCGGTATCGAATCCATGTTTCGTTTACAGTCAACAAAACAATAGCAGAAGCCCTTTCGATTATGCTGCAACTTTTTCAATCATGCGTTTTTGGTTTGGAGTCTACGCAGCACCCATCGCGCACTCAGCTTTTTCATTTTTACAACTTTGTGCAGGATATTATGTCATTCATTTGAGATCTTTACCACTTTAGCAATCTCACGAAGCTTAATTTGGCGATCTTTCAGTACGATACCATGAATTTTATCAACCATTTCTTTAGAAGAAACCTCAATCGGGCGTCCTGAATCTGCCGCATCTGCAGTGCTCGTGCGCCCACGTTTAGATTCATTTATCCAGTAATGTCTTGAGTGCTGGTGCAGAGTTCCCATGAACTCCATTCAGTTCAGTTTCTATCTGGGCCGCAGGTTACTTTTAGTGTTCCGTACGGAACACTTATTAGATGACTTCGGTGTCTGTCTGTCTGTCCGTCTGTTTGTCTGTCACACCCGATTTTCTCCGAAACTATTTGTCATAGAAAGTTGAAATTTGGTAATAATATAGGAATTGATGGCCTCATCAAAGCCGTGTAGTTTTAAAAGTCAAATTTTGACATAAGGGGTTAGTTTTGCGGGTGAAATCGGAAATGAAAAAAAAATTTCTTAGTAGGTCATCGAATGTGGTGCCAAATGAAAGCTTGCAAAAACAACAAAAATAAATAAATAAATAAATATATATATATATATATATATATATATATATATATATATATATATATATATATATATATATATATATAATGTAATACTTGCGCATACTTTTCTTTGTATTGTTTTTAAAAAATCGCGAAAAATCGCTGTCCCCCCACCTTATCTCGAAAAGTACTGATCAAAAAATTTTGAAAAAATTCTGGAATATTCTCCACGGGGCGTAGATTGAACGAAAATTATCACGAGTGCATTACCTTTAATAATTTATCTGATATATAAAAAAACAAAAATTTCAAGGTCATCACTTTTCAGTAAAGATTGGAAACAAACTTTGTTGAAAACTCATTTGGGGTGTGTTTTGTGAAGTCACTGAGCATTTTATACCACCGTAACAACATTTTTTATTTTATAAGCAATCAACGTACGGAACACTAATTGTGCAAGTTCAACTTGCACTTGACCGGTTATTTTTTAAAATAATGTCTGCACGTTACTCGGCAATATCTATTTCTACGAAACGTGTAATACCGACCACTTACGATAGCTGCCAACAAACAACTGCGTTTTGCATCTATTTGAAACTTTGAACACAGTCGTTAAAAGAATCACGCTTACCAACAATCATGCCGTTTAACAAAATTTCCCAGTCATTTGGTAGAGATTTACCAGACTTATCAATCCATCCTCGTATAGTATATAGTAATAGGGCAATGTCAGTTTTCAGTATGTTCACATCTTAACACCCTTCTTTTGCTCAGCTTGTTGTTGTAATTATCATTAGAATTATGGCTGTAAAGCATAAATCGTCGGAAATTTCATCTATATAGGTTTTCAGTAACAAAAAACACTGATATAAAGTATAATAAAAAAAAATTACGACTAAGATGTATAAAGCCGGTTTGCTAAGAAATGTACCCTTTGCGACGCTATAAAATGTCAATGTTCAGTTGTAAATATGTCTGAAACCTTTGTTAGACTCAATTTCTTTCTTTGGTGATTTAATTATTGTTTAGTATGAAGAAGTATATTTCGGTATTGTTGAAGGAATTTTTATGTTCGTTTTTAACTGGCAAGCCCGGTATTTATTTCTTCAGAAAAGAAACCTATTTTGTGCTGTGCTTAGAAAAAATTGTATAGTATATAGCCTTTTATTAATGAAACAATGATGCAATTTTTAACGATATTGAAAATATATGAAAACAAAAAATAAGGAAATAATTTTAAATTTATTTTATTCAAAGTAGATATTTTTTTATACTAAGCAACAATGAAAGTGATATCTAAACTGTAGTTTTTAATTTAAAATTTTTACTGTATGTATCGTATATATGTTATCAGCTAATATCCTTAAAATATGCACATTAAAAAAAAAAAAATACGTATTTTTTCGTATTCAAAATTTAAAAAATATTTTCTTTTAGTTAAAGCAATTTCTTTTTCTTTTTTTTACTCATTTCTAGTTAATTATTTGGTATTATTAATTTGTAATTAACATATTAAGGGTATGGCGCGACAACAATGAATAATATATATATATATATATATATATATATATATATATATATATATATATATATAATGTGTGTGTGTGTTTACTTTAAAAATAATAAAAAAATATTTTTACAAAAATTTTTCTTTTAAAATTAAAATATAAACATAGTGAAGGAAAATTTTCTAAATTAATCAATAAATAAAATTGCACTAAAAAATGCACAAAAAAAAATCTGCTGTTTCAAGGTTACCTTTTGTTCGTGTTAATGAGCCAATTAGGGTGACAATCACAAAATACAATCACCAATTACACTAGTTTTACGAAATCACGTGGCTTTTCGAACGCGGAATGAAAGTGCGCGCTCCGACCGAAGACTGACTGCCAAACGAACTGGTGAGCCAGTCCAGAGAGAAGACTATTATATTTTGTTGTTTCTTTCGTTCAATGCGAAAAGTGGATGGGATAATGATGGTTTTTTTAGGTCTAAAAATGACCACAAAAGATAATCATAACGTCAATGGAAAATCATTATTAGTTATAAATTAACGTGTTGAATGCCTTTTTTGATTTATAATCTTAGAAAAAAACAAATTGCCCAATATTATCCTAAACAGTAATAATGTCAAAATGTATCTAATTACCGAAACGGTAAGCCAAAATTAAGTTTTAAGATTTCCAAGTGGCTTCTTTATATTACTACATGGAGATCATTCTAAAATTTATCGCCTAGAATCTGGATACTGGTTGTTAAAGAAATCAAAATACAAAGTGTCTAATAATAAAGTTTAATATTCAAATAAGTATACAATTGTAAATAACCGGTCAAGTGCAAGTTGAACTTGCGCAATAAGTGTTTCGTACGTTGGTTGCTTTTAAAATAAAAAAATTTGTGACCGAGGTTTTCAACAATGTTTGTTTCGAATCTTTACTGAAAACTGATGACCTTGAATTTTTTTTTTATATATACCAGATAAATTATTAAAGGTAGTGTACTCGTGATAATTTTCGTTCAATCTACACCCCGTGGAGAATATTCCAGAGTTTTTTCAAAATTTTTCGTCCAGTACCTTTCGAGATAATTTTATATATATATATATATATATATATATATATATATATATATATATATATATATATATATATATATACGAGGCTGGTTTGAAAAGTCCGTGCAAAGTCCGAGAGATGGCACCACCGGCGCGTATCGAGGTCATGTTTAGTTAGTAGCATATCTTGAATGAACGCACACCAAGTTTCAGCCATATTGGTCTATTTCTTTGTGTTTGGCATTCGTGTGAATCAAGGAAGTCGAATGATTTTCAAGAAATGGACGATGGTGATTAAACATTACTTTATGAAAGGCAAAACGCCTCAGGAGGCTAAAGAGAAGCTTGATAAACATTATGGTGACTCTGCACCTTCGATTAGAACAGTTTATAAGTGGTTTCAAAATTTTCGGACTGGCCATATGGGCACAAGTGACGCTGAACGTTCTGGACGGCCTGTGGAGGTTACGACTCCAGAAATCATTGATCAAATTCATGATATGGTGATGGATGACAGAAGAGTTAAGGTGCGTGAGATTGCTAGTACTGTGGGCATCTCGACTGAACGGGTACATAATATTTTGCATAAACATTTGGACATGAGAAAGCTATCCGCAAGATGGGTGCCGCGATTGCTCACGCTTGACCAAAAACGGAATCGTGTGAAGTGTTGCAAGGATGGTTTGCAGCTATTCCAGAAGAATCCGGAGGACTTTAAGCGCCGTTTCGTCACTGTGGATGAAACATGGATACATTACTATACTCCTGAGACCAAACAACAATCTAAACAATGGGTTACCAAGGGGGAATCTGCACCAAAAAAGGCGAAGACCGTTCCTTCGGCCGGAAAGGTTATGGCGACTGTCTTTTGGGATTCGCAAGGGATAATCCTCATCGACTATCTGGAAAAGGGTAAAACTATTACAGGTGAATATTATTCATCGTTATTGGACCGTTTGAAAACCGAGCTGCAAGAAAAACGCCCGCGATTGGCCCAGAAGAAAGTCCTTTTCCATCACGACAACGCACCAGCACACACCTCAGCAGTTGTGGTCGCAAAATTAATGGAAATAGGATTCCAACTCGTTTCACATCCCCCCTATTCTCCAGACTTGGCTCCCTCGGACTACTATTTGTTCCCCAATTTGAAGAAATGGCTGGCGGGACAAAGATTTTATTCAAACGAGGAGGTGATTGCAGACACTAATGGATATTTTGCAGACTTGGACAAATCCTATTATTCGGAAGGGATCAACAAACTAGAACATCGTTGGACGAAGTGTATAAGCCGAAAAGGAGACTATGTCGAAAAATAAAAAAGGTTTACCCCCAAACACATAAGTAGTTTTTATTTTTGCACGGACTTTTCAAACCAGCCTCGTATATATATATATATATATATATATATATATATATATATATATATATATATATATATATATATGTATATGTGTGTGTGTATATATATATATATATATATATATATATATATATATATATATATATATATATATATATATATATATGTATATATATATATATATATATATATATATATATATATATATATATATATATATATATATATATATATATATATATATATATATATATATATATATATATATATATACACACACACATATATATATATATATAAATATTATTTTTTTTTTTATGGGTCTAGCACACGTGCTGCAGGGAAGTCCCTAAAGCGCTCCAGGAGCGGCATGAGTGCGGAAAAAGCGAATCACGTTGTTCTTGAATCGCTGTAAATTGTACTCGGGGGAAACACAGCGCTGGGCAAATTATTCCAGAGGGATGACGTTCTCCATATAAAAGATTGCTTGAAAAGCGTTGTACGCGGAGTAACATACGGATGTGAAGCACCAGCGCGACGTGTATTTCTAACATGCACCGCTTTGGGAGGAATTAAGCGGGCTATATATATATATATATATATATATATATATATATATATATATATATATATATATATATATATATATATATATATTTTTACTCGTGTTCTCACAAGCTTTCATTTGACACCACACTCGATGACCTAGTAAAAAATTTTTTTTTTCACTTCCGATTTCACCCCCCAAAACTAACCCCTCAAATCAAAATTTAACTTTCAAAACTACACAGCTCTGATGAGGCCATCAATTCCTATATTAGTACTAAATTTCAACTTTCTATGACAAATAGTTTCGGAGAAAATCGGGTGTGACAGACAGACAGTCAGACGGACAGACAGACACCGAAGTGATCTTATAAGGGTTCCGTACGGAACACTAAAAAGCAAACTGATAAATGAACATAATCTTTATTGTATATCAAACTAAAGTCCTTGAAAAATTATTTCTTTCATCAATTTCTTGCCGGATATTTAATGTTAATTGTTATAGAATTAGAAATTGGTCCTATAAACCTAATTTTTGAGAGATCCCCAGTAGAAAAAATCATCGGTGTCTAATAACGGCTACGTGGAGGCTAATTTATGCCTTTTTTTCAAATTAATTTAAGTAGGAAAATTTTCTCCAATGATTGACAAAGATTTGTGGTTGTGACCATCAAAATTTTATAAAGCAGGTGTAAAGAATTTCCCAATTATCTTTACATATCTCTCTGATTAACAATTATTGGGCTGCCTTTGCTATCCACAAAAAGTATGTGTATGTATGTACTTATGTATATATATATATATATATATATATATATATATATACCTCATAAAAATCCTATTTACTTAATATCGTCCACCCTCGTTCAAAACTGTCCTATAGTTTAGAGGCTACAAGGAAAAAAAAATGTATTTAGGTATGTACACAGTGGTGAAAACAGTCTTATGTACGCAGTCAGAAAAAATACTTTTTTGAAAGGGCATATGGGGCGACTCGCTGTACTTTTCCCGCTGTAGAGTCTGTCTGCGCCGTGATTGTATGTATGTACATATGGATGGCTCGTCCCTGGATTCAACGATGTCACCCGAACATTATTTTTTTAGATTGGGGCTTGTTTTAACTGATGACAGTACTGGCTGAAATATATTATATGACAGAATATTCCCTATTTTTGTGAAAAAAAATAACACAAAAATTATACTTAGACAGACTCAGAGACTTACTGCACCCAATTAACTGCGCATTGAAAAAATCAAGGTAAATAAAACCATTTTCTTCATTGTTTTACTTTTGTGTAGATATATTTGGTAAAACGATTTATTTTAGGGTGTATTATAGACCGTTAAAAAAATTACCCAACTTAGAAAACACCATGTATTTGACCCTTCTGTAGTTTCTACTCGAAAACCCTTATTAATTATTTATGTACCGAGGGACGTACATAAAACTTATCCTTTGTAAGACTACGTCCGAGCTATAAAAAAAGCTGGAAGAAAAGTTTTAAGACCAGTTTAAAAATGTACATCTAGTAGTTTATTCAACTTCGTGGAAATCTAAACAATAGCCTCTTTTTAATTTTTCAATTTTTTAGTTAATCATGTGTCATGTGAGTCCTAGAAACATATAAATCTTGCTAAAACAGTACTACTTTCCTGACATGATGGGAACCAAAAATTTTGTCCAAATAATAAAAATAACAAATAAATAATTATTTATTATTTATTCGTTAAAATTTCAATGACAGATGCGATATTGTTAAAAACTCCTTAATTTAAATAATTTCATGGTGTCCGATTGATTCTCTTCAGAGCGGTGCATACTTGGAATACACGAAATCCGTAAGTAGTTCAGTATATCATTCCTCACACCACGCTTTTTAAGAACTCTTAACGAGGTAAAGTCACGGTTTTCAAATAAACTATCTGGAACTATATTTCCCGCCGGGTACAACTCCCTGCGATTCAAGACCAACCTGAATCGCTACTTTCGTACACGCGCCGCTCTCGTAACAATTAAGGAATTTCTAACAGTGCATGTCATATGCCCATAAGAAAATCTGTTTCTTGAAACTGTACCGACATGGGTGATGGGCATAGTTCTCCTCGATCCCAGTGGAGAATAGATCTGCTTCAAGTACACGCGTGAGTCGTAGCTATCCCTCACTGCCTTATACCAGAGGGTGTCACGTCCTAAACCTAATTCTACCAACAAAACCATATACATATACATATATATATATATATATATATATATATATATATATATATATATATATATATATATATATATATATATATATATATATATATATATACAGTAGAACCCCGATTAACCGAGTCGCGATTAACCGAGCCAATCTAAGAACCTGATTATCCGAGGTACGCGCGTCTATGCTGCGTATTAACCAAGCTTCTAAAATATGTATGTACATATTTCCATTTAAAATCGTCGGGGCCTTCGGGGAATCCCCATGGCCCGTGTGAGGGGTTCCCCTATTTATGTTTTTTGACTCTTTCAGCATGTAAATTTGCGTGAATGCAGTGCGTTGTAGCGTTTACTACGGAGAAGTACGAGTATACTCACATAATTTATTTGGTTGGAGTTCTGGTAGTTAAGTGTAATTAATACGAACTGCTTTGTTTGAATTTTTGTTTGTCGTATTATAATGGAGCAAAACAAGCATAAAAGAATCGTTGTTTCTATTGAAGAAAAATTAAAAGCCATCAGAAGAATTGAAGCAGGAGAGACAATTAAAGTTGTTGCACGAAATTATGGAGTAGGTGAGGTAACAGTTGAAGATTGGAAAAGAAACCGCTCAAAAATAGAAGAGTGGTGTATAAATCAAGCCTCCTCGTCCTCGGGAAGAAAATCAATGAAAACCGGCGACTATGAAAAGGTTAACGAAGCATTATTCATGTGGTTTAACCAACAGAGATCAAAAGGTGTGCCTCTGTCAGGTCCAATTTTACAACAGAAAGCAATAATGATTAGTAGGCAATTCCCAGAGATAGATAGATCAGTTTACCGCCAGTTCTGGATGGCTTGACCGCTGGAAAAAACGGTAAGGTGTACGACAACTGACTGTATGTGGTTAAAAACTTTCTGCTGATGTGTCATCAATTGAGAAGTTTAAGCAGAACTTTAAAAAGCAAATCGAAGATTGTGGATACACATGTGATCAAATTTACAACTGTGACGAAACTGGTCTGAATTATAAAATGCTTCCATCGAAAACATTGGCATCTCGACAGGGAAAATCAGCTCCTGGTCACAAACGAAGTAAAGAAAGATTAACTATAATGGTATGTTCCAATGCATCTGGCAAGCACAAAATCCCACTGATGGTGATTGGCAAATCTGCACGTCCAAGAGCTTTAAAAGACATCTCACCCAAAGCCCTACCAGTCTATTACAAAAGTCAGAAGAGCGCATGGATGGATGCGACCTTATTTACTAAATGGTTTGAAGAAGAGTTCGTGCCATCTGTGACTAAATTTTTGAACGTCTTCCTATTAAAGCAATTTTGTTAATGGATAATGCCCCCTCTCACCCTGGAGAAGGACTTCATGTGGGCGAAATTGTTGTAAAATTTTTTCCTCCAAATATAACCAGCATAATGCAACCAATGGATCAAGGCATCCTTGAAAACATAAAAAAAAATGATAGGCGTTTATATCTTGAACATCTGTTAGAATACACAGAAAAGGAGGATATTATTAATGGGATGAGAAAGGTTACACTGAAAAATGTTATTTACTGGGTAAGTCAAGCTTGGGATTCTGTGCGTACTACCACGATTCAAAAATCTTGGTCAAAAGTTATTGATTTTGAGGACTATAATGACAGTGAAGATGATACTCCATTAAATGAATTAGCTTTGAAATTAAGAAGCCATGGAGAAATGTCCTGTTCAAATTTTGACAGCGAGATGGAAGAAAAAGAAAAAAGTTTATTTGAATTAATGCAAAAATTAAAAGGTTGTGTGACAAGAGAAGATGTTGTTGAATGGATTACAGCAGATGATTTAGAAGAATAAATGAGTATTGAAGAAATAACGAATACCTTTCAGGAAACCGAAAAATCAGATGACGATAACGATGACGAAGCGGCGGTGGATGAACAGTCTCCCACTAAGATTTCTCATCAAGAAGGTTTTGCTTCTTTGGAAAAAGCTTTGAGGTATATCGAACAACAACCAGAGGCAATCCCAGCGGATTTGCTTCTTCTTAATAGATAGATAGAGATAGATATTCTTGATACACTCGAACACTTTTCCTACAATTACCTTCGCAAAAACCAAGTACTAGCAACAAATCAGTCTGTTCATCAAAAGAATATTCCATATTCACAGGAAAAAACAAGCAACAGCAACAACAAATTATCAATCAAAAATAAACCCAAACGTTAATTAATTTAAAATTTATGAAGCTTATTGTCAAAAATCCATTATGACACTGACATAACATTCCACATTTTCGCCAACTAGATTATTATCGCCTACTAGATTTTAACTGTTGATGTGACCAGAAAATTGTTTTGTAGGTCAGCATCGGAAAAACATTTTTTTTTCTCAAGAACTATGCGAGGTGGCATTTTTTTACATGAGACAAAAAATGAAGTAAATAGAAGGACCTTTTATGAAAAAAAATTCAGAGTCGTCGTTAAAGTTGCAAAACATTTCTACTAGAATTTATGTAGGGGTGAGGGTAGTTTTCACCCTTCTCGAACCCTTTCAGGTTTTTTGTGAAAGTCAAATATTAGAGCGCCTAACAAAACATGGGCACCCTAAATCTCATTCAACGGAATATCGGTTCTTGAAATATCTTAAAAAATGTGTTTATTTTTTTTTACTTTGATGCCCTCTAACGGACAAACGAAGCACTTTTGTATAGAGGTAAATTGTGTCCAATCGACTTATTTTCATTCCAAAAATACGTGGTAGTTCTATGTCCACGGAATAATGGGACACCCGGTATATATATATATATATATATATATATATATATATATATATATATATATATATATATATATATATATATATATATATATATGAACAGTCTCCCATTAAGATCTCTCATCAAGAAGGTTTTGCTTCTTTGGAAAAAGCTTTGAGGTATATCGAACAACAACCAAAGGCAACTCCAGCGGATTTGCTTCTTCTTAATAGATGGAGAAACATTGCAGCGAGAAAAAGAAAATGCAATATGAAACAGAAGCGCATAGTTACCTATTTCACTGTTTTATAATGTATGTACCTATTTATATGTTAAAAACGTTAATACATCGGTTTAAAGTATTGGTGTTTATTTTTTGAATGAATAAAAAACAAATCCGGATTATCCGAGTTTTCAGTTATCCGAGGAGGGTGCCCCCCCACGTTACCTCAGATAACCAGGGTTCTACTGTATATATATATATATATATATATTCATATTTATATATATATATATATATATATATATATATATATATATATATATTTCATATTTATATATATATAATATATATATATATATATATATATATATATATATATATATATATATATTTCATATTTATATATATATATATATATATATATATATATATATATATATATATTCATATTTATATTTATATATATATATATATATATATATATATATATATATATATATATATATATATATATATATATATATATAGCTGTCTTTGCCTTCTTACCCACCACGCAGTAACGAGCGTGGTGTTCCAATGTCAAACAGATCAACAGGGGATAGAGCAGATGAACTATTGTATATTCATTGTCATGAAGGCGGAAGAGTTTTGGTAAGGGAGGAAAGTAAACGGAAGAATAGTAACAGCCAATCTATGGAAACCGAAGTGCTATAGTCGCAGTATATGCCCCCATCGAAGATACATCAATGCGAGGAAAAGACAATTGCTATAAACAAATGGAAGAGGTACTCGGTAAAGTAAGTAATCACAAGAAATAATAAGGATGGGTGACTTTGATGCACGAATGGGAAGAGCATAGAAGAACCCAAGTGTTGGCAACGGTACAGGCTTAGGAACCTATACAGTCAATTTATCCTGAACATCTTAAATTGCTTTTACCCCCAAAAGATATCCACAAATAAAATTGGCATCAAGACACCAAAAAACTGAAATATATTATTAACTATATAATAATAAAACAAAAATAAACACAGGGGCCTAGAATTCAGATCCGACCATTACTTATTAAAAGCTCAAATAGAGACTTCACCATATTACAAATTCGAAGCAACATTAGATGAATCACAAACGCAGAAATCTACAGAAAAGAAATTTAAGCTGATTGGACTATATCATGAGAGCGTAAGAAACTTATACCAGACCAGACTAGACCAAGGACTGGATCATAACTTTCTAAACTACTATACAAACACATTGTATACATATATAATAAACTCAATAAAGGAAGCAGCTGAAGAGGCCCTGATTTATCTTGAACAAATAAGTAACAAAAGAAATAATAACTTGTGAAATGATGAACTAGAAAACCAGAAATATATGAGACAACAAGCATACTATAAATGGCTCAGTTCACAAGATACAGAAGATAAGAATAGATATAGAAATTAACAAACAAAATATAGAAATATGAATATTGCCAGTAAAAATGAAAATTCGGAAAAGAAATGCCGAGAAGTAGAGTCATAATTAGAGGGAAGCACATCTTCGGAAGCATTGATATTTATTAATGGCCTAAGAAAAGGAAATACAAATAAGATAAGCCTCCAAGTCATCGACATAAAAAAATGGAAAAATTATTACACTGAGGAACTGAGAGAAGACAGAAACACTCACGTAGGAAATATGAAGTACATGGGCCAATGATCAATACTAGCAATGAACTAATGGAAAAATTAATTAAAACTATAACAAAGAAAAGGGCGAGAGGGCCAGAAGGAATTCCAGCAGAGCTCATCAAACTGATAGAACTCTATAGTCGGTATCCAAATAACTAGAATATACCAGAAAGTTGGAAGGAAGGATCCAATCTCCTATCTATAAGAAAGGCAATAGAGAAGAATGCACGAACTACCGCTGAATTTATGTGACAAGCAGTCTCAGTAGATTATATGGAGAGATATTGAAATCACTAGTGGAAGGCGAATACGAACCTCTTGAAATAGAGTAACAAGCAGGATTTCGAGTCAGTCGTACTTGCACGGACCATATTTTTACACTTACTTAATCAATGAAAAGAAAATAGATAGGGGAAGACATGCACTTACTTTTGTGGCCCTGGTAAAGGCATATGACATCATACTCCAACCTGTAATAAATTAAAAATGAATTTTCTGATACTTTCAAGGTAAATAAAGATCTAAGACAAGGATACAGCTTATCTCCTACGCTTTTCAAAATTTACTTGAATCAGGCCCTAAAGGGATGGCGAAGATCTTGCTCGGGAATGGGTATACAACTACCCTGTATACACTGCATTTCGCAGTAAACAAATTTTTAACTAAAGAGGGAAACGTTATTCATAAAGGGGAGTAATGTATTTTTAAGTAAAATGTTGGTCTAAACAGTTTTGATGGGACTTAATTCAGGATGATCCCAGATCAGGAAGACCTTTTGGGACAAGTACTGAGTAAACCATTAGACTTGATGGGGACTTTTGAATTTATCTCAGAACTAGTTTAAATCATATTTTTCGGGACTGGTATTTGAAAAAACTGATCAAAAACGTCAAAGATCATTTCTCATATTTATATTTTTAATGGCATAACGCGTCCATGACTCTAACCAACTAGTGGAGTGACCCTGTTAGAAATTAACATCATTTGTATTCCTCTCGGTCATTAGTTGAAATTTCCCAGCCTCAAATTAATAAAATTTACCACAATATTAGATTAGATACAAATTGCCATTATTTATTAATTACTAATATATGACTTAACAAAACTGTCAAGTAAATAAAATTATTAACATCTTGATCGTCAAAAATTCCTTTATACATGGGAATCATTTTAACATTAATACGAGTACCATCTGGATATACAATGCTTTTCAACAAATTTTTCGAAAGATTGATTTTATTTGGGGATGAAGTAAGAGAGAAAGAAATTAATTCTTAATTTTAAAGATCAAACGAGGTCGTCTTGTTCGTTATAAAGACCCTTCATTTTACGAAGTAAATATTCTGTAAAATAAGGATATCTTTATTTACATCTATTGCTAAAGACATAAAAGTAAAGTCGGTAATAGTGATATATGTAATTTATTATAACTACCTATCCACCTAATTTCATTTAATCACATGTTTGATACAACTAAATTATATCTACGAGGGTGGATTGATAAGTCTGGGAAATTTCTACGAAATTTTCTTAAGCGGCATGACTATGGGGAGCGTGATTCTTGTAACGGTTGTGTTAAAAGTTTTAAACAGATGCAACGCGCAGTTTTATGTTGGCAACTATCGTAATTGATCGATGTTACACGTTTCGTACAGTGATCAGATATTTTGATTTAAAAAAGTGGACAGCGGCCCAGATAGAAACTGAACTGAACAAAGGGGATTCTGTACCAGCGCTCAAAATCACTTATTATAACCTGTCCCAAAATATAAGATCCTGATTTTTGCCGTTTTAAGTGGGCAATATAAAAATTCTGACCTTTTGTTTATGATAGGTTGCAGAGATGGACTTAAGAATTTTATTCATTAATGCAAGTAAATAAAATTATAAGTGTTTTTGGAGATGTTTATTTATAGATGCATGTAAAAACAAATGGACAAGAAGTACAAATATATAGTTTGAATGAATGGGGTTCACAAGAGGGGATGTATTGTATAAATAAAAATATATTTTAACTTAAGCCTAATTCGGTTTCACTATCACTGTCATCAACTGAGGTAATTATCAGTGGTTTTATATTATTTACATAAATATATGAATCTTCAACTTTAACAACGTGCTGAATGGAATTCTTCCAGCTTTACAAGGTATATCATTTATAACTTTTTTTTACTAATTTAATCACTGACACGCTTAAAGTAGGAGAAACATTTTGTGCCCTTATTTTTGATTTAACTTGATGCCAAATATGTTCAATTGGATTAAACACACAATAATACGGAGGAAGCCGCAAAACAGTGTATGCCTATTTTCTCAGCCATACTATCACAAACATATTTGTTTTTCAATTTATAGTCTTTCAAAACTTCCAAAAGATCACTTTTTTATAACTAAAATCAAAATAAATGTCATTTTCTAACATATATTTTTGTATTTCTGATTTGGTTTTGGCTGCATTAGGAACCATATTTACTAGGCGACTATGGTAACTTGCATTGTCCATAACTATAACACTCTGTTCGGGAAGATTTGGCAAAAGGGACTTTTGAAACTAATTTTCAAAAAGTTCTGCAGTCGTGTCTTCATGATAGTCCAAACTAGAATCTTTAATGTTTTTTGCAGATAATAGTAGACAATTTGAAACCCAGCCCTTTTCAAATCAGTCATGCAAAATGGTTATTCGTTTACCTTTATTTGATGGTGCGTTAGTCTGACATTTTGTACTGCTGTCAACACAACCTTTTTGCACAGTGTCATGGGTATCGAACCATGTTTCGTCAAGGTAAATTATTGGCCAATTCTCTGATCGATACGTTTTAATTTCTTGTAAATAGGTATATCACAAGATTCGTAATCTTTGTGACTCCCATCACTACTTGCCTTTTGTCGATTTTTCGGAACGTGAATCCATTCTTAAGAGAATTCTGTGAAGAGTTAATCGGCCACAATGTCCGTCCTGCACCAGTCTTAATTTTATTTTGTCTAGTGTCGGCACCAACTACTCTTCATACATAGAATATATTTTTCTCCGTTTTTTCCTGTTCCTGAGTAATGGTTTTCCTACAGTACCCTTAATCGTACAAATTGGGGTTTTTGTTAGTTCACTGGTTTCTTGCAAAGCACTTTGTTTATTCAAATTTCTTTTTACCAAACTGTCGTAAACTTTTTTCACCATTTGTTTAGCGTCAAGTGATAAATATTTTCTCATGCAGATGGCTGCACGTTCAGAACGCCTGATTGGGGTTTCTTCTGAAGAAATGGTCGATAAAATTCATGGTATAGTGGTGCTGCTGAGATTGCTGAGATGGTAGGTACCTCATACGAACGGGTACATAATATCCTACAGAAGTTCTAAAAATGAAAAGCTCGATGGATGCAGTAGTTGTGGGCTCGAGACCAAAAACGGACGGGGTAGGATATTTCAAAATTCGTTTGAAAAAGTTACAGCTAATCCGAAGGACCTCTGGCATCGTTTTATGACTGTAGACGAAACGTGGTTCCACCATTACACCCCGGAGACAAAACGGCAAAACAGTGGTTCTGCGAAGGTGAAAATGCATCAAAAACGAAAACAGTTTTGTCAGCGGGAAAAGTGATGGAAACTGTTTTTTGGGACTCACAGGGTATCATTATGATTGACTATTTGGAAAAGGGTAAAACAGTGACTGGCTCTTACTACACAACATTATTGGATCGTTTGCATAGTCAGTTGAGCAGAAGCGACCAAGATTAGCGCGCAAAAAAGTGCCTTTTCACCAGGACAATGGCCTGCTCACACATCGGCAGTTGCAATGGCAAGAGTGCGCGAGCTGGGTTCGCAGTGGTTTCCTACTCTCTCTATTCCCCAGATTTGTCCCCAAGTGTCTTTTTTTTTGTTTCCTAACCACAAAAATTGGCTTGGAGGAAGAAATTTTTACCGAATGTTTATGTGTTGTAAACAAGTTTTATGTGTTGTAAACAAGTTTTATGCATAGTTCGAAACATTTTTTTGTTCGGAGGTAATAACAAAATTGGAATCTCGCTGGGCCAAATATATAGAGCTCAATGGAGATTATGTTGAGAAGTAAATTTTTGTTTTTGAAAAAAAAAGTTTTTTACCTTGTTTTTTACAAAACTTTTCAAGTATCGTGTTCTCCTATATTTAAAACTAGCCGGGCCCGCGGCTCCGCTCGCGTGGACTTGATTCACTACTATCGTCACTGCTTATTCCTTATGTTACCCAACGTAATAAAAAATCTCCCATTATTTCTCCTTATCTCCCATTATCTCTACATAATTTCCATTATCTAGGCTTATCTCTGCTCATCTCCCATTATTTCTCCTTTCTCCCATTATCTCACCTTATCTCCCTAGGCTTATCTCGACTTATCTCGCAATATTTCTCCTTATCTCCCATTATTTCTCCTTATCTCCCATTATCTCACCATAACTCCCATTATCTAGACTTATCTCTGCTTATCTCCCATTATTTCTCCTTATCTCCCATTATTTCACCTTATCTCCCATTATCGAGGGTTATCTCGACTGATCTCCCATTATTTCTCCTTATCTCCCATTATCTCACCTTATCTCCCATTATCTCACCTTATCTCCCATTATCTAGTCTTATATCGAATTATATAGAACATATGTATAAATTTATAAAAACACGTAAATCGGATAAGTGATTCTCAAGTGATAAACGCACTAACGGACAGACAGACAAACAGGCAGGCAGGCGGAGAGACAGGCAGACAGACAGACAGAGAGACGTTGCATTTTATATATATATTCTAGATAGAAGATTATAGATAACCTGGCCATTAAAAAAAAAACACGTAAATCAGATAAGTGGTTCTCGAGTGATGAGGGCACTAACGGACAGACAGAGACAGGGAGACAATGCATTTTATATATGTTATAGATTATTATTATTATATATAACCTGGCCAAAGAATATATGAATGATTTTAAAAAAAAAGACACGTAAATCGGATAAGTGATTCTCGCGTGATAAACGTAGTAATGGACAGACAGACGGACAGAGGGACATTGCATTTTATATATATTATATACTATATGATATTGTTCCATATTTAATGGTTTAGGCTGTGCATTGCAAGGGAACGCGCTAGCGGCAAACATTTACTATTATCGTCACTGCTTATTCCTTATGCTATCTATCGTAATAAAACATAGCCTATAACCTGGCCAGAGAACATATGTATGTTTAAAAAAAAAGTACGTAAATCGGATAAGTGGTTCTCCAGTGATAAGCGCACTAACGGACAGACAAACAGACAGAGAGACGTTGCATTTTATATATATTATAGATTACAAACGAAAGGGTTCTTCTTGTTCATTATGAAGCCAATGATGATTGGATGATTCCCCCTCTAAACCTTAAAATAGTTACTTATGAAGTGAAAACATTATTATTTACAAATTAACATATACCTTTACTAAAGGTTTGGGAGATATGTGTGAGGATAACATTATTTGACGGCTATAAAAAAACATTTTTCATAGGCTACTAATAGATACATTGATGAATAAACCAACATAAACAATGATAATTAAAATACTACATGTCAGGGTAAAAGACATATGTAAGCCATACTACAGTGAGTCTGGCTTCAAGATTATTGAGTAACATATCAATCACTATTTTATTTTGTTCATTATCACTGTTGTAGTTAAAACAGTTTCCGAAATACAGGCGGGAAGAGATCCAAAATTTAATTGTTCTAAAGAAAGTTAACGTTATTTTACATACCAGGCGTTGGTCAGTAGGCTTTAACATTTTAGAAGTACTTTTTTTAACAATATTAATAATAATAAATTAACCTTGGTTGTGTTATATTATTTAGACAAATTATTTGATCAAAGATCACTAACCAAATCACATATATAACCAGTCTATTGCTAATAACGGTATACTACAGTTCTGACACCAATACTGACCTTTGTCCCGGACCAGAGTTTGCACATTTCGTAAAAATTTTTTCTGGTAAAAATTTGATAGGACCGGATTTAAATCAATTTTAAGTTACAATTTAGGATATGTTGGTCAATTATTAAAAAAATAATTCGTAGGCTGAAAAGTTTTTGGTCAAGCCACTTAAAACACTTTTCTTTTTTGCAAAATTCGACTTTATTCGTCATTATAGTCTCCTTCAAGAGCGATACAATCAGTCCAACGCTTTTCTAACATTTCTATACCTTTCTTGTAGAAGGATTTGTCTTTGCCTTCAAAACAGGCCTCAGTTTCGACGATAACTTCTTCACTGGAACCAAATCTCTTTCCCGCGAGCATTTTTTTGAGGTTTGCGAATAGATAATAGTCGCTGGGAGCCAAATCTGGAGAATACGGTGGATGAGGAAGTAATTCGAACTTCAATTCATCCAATTTTGCCATCGTAACCATTGACTTGTGACACGGTGCGTTGTCTTGATGAAAGAGCACTTTTTTCTTGTTCATTTGGGGCTGTTTCTTTGCTGTTTCTGCCTTCAAGCGCACCAATAACTTTATATAATATTCGCTGTTGTTGGTTTTTCCCTTTTCAGCATAGTCGATGAAAATTATTTCATGCGCATCCAAAAATACAGAGGCCAAAACCTCCCCAGCCGACTGTTGTGTCTTTGGTCTCTTCGGGCAGCTTTTACCGGCTGCTGTTCACACAGCTGACTGCTGATTTGATTCCGGTGTGTAGTGGTGAATCCATGTTTCATCCATTGTCACATATCGCATGAAAAAGTCCTTTTTATTGCGCTTAAACAGGTCCAAACAACGCTCAGAATCATCAACACGTTGTTGTTTTTGGTTCACTGTGAGGAAAAGCGGTACCCATTTCGAACAGAGCTTTCTCATGCCCAAATGTCCATGCAAAATATGACCAACACGTTCTTTTGATATCTTTAGGGTGTCAGCTATCTCACGCAATTTAACTTTACGTCATCTAAAAAAATTTTGTGGGTTTTTTTTTTTTTTGGGTAACTACCGTCCAGAGCGTTCAGCATCATCTGTATATGTACGACCGCATTTAAATTCAGCATATCAGTAAATGATGAGTGATTTTCCAGGTACAGAGTCCTCGTAATACTTATCAAGCCATTGCTTTGCTTGAGCGATATTTTTTCCCATCAAAAAAACAAGCGTTTAATCAACACACGAAATTCGATTTTTTCCATTGTTTTGAAAATATCAAAAGAAACGCCACTAAAACCAATGTAACTGGTAAACTAATCGTCGAAATATCATGAAATTTTGACACGTATCGTTTGAAGATAGGTACTTCGTAAAATTCTTTTTTTAAAAAAGGGCGACATCTATGTGTCGGACCAAAAACTTTTCAGCCTACGTGTTATATATTTAACGTTAGTTTGTATCGAAGGACGGAATTGGACATAATGGTTTTGATCAACAAACATGTAACCTTTTGCCATAATGCAGGTTTGACCCAGTCATCATGTATGTTCTTTTAGGTAGTAGTTAATTCAGAAATTCAATAAGGTACTATAAACCTTATTGCCTGGGGGTGAACTATAAAAAAATCGAGCTTAGTATGGGACTGTTGAGTCTGTGTATCTTGTGCGATTTAAGACGTTTCTTAATTTTGCTAATTTATTAATAACAGAGGCAATCATTCTGAAAAAAAAAATAAAAACTTGTCGATTTTGTTTTTTTTTTAAAGGCGGAGATAATAAGTTAATCTTGTAGAAAATAAATAAATATAGTATGGCTCTTCTGCGTTAATACATTTTTGCCAGCGAGATTTCCATGCCGTGTACGCCCCTTGGAAATCCTCAATGGGGATATCCTTATAAACCTCGTCGAAGTCGTTTTGAGATGTTGTCGACGGTGTCCCAATAACGGCCTTTCATAAATTTGTTAAGCTTGAGAAACAAAAAGAAGTTTACCGGGGAATGTCTGGACTGTACGGCGATTGGGAGACCGCTGTCATCCTGAGCCGGGCCAGGTAGTCGCTTACGACAAAGGCGTTGTGGCTGGGTGCATTGTCGTGGTGAAGCTTCCAGGAATCCTTGATCTCGCTCCTGACGCGGTTGACTCTTTGCTTCAGTCTTTTGAGCACTTCCACGTATAATTTGGCGTTTGCGTATGTTGCACCAGGGATGACTCCATCGCGACTTCGATGGCACTTCCAAGCAAAGGTTTCCTCTATCGCACGTCTTGACGCCCGGGAGCTCGGAGCCAACTGCCACGCTGAGTAGTCAAAGCCCCCTACCACCGTTCCCAACTGGCGGAAACGCTCTGCGACGGATAGTCACGTCAGAAAAAATGTGACGCATTACTTCTGGGACAAACCTTGTATGTATATACATATATATATATATATATATATATATATATATATATATATATATATATATATATATGTATATATATATATATATATATATATATATATATATATATATATATATATATACCAGGTGTACAAGTATGAAATGCGGATTTCAAACAACAGATGGTGCACCAATGCAGTTTGTGCTATAAAGATTTGACACTGCGCCATTTTGTTGTGTCACCAACAAGTGTCAGACGTGCACGAATGATAAATTGGAAAAGTGTGTACATAGTGTTGTGTTGTTGTGTTCAATATGTCGAAATTTATACCGAACAAAGAGCATTTGCGGACAGCATTAATTTTTTGTTTTCATTTGAAGAAAACTGCTGTTGAAACATACCGATTACTTCGAGAAGCTTATGATGAACATGCTCCATCGCAAGATATGTGTGAACGATGGTTTCGGCGTTTCAAAAGTGGTGACTTCGATGTTGCAGACAAGGAATGTGGAAAACCGCCAAAAAAATATGTGGAATTGCAAGCATTGTTGGATGAAGATGATTCGCAAACACAAAAAAAACAACTCACCGGCGTTAGTCAACAAGCTGTTTCCAATCGGCTACGAGAGATGGGAAAGATTCAGAAGACCGGTAGATGGGTACCACATGAGTTGAACGACAGGCAAATGGAAACGCGTAAAAACAAGTGTGACATTTTGCTCGCTCGGTACAAAAGGAAGTCGTTTTTGCATCGTATAGTTACAAAGGATGAAAAGTGGATTTATTTTGAGAATCCTAAGCGTAAAAAATCATGGGTAGACCCAGGCGCACCATCCACATCGACCGCAAGACCGAATCGGTTTGGCAGAAAGACGATCCTCTGCGTTTGGCGGGACCAGAGGGGCGTGGTCTATTATGAGCTGTTAAAACCTGGGGAAACGGTTAATACTAAACGTTACCAACAACAATTGACCGATTTGAACCGTTCGCTGCTTGAAAAAAGGCCAGAATAGGCAACACAAAGTCATTTTTCTTCATGACAATGTTCTATTACATACGGCAAAACCAGTTCGCGACACGTTGGAAGCACTCAGCTGGGAAGTTCTACCCCATGCGGCTTACTCACCACACTTGGCTCCTTCCGATTACCACTTTTTTATATCGATGGGTCACGCACTTACTGAGCAGCGCTTTGGTTCGTACGAAGATGTGAAAAAAATGGCTCGATGATGGTTCGCAGCAAAAGGGGAGGATTTTTACTGGCGTGGTATTCACAAATTGCCCGAAAGATGGGAAAAATGTACAAATGTAAAACAAGCGATGGAGCATACTTTGAATAAAGCACTTTTTATCATTCTTCCGAATTTAACATGTTTTTTTCGAAAAAAAAAATCCGCATTTCATAATTGTACACCTGGTATATATACATATACATATAAATATACATATATATATATATATATATATATATATATATATATATATATATATATATATATATATATATATATATATATACATTATGAAATAGCGTAGTCAACAAAAAAATCTTTGAAAGAATAAAACTTGGGCCAATGTCATGGCCTATTGTGTTAACTCGGGCTCAAGACTGTGAGCTCTAGCTGTATATCGAAGTCGTGGGTCCCAATAGAACTGAGTGATTTTGTTTTTTTACAAACAAAAGTGATTCGATTTAATTTCGTTTTATTAACAAAATAAGATATTTCAGCCGCAGTTATAGAACAAATTCAAGTAAATAATTTCTGAACTAATACTTTCAATAGTAACCAAACCCAAACCAAACTGGTATTGACTGCCAACTCACTTGTAGTGATAGTTATGTAGTGGATATTTTTTTTTATTGTGCATTTTCTAATTTTTCTCAAGTATAATTGATATCTAAATAATATTTTCATTAAGGTAGCTTTATTTTATTATTCGGTTAAGGAATAAGCATGATGCATATTATAACCCTGAAAACAAGTGCGATCAACCGTAGCAAATAGAACCTTGTATTTTATTAAATAAATAAAAATAAAATAACTTTTATTATATATAATTAACGACTTTGTTTTACTATTATTAGTTAGTTTCGTTGCAATTATTTTTTTATTGACTTTATGAATCAGTTTCTAATGATAACATTGAATTCATTCAATGAATAAAGTAATTATTTCATAGGCAAATATTTGTTAAATTGATAAAAATGGAAAAAACCGTATAAAGCTTAATGTTAGGCCATAGATGTTTAAATGACGGAAATTCCGACCTTACTAATATATTGAGCAACTAACTTGCTATAAGTTCACCATATTTTTATTAGTTCATATATCGCGTAGATTCTCTTTTTGTAATATGCTAAGGAAGCAAGAAATAGCCGATGGAGTAATTAAATTTGCAGTAGTATGTCTCCTGAATTTACTTGTACAAAGGACCCTTAAATAGACTGCTAGACGACTAAAACTAAGACTACCTTAAGCAAGCAGATTTTGAACTGGCAAGGTATCTCCTTCCATTAAATACTATAAAAAGAATAACGTTTGCCGTAAATTATACCATAACAAAAACTGCCGTCATAAACGTCTTGGTTCGTCTATGTTATTCTTGCTTTTGACAAGATTGAAGAAAAAAACTGATTTAAAGAAACATAGAACAATATTGACGAAATTATTGCCACATGTTGATTACACCGGACCACAAAAAGAAAAAAAGTTTGGTAGTTGAAACGTGAGATACCATACCACATGTTTTTTAGTGTGCTGAAAACGAATCCGAGGTCGTAATTGACTCATGACTCGATTTTGACATAACCTCAAAAAACACCTCTAAAATGACGAAAAATAACAAATTAAAAGTGTAAGGGAGTCCACCATATCTAAACGTATCTTTTTTTTTTATGGGTCTAGCACACGTGCTGCAGGGAAGTTCCTAAAGCGCTCCAGGAGCGGCATGTATGCGGAAAAAGCGATTCACGTTGTTCTTGAATCGCTGTAAATTGTACTCGGTGGGAAACACAGTGCTGGGCAAATTATTCCAAAGGGATGATGTTCTCCATATAAAAGACTGTTTGAAAAGCGTTGTACGCGGAGTAAAAAGCTGAACCTCATACGGATGTAAAGCACCAGCGCGACGTGTATTTCTAACATGCACCGCTTTGGGAGGAATTAAGCGGGCTACATCCTTCAAAACACTTTCCATAAAAATACTTGTAGAACAGACTCAAGTCGCCAACCGTTCTTCGATGTTCCAGGGCCAAGGCCGCGGTCAATTCCAGCGAATCAAGGCCGCCGGTCAATTCTCTGAACAGAATCCAAAAAAATACGGTGTATGTTTTGGAGTGGAGCCTCAAACGTGGGAGCAGTATTCCATAGTCGATCGAATTTGAGCTTTGTAAAGAATTAACAGTTGTTGTGGGGTGTAAAGCTTTCTGGTTCGAAATAATATTCCCAACTTTTAAGAAGCTCTCCTTGCTATGCCTGCAACATGTTCCTGCCAGCACATATTTGCTCCCAAACTAACGCCCAACAAATTGAGCGACGATGCTAGGGGAATGGAGTGCCCTGACATAATTATGTCGGGTTCAGCAACGTTAACTTTTTTAGAAAAAACTGCCGTCTGGGTTTTTGTAGCGTTAAATTCCACTTGGTTACTGTCACCCCAAGATAGAATTTCTTCCAGGTCTTTGTTAAGTTGAACGATCGATCTCTGCTGTCTGCGGATATTCGCCTGAGCAGCCGATTTGTCCGAGCGTTCAACGTGAATGAAGAAACAAGCGTACTGTCATCTGCAAAGCTGTAGATTGGATTCCCGGTCTTTTCCAGCAGATAGTTAATGTAAATGAGAAAGAGAGTAGGAGACAGTATGGAGCCTTAGGGCACACCGGCGTTGTTAGTGAAGGTGTTAGAAAGAAATCCGTCGACCGCCACTCGTAAAGAACGCTCTCTGAGGAAACATGAGAGCCACAAACAGAACCTTTCAGACATACCATAAGAGCGTAACTTAGCCAACAGTCCATCGTGCCAAACACGGTCGAATGCCTTGGATATGTTAAGAGCAACCGCTCGAGATTCTCCAAAGTGTTCAATTGCGTTGTTCCAAACAAGTGTAACATAAGTCAAAAGATCTCCTGTTGATCTATTTGATTCCTGTTGATTATTTGGGTGCTGAAATCGAATCCAAGGTCAGACTTCACCCATCACGTTAGCATTTTGGCATAACCTCAAAAAACACCTCAAAAATGGTCAGAATTACGTCTGTATGTAAATTAGAAAAGTAAATCAGATAGCCTGCCATATCTATACGTATTTTGGAGTGCTTCAACCGAATATGCCAAAAGAATTGACTGATTAAGTCAATATCTTGAAATAACCTCAAAAACGTTCTTTCATTCACAGGTTGTTGGATTAAAGTGTGTCTTCTCGCTTCTCGCCCACCGGATAGTTTATTAAAGTGTTTCTCTGAAGGTGAGAGGCAAGACACTTGAATAAACCACCTTGATGATGAAAGGCGAGGGGACACACTTAAATAAGTATATAATAACCCTAACTCACCAAGGGTGAAAAGCGATGGAACTCAATTCAGCATCCTGTGAATGAAACGACTGGACTGAGGATATTTCAAGATCCTGACCTACTAAAGTTAATTCTGTTGACATACAGTGAAGTCTGTTTATTCCTAATGAACTCCAAAAAATCACTACAAATGGTGTGCTATATCCGAAGTTTGTTACAAACAGTAAACAAAATCTAATATCATTTTTCACTACTTTTTTGTTTAGATTAGGCACTAATGCTTAGAAAAATGAATAATAATAATTATTAAATTAAAAGAAAACGTTCAAAGGAAAATAAAACAAGTCACCCTAAAGTTATTATTATCTATGTTGGTACATATACGAGTATAAACGAAAACATTAAAATACGTAGTTTATACAATAAAATCAGTAATTTTCGTTTGTACAATTTTACTTGAAAAAGAAATGGTTTTTATATAATTGCCAAGGTCACAAAAACTACTCCATATATGTTCAGGAACTTCACGAGATTCCAAAACATTGCGAGTTTCAGTCATTTTCTTAATCATTTCTAAAATGGATGGAACATAAATATTATCTCCTTCTCCAAGCTCGTCTTCGCCGTCATTATCGCTTAAAATCTTTCCAGAACTCACTGATGTCAAAATTTAATCATCAGTTAATATTTCTTTCGTCATTAATTCATTATCAGCACATACATATTCTTCAAAATTAAAGTGATTAAATATCTTTTTAATCTCGATTTCCACTGTACTTTGTTGAGTGTCAGCATCGTAAACAAATTCTAAACAATCCGTAGGATCTTCTCGATGTTTTTGAATTCACTAAGTCAACGGTAGCTCAGCATCTGAGCCATATCTATATTTCTTCCTTAAAAATCGGCCATGCTTAAAACAGTTTGCAATGGTTTCTCTACTGACTCTTTGCCAAGCTATATGAATAAAGTTTATAGCGTTCAAGAAAGTTACAGAAAAAATGTTACCTTTATCGATCGTCTCTAACATTTTCGTAAGTAAAATCTTTCTATAATGACATTTTAAAGAATGTATCACACCTTGATCCATAGGCTGGAGTTTTGCACTTGTTTTGGGGGCATAAAGATCAATTTTATTTGCTTTAGATAAACTTCAGGGTGCGCTGGACAGTTGTCAACCAAAAGTAATATTTTTCTATTTGTAAATTTTAATTCTTTGTCCCATTCGATCAGTTCGTTTTTAAAAATTTCTGATGTCATCCAGGCTTTACTGTTTGATTTGTACTTTACTGGTAAATGTTTGTTTTTAAAACCACCTGGGATTGGCGGACTTTCCTATCACCAACAATTTTCTTTTCTTTGTTCCCGACATATTTGCAGTTACCAACACAGTAATCCTTACTTTTGATAAGTTTCCACCAGCACAATTCTCTCCGACAAACTTTAAGGTCTTATCAGGCGTCATCTTGTAAAACAAACCCGTTTCATCCGCATTAAAAATGTCCACATATTCATAATTTTCTCAATTTCCAGCCGTACATTGGCCAACCACTGTTCAACAACAGTCATATCCTGTAGTTTCTCCTACTATCTTACCCCCACTAATATTATGTCGCTTTTTACATTGTGCAATCCAACTTCTAGAACAGTTAAACTCGGTGTTCTCTATTTTCTTTCCCAATTCACTAGCTTTCTCTTGTAAAGTATAGCCGTTAATAGGAACATGTTCATGTCGTTTTTGACTAAACCATTTAAGGAGTCCTTTATTGACTTGGTCATGTGTAGATTTTCTTACTTACTTTTTTTACAACTAAAGTTTCTTTTATCATAGATTGATAAGATTTCTTGCCTCTTCTTTCATATGGTAGAAATCGCAGATTTAGTTAAATTCAACTTTGTTTAACTCTATTTTCTATTTTCCTTATATATCGTGTTTGTCTTTTAGAGTAAATGCTTTACGTTTTTGTGTACTCATTTTAAAATAAAAACTTAAACATTCACTTTGCTACTTTGATCAAATATGCATTACAACTGTATAACACAAGTGAATTGAAAATAATATTGCTCGAACTAGCGACGCGCGGAAACGGAATAGGGGTTCCCAGCGAGTTTCGGTAAATTCCCTCCCCCATAGGTAGTGGCAAGTTCGTTATAAACGGACACAAAACATCATCCTTTAATTTTCTAACCGGGTTCGTTTATCTGCATTGGTCTTATGGAAGTTTTTTCGTGCATTATAAAATAGTTCGTTTTAACCGGAAATTCGCTATAAACGAGTTTGTTATAAGTAGACTTCACTCTATTTGCTTTTAGCTACCCAAAATACGTATAGATATGGTGGTCTGCTCGGTTTTTTGCATTAGGTTATGTTATGGTTATAGTTGGTATAGTTTTTTGCTTTAGGCTATGATTAGGTTTAGAGTTTCTAGCGTACAATCTTGCATTAGATTATGTTAGGTTTAGAATTCTGGATGTAAAGTTATTCCATTGGGTGAGAGGCCAGGGGACTCACTCTTATCCAACATCGCGAGGGTAATGTGCGAGGGAAATCACTTTAATAAAGCATCCAATGGACGAGAAGTAAGGGGACTCACCTTAATCCAGCAACCTGTTAATGAAAGGACTGACTTTTGGGGTTATTTCAAGATTTTGACTTAACGAGGTCAATTCTTTTCGCATAATCGGTTTAAACACCCCAAAATACATATAGATGTGGTGGTCTGTTAATTTAATTTTTTAATTTACTTACAACGTATTTCTGGCCATTTTTGAGGTGTTTTTTGAGTTTATGTCAAAATGCTGACGTGGTGGGTGAATTCTAACATTGGATTCGATTTTAGCATCCCAAAACATGTATAGATATGGTGGTTTGCTCGTTTATATTTTTAATTTATTTGTGAAAGTATTTTGGGTTCATTTTCAAGGTGTTTTTTGAGGTTATGTCAAAATCCTTGGGTGATGAGTCAATTCTGACATCGGATTTGTTTTCAGCACACCAAAAAATATATGCTGTGGTATTTCACCTTTCCACTACAAAACTTTTTTTTTGTGGTCCTGGGTTATTGATCAATATTATTTCATTTGCCAACAGATAGTTGTTTAAAAAATTGCTCCTGTAACTGCATATTTAAGTTACGGTTAAATTAGCATTAAATTTTGAGCAATTTTGATGTCGAACCCTGTTGGAGGTAAAATAATTTTACAAAGAGTTTTAGTACCGGATATCTTCTTAATAAGTTCAGTATGGAGTAGATCAAGTCACTGAAAAAAAGGAGGCACAGCCATTAACGAAATCTACGAGATGGTTACTGGGTGCACGAAACCAACGCCCCTCAACAAACTGTACAAAGTAGCTGGTATGGCGACCTCGAATATATAATAAGTAACAAAAGACTACACAGAACGTTTCAAACAAACATTGCTGGTACAACGACACCCGTAAAGTTCGGGGCTCGAAAACGGCAAACTTAGATGCTTCAATCCAGAAAAGGTTTTTGTAACATCTGTTTCTATAAAACCGCCAAAATGGCTCCCCTTAGAACATGTAGGGGCCAGAACCAACACAAAATTGCAAATTTGGAGAGCATTGAATAGAATTAGAACCGGAGTTGCACCAGCGAAATCAGACCGCATCCGTCGGAAATAGATAGTAGATGATTGTAACTTACTCGGTTGTGGTGTCCGTTTTGTCCAGTCCAGTGTCCCCTGGATGATGGGTAAATAAGAAGCAACTTGGCACTAGACTTAGCCGAGTACTGGGCCTCAAGAATCTAGGACATTCCGTTGGAACACGAGAAAGTAAACTAAGTAAAGAAAATCATAAATAAGTTCAGGTTAGGGTGCTGTGTTACATTTCACCTCAGAGCAGCGTGCCTTTTGTATCAGAGGGTTTTACAATAAGCGTTCATTCTCACCGAGTATTTAACTAATTTAAATTGAAGAAAATTGTTAGATTTTAAGTAAGCGTCGGGCAGGCTACCAAGGATATCAAGTAGCTATACAAGCGTGCACTATAAAAATAATTACAAGGATATTCCTGGGTCCATTAATAACTATAGGTTATTCATGTAACCCTAACCAATTTATGTAATCTTTCAAGTTTCACGTAGATTTCTGTAAAATTATGTAAACAAGATTCCATACACATGTGGAATATAGTATACAAAAATATGCAACAGAATCCATATATTTATGTCAAAATTCCATTATTCACACATTTTACACTTACAGTAAGTAAATTCCGTTTTATTATATGGAAATGAAACAGGAAACTAAAACAAACCAGTAATAACAGTGAAGGTTTTTATTAAGATAAAATCGTACACCAAATTGTGTAAAACTTATCTACCTCAATAATATATGAAGCTCAACCAAATCTTCTTTTCCAATGTTCCAATTGTAAATGTGTAAAAATATAAATGTGTGTGTACGTAAATATTTTGAGACCAATGAGATCAATCAACTCCTAATTGCACCGGCAGACTATATCCTTGGACGACGGCATCAAACGACAGTGCCGGGCGACAAGGCGAGATAATTGCAGGCGCATCACTTACTTGGATTTTACATTTTATAATGGAAATATTACAGATCTGTGTAACTTTACAGCTTAAATCTATGTTTCTAGAAATTTTCTTAAATAAATTTTTCTGTAAAATTCCATGTAAAATTAATTTTTCCCATGATTTTCTATGTAATTTTACATACATTTTATACACTGTGTAGAGTAGTGGTCAAAATTTCAATGCTTATTTAGAAAAATGCTAGAAGATAACCTTTTATATAAAAAAGTAATGCCATCTTTAAGGAATAATTTGTAGTTTCAGGTTTGAAGAAGTTGTTCTCTGACTATGAAAATGATGTTGTACAAAAAATTTGATTGATTGTCAAATTACTGTCGATGTATTTTAACCAAATTTTGTACAAGTACATTGTGTTTATATTATTATTATTTTTTTTAATTCAAAAAATAAGTGAAATTATTTTGTAACTCTCTTATCAAAGAGGAAATTGGATCAAAAGTGATTTATGAAAGAATATCCCAGGTATATGACAATGAGGGCCCTTTGTAAATTTTATTTACAAGTAAAATTTTGGTCTAAACGGTTTAGACGGACCGAGATTCAACTCAGGATAACCCGAGATCAGAAAGATCGGTTGAGACGAGCTCTGAAAAAACCATCAGGATTTGCAGCTGTCAGATCGACGAATGAAGATCACAGTGCTCGCTAAAGAAGCTGGAGTATCTGAAAATATAGTCGTCAAGGTTGTGCACAAATGTAGGGGGATGAAAAAAGTCTCTGTAGATCCCGAAAATACTTATACCATACCAGAAGCTGACGAGGAAAGATATCTCTCAAGAACATTTGGCCACTTTAGAGAACGTAAAGTTATTTTTCGGGAATTTTTACATGTGCCGAGACTGTCTGAGATTCTATCGGGATCTTCCCACAAAGCAGGAGTCCATACAAACTGTTTATCAGGGCTCTCCACCTTCAGAGCAGGCGAAAGCGCAGTTGTCTTATTGGGATCCAAAACCAGCTACGAAGAAATTTTGATTACTGAATAAGCTATTATGAAAAAAGGATCCACAATTAATAAAGAGATTTGTCTAAGGCCGATCCAAAACCAGATTATTACAGAGAAAACGTCGAAATTCATGGAGAACCAAAACTAACAACCGCAGCGTCTACAAGGCCTGCACGCTTGACCAAAAACGGAATCGTGTGAAGGTTGCAAGGATGGTTTGCAGCTGTTCCAGAAAAATCCGGAGGACTTTAAGCGTGGTTTCGTCACTGTGGATGAAACATGGATACATTACTATACTCCTGAGACCAAACAACAATCTAAACAATGGGTTACCAAGGGGGAATCTGCACCAAAAAAGGCGAAGACCGTTCCTTCGGCCGGAAAGGTTATGGCGACTGTCTTTTGGGATTCGCAAGGGATAATCCTGATCGACTATCTGGAAAAGGGTAAAACTATTACAGGTGAATATTATTCATCGTTATTGGACTGTTTGAAAACGGAGCTGCAAGAAAAACGCCCGCGATTGGCCCACAAGAAAGTCCTTTTCCATCACGACAACGCACCAGCACACACCTCAGCAGTTGTGGTCGCAAAATTAATGGAAATAGGATTCCAACTCGTTTCACATCCCCCCTATTCTCCAGACTTGGCTCCCTCGGACGACTATTTGTTCCCCAATTTGAAGAAATGGCTGGCGGGACAAAGATTTTATTCAAACGAGGAGGTGATTGCAGACACTAATGGATATTTTGCAGACTTGGACAAATCCTATTATTCGGAAGGGATCAACAAACTAGAACATCGTTGGACGAAGTGTATAAAACCTAAAAGGAGACTATGTCGAAAAATAAAAAAGGTTTACCCCAAACACATAAGTAGTTTTTATTTTTGCACGGACTTTTCAAACCAGCCTCGTAACCTGTTAACAAATATAAGTAAAAACACCAGTACGCATTCCTAATGAGTTTTACTAGCCGACCACCTGCCAAAATTCAGGTTTTTAGTGCGCTGCGCGCTAATTTTTTTACACAATTTACATACACCGAATAAATTTTGTCCAGTGTTTTCTACTTCTGCTTACCGCACTCATTGCAGTTTCTAATGAATCATTGATTTGGCGGGAAACGATGTTATGAATGAGGAATACTCCATAATCTTTTTGGTGCCTGGCGAATGAACCAACTCAAGAAACGCTGTTAAGTGTATTAGAGTACACGATAATATTGAAGAAAAATGCTTTTTTAAAACTCTGCTTTTCCTTCACACCTAGGTAAATAAATTAAATAAAGCATTTACATAAAATGCAGGTTTTTTTCATTTATTATTTTTTTACCGTAAATATTTGAAACAAATTTTATAAGATGTATAATTAAAGATATTACGGTGAGTTTTGATATTGTGACGTCGGCATAAACTATTTCGTAAGTGCTCTTGAATCTAAAGTTATCAGTAGTATTATTATGTTTTTCATCGAGTCAAAAGTGTTTGGAATGCGATGTAAAACAATAATGCTTTTAATAATCTTATTATTGAAAGTTGTAAGATGATCACGATCATCGAGAATGATTTTTACTTCTCGAAAGTGTTTGGTTTTAGAATGGAGAACGATTAGACTTTAAAATGTTTAATGTTGATAGCTGACAGCGAGGGAAAGAAATATCCAGAACAGAAGTGCCAAAAATAAGGATTTGTGGCCAATTAGTTTATAAAGACACCCTGTATATAGAATAGTACTTTATATAAGAACGAATTAAGTCAAGGTTAGAGAATAAAATGCAGTATATTTATTTATGATTTCGCCGCAGCAATTATCTGTATGTCTTTGTCATTTGAAAATGCCATTATACAAGTAAATTATTGTATAACCTAGATTCAGAAAAAAATACTACATAGTTATTATCGACAATTGAAAATTATTATTAGATTAATGAAAAAGTTAATTATTTGTTTTTTATTGGACACGGATTTGATTGTTCTGCTTAAATTAAAAATAGTTGTGGTAAGAATTGGCGGTAAAAGAAGGCGATTACCGGTTTAAGTGATTCAAGAATAGGTATGGTTACATAAGGTTCTTTCTACACATACATACATACATATACTTATATATACTATATATATATATATATATATATATATATATATATATATATATATATATATATATATATATATATATATATATATAAAATAATGCAAAAGCAAAGCAAAACATCAATAAAAATTAAAAAAAAAATTACATTTGTTCATTGAATGAACCTATATCCAAGATTGTAACAAAGGATTTATTTACATAAAGGTTCAAGAAATCAAATTTGTATATCAGGGTAAAAGGGCCTTAAACTGAAATGTATTAATCTAGTTCGCTTATTTTCGAATGCAAAATACACCAAAGAGATTATGAAAATGTCCAAAATCAAGGCGAAATGTCAATAAAATTTTTTTAAAAATTCAAACGTGTTAATTTTAATGAATACCCAAGATTATAACAAAAGATTTATTTACATTAAAATTCAAGCAATTAAATTATATATGTGCGTGTGTGTGTGGGAAAATCAGAAGATTCCAGAGGTAAAATAGCCCCCTGTTCGGATCTTTCGGTGGGGACTGATTCGGGGGCGTCAACATTCAGAGATCGCAATTTTAAAACGGATTTTTGTAACATGCGAGGGTTAAACTCGAACATAAATTCAGTGCACTAACACCTACAATCAAATAAACCACATATACTCGCTCTCGGCGAAAGCAAGGCCAGTTCATCGACCAGCACAGTCAACTTTCTCTACCCTGGGTGCGACTGCTATTTTTGGTTTAGGCCCAACTTTAGAATTTGTCTTTTTGTCAAAAGCGCCAACGAGAGGAGGCTGTGGAGCTCCGAACTTTCATGTTGTGTGTTTAAAAATAACAACTCAACAAATCACAAGGTTTATCTGCTGCCTCTATTAACCACCAAGTGATGCCAACTTTAGAACACGTTTCGCTTCTCTTGCAGACACCATCGATCATTTAGAGATTAATTATCCAAGTGCCGAAATTGCCACCCTGGGTGACTTTAATGTCCACAACATCAACTTGCTGACGACTGACGAACAAGGTCGTGAAGCTAAATCATTCTCAATCAGTTGTGATTTTACTCAACTTATGGATGAACTAACACGGATCCCTGATCGAAACGGAAAGTTCGCTAATCTTCTTGACCTGTTTTGAACCACTACTCCATATATTTGCACTGTCTCTGTGAATCTGTCGTTAGGTTCTTCTGACCACAAACTGATTTCGACATCGAGTACCCTACCGATTAGTGGCAGAGAGGCGCCTAAACTGAGAGATTTGGCATTACAAACTTGCTAAATGGGAAGAACTCATGTAATATTTTCGAACTTTCCCTTGGTTAGATGTTTGTTTTAGATCCGACGACCCATCTGACTGCGCTAAGGAGGTTTCTGATGTCATTTCGGCAGGTATGGAAGTTTACATCACTTTTTCGGCGAAATGCTCTTCCAACTTGCCGTTGGTTAACTTGGGTAGACCGAATATGCAATAAAGCTGCTTCTAAACATCTTGTCTACCGACAATGGCGTAAAAATCCTAACGTTATAAATTGTAACATCTTTGTTCGTATCCGAAACAGATGCAAAGAAATTATCTACGAAAACAGGAAAGCATACAATCAACGAATTAAAAACAAACTTTTTGCCCCAACAATTCCAGGTCCTTTCGGTCAGCCGCTAAGGGCATTAGTCAAAATTTTACCAAATCTACTATACCACCACTTACACGGCCAAATAATACTATTGCAACAATATCTGTTCAAAAAGCCAACTTGTTGGCTGAACTCTGCTTCACATTTTACTGTCGATTTTCGAAGAAAAATACCAAAAATACCACCCACTATTCCCATAACGCAATCAAGAATGCCCGATATTGTCTTGAGACAGCGTATTATAAAATGTATTATAATGAAGCTAGACACCAAAAAAGCTTCTGGCGCTGATGGAATACCTATCATAGTATTCAAAAAATGCGCAAGCGAACTAACTTCTATAGATTTTGCAACCTATCTTACCGAAAGGGAATATTTCCTTCCTGTTGGAAATGCGCCACAGTTTAGGCGATAACCAAAAAAGACAAGAAGACCTTGCCAAAAAACGACCGACCATCGCACTGCTTTCAATTATATATAGAAAAGGCTATCAATCAACATCTTTTAAAACATCTAGGATTTAGCGATCATCAATATGACTTTCGTAAGCAAAGATCAAGAGGATGTTTTTTAACTTAGATAACACATGTTTAGAATATCAATAAACATTTTGGAGAATCTTGGGCGGCTGCACTTGATATATCCAAGGCACATTCGACCGTGTATGGCATGACGGATTGTTAGCTAAGTTACGCTCTTGTGGTATGTCTGAAAGATTTTATTTATGGTTCTCAGGTTTCCTCAGAGGGCGTTCTTTACGAGTGGCAGTTCGACAGAATTTCTTTCTGATATCTTCCTTATCAACAACGGTGTGCCCCAAGGCTTCATGCTGTCTCCTCTTCTCTTTCTTATTTACATTAACGATCTACTGGTAAAGACCAGAAATCCAGTTTGCAACTTTACAGATGACAGTACACTTATTTCTTCATTCACTTTGAACGCTCGAACATCGGTTACTCATGCAAATATTCGCAAACATCAGGAAGTCGCTCAACTTAACAAAAACCTCGAAAAAATTCTATCTTTGGGTGACAGTAACCAAGTAGAATTTAATACTCCAAAAACCCAGGCGGCAGTTTTCTGCAAAAAAGTTAACGTTGCTGAACCCAACATAGTTATGTCGGGACACTCTATTCCTCTAGTACCGTCATTCAAATTACTGCGCGTTACCGTGGAAGCAAATATGTCTTAGCATAAACTTGTCACATGCATCGCAAAGAGAGCTTCTTAAAAGCTGGGAATACTATTTCGAACTAGAATATTACTCCACAACAACTATTAATTCTGTACAAAGCTCAAATTCGACCAACGATGGAATACTGCTACCATGTTTGGGGCTCTGCTTTCAAACACACACTACATTTTTTATTATCCCAAGAAATACATCGGAATGATAAGTAAGCTACTAAAAAACAGACTAAAGGGAATAAATATACAAAAATCCTTAACAGCATACATTGGACCAAAAACACGACTAAACTGTCATACCGGGAATTAGTATATATATATATATATATATATATATATATATATATATATATATATATATATATATACATACATATACATATACATATATATAAATTTAAAAATTTAATTTACACCGTGATTGATTACCTTTGAAATAAAAATTAGCTTAATAGCCAATAAATGAATCTAGCTCAATCTAAAATTTAATAGTAAAAGTGAAAAACAAGTATTTACTACATAAGTATTTGTTTAATTATAAACAAATAAAATTAGTTTGTCTTCGGTACCTACCTGTTGGTCACCAGTCATCATGAATGATATTTATTACTGATTGCACCGAATACGTATTGAGATTTCGTAGCTCTTAGTCCGGGAGTTTTCAACTTTCCTAACCTTTACCATTCTGTCATGCCACATAGTTTTTTTATATCAGAAAAATTATCAAACGTACTGCACTCGTGATAATTTCCGCTCAATCTACACTTTATTGAGAATATTCCAGAATTTTCTCAAAATTTTTTTATCGGTACTTTTTGAGATAAGCTCGAGGGACATCGACTTTTAGCAATTTATACAAAGAAAAGCGTGCGTAAGGATATATTTTTGAAATCGTGTTTTCACAAGCTTTCATTTGATTGATTGATGATGATTTCACTCGATGACCTCGTAACTTTTTTTTTCACTTCCAATTTCACTCTCCATATACCAGATAATTTATCAAACGTGCTGTACTCGTGATAATTTTCAATCTACACTTTATGAAGAATATTCTAGAATTTTTTGATCCGTACTTTCCCAGACAGGGTGAGGAGACAGAGATTTTGGCCAATTTTTTAAAATAATACAAAGAAAAGTGTGCACCTTTATTACATCAAACATATTTTTGAACTTGTGTTTTCACAAGCTTTCATTAGACGTCCCACTCGATGACCTTAGAAAAAAATATTTCATTTCCCCCACAAGCTAACCCCTAACCTAAGGGTTAAGGCTACTCCCGGTCCTAGGATAAAATCTAATTTCGGGAATTTTTTTTCAAGAGTATAATAAAAGCAATCGAAAATTTATTTGAAGTACCTTATTAAACAAGTATTTAAGTATATAAAAATATATTTTTTGAATCCTGTTGATTCAAAATGGCCGCTTCAGAATCCAAGACGACAAGGCACCTTTTATGCGAGGTCTGAAACGGGCGAAACGGTGCTCCCGTAGGTTTCAACCTAAAAATAAAAACCAAAAAAATTTCATTAATACATGTCAAAAATTAGAGGATAACGTATAGAAATTTGAATTGAATTCTTTGGAAAAACGGTGCACATTTGAAAAAAAATGTTCATTTTTCACCCAAAAATTTTACTAAAAATTCTTTATAAAAGAGGAAGTTTATAACTTATCGCAAAATCTGTCGCTTTACTGACTAAACATGTCATCGTAATTTTAAAGTATAATTTTATAAAAACAGTATTAAGTTGACAACTAAGTTTCGGAGAAAATCGGGTGTGCAGACGGACACCGAAGTGATCCCATAAGTGTCCCTTCCGTACAGAACACTAAAAATATACTATTAAAAATAGATAAAACAATTTTGCACATTAGAAGGAAATAATACCGAATATATAACCTATTGGTTGAGGATTGCAAGTTAAATAAAACAAAAAATCTTAAAAAAAAACTGAAAATGCCTTAAAACCAGGGTGAAGTGTCAAAACAAAATATCGTTAAACATAAACCCTGCAAATCTAAATTCGAGAAAAATTAAGAAATAAATCATCATAAAAAAAAAAAATCTGTTTTTTCTTATGATAATTTTTTTGCTCAAGCCGTATTTCATTATTATTGAAGTATGGAAAGAGGGTAGTTCTTCAAATGTTGCCTGACAGTAAGATTAAGTATTAGGTCCTATACCTAATTTAAATAGGTCCTGTAGCCGATGAAATGTAGCAATCGAGAATTAATGTGTACACCTAATATTGCCATTATGATAATTTACCTCTTAGTTAAGGGATATATAGAATGAGAATAAAAAAGGGGTTTTAACTTAGCGTTAGGTTAAACAAGTAAATTAGTGAATACCCTAGATTTTTAAAGAAAAATATACTATACAGTAATTTTCGGCAATTAAAATTTATTATTTGATAAATGAAAAAATTATTTATTTGTTTTTTATTACACACGAATTTGTTGTTGATGAAAAACAATTGTGGCAAAAAATTGTTGTTTAAGTGATTCAAGAATAGCAATTATTGCATAAGGCTCTTTCCGCATGGAACTATTTCAATCATAATTATTTAGCTTTGATTTAAAGGGTATACAGGAACGTAAAAATATAAAAAAAGGTTTTAAGATGAAATTATTCATACCCACTGGTTAAAACTTAATTCTAAAAAATTTCCTTAAATAGAGGAAGGCTTCAATTAGGCAATTAAAGCAAAAATCTAAGAAGCTTTTTGAATTATTTATATATATATTTATGTAATACTGTTAATAAAGACTTTATTTAATTTAGTTGCTATTGAAATATATTCAGTTAAGTATAGTATAGGAAAGTAAGTTTCTATAGTTTCTATATCTTTACTGACAGTATTAAGTTAACAACTAAGTAACTACGATTTTTTTTAAGGAAAAAGGCATATGTGTCCATGGAACGAAGTTAGTTTATTTAGTAATTTATTGCATATTTTTATCAATGACCTTTTGCCATCTTTCATGAGGCATCATAATTCCACTTTCATAAAACTTCTGGTTTATATCAAGAAAAAATTAAATAGTATACAGATGGTGCAAGGTCTGGACTTTATGGTGGATGTAGCAAGACATCCAAGCTCCAATAGTGACGAAAAATGTGTGTTTCTTTGCTTCGGCATGGTGAAACATATATCTTTTCGATTGGCCAGTTTTATTTGTTATCTGAATTTATCGGTCGGTTGGGGAGTAAAATTTCAAAGCAGAGAATTCCTTTGTAATCCTACCAAACCAATAACATAACCTGCTTTTGATGAATATCAGATTTAGTTGTTATTTACAGTGGTTGCCTACCTTGCTTTGCTAGCTCTGCGATTTTTGTCGATTGACATTGTTATAAACAACTCATATTTCAACGCCAGTTATTAATCGTTTGGATAATGGATCATTTCCCTTACGTTTCGTAAGGAAATCAAAGATGCCGAAATATATAAATCAAATTTTCTCTCGTGGCCAAGTTTTTTTTAATTCCTTTCAATGCATACGTGTAATACATCGAACGTTTCTACAATCTCACCTATTGATTATTGTTTTGATTTGATTGTCTATTAATTGTCTAATAGAGTTTTTTATATTAATTTTTGAGATGATCGCGATCATTGCCGTTTTAACATTTTCTTTGATGTCGTTTTTCCCTTTAATCGGCAAAAGTTGGCGGAAGAGAAAGAATTTAGAGAATGATAAATCAAGTGTATACAGAGCGTGATCAAATACACAAACTTGTTATATAATTCGCCCTTATTGCATATACAATTTGTTTTAATCGTGACTCATGGTTTTTCTACATTTCTTAGTTAGAAGTCGATATAAACTTCTGCACTATAAACAGCCTTGATAGAGACTTTAAATAAAGTCGAAATAACTGCTATATAATACTCACTATTGTCAGCTTAATACTTACAACTACACAACTTCAACCAGAATTTTTTGCTTCTATCGTCTGTTGGCTAAGGTAAGTGCGAAATAATAAAATAATAAAAATCTTTTGCTTATAAATGTTGCTCTATAAACATAGCAAACATAAAAATTAAGTGTCATTTAATGAAAAACATTTTTTCAATAAGTAAAACAAGCTAATCACCGTCAGCAAGATATAAACGTTATTATTATTTTTTTATCATAGATGAATCTGCTTTATCATTTTTATACAGTTTTAAATAGCATATTTTTGTTTTCGTTAATTCATTTTGTTGTTGTTTTGATAAAAAAAATGCATTAAAACCTTCCTGACCCATAGGATTTATTTTTGTTTAAAAGTAGTAAATATGAACAATTTTTACTTTATAACCTGCTTTGAAACCATTATACACCAAAAAATTTTTGGGAAACAAAATATTTAAAATTGTAAATTTCTCAGTGATTTTACTATGTTGAAATATCTGTCGAGTAACTAGGTAAATTTACATTCTTAAATAAAATTGGTTAACTGCTAATCGGACTTGCGTAATTAGTGTTCCAAACCGCGATTGCTGAAGTATTCTAGGAAGTTCAGTATTCATCTTCAATATAAGAATTACCAAAAATATATAAAAAGCGAAACATCTTTGTAATAAACTGATAAAAATGATTACTACCTAAATATTTGTTTAATTATAAACAAGTAAAATAAAATAATTTTGTCTTGGTACCTATCCGTTGATCACCAGTCAACATGGAAATTTATTTTATCTGTGATTGGCCAAATGCTTAAGGCAGTAATGTACTGACAAGAATATGAGTATATTCCTAATTGCACCGAATACGTATTAATATTTCGTTGCTGTTAGTCCCGGTTAAATTCACAGTTTTTCACGAAAAAAATTTTCACCATATTGTCGAGTGCAATAGTTCTTTTTTTATACCAGATAAATTATCAAACATAATGCACTCGTGATAATTTTCCCTTATGAAGAATATTCTAGATTTTTTTCCAAATTTTTTGATCAGTAGTCTTAGCTATTTTTGCCGTTTTTAAAAAATAATATAAGGAAAAATTTGCGCAAGTATTACATCATATATATTTTTGAACTTGTATTTTCACAAGCTTTCATTTGGCACCTCACTCGACGACCTAGCAAAAAATTTTTTTGTTCATTTCCGATTTCACCCCAAAATTTAACTTTCAACACGGCTCTGATTGGGCCATCAATTGCTATATTTGTGCCAAATTTCAATTTTCTATGTCAAATAGTTTCGGAGAAAATCGAGTGTGACAGGCAGACAGACACCTAATTGATCCCGTAAGTGTTCCATACGGGACACTAAAAAGAAGCTCAAATATTAAATGAGTAAGTTGTATGCTATAGTAATGCGAAAATATTGGTACCCATTTGAAAAAAATAGGTATTGTTACTTACTCAGCACTTCCTTTGCAGAACAAAATTATAAATTAAATAATGAATTCGACTTGGTAATACTGAAAAACTCAAATATTACAGCTCAAAATATATTAAATGATCAGTACCTTATGGTGAGTTATTTTTGCAACAGAAAACAAAAAAATAATTCAAAAAGGTCGTTTTTTTTTAGGTTAATTTAAGTTAAATTTTTAACAGCCCAGTCTTCTTTACATATTTACTTTCGTCCGACATATATATATATATATATATATATATATATATATATATATATATATATATATATATAAATATATATATATATATATATATATATATATATATATATATATATATATATATATATATATATATATATATATATATATATATATATATATATATATATATATATATATATATATATATATATATATATATATATATATATATATATATATATATATATATATATATATATATATATATATATATATATATATATATATATATATATATATATATATATATATATATATATATATATATATATATATATATATATATATATATATATATATTATATATGTATATGTATATATATATATATATATATATATATATATATATATATATATATATATATATATATATATATCGCCCTTTTCAAAAAAAATCCATATGATTTCTAGGAAGTACCAACCTTCAAACGATACGTATCAAAATTTCATGACATTTCGACGATTAGTTTACAAGTTACAGTGGTTTTAGCGACGCTACGCTTGAAATTTTCAGAACAATGGAAAAAATCGAATTTCAAGTGTCGATCAAACACTGTTTTTGATGGGAAAAAATATCGTTCAAGCAAAGCAATAACTTGTTAAGTGTTACGGGGACACTGCCCCTGGAAAATTACTCATTATTTAATGGTATGCTGAATTTAAACGCGGTCGTACAGATACAAATGTTGTTGAACACTCCACAAACAAAATTGTTTTCGATGACCGTAAAGTGAAATTGCGTGGGATAGCCGACACCCTAAAGATACTAAAAGCACGTATTGGTCATATTTGGCATGAAAATTTAAGCATGAGAAAGTTGTGTTCGAAATGGGTACAGCGTTTGCTCACAGTGGACCAAAAATAATAACGTGTTGATGATTCTGAACGCTGTTTGGACCTGTTTAAGCGCAATAAAAAGGATTTTTTCATGCGATATGTGACAATGGCTGAAACATGGATCCACCACTACATACTAGAATCAAATCGGCAGTCAGCTGAGTGGACAATAGCCGGTGAAAGTCGCTCGAAGCGACTAAAAACACAACAGACGGCTGGGAAGGTTTTGGCCACTGTATTTTGGGATGCGCATGGAATAATTTTCATCGACTATGTGAGAAGGGAAAAACCATCAATAGCTAATATTATATAAAGTTATTGGTGCATTTGAAGGCAGAAATCGGTCCCAACGGTCCCAAATGAACAAGAAAAAAGTCCTCTGTTATCAAGGCAATGCACCGTGTCACAAGTCAATGGTTACGAGGATAAAATTGGATGAATTGAAGTTGGAATTGCTTTTTCATCGACCGTATTCTCCAGATTTGGCTCCCAAAGACTATTATCTATCGCAGACCTCAAAAATATGCTCTCGGGAAAGAGATTTGGCTCCAATGAAGAAGTTATCGCCGAAATTGATGCCTATTTTGAAGGTAAAGACAAATCTTTCTATAAGAAAGGTATAGAAATATTAAAAAAGCGTTGGACTGATTGTATCGCTCTTGAAGTAGACTATAATGACGAATAAAGTCAAATTTTGCAAAAAAAATGTATTTTAAGTAGCTAGACCAAAAACGTTTCAGCCTACATATATACATTTTGGTACATTGTGTGACATTATATCAAATATACAATACAATAACTTATACAACAAAATATTATCTACCTAACCTCCTTCTCCAAGCCTCTCTATCATAAGCAGGTTCCTTTGCCGCCTTTATTGGCCTTCTGGTATCAGACATCCTTAACAAACGACTAAATCACTTCAATCCTTTTAATTATATTCTTCAATGATTGTTTTTGTAATATTAATTCTATTTCTAATTTCTTCATTGCTTACTCTGGTGTTTTTGATACACCACCGCTTCTTCGACGATTCAACGGCAGTAACTTTCTACCATGGTCTTTGCAGTATATTTTTTTGTGGGTTTAGTGGCCAACAAATATCTTACGTTTTGAATATTTATCTCTTGTCGGTCTATACCGTTTCTATCTAAGGATTTTCAACTACTTAAATTTATTTACCTGTTTATGTGGCACTTGTCATTAAATAGAATTTCTGAGTGTAAATTCTAATTGTAAAACAAGATATTCGGTTTTTTCATGCTGACTACAATATAAAATACCTATCAATTAAAATATCAAAAAAAGTTAAATTCTGTGTGTATTTAAATTCAGCTGGTCCTAAAGTTATAATGAACTAACGTCCAATTTACATGAGCATATTAATAGGATAATATCGTTATTTGACCTAGGCGTATGTTACCACAAAGACATCTTGTGGCGCGCTGTTAATATACACCATGTTATGGTCTATTTAATATTATATCACATCAAGCACCTTTTAGAGTGTCAGAAGTTCTAGTAGATGGCGCAAAAGTTTAAAAAATTCAATGCTTCCTCGGTTGTCTACCAGTATATTCGTTCTTCGGGTTTTTAATTCTAAAATGTAATTTTAAACTTTGTCTTTATAGATTTTTAGGTTGTAGAACATGGACAAACATCAAAGAAAAAGAGGATACGGCAATTAGACCTAGAAATTTGCATTTTTTACTAAATGTATACACTTAACTGGTTCGAGAGGTTCCACCCCTCTGAATCATTCAAGGGATTAACTTTCTCATGGCTCTTGTAGTTCAACTCCCTTCATGACTCAAAAGGTTATACCTCTCATGGAGTTTTATGCGATTTCACCCCTCTTTATGATGGCTCACGGGATTTCACCTCCCTGATGATGGATTAGTAAATCCCACCTCTTTCATTATTCAGATATTTTTAGCCATAATAAATTCAAAGGGTTCCACTACTAACACGGGTTAACGAGTTTCAATCGAACCCATTGGGCCTCACCCCCTGAAATCAAAGTAACAACAAAGTAAGTTCACACGTTAATTGATCACCTTTAGGCTTCCATATTACAGAAATGTTAAATAGTGAATATGCAAAGTCTCTAATTCTAGACTGCATGAAAGCTGATTACAGACTTTTGTAACAGTTTGTGTCAGGGTTTTATACTGTTTTAAACGATGAGGTGAGGCATCTAGCTATCTCCACTAGTGCCGACTTCAAAATTTTGCTGAATTTTGTAAATTTATGTACTATATTGTGTGTATTAATTACACATCACTTACATGTCTAGTGTTTTTTGTTTAGAGTAACAGCGAAGATTTGTTTTACTAATTATGTATAAACAGCGAAGGTTTTTTACTAATTATATTTTGCTTTTATAAACAGATAGGCACTAACTTTTTAAGACTATAAGAAGATATTATTTTGTACTTTTTATCGCTTTCTTAAAGTTAGTTTAATTTTTTTTTTTAATTTTAGTTTTTTTTTTTTACGTTTAAAGAGTCGTGATCTTTTTCTTAATATAAATTAATATTTTTAGAGTTCTTCTTCATCCAGCCGGACACAAACCTCCTTTGAACGTTTTCAGTCTAAGTGGTCTTGTATCAACCTTATCCACTGACCAAAAAGCCTCTTTAAGTCATCCCCCATCGTGTTGGGGGCTTTCCTACACTCCTTTTGTCCATGCGTGATCGCCATTCCAGTAACCTTCTCGTCCACCTAGCTTCTTACAGCCACATTTTCTGCAAATTGGAACTTCATACATGCTATTCTTTCGATGATATCACTCACGCCTCCTTTTGCGAGTTTCTAAATTATTCACATGATCGGACAACCGACTGCCCAGCCGAGAGCGTTCTATCTTCCTCTGGGCTTTTTAGCGCTTGTCTTTGTGAGCGTTGGGGTTTCTGCTCCATACGTGATAATGGAAAGTACACATTGGTTAAAAACTTTTTTTGAGAGATAAGAAACACATTTCTTAATTTACCGTACGCCGCTCAGCCAATTCCATTTTTAGAGTTGCCAGGTTTATATTACGCCTTTTTTTTTTACGTTTTAAGGTCTATTCACACACATCAGTCACGTCACGTTTCCGTTCCGTCAGTTCCGAGAAGTATCAGTCATAAAAAATATGTTTTCTTGAAAGTTAAATGGCGCTGTCTACACTGAGCCGGCGCAGTCACGAATCAGAACCGTCAGTCACGCTACCGTCTCCGAACTGTCAACAGCAGATATCTTCCCGACGATATATTTGTTTTTATTGACAAGTTTTTTTAATTTTTTGGAAAGTAATGGCTGATGATAAAAATTTAATCGAATGCGTTCTCAAACACCCTGTCCTTTATGACTTATGAATATGGTTTTTAAAAATGCGATATAGAATAAAACTGGCGAAGAAATAAATATAGATGGTAAGTGAAAAACAAGATTTATTAATAATTAACAAAATACAGACCAAACCCATTTGTAAATTTAGATAAGTAAAATACGTTTTTAAATCCTTTCATGTTGCCATGGTACACTGCCAACCTCTGAAATTAAAAAGTGTTTAAACTCTTCCCTTACTTGAAAAGCCTCCGGTGATGCATTCCCACCTTGAAGGGGCAAATTTTCCAAGTTTGTGGTTTCTTGAGACGAAACATTTGATTCTGTTTCATAGGTGTACGTATTGCGATCATTTTTTTTATGAAATTGTGAAGTATATAAGTTGTTAGCACTATATGGTCGACATTTTGTGGCGTAGCCTATATCCGTCTGTTATAGATCCTGAATTTTTGTGATAAAATGCCAAATGTGTTTGTGATAAACGGTAATTAAAAATACGTTTTGAATTATCCAAATTTTGACCCGGGTACGGTATTAAATAATTTTTAACGGGAACGCTTCATCGCCTATAGTTACGTATGGAAGCTCAACCGATGTGTTTGGCAACGCTGTTTTTCCTGGTATTGACAGTGTGCCCCGTTCAAGTCCCTTATCAAGATTAGATTTTCTAAGTATTCCGCCATCACTATCTTTGCAATACGATCCAATATCCACAGCAATAAAATTGTAATGAGCGTCAACAAGTGCCAACAAAACGATAAAAAATATTTTTATAGTTGTAAAATAAAGACCCGCTGTTTGGGTGTGTTTGGATGGTAAGCCGGTAGATGGGTACCATATGAGTTGAACGACAGGCAAATGGAAAAGTGTGGAATATCGAAAGAGGCAACACAAAGTCATTTTTCTTCATGACAATGCTCCATCACATACGGGGAAACAAAACCAGTTCACGACACGTTGGAAGCACTCAGCTGGCTCCAATACGGCAAAACCAGTTCTATCCCTATCCCATGCGGCTTACTTACCAGACCTGGCTCCTTCCGATTACCACTTGTTTAGATCGATGGGTCACGCACTTGCTGAGCAGCGCTTTGGTTCGTACGAAGATGTGAAAAAATGTATAACAAGCGATAGAGCATACTTTGAATAAAACACTTTCTATCATTTCTTCCGAATTTAACATGTTTTTTTAGAAAAAAAATCCGCATTTTTACTTGTACACTTGGTATATATATATATATATATATATATATATATATATATATATATATATATATATATATATATATATATACATATATATATATATATATATATATATATATATATATACATATATATATACATATATATATATATATATATATATATACATATATATATACATATATACATATATATATATACATATATATATATATATATATATATATATATATATATATATATAATATATATATATATATATATATATATGTATATATGTATGTATATATATATATATATATATATATATATATATATATATATATATATATATATATATATATATATATATATATATATATGTATATATATATATATATATATATATATATATATATATATATATATATATATATATATATATATTTATATATATATATTATATTATATATATAAATATATATATATATATATATATATATATATATATATATATATATATATATATTATATATATTATATATATATATATATATATATATTATATATATATTATATATATTATATATATATATATATATATATATATATATATTATATATATATATATATATATATATATATATATATATATATATATATATATATATATATATCAGCGGCAATGGATTTCCTCATTTCTTCTGTAGATTTTGGCATCATTTCGTTAAATAGGACATCACCAATTATTTTACAAGTCTCCATTACTGTTTGGTACACTGTGCTATGCCCCAAGCGGTAACTGAATAAAATAGTTTGCAGTGAATCTCCTGTTGCTAGGTACCTGCAACAGTACAAAACAAAATAGTAGGTACCTAATGTATATTACTGAAATAAAACTAACAATATTTTATTATGTTATAGGAGCGGCATGTAAATCGAGGTGGAATAACATCAGGGACACGTATAGGAAGTCCTTAAAAAAAACTCAACCAAGAGTGGTCAGGGTGCAAAAAAAATAAAAATGTACAAATATACAGAACAGTTAAGTTTCCTGAAAAAAATGTTCCTTTAAGGAAAGGGAGACGATCAGCAACATTGAACGTGAGGAAGTACAATACGATGATAACACACAAGATACAAGGGAAGAAGGGAAGAAAATGATGATTCTCTTCTTGGTGATGGTGATGTAGGAAGTGATCTTCTACGAAATACACCGGTCAGAGCGAGAAATGTCCAGAGTTGCGTCCACCAAATCATACTTTCAAGAAGAAAAGTTACAAAGACAGAAAATCAACCAACAGCTGCAAGCAAATTGATGGAATATATAATTTCCAAAAATGAAAGAGAAGAACCTCAACACCCAGTAGATACTTTTTTAGCTAGCATTGCTGCAACTTTAAAAACATTTTCTCCATATCATCTCCATTTAGCTAAAGTAGAAATATTTAACACTGTTCAGAAATAGAATATGAAACAATTATGGGACATCGACATAATAATACGGCAATAAATTCTCAACTTCTTTCACCTTCCTCGTCAACAATGTCTACTCAACATTCACCTGTCGAAATAACACAGAACTCAGCCCTCCAACAAGAACAAGACAACACAGTACAACATTACTTTCATCAGTTTCAACCTGATAATGATAATTTTACTCAACTACAATAACACAGGCCAACGATGAAAAAACAATAATTTTACCTGATTCCTATATTTTTTGGTATGCTGAGTCCAAAAATAATAATAAAAAAAAGTCGTATCACCCACCAATTTTTCACATTTTAATATTCAAAATGTGAAAAGTTTATTTTTTATCATTTGACTGTTATTAGGTTCGCAAAAAAATCAGAATTTTATAAGGTTGGCAGTAAAATCAAATGTTATTGGGTGGGGGCAGTTTCGATAAATGTCACAGCTGTTTGTTTTCTTCCAGTTAATATAACCTCGGAGTGCAATGTTTAACCCATGTGCTTTAATTCTCACTCAAAGTATGGCTAATCGTGGTTGTAAAAACTCTCCCAACACTTTTTGTTATATATGTGGTGAGTTTGTAGTTAAAAACCGTCAAAAAAATATTACTGACTTTGTAAAAAAATTATATTTTGCATATTTTGGTGTAGAAATCGGTAATCAAGAAAAATGTTGGGCTCCTCACAAAGTATGTTATGTTTGTGTCGAGAATCTTAGGAAATGGTATAAGAAAGAAAAGAAAGCTTTCAGATTTGCAGTATCCATGGAGAGAGCAAGAAAATCATTCAAATGATTGTTATTTTTGCAGCGTTGATGTTTCTGGATATAACTCTAAAAATAAGAAAGTAATTGTCTATACTTACTTTGCTTCAGCTAATCGGCTGGTAGGACATGGACCGGGACTTCCTGTCCCTGAGCCACCTCAGTCTATTGATGACGTTTTGCAGTCCAGTCCCGAATTTAATGAAAGTCGACAGGATGATGAGTTTCAATGTTTTCTAGAAAATTTAAAAGCACAGTTGTTTACACAAGCTGAGTTAAATTATTTAGTGAAAGATTTGAAGTTTGACTAAGGAAAAAGCAGAATTGCTTGGTTCTAGGATGAAAGAAAAACATTTATTGCAATCTGGAACATCTATTTACCATTATAGAACAAGAGATCAACAGTTTGCTCAGGTTTTTCAAGCAGGAAGAGGATTCGGTTTACTGCCATGCATATCAAATTTTCCCTGTTTTGAAATTGAATCGATGTCATATTGTGAGAGAACTGTGGGTGATACAAAAAAACTGATACCAAATACGGTCTCAGCACCCAATAATACATAACACTTAGATGTATTAGTTTAAAAAGTTTTTACAAATATTTTTTTATTGGCCTGTGTAATGATTTAAAAAAAAAAAACGAATGTATAATAAAAGTACGGGCCTATTTGTAACAGTTTTATTGTTTTTTTTACTTACCTTAAACAAACTGCTAAACGTTCTTTTTGGATGTTATGGATTTTCTCCAGTGAGTATCTTGTTTTTTTAAATGCATTTCTAGTTTACTGTGCAGTATGTTAAAACAGTTTTCAGTCATTCTGAAATACTGAAAAAACTTTGTTTCATTGTCGATCAATTCTTTAAATAACGTGATAAACTCTCCTTCTTCTTTTTCTCCATGCCTCGTGAACCCATTTTCTTTTCTTCTTCTGTCGTTTCTCCTCTTCTTCATCCAAAATTAATGCTATAACAGCCAAGTCGTTCTCCGAAAACGCCATTACAAAAATATGTAAGGTACACTAGGGCAAACTTGACAGAAAATGACTGAATGCAGTCAAAAAAATCTTGACGGCGGGGTTCTGATTCGGAACGGTGACTGAACTGTAACGTGACTAATGTGTGTGAAGTCGCCATTGCGTATTCGTAAACAGGTATACAGGCTGGAATCCAAAAAATAAAAGGTATTTTTCAACTTGAGATTCGTATATCCTGCTTTTTTCATCTAGAAAATTACAAAAAAAATCTTGTCATCGGTTGCATCTTTAATGCATTTGGTTGCATCCCGAAGTTGAATCAGATCTAACCTTGCAATATACACATTTCCTCTAATAATTTGTATCTTATTTTTTTTTCTTAGAGATATCGATTTCATTGTTGTATGGAAAACTTACTTTTTTGACATTGACGTTTTTGTTCGAATATTATAATAAAATGCGTCACCCAGTATTTATAGCCATATCCTATTACTGACTGAATAACCGTTAGGTTGATTTAATTTTTTTAACGTTTTGTTTATTTGCACTATGTACGATAAAACTGACAAACAATCCTGAATCAGACAGTCGCGGACAGGTAGTTACAATAATTATATTTTTTCTAATTAATTATCTGTAACCTTAATCACAACACCAAGACAATGTCCGTAATATCCGGAATGAAAACATTTTTAATGGTCAATATTATAATTTTGACATATCTTATCGTTGTATTCATCAGAAATTTAGCCTTAAAATGTATATGTTAGCCCCACATGTTTTAAAAGAGTACCTGTCTATTTATTCAAAATTAACGCAATTTCCTTTGCATATTTATCCACATGACTTTAAACAAAGTTTTGTAACTTTTACTTTTGCATACGACTACAACAGATTTATTGCCCCAAATGTAAAAAGAGCCCAAGTCCTGTTAATTTGTTCAGTCAACTAAAAAAATAAGTCACAACTCTCTCAAACATCATTGTCAAAGTGAATTAAGAAAAATAGTAGTCAAAACGATTGGGCAAAATTTATTCTCATTGGTTAAAACTATGGCTAGTTTACTTAATTTTCGGTTTTTAACAAACTTCAGGAGCTGATATAAGATTTGAAAGAGAGTGGGGGGGGCACTTTTGATGTGCATTCGCTATTTCGCAAAAAAAAGTGTTTACTGGTTCATCAGATGATTCTAATGGACTTACAATTTAAATACCTTTAGTTTTGCCTTTTTGTACACCTGTTATTCTTAATCAAAAACGAAAAAAGGCCTTCTAAAATGTATTTAAATTATATATAAAATACCAGAAATAGAAACAATATGTTGACATATTAAAATAAAACTATTATGATAAGATATTGTAGTTATAAGTATAATTGTTTAATAACAATAATTAAAAAAACTAAATCTTTAATATATCAACGCAAATAAGCAAGAAATAAATTAATAAAAAGTTCAAGTAGGCATTTAGTTACCTAGAGGAATTTACACGTCTATTGATTATATCATCCTTCTAGGTTGCTTATTTGAAGAGAGGTGTATATATATATATATATATATATATATATATATATATATATATATATATATATATATATAACAAGGATTTTCTACAGCTGACGCTGTCTTCCTTCTCTCAGCCTTTGATTCCATCCATTCCTATCTTCCCAGTCTCCATCTGTTAGACTCCTGTCCTCTATAGCCTCGTCCACATCGTCTCTCCACGATCGTCTGGGTCTTCCTCTTTTTCTTCTCCCTCCACTCCGTTATTTTCTTTATCCACCTATTATCTTCGCTTCGTCTTATGTGTCCATACCATTTTAATCGTTTTTCTTCAATGGTGTTTATTGCGTTCTCTTTGATGTTCATTCTGCTCCTTATTTCTTCATTTGTTATTCTCTCCATACGTGTCACTCTACAACATCTTCTCCAATACTCCATCTCTACCGCGTTAATTTTAGATTTATTTCTTTTGTCGATCGTCCATGTTTCTGATCCGTATGTCATTATGCTTTGTATTATTGATTTGTATATGCGTGTTTTGTTTCTCTTTGTAATGTGCTTGTCCCACAGGATCGAATTTAATTGTCTTATGCATGTTCGCGTTTGTCTTAATCTAGCTTTAATCTCTTCTTCTGATGTTGCGTTTTTTGAAATGATGGTTCCTAGATATTTAAATCTATCGGTACCTTTGATTATTGTTTCGTTATCTACTTCTAGATTCTCCACGTTTCCCCCCTTTGTTGTTAGATATTCCGATTATTGCTAATCCTGCTTTAGTGTATTCTTCTTTCAGTTTTCTTACCATATAACTGAGGTCTTCCTCATCTTGCGCTATGATTACTTGGTCGTCTGCGAAAGTTAGAGTATATAAGTAATCTTCTCGTATTGGGACTCCCATTCTACTACATTTTTGCTTCCATTTTTGTTCGAGGTATATTTTGAATAGTGTTGGGGATGTAGAGCATCCTTGTAATAGGCCTTTTGATGTTTGGAGTCTCTTCCCTATTTTATGTCCTATTTTTATGTTCACTGTGTTGTTTTCGTAGGGAGCTTTTACTGCGTATATTAGATCTTTGTCAATGCCTATTTCTTTCATTGCGTTCCATAATCTTTGTCTTGGTACTGAGTCATAGACCTTTCTTATGTCTATGAAGGCTAGATGAACTTCTCTATTCTTTGCCAGTTTTTTCTCATTGTTTGTTTTATAGTGTATATGTGGTCTATACATGATTTTCCGGCCGTAAAGCCTGCTTGGTCTTCTCCAATTTTTCCTTTTTATTTTCCTCCATGATATTTTTAATAATTTTTCCATACAAACTCCCATACTCGATATTATGCTTAGGCCTCCATAGTTTGTGTATTTTCTGCGGTCTCCCTTTTTAAATATAGATACTATATAAGCTTTTGACCATTCCTCTGGTATTTTTTCTCCATTTATCGCTCTGTGGAACATATTTCTCAGCATTCGATGTAATTTATTAGACCCGTACTTAATCATTTCATTTACCACACCTCCAGGCCCTGCAGATTTATTATTTTTGAGTGTTTTTATTGTCTTCTTTACTACTTCATCTCTTTTATTTCCTTATTCTGTTCTTCTTCGGGGTTCTCTTCTTGGAATTCTTGTCTATCTTCTGTTAGCAGCTTCTTATAATATTCTTCCCACTCACTTTCTGGGATGTACTCTATATACGTCTTCTCTGTATTGTTAGTCCTTAATGCTTTTATTATTCTCCATGACTCTGTACTTCTAGTTCCTCCTATGTACTGTTCTACATGTTCGCACGATTTTTCCCATCGCTCGTTCTTTTCTTTGTTTATCATCCTCCTCGTTTCTGCATTTTTCTCTTTATATTTCTGTAGATCTTCTTCTGATGTTGTATTCAGCCATTTTTCGTATAGTCTTTTTTTCTCCTTTATAGATTCTTTGGTTTTTTCACAGATTCTAATTTTATGTTACTCATTCTCGTTGTCTTCTTTACCTAATGCGTCTAGGGACGCCCGTTTGATGCATTCTTTTATGTGGCCATACATCTCTTGGAGGTTGTCGTAGTTAAATTCATTTAATTTTTGATCTAATCGTCGTCTATATAGGTCTCTTATCGTTTCGTCTTGCAGTAAGTGTATTTTGTATTTTATTTCTTTGTCTGCTTTTTCTGTTATCTCATTAGTATTTCTGTTTTCTTTATCTATTGTTTCTTTTTGCTTTATTGTCTTGTATCACGGTACTTTTATATTTGCTATTAATAGTCTATGGTCTGTTCCACATTCTGCCCCTCTCTTTACTCTTACATCTTTTATTTTGATAGTCCATATATCCAAGTATATTTGTGGATGTCCTTGTGTTTGTAGAATCCGTTTGTTATTTTTAGGCCGTTTAGTTCACACAGCTCTATTAGTCTCTCTCTCCGTTGTCGTTAGTAATGTCTTCTCCGAATGGTCCTACGGTATTGTCCTTTGTTTTTCTTCCTGTTCTCCCATTCAGATCTCCCATTATTATTAATTCTTGGTTTTTCTTTACTTTTTGTGTGTGAAAACACAGAAAGAGTTAGATAAAAATGTTAAATACAGAAGTTGTAGGGTTTCGAAAGACTTTTTTTATTAAGTTAAAACAAAAACAATCTGTTATCGAATTTTTGACGTATGTCTCGTATTTTCTAAATGAAAATTTTTTTTAGTGAACTCTTAATTCTGGAAACGCTAATACACTGGTGAGCAAAAAAAAAAGACTCAAACTATTTGGCTTCATTTAACACGGATCCTAGAACTTAGTGTCCATATATTTTTACGGATTTTAGTATTATTTGAAAGTCCATTCTATTCTATTTTTAATGATACCAAGTTCCATAGCATACCTTACACTTTTTACTAGTTAAAATGATTGATAGGGGAAACAAGGAGAACAAGGATTGAAAATAGGGGTAAGATAAAGGAAAAAGTAAACAGAATTTAAGTTTAACAATTAAATTTATTGATAAAAACTAAAATCAATATTTTCTATTACCCCCTCCCCCACCTAGCCCTTATTACTGCTTCCATCCGGTTTTTCATGGAGTGAGTGAGCTTTTTCACCACTGTCTGTGGGATTCGTCTCCACTTTTCAGCCATCACAATCTTTAAGTCCCTCAGCGATGCAGGGGCTGAATTTCTGAATTGAATCCTTCTTTTGAGCTTATCCGACATGTACTTGATTGGACTAAGTTCAGGACTCGGCGTAGGACAGTCTAATGTGGGTATTCCCACTTCCACTAGGTATTGCAGCACCCATGCAGCACCATGTAGTGCAATAGCACGAAGCTATCGCCAACAAACACAGCGAAAGGAACGACGTGTTCCTGCAGGATCTCCTCGGTGTATGGGTGAGCAGTTAATCCATCGCTACGAATCTCATCAGTCACAAAAACCAAATCGGTAGGTATCCAGTGAGATGCCTACCCACACTATGACAGAACCTCCTCCGTTGGTAACCGTTTCAGAATGCAGCACTGCGCATAGCGTTCCCCAGGCCTCGTATAGACTCGTCTTCTTCCATCATTGCCATGCATTCACAGTCGAGACTTTCGGAGAATAAAAAGGAGCACCATTGCTCTAGGTCTAGTCGACATGTTCTCGGGCAAATCTGAGTCGCTCTTGTGGATGGGCTGCTGTCAATTGGGGTCCGTTAGCTGGTCTCCTTAGAGTTAGGTTAGCTTCTTTAAGTCTTCTTCTGACTGTCAAATGACTGATAGCCCGATCACGAACTTGTTGGAGCTCCTGCTGGACCTCAACGCCGATCAAGTGACGATTTCTTAGAGTTGTGTTTACAATCAAGCAGTTGTCTCGTTCCGAGGTACACCTTCTTCCCCTGATCCTGGTCTCCGTGTAAAGGCGCCAGTTTCTTGGTAACTTCTGTAGACTCTGGAGATAGCTTACTGACTCAGATACAGTTGCGCAGCGACTACACGTTGGCTATGCCCTTCTTGCAATAGAGCAATAACTTCGTTTCTTCCGGGGTGGTATCCATCCTGAAAAACGGTTCTATTGAGTAAAACTGTTTTAATCAGTAAAACTTTTTGGAAATACAAATGTTTTCAATATTATTGGAAAGAGTAGAAAATTGACAGTCTAATTATACCAAAAATAATACAACTGTTTTTCATTATAAATAAAATAAAATTAATTATGTTAAATGCTCAACATATGCCCTGTTCGGTTCAATAAAAATAAACGCGTTTTGGTCTTTCTTCGGCTGTCTAAATGATTCATTATTACTTAAAATTGCCACCTCCAGTGTAATTTTTTCTCCTAAACAATTCACTCTCAAGGTCTTTTCACCTTTTAATTTATCTTTTAAATAGCCTTATCTCGAGAAGTACTGATTAAAAAATTTTGAAAAATTTCTAGAATATTCTTCATAACAAAATTTTTTATTCTAAGTGTTTAAATATTAAAAACCGGTCACGTGCAAGTCGAACTTGCGCAATTAGTGTTCCGTACCGTGATTGCTTTTAAAATAACATCAGATCCTTACCTAGGCTACGTTAATTAGGTCCCTGAGAGATGTATATATCCAATACGTATTTTCACATTTTTTCTTAGTCAATAATATATAATAGTTATAGCATCTTAGCTGCCAAATCGCCAATAAATCAATGTTGCTCAATTTAGAATCTAGTAATAAAAATGTCAAACAAATATTTACTGCCTAAATATTTAATTATAAATAAACTAGCCGGGCCCGCAGCTCCGCTCGCGTGGATTGATTCACTACTATCGTCACTGCTTATTCCTTATGTTACCCAACGTAATAAAATATCTCCCATTATTTCTCCTTATCTCCCAATATTTCTCCTTATTTCCCATTATCTCTACATAATTTCCATTATCTAGGCTTATCTCTGCTCATCTCCCATTATTTCTCCTTATCTCCCATTATTTATCCTTATCTCCCATTATCTCACCTTATTTCCCATTATCTAGGCTTATCTCGACTTATTCCCATTATTTCTCCTTATCTCCCATTATTTCTCCTTATCTCCCATTATTTCTCCTTATATTATCTCACCATAACTCCCATTATCTAGACTTATCTCTGTTTATCTCCCATTATCTCTCCTTATCTCCCATTATCTCTCCTTATCTCCCATTATTTATACTTATCTCCCATTATCTCACCTTATCTCCCATTATCGAGACTTATCTCCCATTATTTCTCCTTATCTTTATCTCCCATTATCTAGGCTTATATCGAATTATATAGAACATATGTATAAATTTATAAAAACACGTAAACCGGATAAGTGGTTCTCGAGTGATAAGCGCACTAACGGACAGACAGACTGACAGAGAGACGTTGCATTTTATATATATTGTATTCTTTGCTACATGATATTGTTCCATATTTAAAGCTTTAGGGAGTGTATTGCAAGAGAACGCGCTAGCGGCAAACTTTTCTCCGACTTAATTCACTATTATCGTCACTTAATAAAATATATCCTATAACCTGGCCAGAGAACATACGTATGTTTAAAAAAAAAGCACGTAAATCGGATAAGTAGTTCTCCAGTGATAAGCACACTAACGGACAGACAGACAGACAGACAGACGACAGAGAGACATTGCATTTTATATATATTATAGATATTCTCTGCTACATAATATTGTTCCATATTTAATGGTTTGGACTGTCTATTGCAAGAGAACGCGCTAGCGGCAAACTTTGTCCGACTTCATTTACTATTATTGTCACTGCTCATTCCTTATGCTACCTATCGTAATAAAATATAACCTATAACCTGGCCGGAGAACATATGTATGTTTTAAAAAAAAAAGTACGAAAATCGGATAAGTAGTTCTCCAGTGATAAGCGCACTAACGGACAGACAGACAGACAGACAGAATACGTTGCATTTTATATATATTATAGATGTAATAAAATACGAGGCTGGTTTGAAAAGTCCGTGCAAAGTCCGAGAGATAGCACCACCGGCGCGTATCGAGGTCATGTTTAGTTAGTAGCATCTCTTGAATGAACGCACACCAAGTTTCAGCCATATTGGTCTATTTCTTTGTGTTTAGCATTCGTGTGAATCAAGGAAGTCGAGTGATTTTCAAGAAATGGACGAAAAAGAATTTCGTGTGGTGATTAAACATTACTTCATGAATGGCAAAGCGCCTCAGGAGACTAAAGAGAAGCTTGATAAACATTATGGTGACTCTGCACCTTCGATTAGAACAGTTTATAAGTGTTTCAAAATTTTCGGACTGGCCATATGGGCACAAGTGACGCTGAACGTTCTGGACGGCCTGTGGAGGTTACGACTCCAGAAATCATTGATCAAATCCGTGCTATGGTGATGGATGACAGAAGAGTTAAGGTGCGTGAGATTGCTAGTGCTGTGGGCATCTCGACTGAACGGGTACATAATATTTTGCATAAACATTTGGACATGAGAAAGCTATCCGCAAGATGGGTGCCGCGATTGCTCACGCTTGACCAAAAACGGAATCGTGTGTGAAGTGTTGCAAGGATGGTTTGCAGCTGTTCCAGAAGAATCCGGAGGACTTTAAGCGTCGTTTCGTCACTGTGGATGAAACATGGATACATTACTATACTCCTGAGACCAAACAACAATCTAAACAATGGGTTACCAAGGGGGAATCTGCACCAAAAAAGGCGAAGACCGTTCCTTCGGCCGGAAAGGTTATGGCGACTGTCTTTTGGGATTCGCAAGGGATAATCCTCATCGACTATCTGGAAAAGGGTAAAACTATTACAGGTGAATATTATTCATCGTTATTGGACCGTTTGAAAACCGAGCTGCAAGAAAAGCGCCCGCGATTGGCCCACAAGAAAGTCCTTTTCCATCACGACAACGCACCAGCACACACCTCAGCAGTTGTGGTCGCAAAATTAATGGAAATAGGATTCCAACTCGTTTCACATCCCCCCTAGTCTCCAGACTTGGCTCCTCGGACTACTATTTGTTCCCCAATTTGAAGAAATGGCTGAGGGGACAAAGATTTTATTCAAACGAGAAGGTGATTGCAGACACTAATGGATATTTTGCAGACTTGGACAAATCCTATTATTCGGAAGGGATCAACAAACTAGAACATCGTTGGACGAAGTGTATAAGCCTAAAAGGAGACTATGTCGAAAAATAAAAAAGGTTTACCCCAAACACATAAGTAGTTTTTATTTTTGCACGGACTTTTCAAACCAGCCTCGTATATACCTATAACCTGGTCAGAGAACATATGTATGAATTTAAAAAATCACGTAAATCGGATAAGTGGTTCTCGAGGGATAAGCGCATTAACGGACAGACAGACAAACATTGCATTTTATATATATTATAGATATAGATTATTATTATTATTATTATTATATAACCTGGTCAAAGAATATATGCATGAATTTAAAAAAAGACAGGTAAATCGGATAAGTGGTTCCCGCGTGATAAACGCACTAATGGACAGACAGACAGAGATACATTGCATTTTATATATATTATAGATTATACATTACAGATATTCTTTGCTACATAATATTGTTCCATATTTAATGGTTTAGGCTGTGTATTGCAAAGGCACGTGCTAGCGGCAAACTTATTTCCGACATCATTCACTATTTTACGTCACGGCTCATTCCGTATATATCGTAATAAAATATAGCCTATAACCTGGCCAGAGAACATATGTATGTGTAAAAAAAAAAGTACGTAAATCGGATAAGTGGTTTTTCAGTGATAGGCGCACTAACGGACAGACAGACAGACAGAGAGACGTTGCATTTTATACATATTATAGACAAAATAAAATTGATTCTGTCTCTAGACGAGCGAAGCGTGATAATGTACGAAAAATAATCCAACTGCACCATTTTGCAGGGAAACGTAGTTCTCAGTATTTTTTCAGTATTTTTTTTTTAATAGATAAATTATCAAACGTAATGCACTCGTGATAATTTTCGCCCAATCTGCATTTCCTGGAGATTATTCTAGAATTTTTTCAAAACTTTTTGATCAGTACTTTTCGAGATAAGGTGGATGGACAAGGGTGTTTTTGTCATTTTTTTTTAAATAATACTCCACTCGATGACCTGGTAAATTTTGACTTCCGATTTTACCCCCCCAAAACTAAACCCTTAAGTAAAAATTTAATTTTCAAAACCATGCGGCTCTGATTGGGCCATCAATTTCTATATTTGTGCCAAATTTCAACTTTCAGAGAAAATCGGGTATGAAAAATAGACAGACGGGCAGATACCGAAGTGATCCAATAAGTGTTGCGTACGGAACACTAAAAATATATATTTTGTCAGATGTCAAAAATGCACGATGATTCTGTTTTAAATCTATAATTTTTTTTAAAACGCTACAACTTCTGTAACTATTTATGTGCTTTTGTGTAACTCTTGATATAAGCGAGCCGTTTATATTCAGTAACCCTATAGATACATATATTTATCTCGATGTTTGGATCATAAATCGGTCCAAGGGGGCTCCCCTTTCACCTTTCCTTAAGGGAGGAAATACATTTGGGCAAGTGAAAATAAGTCAATATTTTTAATATTTTTTATGTCAATATTTTATGTAACGATTTGTTGTTACTTAGTAAGACTCAAACACATCATTTTTTTTTAAATATTGAAAAATGGCAGAGGTAAGCCACTATCTTCAGACAAGGTTGCGCAACGAGTCGTAAAATGGCGTAATCTCTAGCTTCTGGTGCATTGATCTGAAACAAACGAGTTTTTTTAACATTTATTATTAACATATACGGTATGCGTGAACCTCAAAAAAATGAAAAGTTGCGGAAATATCATACTTTAAAAACAAATTGGATTTTTCACAAAAAGTTATTTTGTCATAAGGAAATAATTTTTAAAAACTTAGATTCAAGTATAAGAAAATACTGTTATTTAAATGTGTGCTATGTTTCAACAAATTTCTATAAACTTAGAGCACGTTTTTCATAAAATTTTATTTTCGAAATTGGCGTAATCAATAACTCAAAAAATATTTAATTGATTTCGTTGATATTTTGTGCTCATCTAAATAACATAATCTGGTACTTGAGCCTAAATATTTTTATTTGTCTAATGTTAAATATTAAATTACTTATGTAATGAAAGACTGATTTTGTCAAATTTCCACTTTATTTAGTTTCACTGAAACTGTATGACGCGTTTCGCTATACTATATCATTTTGTATCAGACGAAGCTACAGTATAGCGAAACGCGTCATACAGTTTCAGTGAAACTAAATAAAGTGGAAATTTGACAAAATCAGTCTTTCATTACATTCGTTATATTGGTATACCAATGTTGCCATCTATGCCTTCGGGCAGTAAGCTCGAGAAAGGTGCGTTTCTGCAATAAGTGCCAGCCGTGCTGTGCCGCTCTGCTTGAATAGACTTAGTAAGTCGCCGACAGAGTGCAGTATAAGCATCTATTTGTTATAGTTTTCCGTTAGTTACTTGGATAAAGGACTAAAAATGTGTTCTCGTATTTGCTGAACCTAGCCCAGCTGATGAGCCGTGATACGGCGAAACGCGTCTTGGGATGGTTCAGCAAATACGAAGAACACTTTTGGTAACTTCTGAAAATGCGATCCTTTTCGTTTTATTTCTAGTTGTTATACCAATGTTGCTATTATAATTTTAGTAACAATAATATTCTCACTTTACTTCGATGTTAATATTAAAGAGTACCAAACTCACCATTTCTGTTTTAGTTTAAAAACTTTGATAGCTACATGGACTTTAAACACTGAACTAAATTCAGTATAGTGAGCTCTTTGTTGTCATGTTATTGGCTAGAAGCATGTTATTGGCTAGAAGCTCTTTGTTGTAGTTGTCATGTTTTGGTCATAGAAAGTTGAAATTTGTTAATAATATAGGAATTGATGGCAATAGCCATCTAGTTTTGACTAGAAGCAAAACACGAGTAATACTCGTATTATATATATATATATATATATATATATATATTAATATATATATATATATTGATATATATATATATATATATATATATTGTAGCTTACTTTTTTGGTACCCTGTGAGAAGTTGTTTGTCCCACGCTTGAGCGCAATTTTGTAACATGTTTTGTATCGTTTGAATATTGGATGCCCCAGCTTGAGCACAATTTTCTGTCGGATATATGAAGGGTTTTATGGGTATTACTAAAAAGAATTAGTCTAGTACAACTTATCCCGAAAAGAGAAAAATAGGTATTCAGTGAGAGACACTAGCTTTAGTATTTAAATAATTAAATAATATATGTTTGGTATCTTACGGCTACTTTAAAATAAACCCTGTCTGGCTTTTGTATTGTTCAAGTTTACTATATTTATTTATTTACTATAGATTGGGAATTTGAAAAAATACATTTTGGTAAACTTCTCTTCATTCAACTATCCGGAATATTTTATTAGTTGTCTTTAACTTATTCTAGTAAACTGTTTATGTGTTATATATATATATATATATATATATATATATATATATATATATATATATATATATATGTATATATATATATATATATACATATATATATATATATATATATATATATATATATATATATATATATATATATATATATATATATATATATTTATATTTATATTATATATATATATATATATATATATATATATATATATATATATATATATATATATATATGAATCAGATGACAGAATCAACGTAAATGGACGACCTATCAACAACCTCCGATACGCGGACGATACCGTTACTATAGCTACTAGTCACGAGGAGCTTCAGCGCATAATTGGCAGAATACCCGCAGGAGAAGCACTTGCGTTAAAAATAAACGTAGACAAAATAAAAGTAATAGTGGTTATTAAAACACTGAAAATCACTGTGAACGGTAAACACATTCAACAGATCCCCAAGTTCCGATATCTTAGGAGTTGGATAACTAGGGGCCTAGAACCAGATGTACGCACCTACGACAACTTTTATAAATATGAGATTATTAAATAGTCACTGTCTGAAACTCGAGCTACGACATCACTTCGTTAAATATTTTGGATACTCAGTACTACTCTACGGAGAAGAGACCTCGACTTTAAAAGGCCGACACCACGAGGCGACTGAAGGCCTTTAAGATGTGGGTTTTCAGAAGATTGTTCAAAATTCCATGGACCGCCCGCGTAACAAATAATGAGGTTTCGAGATAAATGTTGGTGGAAAGAGAACTATTATAAATAGTGAAAAGAAGAAAAACCGGCTATCTCGATTACATATTTAAAAACACTAAGTACAAGTTCCTACAGCTTATTAGGGAGGGAAAAATTGAAGGGAAGCATGGCATTGGAAGAAAAAAGTATTCATGACTCAAAATCCTAAGGGACTGGACTGGTCTCAGTTCCCACGTACTCTTCAGACCCGCTCAAGATAGGGATGAGTACGCCAGAATTGTTGTCAAAATCCTTGAATGGACATGGCACTTTAAGAAGAAGAATGAAATTTTAGGAATGATTTGTTGTTACTGAAGTCTAAAATAAAGACGGCGAGTAGTAAAATGGCGTAACCTCCAAGTTCTGATGTATTGATCTGAAACAAATATTTTCAGGTATTTTTCCATAAAAAAGTAATTTAGTGTTTAACATTAAATATTTAAAAATATTTAGGCTCAAGTACCAGATTCTGTTATTTAGATGAACACAAAATATCAACGAAGTCGATGAAATATTTTTTGAGTTATTGATTTTTCGAAAATAAAATTTTAAGAAAAATGTGCTTTAAGTTTATAGAAATTTGTTGAAACATAGCACACATCTAAATAACAGTATTTTCTTGTACTTGAATCTAGATGTTTTTAAAAATAATTAAAAATGATATCTTTATGACAAAATAACTTTTGGTGAAAAATCCAATTTGTTTTTAAAGTATATATATATATATATATATATATATATATATATATATATATATATATATATATATATATATATATATATATATATTCCGCAACTTCTGTTTTCATTTTTTTGAGGTTCACGCATACTGTATATGTTAATAATAAATGTTAAAAAAAAACTCGTTTGTTTCAGATCAATGCACCAGAAGCTAGAGATTACGCCATTTTACGACTCGTTGCGCAACCTTGTCGGAAGATAGTGGCTTAACTCTGCCAATTTTTAATATTTAAAAAAAAATGATGTGTTTGAGTCTTACTAAGTAACAATAAATCGTTACATAAAATATTGACATAAAAAATATTAAAAATATTGACTTATTTTCACTTGCCCAAATGTATTTCCTCCCTTAACGAAAGGTGAAAGGGGAGCACCCTTGGACCGATTTATGATCCAAACATCGAGATAAATATATGTATCTATAGGGTTACTGAATATAAACGGCTCGCTTATATCAAGAGTTACACAAAAGCACATAAAAAGTTACAGAAGTTGTAGCGTTTTAAAAAAAAATATAGATTTAAAGCAGAAACATCGAGCATTTTTGAAATCTGACAAAATATATATTTTTAGTGTTCCGTAAGCAACACTTATTGGATTACTTCGGTATCTGCCCGTCTGTCTATCTGTCATACCCGATTTTCTCTGAAGTTGAAATTTGGCACAAATATAGAAATTGAAGGCCCAATCAGAGCCGCATGGTTTTGAAAATTAAATTTTTTACTTAAGGGTTTAGTTTTGGGGGGTAAAATATATATATATATATATATATATATATATATATATATATATATATATATATATAATGTAATACTTGCGCGCTCTTTTCTTTGTATTATTTTTAAAAAATAGCGAAAAATCGCTGTCCACCCGCCTTATCTCGAAAAGTACTCATCAAAGAATTTTGAAAAAATTCTTGAATATTCTCTACCTAGTGTAGATTGAACGAAAATTATCACGAGTGCATTACCTTAAATAATTTATCTGGTATATAGAAAAAAACAAAAATTTTAAGGTCGTAGGTTTTCAATAAAGATTGGAGAAAAACTTTGTTGAAAACTCATTTGTGGTGTGTTTTGTGAAGTCACTGATCATTTTATACCTCCGTAACAAAATTTTTTATTTTAAAAGCAATCAACGTACGGAACACTAATTGCGCAAGTTCAACTTGCACTTGACCGGTTATTTTTTTGTAAATAGCCTGTGGAAAATCATATTGCTCCTTAGAACAAAAAACAGATTTCATAATTTCTTTGTGGTTTAAAAAATGTATTTCCCATTATTTATTTACCCAAAGAGTCCAATTAATGTTTAATTCTCGGATATAGCTTATAAAATATTGCGCAACTTTAAATAGTTGATATAAAGTTTTTTAGTTACCTATAATAAGTGCAATATACTTTGTTGCCTTAGTAAGAATATACAAAAATAACTCATACTTTTTTTTTTAGATTTCTAAATCTAAAGGCATGTTTAGATTGTGGGAAAAAATTATTTTCTGCACTCAAGTCAAGACTATGTTGTGTATGAAATTACAAAGTGATTAAACATGGAACGGAAAGTTTTACGGTCTTGGATAGATGAGAAATCGTGGAATCTAGGGATTAACACGTGTCAATTTGGAGTAACTTTCCGACGTTTCGCCTACGAATGCACACAGCAGGAATTCATTCCTGGTTCTAATTTCTAAGAGTATAGATTAGGGATGGACGATAATAGATTTTTACCTATCAATAGTCGATGGCAACCTACTCATCGAAAACTTAATTTACCGATATATGGAGAATTATCAATAGTCATTGATAAATCGATATTTGTCGGTATATCGACAATTACCGATATATCAAAAAGTATCGATATATCGATAACTATTTTTAAGCAATTAATTACTGGAGCGAGGGAGACTTCCAAAAAAAGAACCCTTTCTTTAAAAAAAAGTATGGTTGATGACGGGTATGAAAATTAGTGATGTATATAAATAAATTGATAACGAGCGATAACTATCGATATTATATTGATAGTTATGGATATAGCGTAATTTTCGATATATCAATAGTTATCAATGTGTAAATATATTGTTAATTTTTTCATTCACCTATAGTCACCCGAAATATCGATACCTATTGATATATCGAAAAAATCCAATCCGTAGTAAAGATCCCTAAAGACCTTATGCACTCGGCGAAACATTGAAAAGTTACATGAAATTGAAACTGCCTAATCGCAAGAACCATGATTTCTCATAGAAAGTGCTTTTTTGTTAATCATTACTTAACTTCTTCAGTGAGGATAGTGTTATTTTACTGAGTAAACAATATTCAGGACCGCACACTATGGCCAATAAGCAAAAAAAGTGGGCATAACTGTTTGCGTCCTTATGAAATGGGATTTCGATTTCAAATCTGCTACACATGTAATACATGAAATAAAAATTGAAACTATTATATTTTAGCGATATAGTATCAAAAGAAACATGTAAAAGGAGTGGGGCCTATAAGTTATGTATAATTTCCATATATGTAATACTTCTATACAGCTAAATTGAGAGAAAACTGTGTCGCCGTTAGTAGAGTATAGACGGTCGTTTTTCTCTCACACCCTATTTCAGAACTTCGCTTGAACTACACATGCGTTTAATTATTATATAATATTACTAGCCATGCCCGCGGCTCCGCTCGCGTGGACTTGATTCACTACTATCGTCACTGCCCATTCCTTATGTTACCTAACGTAATAAATTATCTGCCATTATTTCCCCTTATCTCCCATTATTTCTCCTTATCTCCCATTATCTCTACATTATTTCCATTATCTAGGCTTATCTCTGCTCATCTCCCATTATTTCTCCTTATCTCCCATTATCTCACCTTATCTCTCATTATCTAGGCTTATCTCGACTTATCTCGCAATATTTCTCCTTACCTCCCATTATCTCACCTTATCTCCCATTATCGAGGCTTATCTCGACTTATCTCCCATTATTTCTTCTTATCTCCCATTATCTCACCTTATCTCCCATTATCTCACCTTATCTCCCATTATCTAGGCTTATATCGACTTATATAGAACAGAATGACAGAGAGATGTTGCGTTTATTATAGATTTTTTTTGATAAATGTTAAGGATTAAAAAAAAAAACATGTAAATCGGATAAGTGGTTCTCGAATGATAAGAACACTAATGGACAGATAGACAGATGTTGCCTTTTATATATATTATATAGATCATTATTAACATTATATAACCTGACCAGAGAACATATGTACGTATGAATTAAAAAAAAAAAACGTAAATCGGATAAGTGGTTCTCGAGTGGTATAGCGCACTAATGAAACAGACGGACAGACAGAGACGTTGCATTTTATATATATATATATATATATATATATATATATATATATATATATATATATATATATATATATATATTATATATATATATATATATATATATATATATAATATAATATGTAATATATATATATATATATATATATATATATATATATATATATATATATATATATATATATATATATATATATATATATATATATATTGTATTCTTTGTTACATGATATTGTTCCATATTTGACGGTTTAGGCAGCGTATTACAAGAGAGTGCGCTAGCGCCAAACTTTTCTTTCGACTTGATTCACTATTATCGTCACTGCTTATTTCTTATATTACCTAACGCAATAAAATACCTATAACCTGGCCAGAGAACATGTGTATGTTTTAAAGAAAAACACATAAATCGGATAAGTGGTTCTCGAGTGATAAGCGCACTAACGGACAGATACAGACAGACAGACAGAAAGACGTATTTTATATATATTATAGATAGATAACCAGGCTAGAGAACATATGTATGTTTTAAAAAAAGCACGTAAATCGGATAAGTGAGTCTCAGTGATAAGAGCACTAACGGACAGAGAGACAGACAGAGAGACGTTGGATTTTATATATACTATATTCTTTGCTACATGATATTGTTCCATATTTAATAGTTTAGCAATGTATTGCAAGAGAACGCGCTAACGGCAAACTTTTTCTCCGACTTGATTCACTATTATCGTCACTGCTTATTCCTTATGTTACCTAACGTAATAAAATATATCCATTATTTCCCCTTATCTCCCATTATTTCTCCTTATCTCCCATTATCTCACCTTATCTCCCTCGCCAGAGAACATACGTATGTTTAAAAAAAAAGCACGTAAATTGGATAAGTGGTTCTCCAGTGATAAGCGCACTAACGGACAGACAGACAGAGAGACATTACATTTTATATATATATATATATATATATATATATATATATATATATATATATATATATATATATAATAGATATTCTTTGCTACATGATATTGTTCCATATTTAATGGTTTAACATGTTTAAAAAAAAGCACGTAAATCGGATAAGTGGTTCTCCAGTGATAAGCGCACAAACGGACAGACAGACAGAGATACTTTGCATTTTATATATATTATAGATATCCTTTGCTACGTGATATTGTTTCATATTTAATGGTTTAGGCAGTGTATTGCAAGAGAACGCGCTAGCAGCAAAATTTTTTCCGACTTAATTCACTATTATCGTCACTGCTTATTCCTTATGTTACCTAACGTAATAAAATATAGCCTATGACCTGGCCAGAAAACATATGTATGTTTAAAAAAAAAAGCACGTAAATCGGCTTAGTGGTTCTCGAGTGATAAGCGCACTAACGGACAGACAGACAGACAGAGAGACGTTGCATTTTATATATATTATAGATTATGACCCAACAGTCCTAAGAACTGGTTGGATAATATATTTCTAGGTAAAAATAAATACGAATTTTAAAGAATGTCAAAAATAATTCTTTCGTCATACTATTCACGTAGAATCTCAAAACTTAACGTGTTGTTTGTAATCGTCACCTATGTACTTAACTTATATTTTATTTTTAGTTGGCAAGTGCCAATCTTGAGGTTGTTTTTAATTTGCTTAAGTGTTTTCAACACTAGAACGTTTTTAAAACGAATGATTTTGCACAAATAAAACAATTTTATTTGATCTCATCTAAAATCTCATAACCGTTTAGTTATTGCGTAGTTAATAAAGAAAATCGTACCGTTAAATCTGTCGAATATTAAACTTTAGGATACTGTAATGTAAAAATTTTGATTTTAACCAATTAGTCATTAAACGGTCATATTAACATTAGAAAATCCTTTAGGGAATTACAGTTGTCGAAGAAGGCAAAAATATGAACGCTTCGTCGTGTTATTTAAAGTTAATAACCATAATTTTAGTTGTAGTGACAATTCAACTTTACTGCATTGTTTATCTGTTGAGGTCTGTCTTCTCTCTGCCCGGTTCGGGAATAGACATTCTGTTAAGATTGTTAACTATTTATAAAGGCGATGGAAAATTTTAACGTATGACCGAAAAAAACCTAGTTTGGCCCAATTTGGCTTACTGGATCCCTTAGGTCCTTAATGGTATTTTAGTCAAGTTTTTTTTTTCCAAAAAAAAAAAAAAAATAGCGAATAAGCAGTAAAAATTCTAGCACTCTTATCACGAAGTAACTCAATTTTTAACAATATTCAAATATGAAGAATCAGTTGAAACACGTTACTGACGAGCAGTTTTAGACGTAACGATATCCCAATAGTGGTCACGGAACAAAAAATGTTAGATCATTGTCTGATAATTCATCGTTGACGTTACCAATTGTCAAGCCAGCGACGTTTATGATATTAGGGCAATTTCAATTGGTTTTTTACTTTTTCTTTTTGAGAATCCAAAAACTGAAATAAAAAAGTTTGATTTATCTTGCCTTGAAGTTTTCCTCTATATTTTCAGCTATATATATATATATTATTATATATATATATATATATATATATATATATATATGTCGATCATATCGTCGATATATATATATATATATAGTATATATATATATATATATATATATATATATATATATATATATATATATATATATATATATATTATATATATATATATATATATATATATATATATATATATATATATATATATATATATATATATATATATATATATATATATATATATCGTTCGCAGAGCGAAAATGATATTGCCAGGCAAATATTTATTCCTACTGAGGCTCATATATCACCAATTTATTAAGCTATATTGTCGTCATACTTTAAACAATATTACAAATATACTTTCATATATTACTTAGTACGTTCAGTTAGGCCAGTAACATTACAGCAGTTAAAGTTTATGTTGCCTGTTAATAGACACCCTAGAAAAAATATAGTAGGTATCGCGCAACCCCTCCAACAAAGAATCATTTTAAACCATGTTATAAAAATATATAGCCAAAATTTAATTTAATTTGGCATGAGTAAGTAAAACTTAAGCTTTAAACTCCTAAGGAATCATTGAAATAAATATTCAACATCGCCAAAGTAATTTAAAAAATAATCATTTATATTTGTTACTAACGGGTTCGTAAATAATAAATTTGTAAATGTGTAATCTTATGAAGAACAATGATACAAGTCGATATCTTTTGCCTTATTAGGAATACATAATTTGGAACTGGAACTGGAACACTTATAAGATCACTTCGGTGTCTGTCCGTCTATCTGCCCGTCTGTCTGTCCGTCTGTCTGTCCGTCTGCCACACCCGATTTTCTCCGAAACTATTTGTCATAGAAAGTTGAAATTTGGTAATAATATAGGAATTGATGGCCTCATCAGAGCCATGTAGTTTTGAAAGTTAAATTTTGACTTAAGGGGTTAGTTTTGGGGGGTGAAATCGGAAGTGAAAAAAAAAATTTTTTTACTAGGTTCGAGTGTGATGTCAAATGAAAGCTTGTGAAAAACACGAGTAAAAAAATATATATATATGTAATACTTGCGCGCACTTTTCTTTGTATTATTTTAAAAAAATCGCGAAAAATCGCTGTCCACCCGCCTTATCTCGGAAAGTACTTATCAAAAAATTTTGAAAAAATTCTGGAATATTCTCCACGGGGTGTAGATTGAACGAACGAATTAACCTGTAATAATTTATCTGGTATATAAAAAAAAACAGAAATTTCAAGGTCATCAATTTTCAGTAAAGATTGGAAATAAACTTTGTTGAAAACTTATTTGGGGTGTGTTTTGTGAAATCACTGATCATTTTATATCACCGTAACATAAATTTTGACTTAAGGGATTCGTTTTGAGGGGTGAAATCGGAAGTCAAAAAAAAAATTTTTTTACTAGGTCATCGAGTGTGGTGTCAAATGAAAACTTGTGAAAACACGAGTAAAATATATATATATATATATATATATATATATATATATATATATATATATATATATATATATAATGTAATACTTGCGCACACTTTTTCTGGTATTACTTTTAAAAAATCGTGAAAAATCGCTGTCCCCTACCTTATCTCGAAAAGTACTGATCAAAAAATTTTGAAAAAAAAACCCTGGAATATCCTCCACGGGGTATAGATTGAACGAGAATTATCATTACCTTTAATAATTTATCTGGTATAGAAAAAAACCAAAATTTCAAGGTCACCAGTTTTCAGAAAAGATTGGAAACAAACTTTGTTGAAAATTCATTTGGGGTGTGTTTTGTGAAGTCACTGATCATTTTATACCACCCTAACCAAATTTTTTATTTTAAAAACAATCAACGTACGGAACACTAATTGTGCAAGTTCAACTTGCACTTGACCGGTTTTTTTTTTTATTTACTATTTATGTTGTCTTTAAAGTTTCTCAGTTATTTTATTCGTGAACTCATATTATACTAACTGTAAACGTTAAAATAATAAAATTTTAAACAAAGAAATGGTATGCATTATAAAATATAATCGCCTTTCATTCTAAACGTAACACCAAAATTTATGAGTGTGAATTTATTTTTCATATAGTTACAACCAACTGGCGTTGCTCCACTATTGACTATGACAAATGTTTATTTATTTAGCTCTGAAGGATATGCTGTTGATTTAATAAAACACTGAATACACAAATTTCTAAAAATATGAAGATAAAATCCTTATAACCAAAAAATACCTATTCCTCTCAATAAAATTGTCCACAAAAATCACATAATATTAATTGATATTTTACTTTTTAAAATTTTTTATTATTTTTTTGGCATATTTGTTACACAAAAAAATTTTCCTTTCAACCAAAAACCTCCAGTTTGGTCCAGTACAAGTTTTCGTAACCCAAAAGGTCCATTTTTTAAATAATAATAATAATCTCCGTCTTGTTTTAAACTGCATATATACAACATACAACATATATATAAATAACTGGTCAAGTGCAAGTTGAACTTGCGCAATTAGTGTTCCGTACGTTGATTGCTTTTAAAATAAAAAACGTTGTAACGGAAGTATAAAATGATCAGTGACTTCACAAAACACACCCCAAATGAGTTTTCAACAAAGTTTATTTCCAATCTTTACTGAAAATTGATGACCTTGAAATTTCTGTTTTTTTTTATATACCAGATAAATTATTACAGGTAATGCACTCGTTATAATTTTCTTTCAATCTACACCCCGTGGAGAATATTCCAGAATTTTTTCCAAATTTTTTGATAAGTACTTTTGAGATAAGACAGTGATTTTTCGCGATTTTTTAAAAATAATACAAAGAAAAGTGTGCGCAAGTATTACATTATATATATATATATATATATATATATATATATATATATATATATATATATATATATATATATATATTTTTACTCGTATCACAAGTTTTCATTTGACACCACACTTGATTAACTAGTAAAAAAATTTTTTTTTTCACTTCCGATTTCACCCCCCAAAACTAACCCCTTAAGTCAAAATTTAACTTTCAAAACTACATGGCTCTGATGAGGCCATCAATTCCTATATTATTACCAAATTTCAAGTTTCTATGACAAATAGTTTCGGAGAAAATCGGCTGTGACAGACGGACAGACACCGAAGTGATCTTATAAGTGTTCCGTACGGAACACTAAAAATGAAATAGAATAAAAACATAAAAAATTTCTTAAGACTTGGAATTTTAGAAACACACAACTGAAAAATATAAACTTCTCTCATTGAAATATTCACACACAACGATCTATTATGTTTACCTAATATTAATTTCATTGTAAATATGTTATATGTAAGTACCTAAAAAGTTTTGTTAGATTTCAACGATCTCCTGTGTATCATTGTTTAGAGCACTCACCCTATTCTCAAACTTTTGTAATTTTACTACTCATAATAAGTAATTGCTTAATAATTAATTTGCGCGATTTTAGACACGACATAAATCACAGGTGCGGATTTTGGGGGTATACAAATTTTGCTTCAGAAACGTTTTCGTCAAAAATCTTTTCATTTAAGTACAACACAACAATATGAGTTGAAAAAAGGTATAAATCAAGTTACTAAAGATTAGTCGAAATACATCTTATTCATAAAGTTCTTATACGTTTTAACAAATTTCTAAAATTTATAAATCATAATCAAAAAGTGATAAAAAGTAGTCGGACTAAACTGTTTTTAGTGTTCCGTACGGAACACTTGTAAGATCACTTCGGTGTCTGTCTGTCTGTCTGTCTGTCTGTCTGACTGTCCGTCTGTCACATCCGATTTTCTCCGAAACTATTTATCATAGAAAGTTGAAATTTGGTAATAAATAGGAATTGGTGGCCTCATCAGAGCAATGTAGTTTTGAAAGTTAAATTTTGACTTAAGGGGTTAGTTTTGGGGGGTGAAATCGGAAGTGAAAAAAAAAGTTTTTACTAGGTAATCGAGTGTGGTGTCAAATGAAAGCGTAATATAGAATACTTGAAAATCCTGCAAGAGCATGCCTTGCTATCTGGCCTAAATATTATTGCTTACAATTTTATCTTTCAGCAAGACGTCAAAACATTCTTCACAACTGTCAAAGGTATCTTAAAGAGAGAAAAATGCAATGGCCATTTCAATCTTCTGATTTCTTTCTCATCGAACTACTATGGGATAGCGACATTGTAGGTTTAAAAAAAAAAAACGGTGCAAGTAGGACTTACGCAATTAGTGTTCCGTACTGTTAATTGCTTTTAAAATAAAATTTTTGTTACGGAGGTATTTGGAGGGATTAGTGACTTCACAAAATACACCCCCAAATGAGTTTTCAACAAAGTTTTTTTCTGACCTTTACTCAAAACTGACGTTGAAATTTTTGTTTTTTTTTTTCATATACGCGATAATTTTCGTTCAATCTACACCCTGTGGGGAATATTCCAGAATTTTTTCAAAATTCTTTGACCAGTACTTTTCGAGACAAGGGGGTACAGCGATTTTTCACGATTTTTAGTGTTCCGTACGGAACACTTATAAGATCACTTCGGTGTCTGTCTGTCCGTCTGTCACACCCGATTTTCTCCGAAACTATGTGTCATAGAAAGTTGAAATTTGGTAATAATATAGGAATTGATGGCCTCGTCAGAGCCATGTAGTTTAGAAAGTTAAATTTTGACTTAAGGGGTTAGTGTTGGGGGGTGAAATCGGAAGTGAAAAAAAAATTTTTTTACTAGGTAATCGTGTGTGATGTCAAATGAAAGTTTGTGAAAACACGAGTAAAAAATACATATATAATGTAATACTTGCGCGCGCTTTTCTTTGTATTATTTTTAAAAAATCGCTGTCCACCCGCATAATCTCGAAAAGTACTTATCAAAAAATTTTGAAAAAATTCTGGAATATTCTCCACGGGATGTAGATTGAACGAAAATTATCACGAGTGCATTACCTGTAATAATTTATCTGGTATATAAAAAAACAGAAATTTCATGGTCATCAATTTTCAGTAAAGATTGGAAATAAACTTTGCTGAAAACTCATTTGGGGTGTGTTTTATGAAGTCACTGATTATTTTATACTTCCGTTACAACATTTTTTATTTTAAAAGCAATCAACGTACGGAACACTAATTGCGCAAGTTCAACTTGCACTTGACCGGTTTTTTAAAAAGAATATAAAGAAAAGTGTGCGCCAGTATTATATTATTTATTTATATATATATATATATATATATATATATATATATATATATATATATATATATATATATATATATATATATATATATATATATATATATATATATATATATATATATATATATATATATATATATATATATATATATATATATATATATTTTGAACTATGTTTTTACAAGGTTTCATTTGATATCCCACTCGATGACCTAGTAAATTTATTTTTTTTTTTTCATTTCCAAACTAACCCTTAAGTGAAAATTTAACGTTCAAAACTACACGGCTCTGATGAGGCCATCAATTACCTACCTGCCTACTTATATTAGTACCAAATTTCAACTTTCTACATCAAATAGTTTCGGTGAAAATCGGGTGCGACAAACAAACAGACAGACGGATAGCGAAGTGATCTTATGGAACACTAATAGTTTTTCGCCAAGCTTTGTATAGCATTGGACATACCTAAAACAACGAATAGAAATAATGTTGAACATTTCTGAGGAGTAATTAAAAATAAAGTTGGTCATTTTGACGAAAGTAAGATTTAATTGGAAATATTTTTTGATTTATGACTGATTTTATAGATAATACCTTATCAACAAAGTAGACATTTATTTTGCAGTTATTGAAAATCTTTCTTCATTTTGTGTATGTTCTAATTTAAAATTCCTTAGTGCTGCCAAACTGTTGGACGATAGTATGCTAAATATATACATACATACATGTCAGAGTCCTCCCGCGGGAAAGTAATGGCAAATCACCCGTAGTATGATGCCTGGTAAAGCCTTTTCGTTCGGAACCAGTATTACACTGGAGGTCCCCGTTGTCTGTGGAACCCCTAAAAAGGCACCAGGCACAGGTAAAGGTGAGAGAGGGTCGCCTACGTCAGTATCGAATATGCCACTTCAAGAAGATTTTATTTATATACTATATATATATATATATATATATATATATATATATATATATATATATATATATATATATATATATATATATATAGTAGATGCAAAATTGACAAAGACTGCTCTTTATTCATAAGAGCTTAAGAAATCAGAAATATAGGGAGGACGTTTGTAGGTGCGTCAATGAATGTGTCTGTGTCCGCTTATTATGACGATAACGACTGATTCAATTTTAATGCAATTATTTTTCCTATGTGGGTTATTTTGTAAAGTTTCAGTCTGTATCAGAATAAATCGGGTGCGATGGTTCCAGAGAAATGATGATTTTTGTTGATGGTGATAATATAGGGACCGATACTGGATGCGAATAAATGAAGTTTTTGCCACTTTTTCAATCTCCTTTATTATTTAAGTGGAGCAAGTCATGGAGTCTACACAGACGAAGCCGCGGGCATATATTGTATTCAATAAAATATATTCTAAATCAGTGTAACGCAACGGTCCGACTCTGGCATGTATCCAGATAGTCAAGGTGTCTACTCAATAAGTATTATAAAAATTAATTGTGATCGAAAATTTAAGTTTTTTAATTTTTTAACTTTTTTTTTAGGACACTAAGTGACAATTTCCCCTGATGTTCGACGATTACTGCAATCGAAGTAAAATTTTAAAAACAATTCCATTTAATAATTAAACATATTACAATAATATGTTTGTTTACCTTCATATAAAATTCATTGCTTAATTTAATGATGTACTAGGGTTTGTAACTTATCAAAATGAGACATTCCGGGTATTTATAAGTGTTTACTAAATCTCAGCAATAGCTGTTTCAAATATAAGTTGTTTGTTTTATATTATGATAACGTGGTCCTTAGACCTTAGAGAGGGGGAGCAAACTACTTCAAAGTTAAAATTAGCTGCCTCAAAAAGAATTGCAAAGAAATATCGGTATATTTTTAGATAAAATTAGTTTTATCGTTGGTGGTTTGATAATGAAACGTGTAATGTTTTTAAAATTATTTATATTTTTTAATCTATTCTCCCTTAAAACTAATACACTTACTCCATCAATGTTCTAACATCATTGTCCCGTTTCTGTAGTCATTTTTTTGCAAGATCTGCTCAATACTCCTGTACAGCTCTAATCACTTCTTGATTTCAAGAAAAAAACGCTGTCCCGGATTTTGAGTTTTGGAAACAATAAATGGAGCAAAATCTGGTGAAAAGGGTAAAGGTTTCAATAGCTCATAGTGTAGACCTCTCGATTCTTCTATTGCGAAAATATTACTGTGAGCCAGTAAATCTGTCTGGATGAAAGATAATTTTTTTTCTTAGGCAAATTTGGTTTTTTCGACCAGTTTGGGTAGAAAATTAGAGTAATATGCTTTTTTAACATAGCTAATAGACAAGATGCCTTCCTCATCGATGCCATGACCTTTCCGACTGACGGAACTGTTTCGTCCATATAAAATAATAAATCGATACACAAACTCAGTTTTATTCTTGTTAAAACGCCCAGGTAGCAGCTGGGAACTCTGCAAGGACAGTTCTATTCAGGGAAATTGAATCAGTTTCTGCCTACTGCAGATTCCAGAGGCTTCCTGTCCCGGGAAGTCAGCACCTGCTAAGGGTCCCTTGTCCAGAGTCACGGGTGAAGACCACAACGGCAGCGATGGCAAGGAGGAGGATCGTCAAAAAATGGCAAAGCTGGCGGAAGTGCTTTTTAGGGATGTTATAAAAGCATGCACTGAGAAAGTAAGTCTCCAGAGTCGTAGTGAAGGCAACTTATCTAGGAGATGGAAACTTAAAAATATAAACCTGGTCCTTCCAGATTGGAGGTTGAGACATCGGTCCAACCCCCATTACTGGTAAAAGAAAATAAATAGTTAAAAATTCCAGTAACTGGCCTCGGATAGGAAAACAACGACACAAGCTAAGAAAACGGATAATAAATATTGGCACTTGGAACGTACAAGGTATTTCCCTAAAACTGAATCAGATTACCCCTGAATTTAAGAAATTAAACGTAGACATTACAGTAATGACTGAACATATGGTGTAAGCGAGGATTCTTCAGTGAAAGAAAAATATGTATATTATGAACAACTAGCATATGAAATTTCAAAAATAGGATCATCAAGACAAGTAATCTTTCTAGGAGACATAAATGCTAGAACAGCGACGAAACGTCACGACAAAATAGTTGGTCAATATGGAGAAGACAACGTAAACGACAACTGAATACGACTTATCGACGTATTTCAACAAAACCAATTACGAATCTTTCCAACATCGATTAATACATAAATAAACTTGGGTACAACATTCGAAGAACCTGGACTCCATTATAGATTATGTGATAATGCGACAGGCCTCAAAAATAACAGTTCAAGACGTTCGATCATACCGAGGAGCAACTTGCGGGAGTATCCATTACCTTCTCAGAGCTAAAATCCTACCTTTCATGTCAGTTAAGAATAACAAAGAAATAGAAAGAAATAAACAGGAAAATATCAAAGAACCGAGATGCAATTTGGACAGCTTCACTCAAGACAGCATAAAAAATTTATACCGAAAACGATTAGATGAGAAGCTAACACGAGAAAAATTTGATAATACCGAACAACACCGCAATTACATCAAAAAAGTCTACAAGAAGCAGCCGAAGAAACTTTAGGCATGTCCAAAAAAACAAGAAAAAACAAAAACCACATTGGTGGGACCAAGAAATTGAACAGTTGATAGGCGTTAAAAGGGAAAAATATAGCAAATTCCTCGCTACAAAAACTTACCAAGATAGTATCGAATACAAAGAGATTCAAGCTAAAGTTCGGAAAATGGTAACGACAAAGAAGAATGAGTGTTGGATAAGAAACTGCGCGAAAATCAAGACATACATAGGTGGTAGCAGAAGTACAGAAACTTGGAAAATATTAAGAACCCTCCGACAAGAAAAAACAAAAGAGATATCGCCAATCAGGTTAAAAAAATTGGGCGGTCACTTTTCCAACCTATTAACTGAAAACCGAACAGAATATCAACAACAGAAACCCACAACGGAAATACTTACTACAGCATAACCAATTCGGATTACCAGTAGAGAAGTTAAAGAAATTTGCCAATCTTTACAAACTCGAAAGTCCCTAGGACCCCCCAATATTCCGTTGGAACTATTACAGTTTGGAACAGACAAGCTTCTCAAACAGTTAGCTACACTTTTTTAAGGGTGCATTAATGAAATGGCTACTCCAGAGTGGAAGACTTCCTACATAACTACAATTGACAAGAAGGGAAGCAAAGACGATTGCTACACCTACAGAAGAATTGCTGCCCTGAGTTCGATTTCAAGAGTATATGGAAGGCTGTTAAATAGACGAATTAATGCTAAGTATCATGATAGGGAAGCAGAAGAACAAGCAGGATTTAGAGCGGGTAGATTCATGTTAACCATTTACTCTCCATCTCTCAGATAATATATAAAAGAGTGGGCAGAAATCAAGAAACTCACCTATGTTAACCTTAAAAAAGTATATGATAGCATTCCACAAGAACTTTGAGAATTACTAGAAACTACTAATATAAGTGTCACCTTAATTAAAGCCCTTCAAAAACTATAAGAAAATAACCAGAGTAAAAATAGGACAGTCCACCCTAAAGGGATTCAAAATCAACAAAGAACTAAAGCAGGGGTGCTATTTATCACCAACACTTTTCCAACAGGAACAGGCATTAGATATTTGGAAGAGGAAATGGAGAAACATAGGAATATCTCTCAACGATGCAATTGTATATACTCTGTGTTTTGCAGATGGCCAGATAATACTTGCGCACGACTATGAAGATGCAGAATATGTGATACGGAAGTTAATAGAGGAATATAAAAGGTGGGGCATGGAAGTTAATATTAATAAAACAAAGTACTTTGGTGGAGAACAACAAAATATAATGCTGACAATTTTACACAGTTTAATCTCGTGGCCATCCATTACTACAAATATATTCATGTATTTGTTCCATCATTTCTGATGTTGCATTTTTTAGACGTCCTTCATATGGATCATTTTCAAAGGTCGTGCAGCCACGTTTAACCTTGGCAGCCTATTTCTTAATCGTTAAAAATAAAGGGGATTCCTCATAATCTTTCATCAAAAGAATTTCCTTTGGCGTCAAACCTTCTTTAACAAAGACTTTAAGAATAGCACGATATTCAATTTTATCCATTTTAAGAAATACGCTCCTTCAAACTGCTGAATAAAATTGCCACACAAAATGACTTGACATTCTATATACTTATGACATTTTTACCTCAACGAAGATTTGTTTTTTTGGCACAGTATCTATTGCGATCACCAAGACGAAAAAAATGTATCATTAATTCAATGATAATAAATTCTCAGTACAGTACACGTGACGGAGAATCTTAAAAAACCGAAAAGGCAATACAAGCGCACTATTTAGCTAACTGTCCTAGCCTGTTATGAATTGTTTTCAACGTGTGTTTGTTGCTAAAAATGACTTGGTTAAAAATTTTCCAATTTAAAGTATGTTAAATATATACATATGTTGGAACCTTAGGGACGATTAATTAGTGTACGAAACACTTATAAGATCACTTCGGTGTCTGTTTGTCTGTCACACCCGATTTTCTCCGAAACTATTTGACATAGAAAGTTGAAATTTGGTACTAATATAGAAATTGATGGCCTCATCACAGTCATGTAGTTTTGAAAGCTAAATTTTGACTTAAGGGGTTAGTTTTGAGGGGTGAAATCGGAAGTGAAAAAAAATTTTTTTTTACTAGGTCATCGAGTGTGGTGTCAAATGAAAGCTTGTGAAAACACGAGTAATATATATATATATATATATATATATATATATATATATATATATATATATATATATATATATATATATATATATATAAATGTAATACTTGCGCACACTTTTCTTTGTATTATTTTTAAAAAATCGCTGTCCTCCTACCTTACCTCAAAAAGTACTGGTCAAAAAATCCTGCAAGAGCATGCCTTGCTATCTGGCCTAAATATTATTGCTTACAATTTTATCTTTCAGCAAGACGTCAAAACATTCTTCACAACTGTCAAAGGTATCTTAAAGAGAAAAAAATGCAATGGCCATTTCAATCTTCTGATTTCTTTCTCATCGAACTACTATGGGATAGCGACATTGTAGGTTTAAAAAAACGGTGCAAGTAGGACTTACGTAATTAGTGTTCCGTACTGTTAATTGCTTTTAAAATAAAATTTTTTGTTACGGAGGTATTTGGAGGGATTAGTGACTTCACAAAATACACCCCCAAATGAGTTTTCAACAAAGTTTTTTTCTGACCTTTACTCAAAACTGACGACGTTGAAATTTTTGGTTTTTTTTTCATATACGCGATAATTTTCGTTCAATCTACACCCTGTGGGGAATATTCCAGAATTTTTTCAAAATTCTTTGACCAGTACTTTTTGAGACAAGGGGGTACAGCGATTTTTCACGATTTTTAGTGTTCCGTACGGAACACTTATAAGATCACTTCTGTGTCTGTCTGTCCGTCTGTCACACCCGATTTTCTCCGAAAACTATGTGTCATAGAAAGTTGAAATTTGGTAATAATATAGGAATTGATGGCCTCGTCAGAGCCATGTAGTTTTGAAAGTTAAATTTTGACTTAAGGGGTTAGTGTTGGGGGGTGAAATCGGAAGTGAAAAAAAAATTTTTTTTACTAGGTAATCGTGTGTGATGTCAAATGAAAGTTTGTGAAAACACGAGTAAAAAATACATATATAATGTAATACTTGCGCGCGCTTTTCTTTGTATTATTTTTAAAAAATCGCTGTCCACCCGCATAATCTCGAAAAGACTTATCAAAAAATTTTGAAAAAATTCTGGAATATTCTCCACGGGGTATAGAGTGAACGAAAATTATCACGAGTGCATTACCTTCAATAATTTATCTGATATATAAAAAAAAAACAAAAATTTCAAGGTCTTCAGTTTTCAGTAAAGATTGGAAACAAAGTTTGTTGAAAACTCATTTGGGGTGTGTTTTGTGAAGTCACTGATCGATCATTTTATACCACCCTAACAAAATGTTTTATTTTAAAAGCAATTAACATACTGAGCAATTGTGCAAGTTCAACTTGCACTTGACCGGTTATTTTATTTTAATTTTAAAAGTTAGTTTTTGTACGAAATGGTTCTGTTTTCTGACAAAAATCATCGGTTTTTAGGTGTAAGTTTTTAGATTAGACTGGATTGAAGGTTTTTTATAAAAAAATCTTGCGTCCTTCAGTTATTGATTTTTGGTTTACTATGTAGGAAGTATAAAAGGGTTTTTTCATCATGCCATTACTTCCGTGTGACACCCCCTTTGTCAATTGGCATCCCTCCTCTATAGGTAGCGTTAGTCGTCTTTTTTCCCTTAAAGAGACGCCCTTTGTATCCATTTACCCCCCGACTCTTTTACCTGGCTACGCCGCTGGTATCTAGCTATTCGAAGTTAATTTACGCGACTTAACGTGTTTTATGTAATTATTTATTTATTGTGAATGTACAATTTAAAAAAAAATATATTAGTTATACATTGACAGTAAAGCTTTTCCAATTTAAACATAATACCTAACGGATTTGATTTCTAGCAAGTCTCGAACAGAGCGAATAAGAATATTAAGAAGCAATGTAAATATAGAGAGCGTTCGAATGAGTGTGTGTATCCTCACCCCTTCAAGATATAGCTGGTGTACAAATAAAAGCCCATTAATTCCGTTTAGAGGCTCAACATCATTAATCAAATGTTTAAACGTTTTTCAAGATTTAGCATGTATACCTTATTCTGCGGCCGAGGAGAATTTTCACCTTTAAAAGCCTTTACATTCTCTATAAGTGACGACTTGGACCCCAATGTCGACATGTAAAGTAATCATCCATACTACCTTAAAGGTGACAGAGAGCAAACAATTGGTAATTCAGAGCAAATATTGATTATAATCAGAGAACCCTGTTTCAGCTAGGTGGGGCGATATCACATACTTCAAACACATCTTTGTCAGTCATTCCAAAAATTTCCCGAAGAAATTGATTTCCATAAAAGATGGAGGAAGGGTCTTCGCAATGTCCTGATTTCATACTAATGATTTTTTTTTTATTGTGGAGATAACTCAAAACTAAAGTTTACAGTAACAATACGAAAGCGATCACAGAAATGACATGAATGGTCAATAATTTTATTGCTCGCTTAGAAAACTATCGAGAAAGAAGCGGCTCCATACAGACGACATAATTTTTAATAAATAATGTTCCAAGTATCGTAGGGTAATACCTAATAATCTTTTTACATTACCAATATTTTAAAATTAAACTTTTTATGGGACACTTTGTATATTAATTCAAATATGTATGCACAAAATATTTTGTACTCATCACACCGAGAAAGTCTTGAAAGACTCGCAAGCATGCTTAGTCTATACAATACCAGTTTTTGGTCTTGACACAGAAATAAAACTATTGACGAAAAACCCATTTATGTATGACGTCACTGCGAAGTTAAATTCAGCCGAAGACCAGATTACGTTGGCGTAATGGCTATTTGAAAATCCCATCAAATGCGTAATTATCTGGGGGAGGCACGATGTAAACATATATCTTAACTATTCAATGGATTTCATAAGTCAACTAAACAAATAACTTAGAGGCATTCCAAATTTACTCGTTATTTTTAATTTCATCTAAATATTTCTTAACCTAAGGAATACAAATTATTGTGTGATAAATAATTAGTGAATCTCCCTTTGGCTAATGATACTCTTACTTTATATCTCTATTTTTATCCATTATGGATGATGGTATGTTTTAATCATACGAGGGTTGTATGATCAGTACCTGGCTTCGGCCACAGATGGCGCTACTCCTATTTAAACAATTATATTTTTCGTAAACATAACCTTTCACAAGAATCCTGTCAAATTTTCAAGTCGCTGTGTGTGATTCAGTTTGTGAGTGGCAGCCATTTAAATAGAACAACTTTTGTGATTTTACGACAATGGGAAAACTGAATATCGAGCAGTGATAAAATATGTGTTTTTGAAAAAGAAAACGAATGATAAGATAAAAGCGGAACCCGGCGAAGTTTATGGGGACTCTGTACCTTCGCTATCAACTATAAAATATTGGACACCTGAATTTAAACGCTGTCATACAAACATTTTTGATGAAGAACGTCCAGGTCATCCAAATGAGGTCACTACATCAGCTGATTGAAATATATATGACGATATAGTGATAATTGATTGGGGCGTGAAAGTACGTGAGAATGCTGAGACTGTGGACATCTGAGTTGAACGGGTGCAGAATATTTTAACAACACATTTGGCTGTGAGCAAGCCTTCCGCAAGATAGGTGCCGCGATTGCTCTTGATTGACAATAAACATGCAGTGTTAACTTCAAAAGAATGTTTAACGATGTTAAAGCGCAATCGGAATGATTTTTGGCGTTGAATCATAACTGTTGACAAAATATGGATTCATCGTAGCACAACAGTGGGTTTTCCGTGGCGAACCAGCGCCGAAGAAGGCTAAGGCTACTTTATCGGCCAATAAAATCATGGCCACAGTGTTTTGGGATGCATGCGGCATAATCCACGTCGATTACCTTGAAAAGGGCAAAACGATTAATGAAGAGTATTAGGTCAACTTATTGGATCTTTTCAACCATGCTGCGAAAGAAAAACGTCAGCAATTGGCGAAGAAAAAAATTATCTTTCATCAAAACAATACACGCATGCACACTTGTGTCATCGCTGTGGTAAAATTCCATGGGTTAGGATACGAATTGCTTCCACATCCAGCATATTCGCCAGATTTAGCCCCCAGCGAATATGAAAAAATGGCTCAATGGATGTAGAAGATAGAAAAATGTTGGACTAAGTGTATCGTGCTAAAAGGAGACTATCTTGAAAAATAAAATAAATTGTACACATAAAAATGTTTTTTTTTCTTGTCAAGGCCAGGTACTTATCATACTACCTTCGTATAATCAATCGATAAATTTCACAGCGATTTTTTTCGTCTCTAAAACCGACTTGTCTAACAAAGACACTGGCAATATGATCTGTTATTTTGTTATTACTTTAAAAAACTAGTTATTGATTGATGAGAGAACAGTCAAAAACTACTGAAAAATGAACTTTGTCTTATTTTAGTGGTTTATATTGATTGTTATGTTCGCGGGGAAGAACCTTAAAGGCGTTTGTTATTAAAAACAAACACCAAACATGCCGCTTACTCATTAGCGACAGAAACTCATTTATCTCTACATAAATTACTGTAATTGAATTATCTCTTATCGAAATTTAATTATTTTATGTTTTTATGTTGTCTACGTATGAATGTACATGGCGACGCAAATAAGCATGTCACGACGAGGTGTTTACGACCTATTGAAAATTGAAACCATGAAAGCAAGCAGAATAAAAAGTGCTAAAAATGGTATTACATAGTTAATAAATACTATTTAACGTAAAAGTTTGTTGTTTATTATCCTTGAAAGTTTTTGTTTAACCTATGCAGTTTAGGTCTACATCAAGAGCGGGATAGTCTGTGCAGTTGACCGTAAATTGTTTAGTAAATATTTTTTACACCATACAATGTTTTAAAATAACTTTAAATAATTAAAATATAATTTTTAAAGCAAGGAACTAAAACAAAGAGTTTCAATATATATATATATATATATATATATATATATATATATATATATATATATATATATATATATATATATATATATATATATATATATATATATATATATATATATATATATATATATATATATATCAAAATCAATTTTTAGTGTCCCATACGGAACATTTTGGTACGTTACAGCAGTTAAAGTTTATGTTGCCTGTTAATAGACACCTTAGAAAAAATATAGTAGGTATCGCGCCACCCCTCCAAACCATGTTACGTAAAAATGTATAGCCAAAATTGAATTTAGTTTGGCATGAGTAAGTAAAACTTAACCTTTAAACTTCTAAGGAATAATTGAAATAAATAATCAACATCGCCAAAGTAATTTAAAAAATAATCATTTATGTTATTTGATCTACTAACGGGTTCGTAAATAATAAAGTTGTAAATATGTTATCTTATGAAGAACAATGAAACAAGTCGATATCTTTTGCCTCATTAGGAATACATAATTTGGAACTGGAACTTTTTTAGTGTTCCGTATGGAACACTTATAAGATCACTTCGGTGTCTGTCTGTCTGTCCGTCTGTCTGTCTCTCTGTTCATCATCTGTCACACCCGATTTTCTCCGAAACTATTTGTCATAGAAAGTTGAAATTTGGTAATAATATAGGAATTGATGGCCCAATCGGAGTCGTGTAGTTCTGAAAGTTAAATTTTGACTTAAAGGATTAGTTTTCTGGGGTGAAATGGGAGGTGAAAAACAAATTTACCAGGTCATCGAGTAGGGTGTCGAATGAATGCTTGTGAAAACACGAGTTTAAAAATATGTATGATGTAATACTTGCGCATAATTTTCTTTGGTATTATTTTAAAAGCATGATCAAAAATCCCTGTCCCCCTCCTATCCCGAAAGGTAGTAATCAAAAAACTTTGAAAAAACCCTGGAATATGCTTTATAAAATGTAGATTGAGCGAAAATTAACACGAGTGCCTTACGTTTCATAATTTATCTGGTATAAAAAAAACTCCTCAGTACACACACAGATGAGTACCGAGAGAAAATAATTTTATTTTATTTCTTTATAATTAAACAAATAGTTAGGTAGTAAATATTTATTTTACACTTTCATTACTAGACTCTAGATTGAGCTAGATTGATTTATTGGTTCTTAGGTAGCTAGGATGCTATAACTATATATATTATTGACTAAGAAAAGACATGAAAATACTTATTGGATCTTAAGATATATACATGTCAGGGACCTAATTAACCTAGCCTAGGTAAGAATTTTATTTTATTTTAAAAGCAATCACCGCACGGAACATTAACTGTGCAAGAGTAAAATGAAGCAATATGACGAACGGGAGAAATGACAATTAATTATTACAGAAACTAGATGTCAGCACCATTATTAGTTATGCCCTTGTATATTTATTAGAATAATACATATGCAAGAGTTATATCATAGTAGAAATAGACCTATATCAGTAATTTAATTTGAATGAAGGTCGATCTTAAAGTTGTATAGTTGAAATGCGGTTTTTTTGACAAATTAGAAATTTCATATAAAAATAATACTGCTCAGCTGCTTTAAAGTTCTAGTTCTAACGCAACCTGAAATTCTGTGTCTTATTTCAGATGAGTACCAAAGACGTAAGAAAGAAAAATCTAGATTATAGAGAGTCTGGAACATTTGCGTTTCATATACGAGGCTGGTTTGAAAAGTCTTGGAAAATGGAAATGGACATTGTGACAAATTAGAAATTTCATATAAAAATAGTATTGTTCAGCTGCTTTAAAGTTCTACGCAACCTGAAATTCTGTGTCTTATTTCAGGTGAGTACCAAAGACGTAAGAAAGAAAAATCTAGATTATAGAGAGTCTGGAACATTTGCGTTTCATATATCCAAGGCATTCGACAGCGTTCGGAATGACGAATTGGCTGAATTTTGCTGCAGTGGTATCTTTGAACGTCTTGCGTATGCGTATTGAACTTTCGCATAAATCGTTTTTTTTTTGCACAAGGATCAATTATTAGATTTCATTAAAACATACTCACTATAAAAGCTGAAGTGAGAAAAACAATACTTTAATTTGAAAACTGAATAATGTGATCAGTATAAAAAATCATTTAAATATGCTTTTTTTTCATATTGATGATCCTTAATAGTTTCTTCATCTTACACCATTGGTGAGCAAGATAAAATTTCTAAGAGAATCCAATGTTGTTATTTCTTTACTGTTTATAAACTGTGAGATATTTTTGTTTTAATTAGATTTAACATTTTTCTTTCACATAATTTTCCATTAACATCATTTACTTGTCCCACCTTCCCCTACCACAAGTGTTTGTTTCTTTATTTCCCAAGCTTGAAAACCCTTAAAAAATATAATTACTTTCAAGGACAAACACATAATTATTAAGATCAATAACTTTTTTTTTTATAATTTTTAAGAAAAAAAAATCAGCCGTTAAATTAGTTCAGTTTATCTATGGTTTTTTTCTTATCTATTTAAAATGCTGTAACCTCGACCACCTCACACAGGAAATAAGATAAACATCATAATTAAAAAAAAGTATCTACCGGATAATAATACTACACCCAAGCTGTCACGTGTTTTTTTTTTGCCGATTGTTTGACTTGACTTCACTTACTATAAATACAATAATTTACTTGCTAAGGGGTATCCCGTATACATGACAATTTCCGGTTACCACAAAAGTAACAATCTTGCTATCATCCCTGACAACTGGACGTTTTCTTTTACGGAAAAAATATATTTATTTATTTATTTATTTATTATCAACGGTAACACCATTTCTCCAAAAAACTTCGACAATATTCAAGAGAAAAAAACAATGTGAATGAACAATATAATTAAAGCTAAATCTAAAACTAAAAGTAATAAGTCAGAATGCAGGGTATTACGAGGCTGGTTTGAAAAGTCCGTGCAAAGTCCGAGCGAATGCACCACCGGCGCGTATCGAGGTCATGTTTAGTTAGTAGCATCTCTTGAATGAACGCACACCAAGTTTCAGCCATATTGGTATATTTCTTTGTGTTTGGCATTCGTGTGAATCAAGGAAGTCGAGTGATTTTCAAGAAATGGACGAAAAAGAATTTCGTGTGGTGATTAAACATTACTTTATGAAAGGCAAAACGCCTCAGGAGACTAAAGAGAAGCTTGATAAACATTATGGTGACTCTGCACCTTCGATTAGAACAGTTTATAAGTGGTTTCAAAATTTTCGGACTGGCCATATGAACACAAGTGACGCTGAACGTTCTGGACGGCATGTGGAGGTTACGACTCCAGAAATCATTGATTAAATCCATGATATGGTGATGGATGACAGAAGAGTTAAGGTGCGTGAGATTGCTTAGTGCTGTGGGCATCTCGACTGAACGAGTACATAATATTTTGCATAAACATTTGGACATGAGAAAGCTATCCGCAAGATGGGTGCCGCGATTGCTCACGCTTGACCAAAAACGAAATCGTGAAGTGTTGCAAGGATGGTTTGCAGCTGTTCCAGAAGAATCCGGAGGACTTTAAGCGTCGTTTCGTCACTGTGGATGAAACATGGATACATTACTATACTCCTGAGACCAAACCATAATAATCTAAGCAATGGGTTACCAAGGGAGAATCTGCACCAAAAAAGGCGAAGACCGTTCCTTCGGCCGAAAAGGTTATGGCGACTGTCTTTTGGGATTCGCAAGGGATAATCCTCATCGACTATCTGGAAAAGGGTAAAACTATTACAGGTGAATATTATTCATCGTTATTGGACCGTTTGAAAACCGAGCTGCAAGAAAAACGCCCGCGATTGGCCCACAAGAAAGTCCTTTTCCATCACGACAACGCACCAGCACACACCTCAGCAGTTGTGGTCGCAAAATTAATGGAAATAGGATTCCAACTCGTTTCACATCCCCCTATTCTCCAGACTTGGCTCCCTCGGACTACTATTTGTTCCCCAATTTGAAGAAATGGCTGGCGGGACAAAGATTTTATTCAAACGAGGAGGTGATTGCAGACACTAATGGATATTTTGCAGACTTGGACAAATCCTATTAAACGGAAGGGATCAACAAACTAGAACATCGTTGGACGAAGTGTATAAGCCTAAAAGGTGACTATGTCGAAAAATAAAAAAGGTTTACCCCAAACACATAAGTAGTTTTTATTTTTGCACGGACTTTTCAAACTAGCCTCGTACAATCTAAATTAATCACTTTAAGGGCAAACAGTACTTGACATATAATACCAATGGGAAACTATCCGAAATTTAAAGAAACTCTATAGCGAGGTCAGTTGCTTGACCATATTTTTGAAGCGGTGCCGGTGTACTGGGCCATCAATTGGCAAATTCTGTTTATTAAAATTACGCTGCATTCTAAAGATTGGACTATGCAAGCCATAGTTTCTGGTGACATTAGCTGGGTAAAATAACGACCTGGCGCGGGTACGATATACGGTATGAAAAGATAATTTACTAAGTAAGTACTCACAGTCAATATACCCATTTAATAGCTTAAATAAGAAATGTAGATCAGCTTGCATTCGTCTGTCCTGAAGACTGCACATACTTAAAAATCTTTGTACCAGGTCATAGTTGGTATGTCCCTCAGTTAACGGAATTTTCAGTTTAAAAGAACAGATACGTAAGAATTTTTTTTTGGACACTCTCCAACTGATTAATATGGACATTATAAAAAGGAGACCACACCGGGCTTGCATACTCCAAAATCGGTCGAACGTACGAGCAATATAATAATTTAAACACATTACAAGAAAAATCGGCACTAAATCTATCAATAAAACCCAAACACCTACCGGCTCGCTGCACCACACTTATTTGATGGCCGATGAAAGATAAAGAACAATCAAACATCACACCAAGATCCCTAATCTCATGTACCTATTTAAAACGGTTGTATTTATACTATAGTCGAACTGCATAGGACTTTTTAATCTGGAAAATGATATACAGGAGCATTTATCAGTATTCATACTTAAGCCGTTTAAAGTTGCCCATTGGAAAAATATGTCAACATCCGCTTGCAAAACAAGACTGTTCACAGGACTAGAAATAATTTTGAATAATTTCAGATCATCAGCAAACATGAGAAAAGAAGTATTGGTCAGGAAATCCCTCATTTACAAATAAGAGAAACAATAGGGGGCCGCAGTGAGAGCCCTGGGGAACGCCCGAGGGCACTATACTTAGGTTAGAGATATAATTATTTATTCTTACACTTTGCTGACGGCCCATTAAATAACTCTCCAGCCAACGAAGAATGCGAATGCCGAACCCAAGCGACCCAAGTTTGCTCAACAATAACCGATGGTTTACTTTGTCGAACGCCTTGGAGAAGTCAGTATATATGGTATCAACCTGACAGCCCCTCTCAAATGCGCCCAACAGGTAATCCTCATATGTCAGAAGATTAGATACACAGGAACGAGAAGGCTGAAAGCCATACTGTATATATATATATATATATATATATATATATATATATATATATATATATATATATATATATATATATAAAAAAAGTCATGATTTACCCAACACGTAGTTCTTAAGTAAATACTGAATTTGATATACTCACTCATAGGTACTACATACTATTTTTGTTAAAAATAAATATGACCAAAAAAAAACAAACACAATTTTCGGATTTCGGGAGTCGAAGCACTCTGAAAATGGATGTATAACACCATATATAGGAAGCAACCCCTCAAACCCCCTGACCTACTATGTTTGATCAATGAAAAAATAACACAATTTTCCTCACCTGGATATACCCTAAAAAGGACGTACACGATCTATAGCCCCTTTAACCTCCCCACCTCAATATCCCCTTTAAAATTTCGTATATAAATAATTAAGCCTCTTCGAAAAAACTGGCCTAGGAATCTTTTAAAATTAGTTACTTCTAAGACAATGAATATTCTTATCACAGAACCAAAAAAAATATCCAGGTTCTGAGATTCTAGAAGTTTTTTTTTTAAATTGAAAGTGTATTGTAATAAGTATTTTTGTAAATTTTTTAAGACAATTTATTTTTTATTTTAGATGTGTACTTATAGAAAACTAAAGATGTAGATGCTTATCGAGGGGACGCCAATCGACAGCTCCTCGAAAAAGACCTTTTTGTACTGAAACTTTCAAGAGTTAGACCCTTTTCATTATCACAAACTTAAAATCGATGACCGGGGTGGGAGATGTTTCACTAAAAAGGACATTTTTATAAAATTATATAAAAAACAACCCTATGTTTTAATTTCCAATATATTTAAAGTCACTTGACAATTGTTTCACTATACAATGGCTTCTTCAGAAGTAAATAAGAAAAGCTTTCCTTTTCTTATTTACTTCTGAAGAAGCCATTGTATGGTGAAACAATTGTCAAGTGACTTTACATATATTGGAAATTAAAACATAGTGTTGTTAGTGTTCCGTACGGAACACTTATAAGATCACTTCGGTGTCTGTCTGTCCGTCTGTCTGTCTGTCTGTCTGTCTGTCTGTCTGTCTGTCCGTCTGTCTGTCTGTCCGTCTGTCACACTCGATTTTCTCCGAAACTATTTGTCATAGAAAGTTGAAATTTGGTAGTAATATAGGAATTGATGGCCTCATCAGAGCCATGTAGCCTTAAAAGTAAAATTTTGACTTAAGGGGTTAGTTTTGGGGGGTGAAATCGGAAGTGAAAAAAAAAAAATTTTTTACTAGGTAATCGAGTGTGGTGTCAAATGAAAGCTTGTGAAAACACGAGTAAAATATATATATATATATATATATATATATATATATATATATATATATATATATATATATATATATATATATATATATATATATAATGTAATACTTGCGCGCACTTTCCTTTGTATTATTTTTAAAAAATCGCGAAAAATCGCTGTCCACCCGCCTTATCTCGAAAAGTACTTATCAAAAAATTTTGAAAAGAACCTTGGATATTCTCCACGGTGTGTGGATTGAACGAAAATTATCACGAGTGCATTACCTGTAATAATTTATCTGGTATATAACAGAAATTTCAAGGTCATCAATTTTCAGTAAAGATTGGAAATAAACTTTGTTGAAAACTCATTTGAGGTGTGTTTTGTGAAGTCGCTGATCATTTTATACTTCCGTTACAACATTTTTTTATTTTAAAAGCAATCAACGTACGGAACACTAATTGCGCAAGTTCAACTTGCACTTGACTGGTTATTTTTTATATAATTTTATTATCAATTTCCAACAAGTATCGGCTAACACAATCAAAGAACACTTTTTTATACGTTAAAACTTTGAAAGTCTTGTACTAAATAAACTTACCTAACACTCCATCAAAAGCTGACACAGCAGCTTTCAAGCTGACAGAGTGGTTGACACGGTCAACACTTAAAAGCAAGCAGGCATATGTGGTTAATGTAAAATAACTGAAAACGAACAAGGCCCATTTTTCACCAGTTTACCCACTATTCTCTTATTCATCAAATCCATCCCCAGACGCGTTGCGCCGTATTACAGCTCGTCAGTCAGGTTAGGATTGACAAACAAGAGAATAGAATCCTACCTTCTGTTCTCTTGTTTGTCAATCCTAGTCTGACTGACGAGCCGTGATACGGCGAATAAGAGAACAATGGGTAAACCGCTGCCTTGATTGTAAATAATAAAATTATTTGATGGTTTTGCATTTAGGGGGTTTAGCATGTTTCTACATAGTTAATGGTAAAAAAAATGATTTTAGTATTCTAGTAACTGATTTCTTTATATTTTGTAAATAAAACATTTTTAAAAATAATTATTATAATCATTACTGATGCAATCAATGTACAAAGTAAATAAAGAATAATAATGGTATGTCGGCATCATAAAATTTATCATTTATTTTGCTTAACTCATATTTTCGATAACAAAATTATTGTGAAATTATTAATACAAATATCTCCGCATACTTTTTGTTACTAATTTAATACTAGTCTGGCTGTTGTAAATCTTATAAATTATCCGCTGTTAGCAAATTAAAAAGAATTTAAACAATAAAATCTGACGGTTAGCAAGGATTCGTTACCACTACATTGGCATTAAAATGGAGACAACTTTTAATTAAAAATAAAAAACTTTCCGAACAGTAAATTATTGTATTAAATGGTTAACTAAATGCACTTCCACAGCGTGACGTATGTATGTACCTGTGTGTAAAAAAAAAACTTTATCATTTATTTTCTTACAAATTAACAAATACCTATTAAATTAAAAAGAGTTTAAAGATAATGATTATTAAATTCCAATAAATACTTCCAACAATTAATTATACGTATTTAATAATATATTTAAAACATATTAAATAATACTATGTCCTAATAAAGGTGGACTAAAAGTTAATGTACTGTAATAATCTTCTTTGAAAACAGACAGACACACTAGTACAACGACAGTGTCAGTAAATGATCAATGACCACTGCTCATAACAAAATGGTTATTTATTTCAAATGATTATAAACACTAGCAGTCTTTTTGCAGATAAATTTATAACGGTGTGTGTTTAAAATTTTCAAAATTTTACATTTCTTACGTTTCAGATTTAGGTCAAAGTTTCATCTTTAGGCAATTTCAATGTTATTGGTTTATAATTTATTTTACATTTTTACCATTCCTATTTCTATATACAGTCGACACTGTTTATAGTGAAACTCTATATAGTGAAAAACTCTTTATAGTGCAATTTTTTCAAGACCTAGAATATCTTACATACATAGCAATATATACGGATTTTCTCTTTATATAGTGAAAAACTCTCTATAGTGAAATTTCGGTCAACATTTTGGTCTTTCACTATATAGAGAGTCGACTGTATATAGTTTCATTTAAAATGTATTTTTACTACAGAATTGATATAATTTTATAAAACACATAATTATTAAATTCTATTAATCTGTCTACTATAGTTATACCTGTAAAATAAATTTCCTTAGACGCAGTTAAAATGTTGATTTGCAAATGCCATTATTTGTAAATGCATGACTTTGACACCAGACAGGCAATATAAACTTTAACATTGAAATCTCATTCACCAATCTGATAATCTGGTAAAATTATCTATAATATGAGTATATTAAAAACACAAAAATATTACTTCTGCGGAATATTTTTCCATATATCAAGTTTAACAAATTTAAATATTATAAATTTTAAATTTAAAGTACCGTTGTGTTTTACTCTAAATAAAACTCTGTTTTAACACCAAAGAATTTTAAAATTTTACGATTCGGCTCTGTGGTTGCTGAATTTACTGTGTCCGTCTGGTAACACTACAGTTTCTACTGTCAACAATATTGGTTTTTTTACGGCCGTAATTGTGACTAATTTGCCTTGCTTATACTATATTTCCACTAATTCTCTAATTTTACCGAAGAAATTATAGTCATTATAAATAGAACAAGTAAGAAACATTTTTTTATTAAGACGTTTATGCAATTTTTTTTGTTAAAAGTGAAGTCTATATCTGCTTTTCAATATAGAAGGGAGAAAGAAAAAATAAATCATTTCATGTCTATTTAATATCAATAATTTATTATAAAAAATAAATACATCACATCAGAAAGCACAGCTTTCATCTCTTACCTACTAATATTTACAAAAAAGTATCAAACATCGACATCTTACTTCTCTAGCAAATCTAATACCACAGTTAATTAATACCTTATAAAAAACAAATCTTAAAAACACAAGCTGTCTGGAATATCTAGACTTTTTACCCTGTAAAAATACCTTAAGCAAACAACATTTCTTTAGGATTTTAAAATAAATAAATATTAATCTAAATTTTCTATTTTCTTGTTTACTTTGAAAGGGCTAATTTCAAAAATTCCTCTCTGGTTTTTTGGTTGTCCCTAAATTCTCCCAGCATGGTTGATGTGACAGTTTTGCTGTTGATCTTTTGTACTCCCCTCATTACCATACACATGTGTCTGAAAAAAAAAAGAAAAACACTTTTTTAAAAACTAAAAAAATGAACTTTTTTTAAAGATGCTTTAAAGAACTTCACATTGTAAGATAGTCAAACTAAATGCAATGATTAACAAGTAAGTATGACAAATTTATTTAATAATTATGAAAACATGAATACTTACGATCCTTCTACCACAACGGCAACACCATTTGGTTGTACAGCCTTCAATACAGCTACGGCAATCTGTTTTGTAAGTCTTTCCTGAACTTGCAATCTTCTCGAATATACTTCTACAATTCTAGCCAATTTACTTAATCCTAGAACTTTTCCAGATGGCAAATATCCAATGGAAACTTTTCCAAAGAAAGGAACCAAGTGATGCTCGCACATAGAGAACATTTCGATATCTTTGACTACCACCATCTCATCATGATTTTCGTCGAAAATTGCGTCATTAAGGATTTCTTCAAGGGTTTGATCGTATCCTTTTGTAAAGAACATCATGGCCTTAGCTGCCCGTTCTGGGGTTTTTAGGAGACCCTCTCTGTCAGGGTTTTCTCCTAATGCACTGAGTAAAGATCTGTATGACTGAGCCATTTCTGGTATTAAGGCTTCCCTTGTAGGTAGGTGAAGTCGGTTTTCATGATATGAACACTTTTCATTACCTTTAACACAGTGGCATTTTGGCAGTGCTAGTTCTTTTCCTTTAGATTTTCCGGAATAATCAGTTTCACTCTTTGATACACCATTACTTACTCCGTTAGTATGTCCGTTTGTATGGGCTTCTGCTTGTCCATTAGTAGCTCCATTGGTATGTCCATTGGTGGTAATAGTTTCGTTTTGTTCTAAGAGTAAGCTAGCTTTTCTAGGATTCACTGGAACTGATTTAATTTCTTCTTGTTGACCGTTTACAACACCGATTTCAACCATTTTTAAAAATGTATTTCAACAAACAAATAACTTTGAAAATTAATTAAAAAAATAAAGTTCTTAAGCAACTAACCGTAGTTATATGCAAAAGGTTAGGATGTCAACAAACTATCACAACTAAGGATTCATTTGTTATATACGATTTTTAAGTACTGACGTCACGCGCCATTGAATTGACTCCTCCTTAAGCAAAATCCGTATCAATCAACTGTTATTCATATTCTCGTAATTTTCCGTTCTCTTTCTTTCATGCTGCTTACGACTGATTATCCATCTCTGTCTGTCGTCGACTAGTGGATACAATTCTAATAATGAGAGCCCCTACAAGTGTAATAAGTGATGACCGAGCTGTTTTTATAGGGTACAAAAATTCATCTTGTTTCAAGTAGCTTTGTCACAAATTATATATTTTTTAAATCTACGTAATTAGATCACTTATAAATAATTAATATTTTACAAAATAAAAATAACAAGTGAGAGAGGAATTATGTATGAGTCTACGTATTAGACCACTTACAAATTAATTAATAAATTACAAAATAAAGATAATAATTGCCGCGTCTACGTTACTCTTGTTTCTTTTACACAGGGTGCTTAGGAAGAATTTTTAACAATTGATCTCCAAAATATCTTTTTAGTTGAGTCTAGAATCTATAAAGAGGGAAGGAAAGGTTTAACGTAAGCGGAAGAAAATTTTCTATAGGCTCCCTGTTTAGGTGCCCGTTGCCAGCAGAATCCAAGACTTATAGTGGCTTGCCGGAATGTTGGGCAAAGTTTTACGGAATGTTAAAGCTTTAATATCAAATCTGTGATGACGATGATTATTGTGCAAACGTTTAAAAGGAGAAACAAAGAAGAAGGATAAGCCGTTTTACTATTGTTCCCTATAGTTTTAAATGTGTATATTGTACAATACTAATAAAAAATTATATCTAATTTGTAAACATAAAATTCACTTTTATATGGTTAAAAGAGAAAATTCTACTTACTCCTTACAATTATCGATTTGCTAACACAATATTAAAATGAAAATAATTTTTTTGGTTTTTGATCACTTTTGCAGTGGTTTTTACATCTAGCAATTTGTTAGTGTTGGTAATTTTAATTGTCGCAATCATCCATCACAATTCAAGACACATTGCTATCCAAGCGGCTTTATTATTTGATCTGCAATTAGAAGATTTTTTACTTCTTTTTTAATGGGGATTTTACGATATAACTTATCGTTTTTAGTGTTCCGTACGGAACACTTATAAGATCACTTCGGTCGCCGTCTGTCTGTCTGTCACACCCGATTTTCTCCGAAACTATTTGACGTAGAAAGTTGAAATTTGGCATTAATATAGGAATTGATGGGCTCATCAGAGCCGTGTAGTTTTAAAAGTTAAATTTTGACTTAAGGGGTTAGTTTTGGGGGGCGAAAACGGAAGGGAAAAAAAAATTACTAGCTTATAAAATACAAGTTCAAAAATATATATAATGTAATACTTGCGCACGCGTTTTTTTGTATTATTTTTAAAAAATCGCGAAAAATCTCGAAAAGTACGGATCAAAAAATTTTGAAAAAAGTCTGGAATATTCTCCACAGAGTGTAGATTGATCAAAAATTACCACCAGTGCGTTATCGATCTCGTATTAAAAAAAAAAAAAAATTCAAGGTCAGCAGTTTTCAGTAAAGATTGGAAAAAAACTTTGTTGAAAACTCATTTGGGATGTGTTTTGTGAACTCACATTTTTATTTTAAAAGCAAAATTAACGCACGGAACACTAATTGCGTCTAATTTGCACTTGACCAGTTATTTTTTATTGAATATTTTTTGTGTTCCCAAAATACAGAAAAAGCCAGCAAAAAAACTTTTGTCTAAAGATAAAAAAAATGATGCGACATGTGATCGTTAATAGTGTATTACTCATATATGATAAGAGAAAATTTTTAGTGGCTCTCTATGACTTGTATCTTTAAAAGTATGGTAGTTTTTAATATAGAATAGCTCCCAGCATGTACCTTTTAAATTTTGTGTTTATTTTTAATTTTTTTTTACACCTATATCGCTTAAGATTATTTGACACAAAAATGAAAAATGTGAGTATTTTAATTACTGCCCATAGTAAATATTTTAAACTTTAATCAAAATACTTGTACCTGACGCTAGGGTTTTTTTTTATAACATTAGCTGTGTTTACTGATAAACAATTGCTTTAGAAAATTCAGGGGTTAGACCATGCTCAAAAGATCTTAAGTAAAGATCTTTGAAGGTGATTATGTCAAATTCGTTTCATTTTTAATATAAAATTTATATTATATATCTATATCTATATATATATATATATATATATATATATATATATATATATATATATATATATATATATATATTATATTTAATATAAAATAATGCAGGTAATAAAGTTGATTTAAAAATGAAATAAATTTATTTATTGGTGGATTGTTAAAGAAGGAATCTAAAAAGTCTTATTATATTTTATGAACCCACCCAAGATTAGAAATAATGAAAAAAATAATATAATTTCCAGATTCTTTGACTGCAAGACTACGAAAACGACTTATAATACGATATACTCATGTCCTCCCGCTTATCCTTTCTCTAACCCATTATATTTTTGACTATAAATAATATTGCCTCTCGTTTGTTGATTATTTAAACAAAAAAACAGGAATAATTTTCATGATTATTGAAACCGTACAAAATTTATCAACCTTCACCCCTTTCCCTGAAGCGACATCACTCAGAAACTAAAGATTCATTCCTATTTCAAGTATTATTTGTATCGTATTTGGAACCGAAATCTCATTTCATTCGACAATTACGATGCTAACAGACAGATATACCGACAGATAGATGGAAATTAAAAACCATATTTTTTGTGATGTGAAGAAAGGGAAAACTGTCGGCGGGTGTGTTTTTCACTAATGCAATACTTCCTTTAGTGAAGGAAGTAAAAAGTATTTTAAAACTTAAGATCGAGAATCTTTTATTGACAATTAGAGAGGTCAAACCTAACACTATTCTTCAATGAGGTGAACTAATTATGATTATACATTTGTATCTTAAAACATGACAGTACCCTAAATAACTTAGCCTAGGTGATGGGTTTTATATATATATATAAATGTGGTGAGAAAACTTAAGATATCAAAACTTAAGATATGTCATGAGTATAAACTCAAAATTAACTTAAGATTAAAGCTGATCCTGTGGTAGGGAGTCGGAGAGTCTTAGGTAGTGACGTCTGGTGTTGGGTGGAGGTCCTTAGGCGTTGGGGTAGTGAGTAGCTTTATCCAGGACTTTGAGCTGAGTGTTGGTCACGAATTTCCGGATTGTGGGCATTTGAAAGTCTCGATGAATCTGGGTGTTACGGACAAACCATGGGCCTTTGGCGAGCATTCGAAGGGCCTTGTTTTGAACGGACTGAAAGGTGGATCTGTGAGTGTGTGATACTTGACATCAGGCCGGACTGGAATAGGAGAGACTGGCTCTGATGATCATTTTGTAAATTGTCAATTTGTTGCGTGTTGACAATTTTCTGGACTTGTCTAGAAGACGGTATGACTTGCCGAGAAGCTTATTGGCTTTGGTGGGGGAGGTAGTAACCTGGTCCTTCCATATTAGTGGCTTATTGTTGTGGAGGCCCAGGTACTTGATGCTGTTGGTCCACTGGAGTCTGATGCCTTGAAAAGTGAGGCTTCTCGGCATAGTGCTGGCAGATTTATTGTTTGGATCTTGTCTAGATTGATCTGTATTCTTCAACGTTCGAACCAGAGGATTAACACGTTGAAGTGGCGTTGAAGGCGGCTGATGATGATCCTGGTGGACTTGATGGTGGCAGTGATGACGTTGTCATCGACATACATGAGCAGGAAGGTCTGGTCCGACTTGGGAATGTCGATAGTGAAGATGTTGAATATGTGGAGGGCGAGGACGGAGCCTTGGCGGATTCCTCGTATGGACTGGACGTCGGAGGTGGTCTAGTCGACTCGAACTTGGAATGTACAGTCCGAAAGGAAGGAGAGGACCAGTCGCGTGATGCTTGTAGGATAGCCGTGACAGATGAACTTGAGGATAAGAGCTTTGTGCCAAACTCGGTCGAAGGCTTTGGAAATGTGAAGAAAGCCCCAACCTGGTGTTTGCGATTGAAACTGTTGATGATGTGTTGGGTGAGAGCTGAGGTATGATGTATGGTGCTGTGGGAGGGTCGAAACCCAAACTGTTCGTTTGGAAGGACTCTGAACGCTGAGGTTTTGACTCGGAAGATTTCAAGGATAACTTTTTTCGCCATTTTGGCTAGGTAAGTAAGTAGGCTAATTGGCCAATAGTTGCCAGCCTCGTGAGAGGGGTGCCGGATTTCTTGATTAGGATGATTTCAGCTTTGTTCCAGAAGGGTAATAAGTACTTGCGTCTGAGAATATCGTTTATAACGTTAGCAGCTTCTGTAATGTGAAAATGTGTCACGGTACTTTCCATTAACGTTGAACAAGAAATAACCAATGAAAAAAAGAAAAAAATACCGCAGTCGTATTATAATTGAACTAGTAAACCAATTTGAATGTATAATTCCGGTAAAACCCAATAAACAAACCCACCCATTAAAACTTCTTGCTTACGCAGTGGCTTTCACACAACTGCATTTCCTAAAAGCGGCTTCGGAATAGGTAGCAAAATTCCAACTACTTATAAACTACTTTATGTTAAACTTTTTACAGGTAAACCCACTAATTAAGATGCTTTCCTTGTTTAGCTAAAGCGGTGAGAATGTGACAGACTTTACCCACTAGTAAATAAAAGAATCGGTCGTGATTTCATCTAGCTGGCTATGACAAATCTTATAAATTATAAGGATAAATTTAAATTATACAAATAAATTGGTATTTTTATTTTCTTGTAAGTTTTACTTAATTTTCTTTTTCTGGGTATTTTGTTTACAACTTTGTTAATGATTAAAAATTAGGGTTTTTAGATATGTTACTAATCGTGTAAAATACGTTAAATTATCATAAGTGCTCTTAGTAAAAGAGAAAAAGTTTCGCCGATCGGCCGATTGTTAGTTGTTTTAAAAAACATATATATATACATATATATATATATATATATATATATATATATATATATATATATATATATATATATATATATATAAATATATATATATATATATATATATATATATATATATATATATATATATATATATATATATATATATATATATATATATATATATATATATATATATATATATATATATATATATACTACAGTCAGAAAGTATTTAGCTATCTAATTATTTCAGTCCCAAGATAACAAAAACCCAGATAATATATTTTTTTAATTTCAATGAATTATTATTTGTTTTCACATTATTTACAGTCTAGAAAATCAGAAAAATATTCATGATTTTCCAGGATTTTTTCTCATCTATGTGACCTCCTTTGTTTTTAATTACCGCTTTACAGAGTTTTGACATTCTCTCCAGTAGTTTCTTTAGAGTTTCTTCGGTTATTTTAACCCATTCTGCTTGTAAAAGTTCCCACAAGTGATTTTCTGATGTTGGATTGAGTTTTCGAACACACCTGTCCAAATGCATTTCGATGGGGTTCAAGTCGGTTGATTGTGGAGGCAAAGTCATCACTTCCAGGACGTCATCGGATTTCCATTGATCTAATTTGTTTAGCAGAATGTTTAGGGTCGCTGTCATGCTGAAAAATAAATTTCCACTGAAAAATATCTCTTCCAGAAGGAAGCATTTGAGTTGGCAAAATTTCTTGATACTGTTCTTTTCGCATGATTTCTTCTATCTTTAAGATTTTTCCAACTTTGCCGTTGCCAAAACGACCCCAAACCATTACTGAACCTTCACCATGTTTTACTGTAGGCAACTGACAGGCTTCCAACATCCTCTCTCAACTCATCAATTTGAACCGACAATTTCGAATTTAAATTCGCCGCTCCAAAGGACGGAATTCCATTGTTCTGATGTTCAGTTTTCATGTTCTCGGCCCCATTCTAATCGTTTACGTTTATTCACTTGCCTAAGAAGTGGTTTCTCACTGCAACTCTCCCGTGTAGTCCACCTTCTGCTAACCTGTTCTTGACGGTTGTCACGCTGATGGGGATGGGCCGCTCCAGGTTTACTTGAGCCGTGATATCTGGTGCGGTTAGGCGGCGATTACGTCTGCTGTCTTCAGCGGGAGTCGTTTTTCGAGGCTTTCCAGAACGTTTTTGGTTGAGAATTCTATGTCCTGCAGAAAATTTTTTTACGATGTAGTCTACCGTTCTCCTTGGCATCCGCATATCACTCGCGATTTGTCGGCTCGAGTGACCATTTTGATGTCTCGCAATTATCAGAGCCCGATTTTCAACGGAAACTTCTTTTGTTTTTGGCATTTTCACAAAACAATTGAGCCTGTATCAATGATAAAGTACTGTTTGTGAATGGTTAATTTCCAAAAGGGCAATGGTATTTACAGCATAGTTTTTATCATAAAATGTCACTAGGAATTTCCATAATCCCTAGAAACTTGAAATGAGTAGTAACTTTCCTTACTTCAACTGGAATTCACAGAACTCGTCTCAAAACGATTATCATGTAAAACTTGGAAATTTGTTGTAATTGGTTTTTAATTTGCGATTTCACCAAAAAGGCTTATCTAAACAATTTTATGATGGACACTTGTTAAGAACAATTAAATTTACCTAATATAATAAAAGGGTTTAATTAGGTATTAAATTTTGGCAATTACATTGAAATTTCTAGGTGGCCAATTACTTTCTGACGGTAGTGTGTGTGTATATATATATATATATATATATATATATATATATATATATATATATATATATATATATATATATATATATATATATATATATATGTAGTAGTGGTTTTTCGGGTATCCCGTGTTAGCTTAAAGTCCCTTAATGGACGAGATTCCATCGAAACGTCAGCGAAACCGTCCATCAAGGGACTTTAAGCTAACACGGGATACCCGAAAAACCACTACTACATTTCACACCCGTGAGAACATTCGTCAAAATATATATATATATATATATATATATATATATATATATATATATATATATATATATATATATATATATATATATATATATATATATATATATATATATATATATATATATATATATATATATATATATATATATATACATATATATATATACATATATATATATATATATATATATATATATATATATATATATATATATATATATATATATATATACATATATATATACATATATATATATATATATATATATATATATATATATATATATAATATATATATATATATACATATATATATATATATATATATATATATATATATATATATATATATATATATATAATATATATACATATATATATTACGGGTGCGGCGCCAAAATCCGGACAAATTAAATATTTTTTTGAAACATAATTTTTATTGCAAAAATGGAGAAGTTAATAATTATTTTTTTTTACTAAATTGTTTGTTAGGTCATAAAAAACACATTTACTCAATATAACCCCCTTTTGCTTGAACGATCGCCTCCATTCTCGGTTTGAAGCGGTCGCAGGCCCGTTTTAATGAATCACGGTCCATATCGGCGAATACCGCTTCAATAGCGGCAATGTACAGTGAGAGTGTGAGATATATGGAACTCTACTTTCTTTATAAATTTACAAGAAAAGTGAGTTTATAGGTGGATTCTGCATTACTTCAAACTCAAAAAGGAACTGCTGCTGCTGTGCCGATTGTCGTTTGGCGGGACATTTGAATTTTCTAAAGTTTGAAATCCCAAAGTTAATCTTGTTTGTTAAAATATCGAAAAAATTTAATAGAAAAAAGTGTTTAGACATTCATTTTATGGTAATATGCAAAATTATAGATAGATAGGACAAAAATCGTATTCGTCAGTTTTTGACCAATAAAAATATTTTTTTGATTTTGAAATATATTTGTTAGATTAATACAAGAATTTAAACATTTTATTTGTATTTTAAGTTATGTTTTTCTTGTTTTACAATCAATAATTAAAAAATTCTAATTTTCATAAAATCTTTACCCTATTACATGCCGTTTGAGGTTTTTGTTTTTTAAACGATCATAGGATTTTTATTGCAAAACATAAAGGAAAACAAGTACATTAATAGTTACTAACGAACGATAAATTTATTCCAGTACTTGAGATTTTGCTTACAGTACAAATTTATATTCACCTATATTGACATGTTATGTATATAATTAGATAAAATATACAACCCATTCACAATATTTAAGTTTTCCTAATAACTTATTACATATTTACCGTAAATAATATAATGCAATTTTACTTTAGCTTTTCATAAAGTTGACTATGAATGTAACAAAAAAGAATTATGTTTGTATTACCTAAAAACTAAAAATCAGTGTTTATATGTTCTATTGGGATTCTCCCACGAAGCAGGAGTCGACGCAGTAGCTTCATAAGGGTTTCCATCTTCAAGAAAGCCTGAATACTCATTCGTTTCTGAAAAGTTGATCGCGACTGTTTTTTGGGACTCCGAAGGAATTTCGTTTATCCAGTCCATGGAAAAAGATCCACAATTAATGGAGAGGCTTATTGGAAGACGAAAAACGTCCCAATTTATGGCCAATCAAAATTTGGCTACTGCATGATAACTGCAGAGCCCGCAAGGTTCGCACATTTGACGACTTTACCGAAAGCTGTGGATTCAATGAGTTACAACAACCATATATATATATATATATATATATATATATATATATATATATATATATATATATATATATATATATATATATATATATATATATATATATATATGGGACGTTCTTTGTTTGATGGATTTTAGTGATCTTGGGCTTAAAATGTCGTTATTGATCCCTCTTTATGAGCTAGTGTGGCCTTTTGGAAAATTTCAAAATGGTGGCTCAATATAGCGGACCGAAGTCAGAGAAAAATCAATATTTTAGAGAAAAAAATTAGCAAAAAAAAAATTTACGGCCGATTCGATTGGTTTTGGGTGCAAATTGTTTGTAATTGACAGCCCTAAAAAGTTGAATAGGTAGGTTGGCGAAATCCAACATGGCGAATCCAAGATGGCGGCTGAAACCTCAAAATCGTCGAAAAAAGAAAAAATCAAGGCTCTGACTAGAGTTTTTGACATTTAACCTGATTATAATGGCCTCAAATGTTGTTTCAATCACTCATTACATATACAGGTTATTATGAATCCAAAATGGCGGCCCCGATTAACCTTAAAATGTGATAAAATCGGTAAAAAAACGGTGAAATTTAGGTGGAAACAGTCCCGAACGAATATATCGATGGTTCATAGATCGTCAAATGATTGCTTTTCTGTATCATGAAGTCAAACTTCATAAATCAAATATCGTGGAGTCAAAATGGCGTCAAGCAATGCCTTATATAAGGAAAAACCCACTGTCAAATGAACTCAAACAACCCATTTATTTGAAATTCTTAAGCAAAACGTGTTATCTCGTGGTGGTGGAGAAGTTATAGTTCTCCTTTCTACAATTTGTACAAATCACAACTTTTTCAGAAATATCAGGATGCTTGGATAAAAATGAATTTGAAACCCGGCGCAGATCTTTTCCTTTATGCCCTTCTTTACCGAAGGGATTACAACATCTATCTTGACTAACTTTTTCAGAAGAATGTGACATGACTGTCACATAAATATTGAACATACAAGGTTAGATTTAAAATAGTTATAATAAATGGAAATATTATAATGATGGAAATATTATAAAATATATGATTATCCAACTATATTTTATGACTATTATGAAATATATCAAGGAATGACTGTTTTTTTAACGCAAATAATAAAAAAAGAGTATTTAATGGTGCTCTCTATTAAGTTTATCTAAAAGTCGATTGAACCGAATTTTAGTCTCTAAAACTCTTCTTAAAATCTTCTTAAAATATTGATCTCAATAATTCATATTTAATTAGGAAAAAATGCTATAATGTGTACAGAAAAGGTATTTTCAGACCAAACAATTGGAGAATATTTTATTTTTAAAGAGCCGTTACATGATTTTCACTGTTTTTGGAGAATATTCAGAATTCTATATCTTTAAGAGTCAGAAGGGAAAACCTCATCGTCATCGAAAATTTTATTACAATAAATTTTGTATTCATATTTATTGAAGCGGGCTATAGAAGTAGTCGCGAAAGTGAAAAGTTTTCTATTTCACCGCTAGGTGGCCATTAATATACTCGTTCTGGACTGTTTCCACCTAAATTTCACCGTTTTTTACCGATTTTATTATATTTTGAGGTTAATCGGAGCCGCCATTTTGAATTTTAGATTCATAATAACCTGTATATGTAATGAGTGATTGAAACTCAACATTTGAGGCCAATATAATCAGGTTAAGTGCCAAAAACTCTAGTCAGAGTCTTGATTTTTTCATTTTTCGACGATTTTGAGGTTTCAGCCGCCATCTTGGATTTGCCATGTTGGATTTTACCAACCTACGTATCCAACTTTTTAGGGCTATCAATTATAAACAATGTGCACCCAAAACCAATCGAATCGGCCATAAATTTTTTTTTTTGGCTAATTTTTTACTCCAAAATCCTGATTTTTCTCTGATTTCGGTCCGCCATATTGAGCCACCATTTTGAAATTTTCCAAAAGGCCACACTAGCCCATAAAGAGGAATCAATAACGAACATTTTGAGCCCAAAGTCACTAAAATCCATCAACATGAATTTTGGGCAGAGCCTTGTTCCGTTTGACAAAGAACGTACATATATATATATATATATATATATATATATATATATATATATATATATATATATATATATATATATATATATATATATATATTTGTGTGTGTGCGTGTCTGTGTGTTTGTATATAAGGCTTCTGATTAAATTTGTAGTATTTTATTTAACTATTTTAGAAATGTAAAGCGGCCCGCACACGGTCAATAATATTGTCAATATAGAAAAGTATTGTCAATACTATTGATCGTGTGCGGTAGGTATTGAAGTTGGTATTGATGAAATAATTTTGTATTGACGAAAATCTAAATTTTTTGATATTCAAACATCAATACTGCAAAGTGGTAGGGATATTGACAATACTATTGATAATGTGAGGCGGCTTATCAATACTTTCTTCAATACTTAGTTGAAAAAAAAATTTCGTCGAGGTCGGAACTAGTTTTTAATTGTTATATTTGTTTTATAAACTTAATTTTTAAAAAAAGAAGTAGATTCTTTTACAAGCCAAAGTAGAACCTGATTTTAAATAACCTTCTCTGTTCTCTGTCTCTTGAGTGCCTTGTGCAATGTTTATAAACAGTGGTAACTTTAGTGTTTTTATATTAATTATTATTTATCTTTTTAAAAAATGAGTAATGGAACAGAGGAAATTGGTGATAATCCTGAAGTTGGTGAAAATTTAAGTGAAACGGATACTGAATATTTAAAACATTTTATTGAAGTTTATGAGACTCTCCCAGAATTATGGAATCCACGCTTACCAGCTTACAAGAACAGAAACAGTCGCAAAAAAGCAATACAAAAACTAATTCCAATCTATCAAAAACTTAAACCCAACGCAGATGAGGCGGAAGTACGAAAAAAAATTAACGCTCTGAGAACCAACTACCGAAAAGAAGTAAAGAAGATAATAACATCTAGGCGTTCTGGTTGTGGCGAAGATGAAGTATATACACCAACTTTGTGGGTTTTCCATGCCCTTCAATTTCTGGGCGACAGTGAATTTCCTGTGGATTTCGAGGTGGATTTCAATGAATCAGTGGTAAGATAGCAAAAAAATTTATTACATAATTTACAAATAGGTTTATCATTAATTATATATTATATTTTTCATAATAACGTTATTATTATAAAATGTTTGGGTTAAATTCGTTTACCTTCATTATTAAAATAATCACGAAGTTTATCTCTGACCACCTTGGAACAGTTATTGCTGTTTTTGGACATGGTACACTGTAGTGGTGTCATATGGGAATTAGCCACATCATCTTGAGTATCACGTTGCAAGTAAGCAGTAACTCTTACTGCTAAATAATTGTGTAAGTAGCAGGATGCCATAGTTATTACCCTGGCTTTTTTAGGTTCCAAGTAGATGGCTTTATTGAATACACCAAATCTAGCGGCAAGTATTCCAAAACAGTTCTCTACGGATACTCTAGCAGAGGATAACCTCAGATTAAATTCCTGACTTGCTGAATCAACTTTCGTTTGAGAGTAGGGCTTCATTAGGTCGGGTGTCAGTGCAAAAGCTTCGTCACCGACAAATACAAAATTATGAATTTGTGATGTGTTAGGCAGAACAGTGGGTTTTGGCAAGTTGAGCTTGTTATGAAGTAGAAGATTCCCAAATTTTGAGTAGAACAACACCCCGCCATCTGATACTTTACCGTTAGTTCCAACATCAATCATTATAAACTTTCTATTTGCATCCACAAGTGCCAGTAAAACTATACTATAAAACCCTTTATAGTTATAGTACTGAGACCCAGACTGTGCTGGTTTTTTAACAGCTATATGCTTCCCATCTATTGACCCCAGGCAGTTCCAGAATTGATTCCTCTCTCCAAATTGGTGAGCAATGCTTAACCATTCCTCTGGGCAGGATGGCAACTAAAACAAACACATTTAAAAGAACATTAATGTAAACCCTATAGGAAAATTTTATTTTTTTAGTTTTTTTAAAAAATTTTTTTATTTTAATGTTATTCAACATTTTATTGGTAATTGTTTTTCAGGATGTTCAAGAAACGCAGAACTCGCCAGGAGAACCAGCACCCCGTACAATTCAGACAAGTGGAAATTCGTCTGTTTCCTCAATAACACCACAAACATTTATACCAAGAAAAAAAAATGAAAGGTCCCATGGCAAGGCAAAACGAGCTACTATCACTTGCATGTGAATATCTTGAAAAACCAAACCCTACTGAAAGTAATGACAAATTTGATTGCCTTGCTAAAGTGTGGGCGAATAAATTGAGGGAATTGGAGAAAACACAAATGTTGCTTGCGGAAAAGGCAATTAATGACATACTCTTTCAGGCAAGCATGAATACATTGCAAATGCCAAATAATATATATTCACCAGGGTCAAGCATCCATTCCCAAATAACATCGCCCTCATACTCTGCGAGAAATACTAATATTTATTGGCCAGAGTCAAGCAGTAACTCCCAGATAACATCGCCACCACCGCCACAGGCTGCAACAATCCATGAAAGTATATCATCCGAACAAAACTCGTATATGTTTCGTTCACAACAATTAGAAGATACGGCAGCTTTGTACATTTCCAACTTTACCAACATTTAATTATACTTTAACTTACGTTTTAATTTTACTTATGTATAAAAATAAAAAAATGTAAAAAATTATGGGTACACTTACTTTCATGTAATCCTTTAAAATGTAAATTAATGCTTCACAAGTCTCCATCACTGCGTAACTTATTGTTCTTGGTCCCATTAGTGCAGAAAATTTTAGATCTTCAAAATTTCTACCGGTCGCTAAGTACCTTAGAGTAACTGCCAATTTATCTTCTACACTAATAGCAGCTCTCATATTCGTATCTTGGCGTCTTAGTAGAGGTTCAAGCATATCTTTGAGAGTATGGAACGTGTGGATGTCCATTCGAAAATAATTGCAATAGTCTGTGGAATCACTAAAAGAAATTTCTCTTAGTAATGTTACATGAGAATAATGTTCCCTTCTTTTGATCCAGTCTTTCACCCACCGTTTACGAATGATTGTACGTTTGCTTGCACAAAACACTTTTTCTTTATTCATTGTAAAAAAAAATAAATCAGTGTGATCCGCCTGATGCAACGACTAGAGGCAAAATGAAATTATTGACAATAATATTGATCAGTGTGCGATCTGTCGTTATTGACTTGCATATTGACGATAGTATTGACATGTGAATTATTGACAATATTATTGACCGTGTGCGTACCGCTTAAGGATTGTTAAAGTTAAATTATTGACGCTCATTAATATAATTAAATTTACGTATTTTTCAAGATTCGATATTTGACATAGACGGCAAACATCAGTCGGTTAATCGAGGAATTTTGATTAAGGGCGATAAATTAGTTTGGTAGTGTTAGCATGGTAAGAAATTAATTCATGAAATATGTAAGAGCTGTTGATACGTCTAGGTTTTCCAACCAATTAGATATCGATATCTTTGCGTTAACCTGTTATGTTTACATACTGCAACTATTTTTAACTGACAGTCGTCCATATACCAATAAATGGAAATTTAATGTTATTTTTTAAAAAAATTTCATTATCCATAATGATTATAATTATTTCACTTATTTAGGGTGTTATGGTCACAGAAACAATTACCACAATCGTTATAAAAGTGACAGCACTAAAATATCCTTAATAGAACCTCCTCCCTACCCATTTAAATCCTATTTGATTAAACATAATTATGCTTGAAATCTGTTTATCTGAATAAAAATCCAGAAAAAATCTTATATTGCTATATACGATTCATAAACCTTTATCCCTTGGACTTCTTTTCTAAAGCGATATCATTTAAGATCAGAGATTTTATTATTTAAACGTCATACATAAGAGGAATCCTTTTCCGGTACGTATTTATCAGGTAAGAGTATGAAAGAGAAAAGAAAACATCCTTATTTTACTTTTCTTTCGAGCCTGAATACAGTTTTGGATCCGTTTGTCCTCTTACGATGCCTGAAATATTGTCATGCAGGGGATATTTGCAGATTATGAAGCAATTCAAAAAATCGGAGAACTATTTTTATTAATATGAAATTGAAACAAAATTAGACAAATAGCACCCCCGGCCACATGTAAATTAAGCCCTTTAAGATATATAATTTTTGTACACCGTTGATACTGAAAGAAAAATAAGAAAAGAAAGGGCCTTCTTTACGTAAAAAAACACCTAGGCATTTTGGTAACGTTGCTTGTGACGCGCTCAGGAGATGTGCTTTTGTTGAAACACTGATTTTGAAGTTTCATAAAAAAAAACTCTTATCTACCAAACGGAAGACCTATAGAAAATTGAATAAACAAATGTAAGTGTCTACTTACCTACCATTTAATTTTAAGTAAATATTTCAGTTAAAATTTTTCATATTAAGGAGGCTTGGAGGCTCTGGGGGTATAAAAATGATGTTCTTTTAGAACATTTCGTCAGCATAACAAAAACCCAAAGTTTCCCTCTCATCAACTTGTGGGGTTACTAAGTCTACTTAGGTTAAAACTATAAATCATACTTTTTCGCTACAAACTATGAATGAAAGATGAGCCCAAAGAAAATTTTGAAAACTCTCATAAAATTCTTTCAGTTTTCTACAAATCAGGGCATGTAAATGGTAAAATAAACAGAATTTTTCAAAGTAACAATTTTGTATTTCATCTTTTAATTTTTTCCAAAATAATGCAGAAAAACTGCACATAAATAGTAAGTTGAAAAAAATTGTTAAAAAAGGTCATAATAGCACAGCGATATTGGTTAATAAATACCATCCTTGCTGTGTCGAACATCAATTTAGTAGTTTGTCGTAATAACTATATATATATATTAGTAAGAGATTCATGTCAGGCAGATTGCTCAGCGTAGACAGGAGGTTACTGGGATTTAAGTTTTGCTAATTATTTTTATTGGCTATTAGCTAGTATCTAAACTATAACTATTATACAATGATGTGGATTAGGACATGATTTCCAATTTGGATCTTAAGATATATACATGACAGGGACCTAACTAACTTAGCTTAGGTAAGAAAATTATATAAATGTATTGGAACTGAGATTTAAATTTCCGGCAACTGCTTTAAAAGAATCACGAAAGCTACTTTGAATCTGTGTTGACAGATTTTGCGAAAATTACGCAGAAACACAAATTTTAAACTTTGCCACATAAAAGTAGACCAAACGTAAACCTATAGGTTGCTTCCTTATTTCGAGAACACATTTTCTTCGAAAGTTTTTATCTCAACAGATAAACCAACGGAAATTAGAAGCTAAATTTATCGGGATCTAGAGACCTTAATACATTAAAGAAAGGTAAAAATCTTGAAAAGTAATTTTTTCACGATATAATAATTTTCTTTACACAGGAAGTAAAAAGAACTTCAAAAATATTAAATAATACCTGTTTCCTCTAGTAATTACTAAAAATTTTCATCCAGCAGAACTTCATTAATTCTGAGATATTTTCTGTTTTGATTTCTAGTTTTTTCATTCATTTCGTTCATATAGATATCAAAAATATTGATTCCGAAAATACACTTTTAAATGCGGCCCCTTGGGGGGTCACGAATGTGGTAAACTACTTTTTGAGATTTTAGTTATCGCATTTAACGTCAATTATTGTCTGCATCCTCAATTATAAGTGTTTTTTTTTGCAAAACAAAACAGTATCAAATAAAAATTATTAGCAAAATCATGATCATGTTTTTATTGTGTGTTGGCGTATGATCTCGATGAAACACTTGGGTGGTATTCTTAAAATTACGATAATCAAAGTACAAGGACCAAACTCTAATGGCTCCAAGATTTTTCTAGTTTTTACAAAAACAATAAAAGAAACAAAAATTTTGTTACAAATCATTTTATTGTTTCTCAAATATTCGCCTTTAAGATTTATACACTTTTGCATGCGTTCAAATCAATTTTCGAAACATTTTTTCCACTCTGAAGTTGGTACTTCAAAAACATGCTTTTAGAACAGTAATTCTCAAAGTGGTTCAGGTGGACCCCCAGGGGTCCACGGGAGACTCGACGGGGGTCTACGTTGGCGTGAAAAAAAAAATGGGAGTTTACAAGTTGTAAGTGGGGGTCCACGAAAATTTATCTGGTTTCGATAGTAAAGAACAAAAATGTTGGCTTGGCTTTACCTATCAATGTAGGCAGATAATACACTACTCAAAAAAATTAAGGGAGCAAAAAAATTCCAAATTTTTCGGTGATTTTTGAGAGGCTGTATTTCGGTGAAAAATGGTCGTATTGAGACTTTAAAAAAAGGATTTTGAAGCTTTAAGATTCTAATTTTCAGATTTTTTGGCTAAATTTTTTTAGGAGCTAGAGTTCTCATGCATTCCTAACAGATAACGCGAAAAAATAATATTGCAAATATTTTGCTTTTTTTTTGGGCCACGGGCTTGAAAAAAATTTTTTTCAGTCATGCCGGCATATGGATCAGATAGCTTGTTTATTTAGCATTAATTTCCTTGTTTTAAAACCTCCCTTAATTTTTTTGAGTAGTGTATTTTAAGAAGGTCAGCGACTGTTACTTGTAAAAACTTGCATATTCGATATTCAGTACAACGCGCGTCGAAACTTGCAAAGCGCCGCCCGCCCGCTCGCAATGCAACCCGTTCAGACGTGCAAAGGGACGAAATACGACTTGTACTGTGCTAGCAATCTTGCATGAACTTGTTTGATTCTTCACCAATATAAATACAAATGCCAAGGACAAACGTTACTCATTTGTTTCCGGAATTTTGAAAAGAAAAGTGTGAGTGAATCGATGTCAGTGCTTGCCAGTGCCGGAAAAAATAAGTACCTGCCTATTTGTTGTTCATACTTTTATTTTATATTGTAATAATATTATATTTGTTATGTTTGCGTGTAGTAGGTACGTAATAAAAATTAAATATTGAACAGGGCCATTATTCGATACTTCTATAAAAGAACAGAAAGCCGAGAAAGATTGAACTTTTAGTACTTTTTATTATAAAATTATTTATTTACCCGACACTAAAGGAGAGATATATGACTGACCTGCATGTTTGTACATATTTCAGTGCCCTCGTAGTTGCTAATGCTAAATGACTAAAAATATTTTCATAAATTGTACATGTCTTTATGTACCACTCGTAACGTACATCAAAGTAATAAATAAATCATTAAAATCGCGGAGTTTTGATGTCAAAATATTCTTTAAAAGTATTTTCTCTCGAATTTACAGAAATGTATCAAAATATAATTAATAAAAAAATATTTTATATTACATTAAAATAGGTTCAGCCGTTTTGCGAAAATCTCTATATGGGTCTTAGCAGTTTATTGCTTTTAATAATTAAAATCAGTTTTGCCACCGGCATTTTGGTTTTTTCATTGCAATAATTAATTAATCCTATTTTATTCTGTTAAAACAGCCATATCCTGTTAAAGTCGCCTTATGATTACTAAAACAAACATTTTTTTCTTTACAGGTAGGTAACTGATACGCTGATTATTTGAAATTTGGTTTTCTTCCATCAAAGGCAGACAAACAATTGCCCATATGCCTTTCATGCAAACAAAGTTTGAGCAATGACTCTATAAAACCATCGAAGCTCGAAGATCATCTAAGAAGGTGTCATCCTGATAAAATAGGTAAAGGATTTAAAATATTTTCAAACATTGAAGGAAAAATATGAAAAGAGAGACCCACCGTGCACAGTAGGTTCGCTTCAAACGTCTCAAAGTAACGATGATGGCTTGCGGTCATCGGAGAAACAGTTAATTTTACCCGCTGTTGAAGAGGTTTTAAAAACTGTTCTACACAAACCTCCATTAGACGTACTTTAAAAGAATTCCTTTGAGTAACAACACTGTACAAAGACGTATTGATGAAATGAGCTCTGATATTGAAAGCTTCTTGTGTAATTATCTGCAAACAACTCATTTTTCTATTCAACTGGACGAGTCAACTTTACCTGGTAATGAAGCATTATTATTGGCATATGATCGATTTGTTATGGACGAAGAAATCCATGAAGAGCTGCTATTCGCGAAAACTTTGGAGACGGACACTAAAGGCGAATCAATATTTAATGTCCTGAGTGATTTTTTAAGGGAAAATCGATTCCATTTACAAACATTATTTCGGTGGCAGCAGATGGAGCTCCTGCCATCTTCGGGCGATATCGTGGGTTTATAAGCCACCTTAAAAGAATTATACCAGGAGTAACTGCAATTCACTGTGTCATCCACCGACAACACCTGGTAGCGAAAAATTTGAGTGATATATTGCACCAATCGCTTCAATTTGTGATTAAAACAGTTAACAAAATAAGAAGCAAT